>CM056059.1:65391728-66591728 GCA_029574335.1 Rana kukunoris | reverse complement strand
CTGCTAAATACATTTTCTCATCAGGAGTATATTGCAGTCTTGTGATTCCTATGAGTGTCTGGTTAAAGCTTGTAGGAGGAGTTTTCATTCTACTTTGATTGTCCTATTAGGCTGCAGGACCCCTGACCCTCTGTCTGTACAGTGCTAATCGGACGTGATTGTGCGCATGCGCCGTTCGCTCGGCCGCTCATTTACATGGGGTCACGGTTCATTTAAATTAAGCAAGCCCACTACCTGCCTACTTTGAATTAGGCGGGCTTACGCCGGCCTATTTACACTACGCCGGCGCAACTGCTTTGAGAATACTGTTCTGGGCTTCCTGTTTTACGTCAGCGTAGCGCATATGAGATGCGCTACGCCAGACAAAAAATACGCCGCTGTACCTGAATCTAGCCCACTGTATACAGACATCGCACAGCAATGAGATGCGAATCACAATGTCTGTGTTCACACCAGTGTGAACCAGGCCTTAATCTGTCCAACAACAAATTGCCCAGATAAAAAAAATAAAAAAGAAGCAAAAACACATGTCCAAAAACACGTATTCGAAAATGTGGAAATTTCACACAAATAGATGTCAGCTAACTGACATTGAAAAAGTAAAAATTAATTCTGATTGGCTTAAACATGTTACTGCACAATACTTTTGTTCCCAAAAAATGCTAAATGTACAGGAAATAAAATAAATTCACTCTTAGGCCGCGTACACACGATCAGTCCATTCGATGAGAACGGTCCGAAGGACCATTCTCATCGGTTAACCAATGAAGCTGACTGATGGTCTGATGTGCCTACCCACCATTGGTTAAATAACCGATCGTGTCAGAACACGGTGACGTAAAACACATCGACGTGCTGAAAAAAATGAAGTTCAATGCTTCCAAGCATGCGTCGACTTGATTCTGAGCATGAATGGATTTTTAACCGATGCTTGTGCGTACTAACAATCGGTTTTGACCTATCGGTTAGGTGTCCATCGGTTAAATTTTAAAGCAAGTTCTCTTCCTTTTTTTTTACTGAAGGATAACTGACCAATGGGTCCCACACACGATCGATTTGGATGGATGAAAACAGACCTTCAGTCCGTTTTCATCGGTTTTGACCGATCGTGTGTACACGGCCTGACAGTATTGTCAACTGCGGTGTTCCCCAGCTGCATGCTACTTGGGTGAGTACATGTGGGTAACAAAACCTCACAACACCTCTTCATAAATGATTCACTCACCTTATCATACATCATGGACTCAATGGCCAAGCCCCATAAATCTGAGAAAGATGTCTTATAGCCCATCTCTTCCCTCGTCCTCAGTTCAGATTGGTAGAAAGCTAGGTTATCAAAGGAAAAGGCAGACATCTTGCTCTTGGTCACGTTCCTGCGAACATCTTTTAATGTTTCAGTTAGATTTTTCTGTGACCAGTTGGCATCTGCATATAATTTACTCAGTGTCCTGTGTAAAAATAAACACACCATCAGAAAATGATTTACAATTTGTATTGATAAGCAATTTGAAGCTGTTATAGCTTTAAAAAAAAGTTGTTCTGCAAAATGGGCTCAGGGCTGTTTCTGTTGCTCCCCTAAATTTCCAAATGGTTACACTACTTGGATTAGTATATACTGTATATGGTGGTTACAGTGAGGTGTTTGTGATCAGCTACAGACAGGAAGCAGGTATAAATCAATGACAGGCTGACACTCTGCACGGCTGTTTGCATGTAATCACACAAGTAGAGATTACATGCGGTAAGGGAAAAATGGGCAGCACTGGACACAATCTGCAGCCAGGACTGCTCATCTGCCC
The DNA here is from genome assembly GCA_029574335.1 of Rana kukunoris. Classification (NCBI taxonomy): domain Eukaryota; kingdom Metazoa; phylum Chordata; class Amphibia; order Anura; family Ranidae; genus Rana; species Rana kukunoris. The sequence continues at coordinate 66,589,929 of CM056059.1, read as the reverse complement.
CTTAATGCAGGTAATTGCTTCATGTGTGATCACAGCTGGGGATTCTGTCAGTGGCTTCAGAGCCACAGTTGCCCAGATAGCAAGCAATTGAGCTGCAAGTTTGAAAATTGCTTGCTAAGCTATTGCTAGACTTTCCAGGCTTCAAACATTCTGCAAGTTCTGGTTCAGTTATGTTGTGCAATAGTCACCCCACCAAAGGGTTCACTGTGGCTGAATTTTCATGCTATACAATAGACTTGCAGAGCTCTTGCTGTAGACTCACCACTGTAACTTTGCTCATGCTAGAGACTTGCCATACAAATCTGCTACAAATTGGAAGTGTCAACTAAAACTTGTGATTCAAGTGCTCTGTAAGTATCCAACTTGCAAGTGGAAATGTGCAGTAAGTTAACAGACTAATGTCACATATACATGGTCGGAATGTCAGATTTTGGTCGGATATTCCGACCGTGTGTATGCATTTGCTGTCGGAATTTCCGACAATAAATGTTTGAGAGCTGGTTCTCAATTTTTCCGACAACAAAAGTTCTTGTTGGAAATTCAGATCATCTGTATGCAGTTACGATGCACAAAAATCCTACGCCTGCTCGGAATCAATTTGACGCATGCTCGGGATCGTTGAATCATTGAACTTCATTTTTCTTGGCTCGTCGTAGTGTTGTACGTGACCGCGTTCTTGGCGCTCAGAATTTCCGCCAACATTTGTGTGACTGTGTGTATGTAAGACAAGTTTGAGCCAACATTCCGTCAGAGTGTCCGATCGTGTGACAAATTTGTGGCAAGTTATCCTTGTTATCTAGGTGGTTGCAAAAACCTGCCATATCCGATAGTAAAATAAGCTGATCTGGGTGGAAAGAAGCCAGGATGGCCGTGCAAAAAAAAAAACACTGTAGCCAAAACAATTTTTTGTAGTTTTGTATAGCATTGGGAATGATTAGCACCCCAATCAGGTTTTTAAATGACACAATTTAATCACTCTATTTTTGAAAGGGAAATCCAAAATTCTCACAGTTACCACCGGAAAAGCAGGTAAGGAGAAATTCTGTCCTGGTGACTATTGTTTAAGTAGGACGTTACCCTCTGCACAAAGGAGTCCCTAAATCACAGGGATTCAACAGACAGGAGACCCCACATCACAGGGATTCTACACATAGATGTGTATCAACACACATGAGCCCCCCCAAGTCACAGGGTCCCCCCCCCAATGTCACAGGATATCTACACACATGAGCTCCCCAAATCACAGGGATTCTGCACCCAGGAGCTCCCCAAGTCACAGGGATTCTACAGACAGGAGCTCCCCAAGTCACAGGGATTCTACAGACAGGAGCTCCCCAAGTCACAGGGATTCTACAGACAGGAGCTCCCCAAGTCACAGGGATTCTACAGACATGAGCTCCTTAAGTCACAGGGATTCTACAGACAGGAGCCCCCTAAGTCACAGGAATTCTACACACAGGAGCCCCCAAGTCACAAGGATTCTACAGACAGGAGCCCCCAAGTCACAGGGATTCTACACAAAGGAGCTACCCAATTTACAGACATTCTACAGAAAGGAGTCACAATCACCCAAGTCACAGAAATTCTATACATATAAGCCCCCAATTTAAAGGGATTCTACACGTAGGAACACCCCAAGTCACAGGGATTCTACAGAAAGGAGCCCCCAAGTCACAGGGATTCTACACATAGGAGCCCCCAAGTCACAGGAATTCTACACATAGGAGCCCCCAAGTCACCGGGATTCTACACATAGGAGCCCCCAAGTCACAGGGATTCTACAGAAAGGAGCCACCCAAATAACAGAGATTCTACACATATTAGCCCCCAAGTTACAGGGATTCTACAGGGAGGAGCACCCCAAGTCACATGGATTCTACACATAGGAGCCCCTAAGTCAGAGGGATTCTGCATGCAGGAGCCATCCAAACTACAGGGATTTTACACATAGGAGCTCCCCAAGTCACAGGGATTCTAAAGAAAGGAGCCACTCGAATCTCTGAGATTCTACACATAGGAGCCTACAAGTTTTAGGAATTCTACACATAGGAGCCCCCAAGTTACAGGAATTCTACACATAGGAGCCCCCAAGTCTCAGAGATTCTACACATAGGAGCCCCCAAGTCTCAGAGAATCTACACATAGGAGCACACAAGTTACATGGATTCTACACATAGGAGCCACCAAGTCACAGGGATTCTACACATAGGAGCCCCCAAGTCTCAGAGAATCTACACATAGGAGCCCACAAGTTACAGGAATTCTACACATAGGAGCTAGGGTTGCCACCTTTTCCTCAAGCCAAACCCGAACACGCCACTACATATGGTGGGTGTGGCCATATTGAGGGAGGGGCCTCACGAGGCATGATTAAATTAAACAAAATAATTATTTTACCTATAAAATATGCTTACTTTGCTGTGCCACAAGTAAGAGTCTCACTGACATGAATAAACCTCAGCACAATCATTTAAAAAAAATAAAACTCTTCCATTACTACAGAGGTAAGTGCAGTGGAGATCAGGGGCATTAGTTCACCTTTTAATTTTCATTAAGTACAGAGGGTATTACAGTATGTGCAGGGAGGGAGTGCAGAATTTACAACAGTATATACAAGAGTGTGGCGCGTATGTTGGTATGTGTAGGAAAGGAGTGCAAAGTGTAAGACATTATGTACAGGAAATGAGTGCAGAGGGTAGGTATTACTTGCAGGAAAGGAGTGAAGAGGTGTAACAGTGACCAGTATATGCAGTAGAGGAGTGTGGAGGGTATGATGGGAGCACTATGTACAGGAGAGGAGTGCGAGGGTATGATGGGGGCAGTATGAACAGGAGAGGAGTGTGGAGGGTATGACAGTGGGCAGTATGTACAGGAGAGGAGTGTGGAGGGTATGACAGTGGGCAGTATGTACAGGAGAGGAGTGTGGAGGGTATGACAGTGGGCAGTATGTACAGGAGAGGAGTGTGGAGGGTATGACAGTGGGCAGTATGTACAGGAGAGGAGTGTGGAGGGTATGATGGGGGCAGTATGAACAGGAGAGGAGTGTGGAGGGTATGACAGTGGGCACTATGTACAGGAGAGGAGTGTGGAGGGTATGATAGTGGGCAGTATGTACAGGAGAGGAGTGTGGAGGGTATGATAGTGGGCACTATGTACAGGAGAGAGTGTGGAGGGTATGATAGTGGGCAGTATGTACAGGAGAGGAGTGTGGAGGGTATGACAGTGGGCATTATGTACAGGAGAGGAGTGTGGAGGGTATGACAGTGGGCAGTATGTACAGGAGAGGAGTGTGGAGGGTATGACAGTGGGCAGTATGTACAGGAGAGGAGTGTGGAGGGTATGATAGGGGCAGTATGTACAGGAGAGGAGTGTGGAGGGTATGATAGTGGGCACTATGTACAGGAGAGGAGTGTGGAGGGTATGATAGTGGGCAGTATGTACAGGAGAGGAGTGTGGAGGGTATGATAGTGGGCACTATGTACAGGAGAGGAGTGTGGAGGGTATGATAGTGGGCAGTATGTACAGGAGAGGAGTGTGGAGGGTATGACAGTGGGCATTATGTACAGGAGAGGAGTGTGGAGGGTATGACAGTGGGCAGTATGTACAGGAGAGGAGTGTGGAGGGTATGACAGTGGGCAGTATGTACAGGAGAGGAGTGTGGAGGGTATGATAGGGGCAGTATGAACAGGAGAGGAGTGTGGAGGGTATGACAGTGGGCAGTATGTACAGGAGAGGAGTGTGGAGGGTATGACAGTGGGCACTATGTACAGGAGAGGAGTGTGGAGGGTATGACAGTGGGCATTATGTACAGGAGAGGAGTGTGGAGGGTATGACAGTGGGCAGTATGTACAGGAGAGGAGTGTGGAGGGTATGACAGTGGGCAGTATGTACAGGAGAGGAGTGTGGAGGGTATGATAGGGGCAGTATGAACAGGAGAGGAGTGTGGAGGGTATGACAGTGGGCAGTATGTACAGGAGAGGAGTGTGGAGAGTATGACAGTGGGCAGTATGTACAGGAGAGGAGTGTGGAGAGTATGACAGTGGGCACAATGTATAGGAGTGGAAGGATGTTTAGGGACTGCATAGTGGTTAAGCGGGTCATACATGAATTGAAATTACACCAATTCTGCAGAGACCAGCCATAGTCGATCTATGTATGGGCTAGCTGGTTTTACACGAGTCAATCTATTAATTGACTTGAGTACAACCAGCCTGTTTTTCCAAAAACAATCAGTGCTGCCAGCTATAGATAGCAACACTGATCATTGTACTCACTGGCAGAACACAACAACACTACAGGAGTGATTCCCCCATCCACAGGTCAGCAGGTGAGAGGGTGTGTGGGGACAGGCTGGGGAGAGATACCAGTCAGTGGCTGGGTAGGCACTGGCTAGTATCAGAGCCAGATACACACAGGTTACATACGTCACGATCGTTAGAGTGAGAGCAATAATTCTAGCACTAGATCTCCTCTGTAGCTCAAAACATGTAACCTAAAAAAATTTAAAGCATCGCTTAGGATACCAAAAAAAATCGTGCTAACTTTAGTGTTTTTTTTTAATGAATGAATAGTTTATTTCCAAAAAAAAAAACACGTTTGAAAAATTGCTGCGCAAATACAGTACCGTGCTAGAGCTGCACAATTAATCGTTAAAAAATTGTGATGTCGATTCCCCTCCCCCCCTGACATCTCCAATGCAGAGTTTCCTGATTCTTTCATATAACAAGTGGAGAGACTTTCAGCTGTCAAAAGAAAATATCTGGACAGTCTGCCAAGTTCTTATCAGGAAACATTGTAACTAACACTTTCTTCTTATATCAAAGGGATAAACTTCTGTGTGTAAAGAAAATATCCGGGCAGTCTGCCAAGTTTGTAAACAACATGAAACACTGTAACCAACTTCCTTTTTAGATCAAACTTCTGTGTGTAAATGCAAGAAATGTAACCACTTAAAGTCCAACACTTGTTAAAAAGCAATATTTTTTGCTAGAAAATTACTTGGAACCACCAAACATTATATATATATTAGCAGAGACAAAAATGGGAATTGCTGCAATATTTTATGTCACGCTGCATTTGCCCACTTCATAGAATAATAAAAATCATAAAAACAAAACAGTAAAGTTAGTCCATTTTTTTTTTTTTTTTTCATTTTAATGTGAAAGATGATGTTATGCTGTACGAATCGTGAGAGAATCGTCATCTATCTTCTAAGCAAAAAAATTGCAGTTGTCGTTTTAGGCAGAATCGTGCAGCTCTATGCCGTGCAACATAAAAAGTTGCAAAGACCACCATAGAGTAATTTTCTAGCAAAAAATTAATGATGATTTTTTTTTTCTCAGTCTGCTGCAGTGTGTCAGCTTGTATTCATAATGGCTGCTCTGTATGTAGCTTCTGACAGGCTGTGCAAGCAGGCCCGTATCTCCAGAACCATAAATGATAGCCATCCCATATTTTGACCAGTTTTGGGGTAGGTCTTCAATTGACTACCCCCCAAATGTGGGGCTAACGGAGAGCACTGCTGCGGGCGGCACACCTTCTACTAACACTCAGGCAAGCTGGTGGAGACGGGGATGTGCAGCTCTGTTGCGGCCGGGCCAGGATGGACAGCTTTTTTTTTTTTAAATGTGCCCGGGTTTCAGGAGGCTTCAAAACCGGGCACATGTGTCCAAACCCGGACTGTCCGGGTCAAAACCGGACAGGTGGCAACCCTAATAGGAGCCCCTAAGTCACAGGAATTCTGCACACAGGAGCCCCCCAAGTCACACATATTCTACACACAAAAGCCTTACCATGTGGATCCAGATGTTCCAGTGATGTAGGACACACAGTCCAAGAGATTCAGTTTCTTTAGTGCTATCAGGGAGCCAAGAAGTGAAACCATTGCTCTCACACCTCCACCTGTTGCTGCAATAGCAATCACAGGAACCTGTTTAAATGAACAAACACCATCAGGACTGACATTCACTCAGGATAAAAAAACATGTAACCATGCATAAAAAAATAATATATGGCAAAGCAAAGGGACAAATTCTTAAAGCAGAACTTCTACAAAAAATATATCAAGATAAAAATGAATAGCCTGTTAAAAGATAAAATAACAAAACCAGATTTTGCTTCAATATTCACCTTCCGTATAGAGGTTCCCCCATAAATACTTTTTTCTGTCACTAGATGTCCTCCGTCTGATAGTGAGCATCATTCAACTGACTTTCTCTGAGCCCAGGTCAGCCTGGACTCATCCCAGCCTGTTACTGGTCAGGGAAAGGAGACGCAGCATAATGTTTATATTTCTGTGTTTTATTCCGATCGGCATAATTCTTTCCAGAACATGAAATCACTGGCTCCTTATGCTGCATCTTCCTCTCTCACTCCAGCCCTGCTGTACAAAGACTTTTGCAAGACTGACACCAGGTAACATTTAGATGAAGATCTATAGGCTTTATTACTTCCTGAAACACTGACCTGGGACAGGTCGGGACATCTGCATTCGTTGCTGCATGCTTGTTCTGGGTCAGTGACTCAAAAAGTAATAAGGCCCGTTTCACACTAATCAGTTTTTCGGCCATTTTTGCGTTGCCAAATACAGGAGAAATGCATGACCATTACATCCTATGGAGCTCTTCACACCAGTCAGTTGCATTTTTTAAAAGTCCAGTATTCTACATTTGCAATGCATGTTTTGTGCGGTAAAAAAAGCACCTTCCCATTTAAAGGAATGGAAAATGCATCATAAACACGGCAGAAACGTATCATAAATGCACCTGCAGTTGTGTTTTTGGAGTCATGTGTCCTTTTTACACAGGTGCAAAACACATCAGAAAGTGACAAAAACACGGTAAACACAAGAATGCATTTTTTTTTGCAACAGAGCAGTGTGAACGCAGCCTTAGCTAAAGTTAACACCCAACTCCAGACAAAACTTTATTTTTTGATTTTGGGGAATAGATACAACTGCTGTCCGATTTTTATTTGCAGTCTGTGCCCCCATTGGGACATTGGATTAGAAACTCTGCCAGGCTATTATTACTATCTGTGCCTTTCTGTCGCAGTGACAACTTTCCTCTCATTTCTTGTCCTGCTGTCACATGGATTGGAAATGAGACACGGGCAGACTTTTTTTTTATAATTAGGCTCTAATTTTATCAATCAGCTCTGCTTAAAGCGGAGGTTCACCCTTAATATAGTCTTTCCCATGTGATCCAGCATACTGGCGTCAGCGCCAGTATGCTGTTTTTTTTTTTTTTAAATCCCCACTTACTGTGTAATCTTTATTTTTTATTTCTTTCCCCCACGGTGGATGGCGCCTGTATAGCCCATTACGGCCTCTTGAAAATAGCCGATTTTGGACTCGGGTTTTTCCGGTGCAATGCGGCACCTGCACACAGACCTAGGAGCTGACTGCGCAGGCGCCTTATTTCTCCGAGTTCTATTTTGGCTTTTTTCGGAGGGCGTGACGCGCCATAGCCGTAGGACTCTGAGAAATACGGTGCCTGCACAGTCAGCTCCTAGGTCTGTGCGCAGACGCCGCATTGCGCCGGAAATACCCGAGTCCTAATTCGGGTACTTTCGGAACCCGTGACGAGCTATACAGGCACCATCCACCACGGGGGAAAGAAATAAAAAATAAAGATTACACAGTAAGTGGGGGATTTAAAAACAAAACAGCATACTGGCGCTGACGCCAGTATGCTGGATCACATGAGAAAGACTATATTTAGGGTGAACCTCCTCTTTAACTAAATGTTGCTTGTATAAATAAAAACTTGTAAGAAAACTTATAAGAAAAAGCCACCTCCAGCAAGCAATCAGTGAACTGTCAATCCTCCCTTTATACTGTAGAGCCTCTATGTACTCCTTTTTATGGATCAAAATGTATTTAATTTAGGAATTTTGACCTACCGCATATACTCAAGTATAAGCTGAAAATGCCCCCCTCGGCTTATACTAGAGTCACCTTTTTGTGCCTGATCGCCCGGACTTTGGGGACCCAATAACTTGGCACACATATAGCCCCACTCTTCCTCTACAAGTGTGCAAAGTTTGTTGTCCGGGGGACCTACCACCAGGGAGCACCGATTTTTCAAAGCCGGGCACCCCTTTCATAGACGACCATGTTAAGCGGTCATTACTCCGGTAAGTTTGGGGACCCGATACCAGTCAGTCGTTTCTCCTCTACAAGTGTGCAAAGTTTGTTGTCTGGGGGACCTACAGCTGGGGAGCACCGATTGGGTGAGTATAAATGAACTGAAAGCATAGAAGACCACAGAGATGTGTAGGCCTAGCGCATTATCCTCAACACCTGTTTTTATTGAATAAAATAGAGGTGAATATAATCACAAACCAGTACGTGTACTCTTCTTCAGAGCCTTGTTTAGATGTCTCCTAGTGTTGACAAGGAACTTTTCAGTCAGGATCAGTGCTTCGCCGTTTAGTGCTCCTGTATAGCTTATTAGAGTATATTCATCTCTTTTTTTCAATAAAAACATGTACTGAGGATAACGTGCTAGGCCTACACGCCCTTTGCGTTTTTCTATGCTTTCAATTTGGGGGCATCACCCTGCTTGCAAAGAAACATGGGAAGGTTTTCTTAAAGGAGTTGTAAATAAAATAAAATACATTTTGCTGAAATGACTGTTAACAGGGTATAGAGACATAATAGTTAACTGATTCCTTTTAAAAATGATTAAAAATAGATAAAAATCAATCATATAATGTACCTGTAGTTTCTAGTTTAGTTTTTGCATGTTGTTTCTTGCCTCTCTGCTGTACAGAGCACACAGAGCCAATACAGGGCAGTGATGGTTTGGAAAACTAAACTGATTGGTGCTGAGGGGTTTTAGACACACAGTAATCACATCTCCTTGATTAGTGACCACATAGAGAAAGCTCCCAGCACTGTGGTTATCAGGAAACAGACAACCAGGAAGTGTGGAGATCAGAGAAGAATTACAGCAACTTGAGAGCAAAAACTAACAATGAGGACATGAAAACAGCACTGCATTGAAGTAAAGGAAGCTATTAAGATAAAAAAAATAGCTTTATAAATCCTTTAAGCTTAAAGCGGACTTCCACCCAAAAGAGGGAGCTCTGCTTATTTGCCCCCCCCCCCTTCACTGCCACATTTGGCACCTTTCGGTGGAGGAACGGGTACCTGGTTTTGACAGGTACCCACTCCCACTTCTGGCTGACTTTGCCGTGGCAAACTCATCTGGAAGTTCGTGCCTCCTTCACCTTCCCCCACCACCGCGCCATTCACAAAGCACAGCTTACTTTGCACATGCGCAGTAGGGAACCGGCTGTGAAGCTGCAAGGTTTTACTGCCAATTTTACCTTACCCAAGATGGCAGCGGCAGCACCCGAGAGCTGATGGAAAAATTGGCTTGAGTGAAGACACCACTGGATTCATGGACCGGTAAGTGTCCTAATATTAAAAGTCAGTACTACAGTATTTGTATCCACTTAAGACCCGGACCAAAATGCAGGTAAAGGACCTTGCCCCTTTTTGCGATTCGGCACTGCGTCGTTTTAACTGACAATTGCGCGGTCGTGCGACGTGGCTCCCAAACAAAATTGGCGTCCTTTTTTCCCCACAAATAGAGCTTTCTTTTGGTGGTATTTTATCACCTCTGCGGTTTTTATTTTTTGCGCTATAAACAAAAATAGAGCGACAATTTTTAAAAAAATGCAATATTTTTTACTTTTTGCTATAAAAACATTTTTTTTCCTCAGTTTAGGCCGATACGTATTCTTCTACGTATTTTTGGTAAAAAAAATCGCAATAAGCGTTTATCGGTTGGTTTTCGCAAAATTTATAGCGTTTACAAAATAAGGGATAGTTTTATTGCATTTTTATAAAAAAAATTTTTTTACTACTAATAGCGGCGATCAGCGATTTTTTTCGTGACTGCGACATTATGGCGGACACTTCGGACAATTCTGACACATTTTTGGGACAATTGTCATTTTCACAGCAAAAAATGCATTTAAATTGCATTGTTTACTGTGGATATGACAGTTGCAGTTTGGGAGTTAACCACAGGTGGTGCTGTAGGGGATGTGTGACCTATGTGTGTGTTTACAACTGTAGGGGGTGTGGCTGTAGGTGTGACGTCATCGATCGCGTCCCCCTATTACAGGGATGACGCGATCGATGCTACGGCCACAGAGAAGTACGGGGAAGCTGTGTTTACACACGGCTCTTACTGTTCTTCCGCTCCATGGACGGATTGCCGCACTGCAGCGGCGATCGGGGTCCACGAATCCCGCGGTCCCGGTCCTGGAGCTTCGGACCGGGTCACGGGCGCGCGCCCGTGACCCACGGCTGGGTACTAAAATCAACGTATATATACGTTGATGTGCCCAGCCGTGCCATTCTGCCGACGTAAATGTGCAGTAGGCGATCCTTAAGTGGATATGCTGGGATCACATGAGGGAACCTCCTACCACAAAAATGTTTTTACAAGTACGAAAAGTAGCCATTATTGAGCTAATTAAAGGGTCACTAAAGGAAAAAAATGTTTTTGCTGAAATGACTGTTTACAGGGTATAGAGACAAAAGTTAACTGATTCCTTTTAAAAATGATTAAAAATAGATAAAAATCAATCATACAATGTGCCTCTAGTTTCACTTTAGTTTTTAAACTGGTTTCATGTTTCTGTGAAGTAGAGAAGACACACAGAACAAAAAAAAAACAAATCCAGGTCAGTGTTTTGTTTTTAAAATGAATCTGATTGGTTCTGAGGAGTTTTAGGCACACAGCTTAGACCACAGTGAAAATCTGCCATGAGTTTTTTCATAAGGAGCCAGACAAGCAGGAAGTGTGGAGATCAGAGCATAATTACAGCAACTTCAAAGCAAAAACGAACAATGAGAACATGAAAACAGCACTGCATTAAGGAAAAGGAAGCTATTTAGCTAAAAAAAAAAAATTCCTTTAGTGATCCTTTAAATAAATAATTAACTTTGAAATTGCAGTCAGTCAATTGATGACTTGCCATAGAAAAATCGCCCTTAGGCCTGGTTCACACCTATGCACTACAGTACATTTAACATGGTTTCCTATAGGTCACATTCACATCTGTGCATTTTATGGAAAGGGCCAGGGACTTTTTTCTGGTTTTTGGTTCTGTAGACTTCAATGTATAAAAATGTGTATTGAAAAACGTGAAATGCATCTGCAATATGCAAACTGCAACCTGTGTAGGTGTGAATCAGACCTCAAACTTGATTCCAAAATTGTACATAAAGCTACCCATACCAATGGTGTTGCCCATTACTAAGCAAGTGCTGTCTGTTATGTTAGGAGCAGATAATTTTTTTATAGATCTGCCTACCTCATGCTCTTGCAGGTCTCGATCAAGATTCAAAACTTTCTTTAATGCGTCAGCAACAAGCTTTTTCCTCTTTGAGCGGAAAATAACTTCCTCTTCACAGATCCCAAACCCCAGACGGATGTTCATCTTATCTGTGCTAGAAAGGGAAAGGGTACACGTGTATCAAACAGCAGAACCACCAGCAACTCCAGTTCATTTAACAACTCAAAAGCACAGAATGTCAGAAATCCTTGTGGAATGGAGCTGGGACAAACCATACTATGACATTATATTTAGATGTGAATTCAATACAAATACAATTCAATACATAAGTATCTAAACCCAAAACCCAAAAATGCTTTTTGGCAGCTTACGAGTGTATAGATGTGGTGGCTACATTATTTTTTTTTTCACTAGGCTTATTTAATTTTTTTATTGTCACCTAGTGATCCTGCCATTATCACACTTCCTGTCCTAGGAGGTACGGTGGTGTCACCCTAGGCTGCTCTCCTGATTTGGACTACAAACACCTCCTCTCTTTATCTCTATCACATGGGAAGTTGGTGTTAGTTTTAATCCAGCTGGATGGTTCCAAAGGAATAGGATGGAGGTCCAGCGAGGTAGCGGACACCAATGGTCCTGGTGTCCCCAGTCGGCCTTGCTGGTCGCAGGACCTCCATCCTAGTCCTTTGGAACCATCCAGCTGGATTACAACACTATTGGAGTCCCGCAGTGTGCTTCTCCCTACCAGCCCAGCCCGTTCCTCTGTGGTTTTCCTGGAGTCATCCTGTCACTCATAAGGTCTCCTCTTCCAAGTAATCTACTTGAACCAGCACCTCTGCTTATGGGATTTTCCTGGTTAACTGTATGCCTTGGATTTTTTAACAATAAATAGACATTCTTTACTCATCTGGAGATCAGTGTTATGACTCTGCCAGGGTTCATGGTTTTAATTTTATTGTGTAATGTATTACATTTGCACACTTTGATTTGGATATCCATTAAAAAGAACAAGCTGATAGAAATATGTATACTGTCATTGCTGATTTCTCATTTGAAAACCCTTTGCTGAATGGCTGTCATGCTAATCCATTAACGTTGATACTTTTATACTGGAGCCATAGCTCCACAGCAAGCTTGCATATCAAGAGTTCTTGAAGTAAAAATAAGGTGTTACAACCCAAAAGGTAAGGAGATCCTCTAGAGCTGTTGGGTGCAGGATGAGCAGTCGCCTGACTGCAAACACAGAAGAAGATGATCCGCAACTCCACACATGCTCTTAAGTCTTCAGATTTATTAATACTCCATAAGAGAGACACAATGTTCATGCAGTAAATGTTAATGCAGTTCAGCCTTGTTGGCCTTGTTCACAACAAATTTGGTGAAGCCAGCATCAATAGACCCTCCTCCAGTACCCCTTGCCATTACATACAGTCAGTGCTGGAGGTGCCGGAAACTGCGTCCCCCCGTGTTCCCGCTGAAAAAAAGCCCTGCCCATACACCTCCTAATGAAAATGCCACCTGCCTGGCTGTCATGCTATAATATGTTTTAGTCCTTGACAAAGAAAGAATATGAATGTACCTCTGACTTCCCTAGCCTGTAGGTTGTATTTTGGGTGAGCATCTTATAAAGTAATAAGGCAATTGGATGAGCATGGAAACAGTTGGATCAGAAAGAGAACAGTAATGACAGTCTCTATATTTGAGCAGATGATGACTGTGCTGGACATTTTCCAATAACACCATTTGGTGAGTTTTTAACATAGGTGGTTATCTAATTTTCAACTCATGTTCCCAGTTCACTGGACATGTTTATTTGTATTTAAATATGTTTTTCTCTTTTTTCTTGTTCTTTATTGTCATATAGAAGCTCCTGAGGAAGCGGTCCTGAACCACGAAACATGTTGAGCGACTTTTAACACTTTGATGGTGTCGACCTAGGAAACACTCTTCAGCACGGGCAATTCTAATTGTTATATCCCTTCGATAGCGATACCATAGTCTGGGTATCATCCTGTGGCTCCATACCTGGTCTTGTGTCTTCATATTTTGTTCTTATTTTGTGTCTTATGTATTCAATTGGATACATTCAGTATTTAAAATTGTATATATTTTAGGGCTGTTACTGATCAAAATTTTTGTGTTCGATTAATCGTTTGTTTTTTTAATCGATTAATCGACTAATTTCGATTAATAACGCACATACAGATTCAACTACTTTTAGCTGATCTCCTTGCAGGCTGATTCCCAGTGCAGCTCCCAACCATTGGAAAAATGGATAGCAGGATACAAAAAACAAACAAAGGCAGCGCTCGATGGGAATAGTATTAAAACTTTTAGGCCGTGTACACACGATCAGTCCAAACTGATGAAAACGGACTGAAGTTCATTATTATTGGTTCACAGACTGATGGTCTGATGTGCATACACACCATCAGCTCAAAAACCGATCGTGTCAGAACGCGGTGACGCAAAACACGATGTGCTGAAAAAAATTAAGTTCAATGCTTCCAAGCATGTGTCGACTTGATTCTGAGCATGCGCAGGTTCTTGAACCAATGCTTTTGCGTACTAACGATCGGTTTGGTCCGATGGGTTTTTGCGTACTAATGATCGGCGTCCATCAGTCCGATTTTAAAGCAAGTTTTAAAACTTTGGACTGAAGGACAACAGACTGATGGGCCATACACACAGTCGGTTTGGACCGATGAAACTGGACTTCAGTCCGTTTTCATCAGTTTGGATTGATCGTGTGTATGCGGCCTTATAGTCTTCAAGTAGGTAACCAAATAAATATTGCACTGGAGATAAAATCGATGTAGCTACATAAACTGTAAAAATGGTGCGAGTAATACCAAACGGGAGCAAAGGCAGTCATAAAAACATGTAGCCAAGTATGATGCTGGTATAAAATGTGTACAACGATACCACTGCTAAATCCAGATGAGGAGGGGTTAATATCAGTCCTTCGGCATGTAGATGTCCCGTGAAGGGAACTATCACAACTCACAGTGGATGGCTGTAGAATCCCAGGTTGATGGAGGGAAGTGATAGAGGGAAGTGTAACAGCTCTTGTGTATGGCAGATAGTAAGGTCCCGCCGGCATGCAGATATGAAGGCACAGCAAAGGAGCCTTTCAAATGGACACGGCAAGCCCCGCCGGTGTCCTTGAAGTTACCGGATCTCCAAATGGTACTCCCTGAAGGCCCAGAAGCCGGCAGAGAGGTGAGTAACAATCAAAAGAATTTTAATCGATCAAAAAATATTTGATCGATCAAAAAAATTAAAGATTAATCGATCAATTAAAAGTTAATTTGCACAGCCCTAATATATTTATAGATTATTAAAATCATTGTTTATTTTTCTAAGTGGTGCCTACGAAGTCAATTTTTTTTCTTCACAATCCTCCAATTATCAATTAGGATGTGGCACTATTTCTATATAGGGTGTTGATTGCCACCCAAGGGCATGGCAATCAATTTTTGCATTTGTATTTGATACAACAAAGACTTCCTTTTAGGACAAACAGTTATAATAGAAGGAATAATTCACCGGAATGAGTACAATGAGTTTTATTAGATACTTTACCAATCTTTAGCTTTGAGTTTCACTTCCAATGGTCTGGCCTAAATATGGAAATAGAAATAAAAGGATGAGAAGACTTGTCCAATGTCCTCAAGTTTTGGAGCTTAAAACAAGTTTTTACAGTACCCCCAGGCCCCCACAACCTTTCTTCCCTATTTTATAGTACGAATTACATACAACTTATCAAGGGGCTGCCACGCACTTAGTGGTCCAATCAAACAAATATGACTGGCTGAAGGTAATGTTTTTCTCTGAACTGTAACAGGTAGGTGTTAGCTGCAAACACTTAGCCACGTGTTCCCTACTGCTTTTCATTTCCCAGTGCTCACAGTAATCAGTGAAAAGCATTAAATGGCATACAAACACCGTTTTACAGGGTCACAGATGAGCCACAGAGGAAGACAGGACCTACAATGCAACCCTCCACTGCTACTTCTTCCTCCTCTTCTGTGCTGTAATCATCCTTATGGATGTGCTAGGAGACATGCTAAATACATGATATATATATATATATATATCTTACCGAAAGGCACCTGCCTTTACACGCACATGAACTTTAAAGTGATTGTAAAGGTTCGATTTTTTTTTTTAATAACAAAAATGTCATACTTACCTCCACTGTGCAGTTCGTTTTGCAGAGTGGCCCTGATCTTTGACTTCGAGGGTACCTCCGCAGCTCTCACGGGTCCTCCCTGCATCAGATAGCCTCCTAGGAGAAGCGCTCTCCCAGGGGGTTACCTTGTGGGCGCGCTCCAGAGTCCATCATTCGACGTCCATACATGCCAAATGTAAGACTCGACCCCGCCCCCCGGCACCAGCATCATTGAATTTGATTGAAAGCAGCGGGAGCCAATGGCTGTGCTGCTACCAATCTATCCAATCAAGAGCCGAGAACCCCAGGTGTAGGAAAAAGCCGTCTTGAGCGGGAGAAATTCCAGAGCTCAGGTAAGTAAAGCAGGGGGGCTGGGGGGCCAGTCACTGCCAGGTGTTTTTTTTTTTAACCTCAATGCATAGGATGCTGGGATGCCATTAAAATTCATGTATGTGCAAAGGCAGGCATCCCAATACTTTTGGTAATACAGTGTATATATATATATATACAGTATATATATATATATATATATACATACACACACACATTGGGAACATTACAGAGCTTGTAGAAAAAAAGTCTTTGTCATGTACTTAATTACTTAATTGTGTATCAGACTTGTGTATCAGCATTAGCATCTTTAGTCGTTAACAGCAACTTACTGTAGTTTTACCAGATAAAACGGTAAACTATGAGTACTCTGTTAAATTGCAGTTGGTATGAGCCATTTTTAACTCTGAGCCCTAAAAGGCATATTAAAATAAGAATAGAGAATGAATTCATCATTGCATGCTGCTGACACAGGGATGTTTGGCAATCTATCAGGCTGGCATAACAGTTACATAGGAGGTTCAGGGCTGGCACAAGGGGTGGGCAGGAGGGTAGGCTGCCCTGGACACTGTGGTATCATGTGATGTGTTGGGCGCCGGCATTTGTGCTGGAAAGGGAAATTTATGGGGCGGCATGGGGTAAGTATTTTTCAAGGAGGGGAAATCTGTGGGTGGTACTAAGTGAGGATTTAGGGAGATTTGTGTTGGGAGGGGGAATAAGGGGAAGACGGATTGTGCTAGGAGGGAGGATTGGGGGGGGGGAGAAAATTGTGCACTAGGATTGGACATTTTATAGGTAGAGGATTTGTGCTAGGAGGGGTGATTTTTTTGGTGGGGAGGGGCATTAGAGCTGAGGGTATTTGGGGAATGGGGAGGGCAAATATTTGTGCTGGAAGCGGGGATCTCATTGGGAGGGGATTTGTACTTGGAGTAGAGGGGTTTATGTTTAGAGGTAAATATGCAGATTAGTGCTTAGTGTTTTTGTGGGGGGATTTTTGCTGACACATAATGCTCAAACATCTTGGCACAGTTTGGCATGCTCACCCTGGGCCCTAAGTGATCTTGTCCCTATACTGAGGAGGTCTAAGGATCTAAGGCAACTAGCTCATCATCCATCATCAACACTTTGAGCCCCAGTTGTAAAGCACCAGTAAAAAAAATACATACATAAATAAATGATGACATGAGCTTTATAATCTGCTTGCTTTGGGGCTCTTAAGCAAGCAGAATGCCATTTATTGCAATGATAAATGTAAAAAGCTTTTATCAAGGGGAGCCCAGTGTAACGGTCGCCACCGTTTACGACCTTCCATCCAACCACGACAAGCTTATCCGACACTCCACAATCCTGCATACACGATCCATATCATTTCCCATAATCAAGACGAGACTACTGCTCTGCACTTGGTTTCCAAGATATCAACCCTTTAATGGTATTTTCTCAGCTTCTTATACAGTTTACAAGCATGTGGCAGTAATCACAGGACACTACAATCTCCACCCCCCTTCACACCATGGGGGGCTTCAATCACATTCTAAAAGGCATTCAGGTAAGCTAATTATGTAGACACGTCAGCACCGCATGATCAATAGAGTTAACTCAGAGAGGATGACATCAAAACCAAATATTATCACACAATGATTTTCCCTTTTGAATAATACACAATCACAGATAATCTTCACACACAGAAAGGAAACCTTAATCACATTACCTAGACAGACTTACTGTCTCTAAGGGCTTGACACATTTGTGTCCCATAGACAATGTATGGTCTAGGAGTAGATGCAATTAACACCTTTCAACAGAATGAAATGTCTTTCACAAGCCGGGTCACTTAACATTTCAATAGCCGGAGCTAAGCATTGAATAAGCTTGTAATGTCCCTCTCCTGTGTAACAGGTGTCAATATGGACCCCTTGTAATATGCCAGTCCTGCAATATGAATTATTATTAATGTCCCATCTTCTGCAATACATGATATAATTTCTTTGTCACCCTATGGCCCTAGTGGACATAAGGTGACCCTAGACATAGGAGTATCTCAGTCTGTCACGGGTCATTCCGTTACATCTCTCCCCTTTCGGTGGGAGACGGACACAGATGGGAACCCCAAACGGATTGACTTCGAAGTCCGTCAGTAGTTCCAGTCCTCCAATGCTGGTATTCATACTGTACCCCAAATAAATGGCTCCAAACTGAGCGTTACTCACCCCGCCAACCTCTGCCTCTCTCAGAGAACACGCCTGCCGCTGGGGAGAAGGCAGGGTGGCTGGGCTCAGTCCATCATGCTGTTGGGGGTCTGGGTCAACTGCCCCCCCTTCCTGGGGTATACCAGTGGAGACTGAAGTCCCATCCACTGGTGCTTGGTGAAAACCCCCCGGTGCTTGCAAAGCAAAGCTGACATCCTCCTGTCCCAGTCCTATACCATTTTCTGGGGTTGTGCCAGTGGAGACTGAAGTCCCATCCACTACCCCAGGAACCCCCTCTTCTGTTAGTGAGGAGCAGAGGCCTGGGGCGCTCTGCTCTGTTGCCAGCTCTTCCGCTGGGTTGCTGTGAGTGGAGACCACAGTCCCATCCACTACCACAGGGACCCCCTCTTCTGTTAGTGAGGAGCAGAGGCCTGGGGCACTCTGCTCTGTTGCCAGCTCTTCCGCTGGGTTGCTGTGAGTGGAGACCACAGTCCCATCCACTACCACAGGGTCCCCCTCTTCCGTTAGTGGAGAGCAGAGGTCCGTGACCCTCTGTTCTGTTGCCAGCTCTTCCGCTGGGTTGCTGTGAGTGGAGACCACAGTCCCATCCACTACCACAGGGACCCCCTCTTCTGGTAGTTGGGAGCAGAGGCCTGGGGCACCCTGCTCTGTTGCCAGTAATTCAGCTGTGGGTAAAAGCTTTACCACCTCAGCTTGTTGCTGGAGAGGGGGGCCAACCGCCCCGGCTCTCTGGAACTCCACACCATCCGCTTCGGCTTTAGGGATGAAAATCTCCATATTTTCCACTGCCGATTCATCAGCCAGGATTTCACAGTTATCTGACCTTTCCTCATAGTCCCAGGCAATGGGAGCCCCACCCTGCTGCTGAGCCAAGTCTAGCAGCTGTCTGTAGGCGACCTCCAGCTCCCATTCTTGAATGGCCAGAAATTCTAAATCTTCCTGTGACCAGTGGCCTCCCGAGATATTTAATTTTTCCTCTCTGTGCTCCATTATGTCCTCCAAGTGCCACTCCCGATCATCCCCAAAGTCGGGATCACTGGACATCCTTCAATACAACAATCCCAGGCCATCATAGTCATAGCCTTCTGTGGGGCTGTCATCTGCTGACCACGGGTACTCTTGGGCTACATACCACCGGAGGGCTCTGTAGCTCTCGTCTAGCTGCATCTCTGCCCGGATCAGCCTGCTTAACTCCGCTGTCCACTCCTGCTTCGGTTGTTCCCCCCAACAACAGCATTCGTACGTCATACTGCGGCCAGTACCTTGCATAGATGGAGGGCAGGACCTTTCCTTGGTAATGCTGCTCCCGAGCTAATGCTTCCTTCCAGAGTTGGCACCGAATTACATCCGACCATTCCAGCAGGACCTCCTCTGATACTGGTCCTCTATGCTGTATCCGCATCTCTTGTAACCTTCTTTGGAATTCCTCTTCCTTGGAGACTGGTATCTGCACCTCTCCTCTCTCTTTAGTTGGTGCTGCTGTGACTTCAGCTGCTGCAGCACTTCTTCGCTGTAGCAAGGTGGCATTCAGAGCAGCAATAACTCGGTCCCTGATCTTCGGTGGAGGGTTAGGACCATAATGTGCCAGTCTTAAACTTTCTTCCTCGGGTGTCCTGTCCGTTACGGCGGGCCTTTTAGCTCTATCCATTTCGACCAGTTCTGCGATAATGTCCCTTTTCTTACGGTTGCTGGCCGGTCTGCCCCGGCTCTCCAGTAAGTCCATGAGGGAAGAGAGCTTCATCCGTTCATACACCGTCTCCATTGTCATGTGCCCTTGTAGCTGTCCTTCTGATTATGGAATCATCCCACTGCTGTGCCACCAAATGTAACGGTCACCACCGCTTACGACCTTCCATCCAACCACGACAAGCTTATCCGACACTCCACAATCCTGCATACATGATCCATATCATTTCCCATAATCAAGACGAGACTACTGCTCTGCACTTGGTTTCCAAGATATCAACCCTTTAATGGTATTTTCTCAGCTTCTTATACAGTTTACAAGCATGTGGCAGTAATCACAGGACAATACAATCTCCACTCCCCTTCACACCATGGGGGGCTTCAATCACATTCTAAAAGGCATTCAGGTAAGCTAATTATGTAGACACGTTGGCACCGCATCATCAACGGAGTTAACTCAGAGAGGATGACATCAAAACCAAATATTATCACACAATGATTTTCCCTTTTGAATAATACACAATCACAGATAATCTTCACACACAGAAAGGAAACCTTAATCACATTACCTAGACAGACTTACTGTCTCTAAGGGCTTGACACATTTATGTCCCATAGACAATGTATGGTCTAGGAGTAGATGCAATTAACACCTTTCAACAGAATGAAATGTCTTTCACAAGCCGGGTCACTTAACATTTCAATAGCCGGAGCTAAGTATTGAATAAGCTTGTAATGTCCCTCTCCTGTGTAACAGGTGTCAATATGGACCCCTTGTAATATGCCAGTCCTGCAATATGAATTATTATTAATGTCCCATCTTCTGCAATACATGATATAATTTCTTTGTCACCCTATGGCCCTAGTGGACATAAGGTGACCCTAGACATAGGAGTATCTCAGTCTGTCACGTGTCATTCCGTTACACCCAGCTTTTATGGAGGTGGGGCAGGCTCTCTTTCAATCAGGGATTTCTTTCTGCAGATTTTAGTGGAGAGAACTCTTGAGGACATCACACATTAAACGATCCTACCTTTGCCGTGTCCAGTGCAGAGCGTATAGCAGTAGCTACTCTACATTATAAATGGGCCCCTAATCCCTTGTATATACGATCGGAACTTCCAATGGAAAAAGTCAGATGGAATTTTTTCATCGGATATTCCGACTGTGTATGCCCCATCTAAGTTTTTCCATCGGAAATTCAGTATGTCTGCATGGAACTCCGATGGAGAAAAAAACATGCATGCTCAGAATCAAGTCGACGCATGCTCGGAAGCTTTGAACTTAATTTTTCTTGGCTCTTCGTAGTGTTGTACGTCACCGCGTTTTGGACTGTCGGAATTTGGTGTGACAGTGTGTATGCAAGACAGCTTGAATGGAATTCCTTTAGAAAAATCAGTTGGAGTTTATCCCAATAGAAATTCCAATCGTGTGTATGGGGCATAAGGGGCTGCTGCTAGAAGTCATAGGGCCCCGTACAGACTTCCTGATGGGCCACCCCAACCCCCTCTCCCTGGGGTACAGTGGAGCTGCACTGACTATCCGCCTATGCCCCAAAAATTAAAAAAATAAGTCTCTCTTCTGTTCTCAACTCCTGGGGCCCCTCTATTGACCTGATGGGTGCCAGGGAATGTAATTTAAGCTCTGGTAAGCAAGTAGGAGTGAGGGTGTGGTCTAGTAAAATCCAATTATTCATTTAGGCAGAAATTAACAATACAACTGCTCTTGGCCCCCCTTGTTTAGCTGATTGAGCCTGGGCCCAGTACAACAGGACTGGGCCGCTGATACTGCCTTATCAGCGGCCCTGTGCCCCTTTGACTACCTGTCTCTTATAAGTATAAGTGTGAAGGCTCTCATTAGGGTTTATGTTTTTATAGGAATAATAGTTTTCTCGCTTACAAGCTGATGCTCTGGATTCAATATGTCTTTAGTCACCAACACAGAACAAGCATGTAGATCAGAAGTTCTGGCAATACTCCAACTTTCCTGATCTGTATGTTTTTCTCTGAGTCTGTGTCTCAGTAAGTACTGAAGCCAGAGACAACCAGATAATTAGCATGTCTCCTAATACAAGTAGGGAGGCGGGACCCACAAAACATCATTTAAGATTCCAAAATAAATGCTAACATTAGAATTTCTTAGCTACACGGTTTAAAGAATAATTGTAATTTTAGTACAGTTATCCTGAAAAGTCATCCACTGACCTGTCCACGAGTCCACATCCAGTCTGCACATGCACAGCAGATCTCCAAATCAGTCCTATGGAATGCCCATCACTATTGGACTCAGCGATTGAAGGCCTGTCCATAGGAATACATTGGAAATTGAATTGGCATTAGCAGACTGGCCAGGAGATTTTCTACAAAAGGCTGTTTGCCACCCAGTGGCTCCAGAGCAAAGATGTGGAACACTTGTAGGGCTTGCATGGGGAAGAGGGACATTTTTTAAAGGATAACTGTTAGGCCTCGTACACACAACCGAGAATCTCGTCGTAAAAGAAACAGGCTTGTCGAGAATCTTGACAAGCTTTCTTTGCATACACACTGTCAAGACAAAGTCTCGTCGTTCTCAAACGCGGTGACGTACAACGCATACGACGGCACTATAAAGGGGAAGTTCGATTCCACTGGCGCCACCCTTGGGGCTGCTTTTGCTAATCGCATGTTACTGCGTGTTAAGTAAAAGTTTGGTGAGAGACGATTCGCACTTTTCAGTCTGTTACAGCGTGACGAATGTGCTATCTCTATTACGAACGCTACTTTTACCGAAGGTGCACTCCCGTCTCATACTTTATTCTGAGCATGCGCGGGCATGTTCGAACGTGTTTCTCCTTGTAAACCATATCGATGAGAAACACGATGAGGAAATTGAGACTCCCGACGAGAAAAAAGAGAGCATGTTCTCTTTTTTTCTCGTCAAGTTCCACGACAGTTTTCTCAACGAAAAACATACACACGACCGTTTTTCTCTGCAAAAATGCTCTGCCAAAATATTTCTTGATGGATTTTGCCGAGGAAAACGGTTGTGTGTACGAGGCCTAAGGCCTCGTACACACAACTGTTTTCCTCGGCAGAATCCATCAAGAAACTTGGTGGGAGAGATTTTTTGCTGAGGAAACCAGTCCTGTGTACGTTTTTCATCGAGGAAACTGTCGAGGAACTCGACAAGAAAAATAGAGAGCAAGTTCTCTTTTTCCTTGACGGGAGTCCAAATTGGCTCGTCGTGTTCCTAGTCTGGCTGCTTTTCGACGAGAAACTCGAGCGTGTGTATGCTTAGAATCCCGCGCACCTTTGGTAAAAGTAGTATTTGTAATGGAAATAGCACATTTGTCACGCTGTAACAGACTGAAAAGTGAAAATGTCTCTTACCAAACTTTAACCTAACACGCAGTAACATGAGATTAGCAAAAGCAGCCCCAAGGGTTGTGCCAGTGGAATTGAACTTCCCCTGCGGTAGTATGTGGTGAAGTCACCGCGTTTGAGAACAAGGAGATTTGGTCTTGACAGTGTGTACGCAAAGACAGCTTGTCAAGTTCCTCGACAAGCCTAACAAGGAACTCGACAAGGAAAACGATGTGTCTGAAACAACGAGTTCCTCGGACATGTGTACGAGGCCTAAGTACATCCATTTTATTAAAACAGCAACAACACTAAAATACCTAATAAAAATAATTTACTACTGAGAAAGGATGTATTGAGGAATGTAAGACAGAGGTTTCTGGCATTGAAAATATTATTGGTTCAGGAAAAAAATCTGCTCTGCGTTTTTTTTGTGGACTCTGCTGATATAGGATGCATTGCAAATTAAAACACACTCTGATTTTAAGGGCACCTGTCAGGATAGACAAGAAATCCTAACAATTTCCTTTTCTAGAAAAGTGCAATCAGGAGCTGAACACAGCAGAGGCAAAACAAACAACTTAGTCTGGTCATTGGAGCTCCTCATAATATGAATGAATGACTTGTATAGCGCTACACATGCGAACTGAATCGCCTCTGGGCGCTTTTTGCAGCCAGTGTCTTCCTGGCTGGTGCAGTCAATTTACCCCGTAGGATCTTGACACGCATGGGTCATACACACATATATACATATATATATACTGGGCCAATTTGGCCAGGATCCAATTAACCTACCAGCATGTCTTTGGAGTGTGGGAGGAAACCGGAGTATCCAGAGGAAACCCACGCAGACACAGGAAGAACATGCAAACTCCAAGCAGATGGTGTCGTGGTTGGGATTTGAACCAGCAACCCTTTTGCTGCTAGGTGAAAGTGATAACCACTAGACCACTGTGCTGCAGTCTATAGTCTATGAATATTTTTTAGGGTATGAGGGGGGAACCAAAGTTGTGTGAGCACTGGAAAATAAACCAAGTAGGGACCCAACATGGACTAACCTTAGGCCTCCAGAGTCTTCGAGCTTTAAGGAAGATCATTGGTGACCAGCAACTTGAGGTGCTTTCAGCCTCAGTTTGGCTCAAAGCTGAAGATCCTCCTGGCTAAAAGTATGGGGAGAATAAGACAATCTCGGATGTGCTAAATGATTATTGTATGCTCCATCTCTACAGATAAGAGTTAAGGCACATGGGCATTTTATTTAATTTAATAATTATTTCAAAAATAAGTTAGAGAGTGGACCCAGTCCAATTGCCGGGCTCTCCATATAGTAACAGAGTGGGACTAAATATTTATCTGATTGTGTTTTACATTGCCTTGGTGAAATAAACCAATAAATGTGAATATTATTTCTCTTATTATCCACAGTACAACATCATGTTTGAGCAGCTCTTATAAGTTGGCCCCAATGGAAATGGGGGAGAACTCCACAGTACTGCTATATAAAGAGCTATGAAGGGGGTGAGGAACAAGGTTCGACAAAATCTAAAAACTTTTACTAATGTACATGTGCCAGGACTCTTATAACAATAGCATTACGGACAATTGTACAAAATTAACCAGAACTTACCCCCTTTCCTCCATAATGAAAATAATAGAACACTACACTCCTGTCTTTTGCTCTTGGACAACAACAAGCAGCTATAGCTTGTTCATTGCTGTTACATTTGCTAAAAATGTGTAAGACCCCTAAGCTCTCTCACCACACACCTATTAGAATTTTAAGGGGGGAAACCTTTCAGCACTGATGCTCAAGATGGAAACAAAATGGTAAATATGAAGAATTGCATATTTACCTATCGTTGGCCAGAAGGTGGATTTTTTTTTTTAATTATCCATTACTAGGTTTGTTGGGGTTTCCAAGTAGCCCTACATAGCTTAGAATCATATCATCCTATCTTATGGTAAAATGAATGTAAAATCAGCATTGATTAAATTTTTACTTTTGAATAAAGCAGTGAGGGGTAAGACTCTGTTAAAGGGGTTGTAAAGGTTTGTTTTTTATTTTCTTTAGCTACTGCATTGTTGGTTCACTTACCTTTTCCTTCAATTTCCCTTTTTTAAATGTTTTTTTTCTTTGTTTTCTTTGTCTGAATTTCTCACTTTCTGTTCCTCCTAAGTAAGGTGTTCAGTAAGCTGTTCTAAATGACTTTCCACCGCTCGGATGATGGTGGAAAGCTTACTGAGGAGAAACAGGAAGTGAGAAATTCAGACAAAGAAAAAAATCATTTAGAAGGGAAATCGAATGAAAAGGCAAGTGAACCAACAATGCACTAGCTTAAAGGAACCCATTTAGAAAATAAAAGACGAACCTTTACAACCCCTTTAAGTTCTTATTGCTGTCTGAGTCCCCACTGGGGGATAGTCACCAGCTCCACTTTGTCTGGTGTCTCTTGTTAGCATAACAGAAAGCAATGGCCGGTCACCAGAGAAAGAGGTGATGGAAAATCCAACAATGGGTACAGCTGTTAGTAAGGGAATTCCTCTCACTTTGGGGAAATTTCCTTTTGCACCTCTGTGACCTAACGTAGAGTTAAATCTCCCTAATGGAAAACAGACCACAAACACTACCCAGACAATCAACCGTACTCTACACAAAACAAAAACAAAAAAGGTTTGGCCATAGAAACACTAAGGCCGCGTACACACGAGGGGATATGTCCGCTGAAAACGGTCCGATGGACCGTTTCAGCAGACATCTCCGCTCGTGTGTATGGGCTAGCGGACAGATTTGTCCACCCGACAGATTTCAAAGCAAGCTTTGAAATCTATCCGGTGGGAATCTGTCCGCCCGACATGTCTGCTGGTTAGTACACTTACCAGCAGACATGTCGGCTCCCACCACCGCCGCGCCGCTGCCGAATGGATTCGGCGCATGCGCGGAAGTGTTTTACTTCCTGGTGCGGTGACGTGGCGGTGACGCGGCGGCGTCAACGTCACCGCCGCGTCACCACTACGTCACCGCGCCGTCCGGCGGCGGGGAATTTGATCGGATGGTGTGTACACGCCATCGGATCAAACTCCCGATCGGACATATCCGATGGAAATGGTCCGCGGACCGTTTTCATCGGATATATCCGATCGTGTGTACGGGGCCTAATATATTTTATTTGCTTTGGACAATAAAAATACAATTCTGACAAATTTAGTTAAGGAAATATTCTTATTAAAAAATATGCATGCCTATCCTGATGCACAGTATCCTAAAGACCATCAGAAATATTCCATAGTAAAGGAGTAAGCCACGAACATCATGCAGGTGAAGTGGCTAGATTTTATTATCGAAGGACAAATTTAAATCCCTCTAGTGCCCTAAAAAATTGATTTTGTATGTTTTCTACACCCCCTAGGTGTTCTGGTTTTCTCCCACATTGCAAAAAGAAAATAGCAAGCTGACAGCCTAAAAAAAGCACCAGCTGAGAGAATGACTTGCGCTTCTGTTCAGAAATTTGGGGATGAATTTCTCCACAGTGCTTGTGTCACAGAGGTTAGTTATGGCTTGTTTTAAAATGGAATTAAAGTTAGTAAATGAAAATATGCTAGAAGTTAGGGTTTTGGAGCAGAAGGGACATGAAAAGTCCTCTATTTTTTCACAAAGTTTTAACGTTGTCATTTATAATGTTGTAAAAAATGGTCGTGTGTGGGCTTTAACGACGTGAAAAAAACACACATGCTCAGAAGCAAGTTATGAGATGGGAGCGCTCGTTCTGGTAAAACTAGCGTTCGTAATGGAGTATATAGTGAATACAGTGCAGCATAAAAGTGAAAATTAAATAAATATAAATATAAATAAATGCATTTATAAGAAATCTATCATATGAAAAAAGGAAAAGAAATGTCCATGTGAATATAAGTCCATAAGCTACACTTTATTCGGATCTTCTTGAGTTGGATTTATTAGCTCATGAACTTATATTCACATGGACACTTCTTTTCCTTTTTTCATATGATATATTTCTT
This sequence comes from Rana kukunoris, assembly GCA_029574335.1. NCBI lineage: Eukaryota > Metazoa > Chordata > Amphibia > Anura > Ranidae > Rana > Rana kukunoris. The sequence continues at coordinate 66,562,855 of CM056059.1, read as the reverse complement.
ATGAATGCATTTATTTATATTTATTTAATTTTTACTTTTGCGCTGCACTGTATTCAGTTCACTATATCGTTTTTTGGGAAGTTTTTATGAATTTGTCCTTTAGTGCTGGCTTGCATTTATTTTATTTTATTTTATTTATTTATAATTTTCCAGTGCTGAATACTTTCTTAATATTCGCAATGGAGTAAGCACATTTATCACGGTGTAACAGACTGAAAAGCGTGAATCGTCTTTTACTAACACAAAATCAGCAAAAGCAGCCCCATGGGTGGTGCCATCTGAATGGAACTTCCCCTTTATAGTGCCGTCGTATGTGTTGTACGTCACCGCGCTTTGCTTGAGCATTTTTTTTTCCACAATCATGTGCAGGCAAGGCCATTTTAATGATCGGGCTGAAAAAACGTCATAATTTTTTAGAACCCGAAAAACGGTCATGTGTACGCGGCATAAGTTGTGTATATCCCTGTATTTCTCTGCATCTCCATTCTCCATACCCTTTTCCTGGCTCCATCTCTCTTATTTCTTTACCCTTTCCCTTCACCTTACATTCCCTATGGCTGGTCCTACAATTTAAGGTGTGCTTTCAGCATTATTTTGTAAATCTGTTGATGAAGAAAACCCTTACATGTGGATTGCAGGCCTTTAGAATGATCCTGAAATCTTATGTTGGGAATATTTGTCCTGTTTTATTTTTTTGGAAAAAATTAAGATTTTACAAACAATAATACTAAATAATGAGGAGACTGGTTACAATTATAAACTTTAAAAATAATTACAACTGGTCTGCCTATTATTTTTGCAACAAGTGGCCATGTATGCAAAATGATTACCATTTGATGAGTACTTAAAAAATAATTATAACTGGTTTCCCTATTATTTAGTATTATTGCAACATGCAACAATGTACATACTATGATTACCTCCTTTCACCAATATGACTTATCTCCTTTCCCTATTATGAGTGTTGAGATAAATGTAACATAAATACATTACATCACACAGGAAAATGCAGAGATTACATTTCCTTATAATTAAATATAATTATTTCCTTTAGTGTTTAGTGTCATGGAAATAGTTTTCAAATGAAAATAAAAATAAAATTAAAATATGAAATAACCTTTGTTAATCTCTTCTAAGAAATCTAAAATTACAGCAACCATCAGAATGATAATAGCTCACGATCAATGCCAGAATATTTTGAATTATTGAGTACCTGTCATCCACAGGTTACTTGCTAATGCAGGCAAACCAATCATTCTGTGGACCTGTCCTTGGAATGTCTAGTTAGCCCTCATTCTCACTTGAGCGATTGGAAATGCGTTTCCAGAAACACTTCAACGCCCAACACCAGATTTACATTTTGTGATATTTTGCCCATTCACATCTGAGCAATATGCTCAGTGCTAAAAAGTACAGGAGCACCTTTGAGGCATAATCACACATTTAAGATGTCAATGGGAGCACATAAAATATGTTCTTACCCCCTCCCTTTATCCACCCATTCTATAATCTGCCAATTTTCCTGTTCTCCCTCCACCATTCTTTTTTTTTTTATTGATACTGGGCAAGTGCGAGACGCAAGTGCATGACGTCATGTTCTTCAGCTCGTGCATGTACTGTATGACACTACATGTATCTGTTGAAAAATAAAACCTTTTTCAAAATATCGCTAGATCTCTGGGAGAAGCTTTCTTCCCCCACCAAATGAATAGCATTTCATACAACGCATGTACGAAATGAATACATGAGGTCATGCACTTCATCTCGCACGTGTGCAGTAAAACAGTACTTTGAGATCTTGCAGTGTAGGTGTGAATCTATCATAAATGGTATATATGGCAACCAAATTTGCTCTGGGCTGGGCATCTATCAGCAGGGACATTGTGGGACTGTATACATTTATATTTAATAAAAAAATTAGTCCATGCCCACACAAGCGCTTAGGGCCATGTGTTTCACATCCAGACTTTTTTGGCTGACCGGGAGGCACAGGGGCATTATGGAGCCCTGCTACCAGAAGCCTGGTAAAGTATTATAACAGGTTGAAATAGGAAGTGACTGGATGCTGTACTAAGTGGTACTACCTTTAGGGCTGTATGCATCCAGTAATGTATACAGCCCTGAACACACAATTGCTGCATTCTGGGTGTACATCTCTGAAAGCATACAGCTGAGCTGATCTCTGTACCTGTGCTACCTGGGGCATGAAAACACCAGGATGTGATGTACAGGGGCCTAATCGCTGGTGTGCATGTGGCCTAACAGAACAACTGAACAACCATTGGAACAGAAGAAGGATAATAACATTCAAATCGTCACAACTAAGTCTTGTGAATCACACTGATCATCATGACAAATCAATGCAGCATCAAAAGCTGAACTGCTATATAACTTGCATGTCACATAGTTAAAATTTTGTAGTTTTCAGGCTGATACAGAATAATACTGACATGACTGAACAGGTATATAGCATTATGGCTTACTAGAGCGTCATACTACTCAGTGCAGGATTGTGAACGCCTGAGGAACAAGGGAATAGAGACTTCCCCACAGCAACCAATCATGCCCCACTAGTCATAGTTCAGTGCAGGTTCAATCTCACTGGTGGTTGTGCAGCACTACAAAATTCTATGTCGCATTGGATATTACACTGATCAGCCATAACTTTATGACCACCCACCTATCAGTAACATATCCTTTAAGTCCTGTAAGTTGTGAGGTGGGCCCTCCATGGATCGCACTGCCTTTTCCAGCACATCCCACATATGCTTGGTTCGATTGAGATCTAGAGAGTTTGGAAGCCAAATCAACAACTGAAATACGTTGTTGTGTACCTCATATTATTCTTGAACCATTGATGCAGTGTGGCATTATCCTGCTAAAAGAGGCCACTGCCATCAGAAAATACTATTTGGTCAACAACAATGTTTAGGTAGGTAGTATTTGTCAAAGTAACAACCACATGAATGGCAGGACCCAAGGTTAAAAAATATTACCCAAAGCATCACACTGCCTCTGCCAGCTTGCCTTCTTCCCATACTGTATTCTGGAGCCATCACTTCCCCAGATAAGTGATGAACACGCACCTGTCCATCCACATGATGTAAAAGAACACATGATTCATCGGACCAGGCCGCCTTCTTCAATTGCCCTGTGGTGCAGTTCTGATGTTCACGTGCCCATTGTAGGCACTCTTGGCTGTGGATATGGGTCAGCATCAGCACACTGGCCAGTCTATGGCTACGCAAGCCCATACACAACAAACTGTGATGCTCATTTTTTATGCTTTCAGCACATCAACTTCAGGGACAACATGTTTAGTTGCTGTCTAATATATCTCACCCACTTTCAGATGCCATTGTAATAAGATATGCAATGTTATTCACTTAACCTCTCAGTGGTCACAAAGTTAGGGCTGTTCAGTGCATACTACTTATAAGCAGCCTGTGCCCCCATGATTGTAATATTACCATGTATTTACAATGCAATAGCTGCCACCTCTTCATTTTCTGCTGCTGTGTTTTGTGTGAACGGAATGTCCATCATTTATAAAAACACAATCTGGTGGAAAATGTCATTGCAGTAGATAGCACGGCATCTCATGTATTTCTTGCAGAGGAAAAGTAAAAATCAAAGATTCAATTGAAGAAATAGGAAACTGTACCTGAATCCAGCGCAGAGGAAGGAAGCAGCGGAAGCACCAGCAATTTGCATAAACCTAGTTGAATTTTTTAACAATTAAATACGGTCTCTGAACTGCCATAACAAAATAATAAATTAAGGTTAAATAAATGTGTAGTTCTAGATGTCAGTTTTAGATAGAAAGATATGTTGGGACATTTTTGTTAATCCACCCAAAAGTGTTACTTTAGGTGTAGGTGGAGCCTGCCCCACTCTAAACCCTGTGGGGAACCTTTCCATTTTTCGAGCCTGACCCACTGGCCTTTAATATATCATGGATTCTCCAACAGCAAGATATCCCTGCTAATAATCCTGACTCTGGTAGTAATTTATTATAAGCTGTTCCTGTTCACCTCTGTGTGTCCCAGCTCCCTCTGTTGCATTTTCATAATAAAGAACACAGTTCAGCAGACAAAATAAGAACCCCTAATAAAGGCCATAGCATGCATGCAGACCCAGGAACTCAATAACAGAGATCTCACCAATAAAGTCCCTAAGAGATTGAGAGACTGCCACATAGTTTTAAGCTGAAATTCAGGCAGATGTCGAAAACATTAAAACATGCAGTTATGTATTCATTTAAACAGTAATAAACATATTTTACTGCAGTCAGTTTAATATTGGCTTCACACTGTTAAGCTGCTGTAAAACGCATGTGTTGTGTGTTGATGTGCTATTGTGTCTTTTTTTTAATAACACCCCATCACACATTGCCAACAGTCACACCACAAGGCACAGCAAATAGTGCATGTAACTTTTTTGGTGCATTTGGCAGCTCATTAACATGCAGGGGCGGACTGACCATTGAGGCACTCGGGCACTGCACGAGGGCTCCATGCCACTAGGGGGCCCCATCAGGGTGGCCAGACTCAGTAAAACCAGGTACAGTATGTAAAAATATGTCCAAAACTGACACGCTTTTGATGTGAAAATCCCGAGATTTTAGCTGCCCCACCTCTGCACTGCCTCCTGGCATGGTGGCCATCTGTAAGCACGGGGGCCCCATAATCTTCTATTGCCCGGGGGCCCCATGAGTTGTCAGTCCGCCCCTGTTAACATGCAAACGTTAAATGCACCACAACTGTGTGAATCCAGCCTAAGAACCTGCATTTGACATTTGTTAGCTCTTTTCCAGTCCCCTATGCAGCAGCATTTGGGCTATTGGAGAGTGTGGACTCCGTAGTGGAATAGGCCTAACTCTCCATCATCTTCAGAAAGAACAAATAAGTACTGTCCGTCATACTTTTTATATTTGCACTAACATCCAAATGTTAATGAAAATCTTCCAGATGTACTTCCTTCTTCAAAGACCTTGAAGAAGAGGGTACACACCAAAAACTTGTCCTGAAATCATGGTTGTATCACAGACAGTACTCAGTTGATCTTCAAAACAATGAAAATAGTCCAGCTCAAATCTATATCAATTAGATCAGCATGTGGATAGACTGGTGCAAGACAGACAGGATCGGCTTGTCAGGCTCAGGTAGACTTCAACAAAATGGTGTACGTCTGGACATTTCATCCACATTCATGCAACAGCTAGTCGATGTCCGTGTGCAGATGGCCACCATTTTGTTGAACTTAATTGTTGTTGTTGCAAGGGCACTAATATGGCTACAATTACCTCAAGCGGCTTATACAGAGAAACGTTCACTGATAGGCACCAAATTAAAAAGTATGTTAATTTCCAGCCTGAATTTAGCAGCATTGTAAGCAGTAAGCTCTGTAACAATCTATGTTAACTACTTTGTAATACAAAAAAAAAAAAATAAGTAACATGCAAGCAGTAATAAAGTTAATCCAAGTGAAACCAATCAGCTTTTGAACTAATAAATCAATTTTTCAATATAAAAAGAAGCAAATACCACACAGTAATGGAAATACAGCATTTGTAATGCTTTAGTGGATTGAGCCTACCTTGGTGTTATCAAGAGACATGCAATACACAAAAGACTCTCAGACTAATTTAATAAAGGAATCTTCTCTCAATAAATGTTATGAATATTCGCTTCAATTATCCAATAATGTGAAAAGAAAATTTCTGGTTACCTATTTTATCTATACGATTGGGTATTTAAACAGAAATTAGCTTTTCGCTTGATTGGGCAGTTAAAGTGAATTTTCAATCAATTTGTCAAATAAATATACTAAATTCCTTCAGTAAATCTTACTATTTCTATATCTCATAGTGGAGAATAGGCATGTCCCCCTGCCTGCAACCTATAATGCAATGACACATGCCCCACTGACCCAGGCATTACCACCATGTAAGGTGGTGGAGGGCCAGATTATGGCTGTGCACATGACAACTGCTGTCCGCTATCTGTAATATATAATAGATTCTAAATTGTTTATTTTCCCAGGTTTACCTTACCAAGTAAGTCAGGAGTGTTTTCCAATCCTGTTGCTCTGCTACTGAAGCAGAAATTCATTTCCATACTTCCAGGTAAGAGCATGGGTGTGCTAAAAAATTAAAAGCATCAGACCAATTTTTTAATCTGCGGTTTCTTTAAAAATAATCGTTAATGCACCATTAGTGGTCTCTCAATTTGTTTCAGAAATGTCCCCTTGTTTAAAATTTAAACTTTGTTTTTTCTTGTGAAAAAAAAAAAACTTTGTTTAAATCATGCTCTTAATTTCTGCTGCAAAAAAAAAATAAGACAGCTCTCACCTAAATCTGTAAAGAGACAGCAGTGTCTCCGTGAGCCAACCCAAACCAAAAGTGCGACAAAAATGCTTTGAGTAAGGTCTCTATAACTGAAACGTATAAGTACTCCTTTCAGGCAGGATTTTAGTCATCTACTGTACTACAATAAACTTTACTTTGGGGATCTTTACTGGAGTGCCGGCTTTCTTTATTGTGCAGCTCCTAATCTCTGCAGAGATACCCCTCTGCCCCTACCAAGCCACCACACACACCAGCACACACCACAACCTCTTAGAAGAGCCCACAGCCCATGTTCCTTCTTAAGATTATGACATACAGTGTACCTCCTGGAGGAGCTATACTTGATGTATACCAACAAAAAAGACTTTAATTTGCTGATGCAAGAGGCTGGTGAAACATGCAGATCTGAAACTAATATACTGAAAACTGACCAGGAATGGAGCCACTGGTAGACAAGTAGCAGAATGCCAAATAAGAGATTGCATAAGTTCATGAACATTTATTTTCACAAGCCTCCATACTTCAAGACTTCCATTGACACCTCAAGGCATAACAACATTAGAATTTTGGCCTCCTGGAACCAACTCAGGAGAGAGACCTCAAACTTACCTTAGAGATCATCTTTAACATTATTTTGGCCACCTTGCAAGTCAGTAAACTTGAACTAGGACTCGCTTCCTGATTGGCCGAGAGGAGAATCAGTGTGACAATAGCGAATATTCATTCACTATTGTCACACAATTGGGTGGGCTCAGGGTGCAGTGATCTGCGCCCCAAACCCACCCTTATTTGAAGCCTATTAGAGCTTCAGACTCTAATTATGTGCTTAAAAAAAGGACTTCTTTAGTGCAAAGACCTGAACATTACTTGCCTACCCCTCCTGGGCAGGGACCTCCTCCCGACCCCTCCTCCACATGCCGGCCATTGGACCACTGTCACAAATAAGAAAACACCCACAACCTTTATCCTCTTCTGCTTCCTCTGCTTATCACTAAACAAGCCATGACTCATTTTTGATTATTGCCCACTCATTATACCTGACTAAAGCTGGGTATACAGTGGAAGTTTTTTGTTCAACCAGTCACCATCCACAGAAGTGATGTAAAGGCAGGGATCTCCCCCACTGCAACCTGTTATATTACTTTTAAGCACAGCTGAAAGTAGAGGTGAAAGTACATCCTTGTGGCCCAGAGCATGGGGTGCAGGCTTATCCTGATGGCAACCCAGAGGGCTAATAAATGTAAAGAGGAATAGATCGCCGCTACTCCCGACCAGCCCAGGTGAACAAATGATAAGGTAGGAACCTTAGCCTACATGTCTCCACCACACCACACACCCTAATGTATTTCGCCCCACCCACCAGACTTAAGTCATAGGGCAGGGCGCAATTAATCAGGGTGTGTGGTGTGGTGGAGATATATATCCTTATTGCTTTTTCACCTGGGCTGGCCAGGAGTAGAAGAAAGAAGCAATCCTTTCCTATGTAAATCTTCCCTGCTGCACTACTGTATTCTGAGAGCAGAACCCCCTCCCAGTCAGAATACACTGATCAGTTGCTGATTGAATGCTGGTGTTCCAGCACAACCGTTCAACAGAAGATGGTCTAACTATTGGCATCTGTTGAACAGAGAGGGGTACACACAGATCAAAATGTTGCCAATTTAGCAAGAATTTTGACCCAGCTTTAGTCTGAGACTACATAGACTGTTCTTTAATTGGAGACATCAGTTGGAGCTCTCACTGTCCCCCTGCCGAGGATTGGGCTGGACTACCATTTCCTCCTTTGAAATCCAAGAGGTAAGAAGAGTCCCCAGTGCAGATCTATCAATCTCCTAATGAGACTCCTAAAACTTATATAACTCATTAGTTATGTTAGATGCTTGAAATGTGCTTGTTTTGAGGCTTGCCCCAAAACCCCACTGGGTCACGTTAGAGCTCTGGGGAACCAATCCATACAGGAACAACCACCTCCGAATGAAACTTCAGTATGGAAGTCACATCCAACCCCAGATGCCTTGGTTTCCTCCCTAATACCATGTAACTATCACTACTGTCATTATAGGGCTATCTCAGGGGTAAGCTTTGTTATTTGGAGTTTTCAATAATTAATTCCAGTAAAATCTGATAACTGCAGAAATATCTTATTATAAATTATATGCAATGGTTGTCGAGGGTTAGTATAATTTTTAATGTTTACTTCATAGAGCAGCTAACTGCTGTTAAACATCTAGGCAGGCCCAGCAGGACAGCTGCTTGAGAGTTCTATCACCCAACTCCAACAGGGTTTGTCAATATTCTGAAGTGATTCTGAGCTGATGACTGAAAACTCCTTCCTGGCAACATTTGGCAGGTAATTCTGAAATGGTTTAAATCTTGAATGCACCAATGTTTCTTTTGTTTCTCTCTTTTTCAAACGTTCTCTTGTTTTGTCCCTAGAGAAGGCACCACAGCCTTTAATTACCCCTCTACCGATACTTGAAACAACGTTCCAAGACTGCAGACACCATCTACCATATAATGCCTCTATGAAACTAATCCAACTTGTACCAAAATTTAATGCCACCGCAGTTAAAATACTTTATTCATATATAGTAGGCCTAAACTCCAACAACAACACTGATGCCTTCTACACATGACCGGTTTTCACGACGAGAAAACTGCAATTTTTTATCATGGTTGAGAAAACCGGCCGTGTGTGTGCTCCCTAGCAGTTTTTTCAACCAAAAAACTGCATGCAAAAAAACTGAAACCAGCTCTCTTTTTCTCATTGCGAAAAACGGTCGGGTGTGTATGCTTTTGCAAAGGGAAAAAAATGTGCATGCTCAGAATCAAGCAAGCAGCCCAAAAGCACCCCAAAGGGTGGCAACATTTAAAAGGAACTTCCCCTTTATAGTCCCGTCATACGTGTTGTACGTCACCGCGATTTGGACGGACATTTTTTTGCATGAACGTGTGTATGCAAGTCAGGCTGGAGAGGAATCACATTGTGAAAAATGACGGCTTTTTGAACGTCAGGAAAAACAATGGTGTGTACGTGGCATTAGCCCTTTATTAGTTCTGATGGTCCAAAGCTGACAAAAAATTTGTTCAGGAAACCCATCAGGGTAATAAAACACTACTGCAACTCAAAAACAAAGGAAATATGGCACATACACTCCTTGTGGGGAAACTGAAAGAAGAGTCACACTTCATATGTAATTAAGAAGAAAAAAGTTACTGTTCAATCCCACAGCTCTCAAATAGTCCAAATTTGCAGCAATTTCTACACTAACCTTTATAACAACCCTGAGATATCCCGCAACCCTTGGAGATCCCCCAGAAAATACAACAGTATCTCATCACTAGCCACGTGTCTAACTTCCCAAAACTACACAGGCTCAACACACCAACTGAAGATGAGGAAATCACCACCACTAAGAAAATGTTCCCATCAAACAAAGCTTTGGAGCTGGATAGCTTACTTTATTTTTGTCATAAAATATTTCTACCAATCCTGCTACCACACATGGTCACATTTTGCAGTAGGTTTCTTAACAAAACACCCAAACCAAGGGACATGCAAACATCCTTCATCATGGTTATTCCCAAACCAGATAAACACCAAGGGCCAGATTCACAGAGCCGTAACTCCTGTCTAACTGGTGTTAGACCGGAGTACTTTCTAATTACGCGCATTTTTTCACTAGTTTGAAACCTCAAACCATGAAAAGACGGCTTTGCGCTTCAATCCGACTGGCTTACGTGTTCGTACGCCTTCGGATCTACGCTGCAATAAAATTGCGGCCACTGGGTGGACTTCCCGTCGTTTTCCGCGTCGGGGTATGCAAATGAGCTTTTGCCGTCGATCCCCGAAATTATGATCTTCAATCGCAATCTCTTACGGCATCTTTAGTCATCTTTTCGCTGCGTAAAACTATACCAGCTTTTTGCTGGTCTAATATTAGACAGCCCATGCTAAGTATGGCCGTCGTTCCCGCGTCGAATATCAACGTTTTCCGACATCTTTTTTTATTTTTGACGTAAAACGTCCGGGAATAGGAATGTCTGTAAACGACGCTACTCAAACAACGAATGCACGGTGGGAAATTTCTGAACGGAGCATGCGCAGTTAACTCTATCAGTCCAAGATTATTCTACATAGAGAGGAAAATCTTCGACATTACTGTATAGAGACAGTGTTGGGGTAGACCATTCGACATTAACAATGAAGATTCGACGAAGCAGCGAAAAACATACAAACGTTGAATCTGTCATTGAAAGCTTATGGTGTCTGTCAAAAGTTCTAAGAAGATTCGACAAGCAGCTAAACTGTACGACACCACAACCGTACATTTCGGGTCAAATGCTTGGCCCATAGGCTATAGAAGAATTTAAATGTTGGTTGACTAGTAATAATAATTTATAAATATAATCATTACTAGTATCATACAACATTAGAATTCTTCTATAGATTGTAGGTGGAACATTTAACCTGGAAATGTATGATTGCGGCGTCGTACAGTTTAGCTGCTCCATCGAATCTTCTTGGAACATTCAACAGAAACCATGAGCCTTCAATGACAGATTCGACCTTAATTAATTCGGATTTTTGAACAAATGCATTTTTTAAACAAAACAAAATAATTTCGGTAGTAACTAAATAAAATAAAAAAATGTGTACGAAAACGAAATTCCGAAACAAAATATTTCAGTGTGCACATACTGCTTCAACATGCTTTTTTTATGTGTTTTTGATGCTTCTGCAATGCGTTGGTGGTGTTTCAATGATGCTTCGGTGGTGCTTTTTTGAAGCTTTTATGAAGCTTGGTAGAAGCCCTGTGTGTGTTGATATCTCATACCTACAATTTCTCCAAAACAAAGCAAAATTGTGACTCAAACTCAGAATTTATTGTGTAATATTTCTCAACTCCTTTAGTAAATCAGCTCATATGTGACTGCCATCTATACGTCAATGCTATGTTCCCCTCTTACATACATTTATGTTTCTACCATATATGGGCCAGATTCACGAACAGTTAGGCTGGCGGATCGAGTGATCCGCCAGCCTAACTGTGACTTTGAGCCGGCGTTTCTGTTTTCTGTAACCAGAAAACAAGAAACGCCGGGTTGAAGTTCCGATGCGAGCAGCGTAACTGAGTTTCGCCATCGCATCGTTACTTCAACTTAAAAATGGCGCCGGGGGCGTTCCCGCCGATTTACGCTCAAAAAATATGTTAATGAGCGGAAATCGGCAATTCACGATCGAATTCCGGCGCGACGCAATGACGATACGACGTTTCCGGACGGGATACGCGGCGCATAGATATACCTACATGGGGTTGGAGTATCCTATGTTAGGTATAGGCGTCGTCATCGCGTCGGAAAAAAAAAAAAAAAACGTTGCTTGCGTAAAACGTTCATGAATGGGAATGTGACGTCATTGACGTTCATTCACAAAATTTGGAGCATGCGCACGGGGATGTTTTAACACTCGACGCATGCGCAGTACGTTCGCGGCGGGAACGCGCTTCGTTTAAATACTACACGCCCCGTACCCGCCCAAATTGAATTCCGCCGGCTCATTTGCGATGCGCTGCCGCAACTTTAGGAGCAAGTGCTTCGTGAATGACAGCACTTGCTCCTAAAATTTCTGCAGCGTAACGCAAATGAGAAGCGTTACTCCGGAGCAAAGATGCTCCCATCTACCTGAATCTGGCCCTATATGTCTAAGTGGCTCCCTTGTAGGCATTTATGTTACGGTCTGTTTTACATACATCCATGTGTCCACCTTATAGACATCGACCACATTAGAAACAGTCCCAATATTCACTGAATTTAAGTCAGAGACTGGGAATTTAAGATCTCTCTTTTTACAGATGTCATATGCCGCGTACACACGATCATTTTTTGGCATGAAATAAAACAAAGTTTTTCATCATGAAAAAAAATGAAGTTTTTCCAACTTCATCATAAAAAACAACGTTGCCCACACACCATCGTTTTTTTTAAATGCTCTAGTAAAGTGCGGTTACGTACAGCACGCACAACAGCACTCTAAGGCCTTTTACACACAATCAGACTTGTCTGATGGTCTGATGTGCGTACACACCATCGGACCAAAATCCGATCAGACCAGAACGCGGTGACGTAGAACACAACGACGTGATGAAAAAACGAAGTTCAACTGCAGACCAGTTTCATCGGACATGTCCAATCGTGTGTACGCGGCCTAAAGGGGAAATTCCTTTCAAGCTACCATCTCATAACTTGCTTCTGAGCATGTGCGGGTTTAAAACGTCGTTTTAGCCCACACACGATCATTTTTTACAACACTAAAAACAACGGCCCAGATTCACAGAGCGATTACGCCTGCGCAACAGGAGATGCGCGTGCGTAAGTCTAAATGTGCGCGTGCGTTTCGTTGCGCGGCATCCCCAGAACGAGATACGCAAAAAAGTGCGCTAGACACACCATTGATTTGCTAGTCAAATATGCTAATGAGGGACTTACGGGGATCCACAAAACAACGTTGGGGCAGCGCAGGCGACGCAGTGTGCGCAACAGCAAAATGTCCTGTCTAAAATTACTTGTCAGATAAAGCAACACTGTTAGTGAGGAGTTCAGCAGTCACACGTGTTGCACAACAATCTGTATGCCAACATGCCAGGGGCATCGTCGCGCATAGCTATACTACTGACTTTAGATGAACAAAGAAGGATGAGGGCACTGAGGAGGGCACTGAGGAGGGCACTAAGGAGGGCACGGGAGATGTTTTTTTTATTTTTTTTATTTGCTTATATAAAATTTACAATTTAATCTAATCTAATACAATATTCTTATCTGATACAAGCCCCTCACTCTTCACTTGATATATCACACACGCATAGACATCTTTGGCATGAGTGATTCTGAGGTGTCTCGCATCTTCAGATTCACCCCTCATGTCATCCTGGAATTACCACAACCTTGCAGGAGGACATCAGCAGCCCAACACATGGCACCACCCATGACACCCATGACAGCTACATATACAATCATAGCCCCATCCCCACAGATTTCGAACAGAATATGTATGGGGACAGCTGGCTGGTTGGTGAGTGACATAGGAGTCAGGCATGACTATCCCCTCCCGTGATGCACACCTCACAAGTGGCACATGCATGACTAACATCCTCCTGTCTTTTCCCTTCAAGGTGACTCTGCATATGCACTGGTACCCCATCTCATGACCCCATCTCATGCCAGCTCACATTATGCATCTTTGCACGTTAAACACACACATTAATCATGGCACAATGAGAATGCATGCATGCACACCACTGTGGTCCCTAGCACATACACATCACATCCTCATCAAATCGGATTGGCACCAGTCCACCATGCTGGACTTGTGAGCAGCAACGCCACGCCAAGGCTCCAATTATGTCACTGTACATTCATACACCATTCACACGGACCTGGGGATCACTTCTCCCTGGTCCTGGGGAACCCTTCTCCACCAGAATAGAGGGTGACACCCCTTTTCTGGCAGGAATGTCACCCCCACATTCACACAGCATTCACAACACAAAAAAAAAATAACAAAAAAAAATGACCTGCAAAAGCAAAAAATTTCCAGCACAAAAAATAAAAAAAAAATCTATTTAAAAAAAAAAAAAAATGGGGAAAAACAAATTAGTGCCCTCTGCGTGAGCCACTCTTGGGGCGCCCCCGGCCACGGCCCCGGCTTCTCAGGGGAGACTCATGGGGGAGGGGTAAAACCGGGGAAGGAGGAGCAGCCCCTGATCTCTGCCCACCTGGCGGCCTGCCCTCCAAGGCCACGGCTATTCTGTCCAGGGCAGCACCAAGTGTTGCCGTGTTGGCCTGGATAGCCAGGGTAAGGGCCCTCACATCCTGCCCAACGCCTGCTGATGTCGTCTGCAGTTCATTTAGGCAGGTTGTGAAATCCCGGGAGTGGGAGTCCAGGTTCCCCAGCGTATCCTTGATGGAGGACAGGCTCTCCTCCATCCGCACCAATGTCTGGCTGACCTGTCCCAGATGGCGGGTCTGGAGGAACTGGTCCCTTCTCAGGGTGGCGGGCAGGAGATCGGCCAACCCCCTGGTGGTCTGGGATGACATCCTGCCTCCAGCTGATGCTTGTGGCCGGGGAGAAGGGGAGGCCCTTGTGAGGGGAGCCATGTTGGGGGAGGAGGGGGGGGGGCTCCCCCTTAGGGAGGCCTGCCTGCTGCCAGGCAGAGGGAAAGAGTCCTCAAAACCCAAACGTCCAGTGCCTGACATGGACTCCTCCTCCTCATGATTCTCCTCCTCCTCATGATTCTCCTGCTCCTCTTGAACTTCCTCCGCGGACTCCGGCCTTGTTGGGGGGGCCTCATTAGGCTGCTGTCCTGGGGTTGGTGCGGTCAGGCCAGATGGCCCTGCACCCTCCTGCACATCTGTGGATGACACAAAACATTCACAGGTTGGAGGATCCACACACTTGCCACATATTCCCTTTCACCCCCTCCCCCACACATGCTACACACCTGATATTAAAAAAAAATAAAACTTACCTGGCACCACGGGCTCCGGACTTGAGTCAAAGCCAGGCAGGCCCGCAACTTCATGCCGATGAAAGGTCAGGGCCACTGCACGCTCCTCCGCTGTCAGGCTAATACGGCATGGTGGGCCCCCTCCTGTGCCCCTGGCATGGGCATGCATTCTGGCCAGCTTCTTTTTGACCAGACGCCGGAGGTCATTGATTTTTTTGTCAATCCCAGACCTGGTCCGTGTCTCCCCCTGCCCCGCTGAATTCACCTGGTCAGTGATCCTATCCAAAATCTCCCTCCTCCTGGCCGGGGTGGTTTTGGCACTCTGTGGGCCGTGGAGGAAACGCCCATACTCGCTAATGGCCCGGGCAAAAATCTGTTTTTTCACAAGTGTAAAATTCAGCTTGCGTTTTCTTTCACTCATCCTTCCAAAAAAAATCAGTCCCAGTCAACAAAATTCACGCGCACAAACAAGCACAACCAATCAAAAAAAAACACACACAGAGAGAAAACGACTCAACAAGAAACAGTCACCAAAAAACAAAACAAAAATACAGCAGGAAAAGAAACAAACACAAATATATCAATCAAACAAACAGTCTCTCAAACACTTATCAAAAACCACTTTCAAAAATCTACTAACAAACACTTGATCACACAGAACACTAATCTGACAACTACAAAACACACCGCAACGAACAACAAGAACAAAAGCACTTGGTTAAATGGGAAGGGACAAAGGGATGTACTTTTGCAAAGGAAGTGCGTTTGTGTGTGTCTATTTATGCTGTTTGCGTAGTTCACAACGTTGCCCTAGTCCAATTCCAATTTCACTGATTACGCCGCTCCCGAGTTGTGAGCATGCGCACAGCGGAGCTGACATGGTCTCCTTCAAGCGCGCATGCGCGAGCCGGCCGGCCCTTCATTTGCATGGGGTCACGGCTCATTTCAATGTAACACGCCCACGTCCTTCCCAATTTGTTTTACTCCTCCTTACGCCTCTGAAAAAACGTTACGTATGCGCAAAAGCTACGAGAATACGGTGATTACGCGGCAAAATTGCGCAAGTCTAACGTAAAGGCGGTGCGCTACGCCGGTCCAATAATGCGCAGATGTACCTGAATCTGGGCCAACATTTTCAAAAATGACATAAAAAATGAAAGCACATTCGAATTTATTTTTTTTCGTTTTTCAGAAGACAAAAAACGAAGCCGACACACGATCATTTTAAATGACGTTTTTAAAAATGTCATTTTATTTCATCACAAAAAACGACCGTGTGTACGCAGCAATTCTCCAAACTCATGTTCACAATTGATTGTGTAAAGTTTTTTGTTTTTTTTAAAGTGTATTTTTGTGCGTGAACTCGTGTGCGTGCAAGTGTGGTGGTTTTTGTGGGGGGGGGCCCTTGCATAGCACACCTGCCGGGAGCCGGGCTGAGACCACCAAACTTAATTCACATGTAGCCGAGACCGGGACCCGAACCCTTGGCTGCAGAGGTGAACGGCTTGTCAGCGCAGTGCCAATCACGTTGAGTCACCACAGCTCCCACGATTGTGTAAAGTTTTTCAACTTCTGTAGAAAATTATCCCACATGTGTCTTACATTAATGTATGTGTTTATCTTATAGACATCTATGTTATGTGTCTTTTAATATCCATGTGTCTACCGTATATACATATATGCTCCTACATAACATACATACGTGTGTCTATACCTTATATACATCTAAGGTATTCTTTGGATCTTGCTGTGTAATATCTTACAAATCATTCTGCATATCTGTATCACATGGATAAGGTGTGTGATTGCCTCAGGCAATTTTACAGCTAGTTAAGGAATCTTAAAATTGAGTTAATGGCACAGCACGTGCGGAGACATTTTTACACATGAGGAAACTATGTTAATTAGGGTGCAAATGAGTTTCATGAACTAAACAAGTATTTTGTTTACCTCCTGTAGATGATCATCTTATAGAGAGCAGGAAGCTATAATGATAATTCTTTGTATCTTTGAGCAGTTCCATTGACAGTACATATTTGTAGGTTAATAGTTTTCCCCATTGTTCTACTATCATTATTATAGAAAGCAGCACCGGCATATGCTATATGGGTTTATCAGGAACAGTTGACCCCCTATTATGACCCCTATGAGCCCCCCCCCCAGGTCATAATAAAGGTGGTCTCCACCTCCCACATCCTCACTGTTAACAACAAGGCCACTATTCCCCTATTGCTTACACAACTTGGTAGACTGTAGTCTGACCAAATATGTCCTCCCTTTTCCATAGTAAAAAGGCAGGTTCCAGATGTACCGTATTTATCGGCATATAACACTCACAAGCGTATAACACTCACCCTAACTTTAAGGCCTCGTACACACGAGCAGACAGATTTGTTCAAATCTGTCCGTCCGAAATTTGAAAACTTTCTGGGATTTTGGTTTGCTCGCGTGTACACACGAGCAAACCAAAATCCCCGCCAGCAGAGAGCGCGCTGCGTGTCGGTGACGTGGCGGTGACGTTGACGCCGCCACGTCACCGCACCAGGAAGTAAAACACTTCCGCGCAGCGCCGAACCCATTCGGCGGCGGTGCGGCGGCGGTGCGGGACGACATGTCTGCTGGTAAGTTACTAACCAGCAGACATGTCGGGGCGGACAGATTCCCACCCGATAGTTTCAAAGATGCTTTGAAATCTGTCGGGTGGCCAAATCCGTGGCTCGGCCGTACACACGTGAATCTGTCTGCTGAAACGGTCCAGCGGATTGTTTCCAGCGGACAGATTTGATCGTGTGTACGAGGCCTAAGAGGGAAGTTTCAGGAAAAAAACTTTCCACAGCCCCCTGCGTGTAACACACAGGCACAGTTTACCGTCTATTTTCAGGGTGAAAAAGTGAGTGTTATACGCCAATAAATACAGTAATTCTTACAGCGCAAATTAGAAATTAAAAAAAAAAAATTGACCTCTTTATTCTTACCAGCTCAAATAATTTATTTTCTACCAGTTTAATAAATGACACCATGCAAGATAGCAAACCAATTGAGTGTCAATGCTATACTGTCATGACACACAACAATGGGCAAATAATAAATAGATGAATCCAATAGATGAAATAATCTTGTCATAGAAAAGATTGACAGCTGCACACCCAGATATGATCTCTACCCATATAGTACATCTTACTAAATGAGTGGATCAGAGAACAAGTGGTGTCATAAGTATTTATTATTTTTACTGTATTGAAAGGTAGTTTAAAATGAAGAAGTACGAACTAATGACATGGTATTTTTAAGGGCATACTCTACAGTTAAGCCCTTGAGGCAGTGGAACCCAAAGTGCACCTTTTACCTGTTGCTTAAGACACTATGCCCCACACTGACACGAATAATGGGGCACTATTCCTACGACTGCCATCAATGATGGGGCTTTATTCTTCCCACGAACAACATACTTGGATTTTGCAAAAGCGCACACATGGCTGATGTGTAAGGTAAAATCTATGGTCAAAATGGTCAGCTCTGGTCATAGCCTCTGTACTAACGACCTGATGTTAGTTCAGCGATCTCCCCTTTTAAGCTGTTTTCAGACAGAGAGAGCCCCCCCCCCCCCCCCTGTCAGAACACTCCATTGGCTGAGAGCGCTGATCAGGAGCCGGTCTGCTGCTGGTTTTCCAACATGCTCATCTGACAGAACGGCCAGCTTCTGCCATTTTTTATTGAACCAGCACATGTCGACCATCATTCGGCCTATGTGTACTAGGCTTTAGCTGGAGAGGATGAAGCATAACTGTGCCTGGAGCAGCATCAGTGCTGGATAAGCACTAATTGTATGCAAAATGGTATGTAACACTTTTATAAATACCTGTCACTGCATACAATGGAATCAGTATCAAATGTACAGTATGTTAAGGAAAGGATGTCAAAATCCCAAGTCCCTAGAAAAGGAAAGAAAGCTGACTGCATATACTTATGGTACACATTTCCTCAGATTGAACACTGGCATTATATGGTAAGGTACCAGGTGCAGATTCAACTTAGCAAACATAAATCGATATTTTGTTCTCCGATATATATCACAACTTTCTCTCCCAATATAAAATGACCATGATTTCAGGGAATTTCATTTTATCATGCTGTCCTGTAAAACTTGTGACAATTTTGTACTTGGCATCTCTAAAAAAAAAAAATTCTTTCTTTTTATTTTGTTATTTAAAATGAAAAATATTTTTAATAATATATTTGCTATATTCTTTCTCTGCACCTCAAAAATCCCAACATCACTTTTGTTCATCTAATTAACTTGGGGATTTGGTGCTATAAATTCTACCTGGGGCACCTGCAAGAGAAAACCACTACTTAATTATAAATAGTCTAACACAAATTTTTCTTCCAATATGTTTTTTAAATTTTTTTTAAGAGTGCCTTTAACCACTTCATATCCCGACTATAGGCAAAAGACGGCCACAAGGTGGCTCTCAATTGCCGGCAGGACGTCTATAGACGTCTTCGGCTCCTCCAGCCACTGGGGGGTGCGCGAGCGCCTCTGCCGGCACGCACGCCCGCCGCATCACTGCGGTGGCGGTGCGCAAGCCTAGCAGCCCGCGATTCCCGTCAGGTACCCGCGATTGGCCGTTACACAGACAAGGACGTGGATCTGTGTGTGTAAACACACAGATCAACATCCTGTCAGGGAGAGGAGACTGATGCTGTGTCCCTTGTACATAGGGATACAGATCGGTCACCTCCCCCAGTCAGTCCCCTTCCCCCACAGTTAGACTTACTAGTAGGGAACACATTTAACCCCTTCCTCATCCCCTAGTGTTAACCCCTTCCCTGCCAGTCACATTTATACAGTAACTAGTGCATATTTATAGCACTGGTCGCTGTATAAATGTGAATGGTCCCAAAAATGTGTCAAAAGTGTCCGATGTGTCCGCAATAATGTCGCAGTTCCAAAAGAATCACAGGTGGCCGCCATTACTAGTAAAAGAAAAATAATAAAAATTCATAATTCTTTCCCCTATTTTTTAAGCACTATAACTTGTGCCCAAACCAGTCACTATACGCTTATTGCGATTTTTTTTCTACCAAAAATATGTAGAAGAATACGTATCGGCCTAAACTGAGAAAAAAAATGTTTTTTATTTTTTTAAATTGGGATATTTATTATAGCAAAAAGTAAAAAATATTGTGTTTTTTTCAAAATTGTCGCTCTTTTTTTGTTTATAGCACAGAAAATGAAAAAAAAAAAAAACGCAGAGGTGATCAAATACCACCAAAATAAAGCTCTATTTGCATGCTTTCAAATCTGTCGGCTGGCCAAATCCGTCGGCTCGCCCGTACACACAATTGAATCTGTCTGCTGGGACGGTCGGGCCGACCGTTTCCAGCAGATAGATTTGATCGTGTGTACGCGGCCTTATGGTCTAATAAAAGTATTTGGACTTGGAGTTTGGTTCGCATCAGGGAGCTCTTGCTGTATAAAGTATACAGTAACTAAAGGCAAAACTTTTTTCCTTTAGTTTTTGATAGAGTGGAGATTGGATTAGAACACCTGTCAGTTTTTATTGCTGTCTGTGCCCCCCTCGTTAAGGAGATTCTCCCTCTCATTTGTCCTGTATACCATTATCATATAAAGTAAAAGAAAATTACCCAACTTTTGGGTTGTCCCCAGAAAAGTAATAGAGGGGAAATCTTCCAATAGGCACACTAGTTCTGGTGACCTAGGGGTCCCCAAGGAATTCCCTTAATTTATATGGATTCCCTCTCACTTCCTGTTTGTCTATGGAACAGGAAGTGAAGATACATCTCTGCAATGGGACACAGATGGCAAAAACAAATCTGACAAATCTAACCCTATCTTGCTCTATCCAAAATGAAAACAAAAGTTTTGCCTATAGTTCTACTTTAAGTACCGTGTTTCCCCGAAACTAAGACATAGTCCGAAAATAAGCCGTAGCGGGATTTCGAGGCAAGATCGAAATATAAGCCATACCCCCGAAAATAAGACGTAGTGATGGCGTGTCGAATCCCCGAAAATAAGACGTAGTGTTGTATGCGTAGCGGCGCGGAGCAGTAAACAACACGTGATAGGCGTACTGTACTGGTGCGGAGCTCAGGAGCTGTAACAAAGTCGTGCAGCCCTTCTTATCTGCTCCACGGTATCTCTAAGTGACCGGAGAGGTGTCGGCAGCCCCATAAATACGGTAAGGTCGGCTCCCCCTGTCAGGTGAAAGTGAAAGTAAAAAGTCTCCTCAGTGAAGTGAGGAGAAGGACGCTCTGTACTCAGGGGAAGAAGTAAAGCTTCTCCCCAGCACTGACCAGCAACAGTCTCTCACCCCACACAAACACCAGGGGATAGTTGAATAAATGTATTGTTGTACCATACTGTTGTACCATACTTGCCGGTAATAAAAATAAGACATCCCCCGAAAATAAGCCACAGTGTGATTTCTTGAGAAAAAATAAATATAAGACGGTGTCTTATTTTCAGAGAAACACGGTATCCAGGACATATAAGATGTCAGGGATTGCACCAGCCACCCAGGATCCACCTCAAACTAAAATAACACTTTGGGGTGGACTGACCTTTTAAAGCCTCATTGTGCTGAGTGTCTTTTTAAGCACCTTTTATTCCATCAACAAATTTTGCTGTGTTTAACCTACTACATAGAATAAGGCTTATACATCCATGCTGCACAAGGAGCTAAAGTTCCCAACATAGTCATTCAGATACATGCACATCCTAGCAGGTCTTTGGTAGTACCCGGTTACTTTCCAGCAGGTATTTGCACTGTGAAAGGAAATCAGGGCACGTGGAGGAAATTATACAAAAAGGTAGGAGAAATAAATTCAATATAAACAAAGAGGAAATATTTAGTACATTTGCAGACAGTTCTTTATACCACCCTAGGCATATATGCAAAGTAACATTCAGACATTATATATTTAGATAAACAGCATGGCAAAATATGGGGTCCAAGAGGTGATGCAGGAATACCAGGGGCAGTTTAATGGTGAACCATAATGAGAAACGTTGATGAACCACAGCAGGAGCAAATGTGTAAAAAGTATTACTGGGCTTAGAAAATTAGGAGCAAAACAAAATCTTAAGCCCCACACACACGACTGGTTTTCTCGGCAGAATCCATCAAGAAACTTGATGGGAGACGTATTCTGCCGAGAAAACCGGTCGTGTGTACAACTTTTCGCCGAGAAAACCGTTGAGCAACTCGTCGAGCCAAAAAGAGAGCAGGTTCTCTATTTTCTCAACGGAAGTCAAATTTGGCTCGTCGAGTTCCTCGTCGGGCTGGTTTCCGACGAGAAACTCGAGCGTGTGTATGCTAAGAAACCCGCGCACCTTCTGTAAAAGAAATAGCACATTTGTCACGCTGTAACAGACTGAAAAGTGAAAATGTCTCTTACCAAACTTTTCAGTAACATGAGATTAGCAAAAGCAGCCTCAAGGGTTGTGCCCTGTTATTGTATGTGTTGAAGTCACCGCGCTTGAGAAGGAGGAGATTTGGTATTTAACGTGTGTACGCAAAGCAAGCTTATCGAGTTCCTCGACAAGCCTAACAAGGAACTCGACGAGGAAAGCGATGTGTTTCGCCCGTCGAGTTTCTCGGTCATGTGTACGGGGCCTGACTGTTTATTAACTGATTTAGCTTTGCTCGACTCTTGCTCAAGCCAAAATCATATACATAGTGTGACAGTACAGTTCCATGTCCTGGTAATTGTTGCCCAGGGTTCTCAAATAGGCAGGTTGAGGGGCTCCAGGGTTATTTAATGTGGAGGAATCTGTTTGATCAGTTTCTTCAGAAGTTTGTAAAATCCACTTGTGGTAGGGTGACCACGTGTCCCGGATTTCCCGATACAGTCCCGCATTTTGCAGGTCTGTCCGGGGCACCTTCATTCCAGGACAATACAGTGTCCTGGAATGAAACTGACACAGCCACCCCCCAGGCCAATCTGATGCCCACAAAAAAAGGCCTCCACATCACCGCTTTACTCACTGACAGTACTTGTCCTGGCTGTGAATGCCTGGAGGAGCACAATCCCTGCCCCCCTGCTTGTGATTGGAAAAATCATAAATCCCCCCTCTTGTGTCCAATCACTGTGCTGTGATTCGTTACAGCACAAGCTGATTTTTGGGAAGGGGGGGTGTCCCTGAATGGCAGTTTGGAAATGTGTTCACCCTAACTTGGGGACCTGGAGCCCGGAGATTCCATAGCGATATGGATGGGATGGAATCTCCAATCCTGGGACTGGGTTTTGGAAAGTGAGGAGTCTGGCTGGTTGATTGAGCAGGTGGGTCCTGGGCTTATAGCAGAGTCAGGAACAGGGTTCTGGGCTCCACCCTCCCAAGGAGTCCAGGCAAGCAAGGGAGAAGCATGCACGTCTGCATGGTGTAGTCAGAGGGCCCAAGGCTGTGGGCTGAGCAGCATGAAAACTGAAAAGGGGTACAGTGGTTGTATGGGAACTTTGTTGTATGACCAAGAGGGCTGAAGTGTAAAGCCTAATTGGCAGTATTTCTGAAGAGAGCCAGGTGGCTCGGCATTTTCCATTGATTATTATTTCACTGCTGTAGCAAACTGAAACCCCCTCTGCGTGGGAATTCTGGATGGACGTTTTTTTCTTTCTTTAATAAAAGCTGCCCAACAAGCCCTTAAAAAACACAACTGGCGTGGGACTCTGCTCACTGGTATGCTCTACACCATAGGTGGCAAACACAAAGCCCGCGGGCCAAATACGGCCCTCCAGGCCATTTCATGTGGCCCTCGCACCTCTCCTGTAACTGCAGCCCTCCTCTGATCCTCCTCAAGACCCTTACTTTCTGCTTTTAACCACTTAAGACCCGGACCAATACGCTGGTAAATGACCCAAGGTGTTTTTGCGATTCGGCACTGCGTCGCTTTAACAGACAATTGCGCGGTCATGCGACGTGGCTCCCAAACAAAATTTGCGTCCTTTTCTTCCCACAAATAGAGCTTTCTTTTGGTGGTATTTGATCACCTCTGCGATTTTTATTTTTTGCGCTATATACAAAAATAGAGCGACATTTTTGAAAAAAAAACACTATTTTTTACTTTTTGTTAAAAAAAAATCAAATAAACTAAATTTTAGTCAAACATTTAGGCCAAAATTTATTTAGCCACATGTCTTTAGTAAAAAAAAAAAATCGCAATAAAACAAAATAGCTACCTAGCGGGAACAGCGACACTAATACAGCGATCAGAAAAATGATCGCTTAGTGACGCTGGCAATAGGGAGTGAAAGGGTTAACTAGGGCGGTGATCAGGGGGTTAAAACTTTATTAGGGGGGGTGGGGGGGCTATCCTGAACCTAACACTAACTGTTTTTTACAGTGCCTGTCACACTGACACTAAATGCAGTGATTAAATCACTGCATTCAGTAACACTGTGACAGGGGGGTGGGGGGGGGGCGATCACAAGGGGTTAATATGCCTATGTGAGTGTGTGTCAGTGTTGTGTTGGTGCACACTTACTTGTGATGTCTTCTCTCATCAGCAGCGCTGGGAAACAGCGCTGCGATGAGAGAATACATCATTTCCTCCTTCCTGTGTAAACACAGGAGGAGGAAGTGACAGGCTGGGAGCGCGCTCCCATTGGCTGGGAGCGATCGCGGGGGGGGCGGAAAACACGGACATCCGCCCGCAGATCCCGGATCGCTCCCAGAGGTAGGGAGACCCCCGCACGCCGCGGAGGGGGTCCCGATGGGACCCCCGAACCGCACTCAGGCGGGGACGTAAATTTACGCCCTTGTGCCTGTACGAGCCATGTTGTGGCCATATATGTGCGTGCGGGGGTCTTTAAGTGGTTAAGCAATGCATCCAGCTTCTTCCCAGCAGCAGCATAAGGAAAGTGGGTGCACTGTGATGTAAGGGAGAGTGGGGAACTCAACCTTTTATGGTGGGGGGGCTCTTGGCATCTAATGTAAGGGGAGGGCATGCGCTGGACATCTGATCTTACAGATACAACCGGCCCTTTTGAGGGTAATCATAATGTGGCCCACGATGAAATGGAGTTTGACACCCCTGCTCTACACAGAAGCTAAACAACCCCCAACATTACAATAGTTACATAGTAAGTGAGGTTGAAAAAAGACACAAGTCCATCAAGTCCATCCTATGTGTGTGATTTTATGTCAGTAGTACCTTGTATATCCTTGTATGTTGTGGTCTTTCAGGTGCTTATCTAATAGTTTTTTTGAAACTATCGATAACCCCCGCTAAGACCACCACCTGTGGAAGGGAATTCCATATCCTTGCCGCTCTTACAGTAAGAAAAAGTTTAAGGTTAGACCGCTTTTCTTCTAGTTTTAATGAGTGGCCAAGTGTCCTTTTAAACTCCCTTCCCGCAAAAAGGTTGTATCCCTATTGTGGGGTCACCAGTATGGTATTTGTAAATTGAAATGATATCCCCTCTCAAGTGTCTCTTCTCCAGAGAGAATAAGTTCAGTGCTCGCAACCTCTCTTCATAACTAATCCTCCAGACCCTTTATCAGCAGCTTTGTTGCCCTACTTTGTAATTAGTCCATTTCCAGTACATCCTTCTTGAGGACTGGTGCCCAGAACTGGACAGCATACTCCAGGTGCAGCCGAACCAGAGTCTTGTAGAGCAGGAGAATTATCATTTTATCCCTTGAGTTAATCTCCTTTTTAATGCATGCCATTATTCTGTATGCTTTGTTACCAGCAGCTTAGTATTGCATGTCATCAGTGATGTGGGCAGACTATTGTATTAGGGTGTGCACCCCAAAGCTTAAACGCACATGTGTGTGTGTATATACTGTATATACAGCGTCAGCTGCACTGGTCAGCAATTCAATTAAAAATGCTCTGTACTGAGTTGCTTCCTATTCATTCACAAACTGACGCCTTGTAAAGGCTAGGCTAGGCTACTAGGCTTCGGTTATGAATGAACATAGTGAGTGATCTGTACCAACTCACTGTGCTCATTCAGAAAAGGAAGCGAACAGTAAATGACATGAGCCCAGGCAGCAGGGGAAATATACGCCGCACGGGGTGATTAGGGTGTGCCCAGGCACACCTGGCACACCCCCTGCGCACACCTATGCATGCCATTAATATATTAATAATGCTGCAACAGCATGCAAGGCTTGCTATAGATGTATACATATCAAAACGATTACAGGTTATAATGGTACTTGAGAGAACACTTTTGTATGTGTTAAGCGTTTTACTAAAGAATTAAACTGCAATAGAGAAACAAAGCAAGATGACAACCATTGTACAAAACAAATGTATGCATTTAGAGTATGTCTCTCTTTTTTTACAGCAGTGATCTCTTGGCACCAGTATTTGGTATTGAAAAAAGTTGTATGCTTGAAAAAATAAGCCTTCTTTCTGCTTACTGCTTTTCAAAATTATTGTAACAATGTTACATTGTTTATCTTGCTGTGCTATAACAGATGTTAACTTTAGGTAACAGTACATGGACAGGTCTCTCTAGCGCCCAGGGCAAGGATGCAGAACTAGGCCCCTCCCCAATGGTTAAAGCATGCCGTAGAAGGGGTTTACTACCCTATGTCCAATCTCTGCCCCTTTGCTCTGCTATGTCTGGGGCATCAGCACCTCCTGCCCACCCCTTGTCCTGGCCCTATAAGGTAACCATTTTCACCAATCACATTATTATGTGGAGTTTTTAGGTGTAGAACATAACCAGAAAGTACCACATTTTACTGACTGGTGACTTGGCATTATGGTATGTGCTTCACCTCTAGGCATATACTCTCTGACAGAAGGTTATAACATTTTCAAATACTTACATCAGATGCTAAAAATATTTGGAGCTAAGCTTACTTTACTTTTAAGTTTTCATTTAACCACTTAAGGACTGGACGGATTTACCCCCTTAATGACCAGGCCATTTTTTGCAATACTACACTGACAATTGCGTGGTTGTGCTATGCTGTACCCAAATAAAATGTATGTCCTTTCTTTCCCTCACAAATGGAGTTTATTTTGGTGGTATTTGATCACCTCTGCTGTTTTTGTGCTATAAAAAAGCGACAATTCTGAAAAAGAAGCAATATTTTTTAAATTTTGCTATAATAAATATCCCCCAAAAAATATATATATAAAAAGAATTCTTCCTCAATTTAGGGTATATATGATATATATTCTTCTACATATTTTTGATTAAAAGAAAATCGCAATAAGCCTATATTGATTGTTTTTCACAAAAGTTATATCATCTACAAAATAGGGAAAAGATTTATGCCATTTATGCCATTTTTTTGTTTTGTTTTGTTTTTACTAGTAATGGCAGTGATCGGCGATTTTTAGCGGCAACAGCGACATTGCGGTTGACAGATCGGACACCTAACTGACATTTTTGCAACTTTTTTGGGAACCAGTGACATTATTACAGTATCAGTGCTAAAAATACTGTATTTATCGGCGTATACCGCACACTTTTTTTCCCTTAAAGTAAGGGAAAAATCGTGGGTGCGCGATATATACCGATACCCGCTTCCCGCGCTCAGTTTGAACTGAGCCGCCGACATATACCGAGTGCAGTACACTCTGGTACATTCGGCAAGACTTGGCTTCGCTCGTGCTCACGCATAAACGTCACAGAGCGTGAGCGCGAGCTAAGCCGAGCCTTGCTGAATGTACCTGAGTGTACTGCACTCGGTATATGTCGGGGAAGGCGTTCAAACTGAGCCCAGGAAGCGGGGATTCAACTCGAGACAGCGCTGGAGAACCCGGGAGAACCTGGGAGGACACCGAAGACGGACGCTGGACAAGACACCAAAACTGTAAGTACTAAAATGTTTTTTTACAGGAATTTTGGGTCGACATTAGGGGTGCGTGCTATACGCGGGATCGCGCAATACCCCGATAAATACGGTATGCACTGTTATTGTACTAATGATACTGGCAGGGAAGGAGTTATCAGGGGCGATCAAGGGGTTAAGTGTGTTTACTAACTGTATGGGGGACTGTGTGACTGGGAAACACAAAGATCTGTCTTCCTGCTTAGCAGAAAGACAGGATCTGTGTGATCTCCCCTGTCAGAACGGAGATCTGCCTTGTTTACACCGGCAAATCCCGGTTCTGTCACTCCAGGGAACAATTGCGGGTGGCCAGCAGACATCAAGTCTGCCGGACCCGCTGACTGGCTCCCCTGCTGGTCAGTGGGAACACGCGCGTCCTGAAAATAGACTTTCTGATCCGACGTACAATGGCGGCGATTTGCGGGAATGAGCAGACCTGATGATGTACAATGACGGTAGCTGGTCAGCAAGTGGGTAAGGTACACTGGTAAAGACATTTGACCAATTCTCTGGTCTTCATCACTTTACATTACTTTTAGTAGAAGAACAGAATAAAGAAGGCCCTTACTTGTACTGTAGAAAGGTGGATCTTCTGTTCCTGGCCCAGAGGAAGGGTCTTCACTGGAACCACTTGAAGACACTGATCGTCTGTGCCCTGTACCGATAACAAGAGTTGATTGCAATGTGAATGGTTCAAACATTTAGATGGTTCAAAAAAATATAAAGAACTCAACTACTACATGATATATTACTTTGCCTACTCTCTACTGGTTGCAGAATGATCCAGTTATATAAGAATGTGCACTTCTGTTGTTCAAAGCCAATATATTACTTTAGGGCTTGAAGGGGTTGTAAAGGTACAATTTTATTTCCTAAATAGCTTGCTTTACCTTAGTGCAGTCCTCCTTCACTTACCTTATCCTTCCATTTTGCTTTTAAATTTCCTTATTTTTTTGAGAAATCCTCACTTCCTGTTCTTCTGTCTGTACCTCCACACAGTAATGCAAGGCTTTCTCCCTGGTGTGGAGTGTCGGGCTCACCCCCTCCCTTGGGCTACAGGAGAGTCAGGACGCTCTCTATGTTGCAGATAGAGGAAGGAGCTGTGTGTTAGTGGGCATCCTGACTCTCCCGTAGTCCAAGGGAGGGGGCGATCAGGACACTCCACACCAGGGAGAAAGCCCTGCATTACGGTGGTGAGTTACAGACAGAAGAACAGGAAGTGAGGATTTCTCAGAAGAAATAAGGACATTTAAAAGCAAAATGGAAGAATGAGGTAAGTGAAGGATGACTGCACTGAGGTAAAGGAAGCTATTTAGGGAAAAAAATTGTACCTTTACACCCCCTTTAAATGTGCAAAGTCCACGAAACAAAGGAGCATCCCAAACCACCATGTACACACAATGGTGTCCTGTATGCACCTTTCAATAGTATTATTAGAAAAGGAGCATGAAAAACATTACAGTTTACAAAGATACACAAGCAAACAATCTGCATATAATTCACAAAGACATAACAACTGTCATAAGTTTCCGAACACATAATGTTCAGTGGTTCAATCAGCACAAACTTTAAGGCCGCGTACACACGATCGAAACGCGTCGGGTCTTCTGCTGACTTTACTGCTAGACGTTTTTACATGCTTCTGATATGTCTGCTGAAATGTGAGTGCAACCAATTGTATCTTGTGTATTCCAGTAAAAAGTTTATACGTTATTACACTATGTCTGCATCCATTTCTTTCCTCCCACAATTGTTGCATCTGAGCATTCTGGATCCCTTGTAAAGAATTGACGAGTCATATGTATTGGTCCTGGTACTACTACAACTTTTGGTCTCTCATCTATTGCATGAAGAGTTGGTCTTTTTTCAAAACCCATCCCTGTTTCCCAATGGAAGGTTGATGTCCGGATACCATCACATTAAGCTTTAGTGACTCATTAAGTGTAAACTTAGCTGAGTCCACGCTTTCCGGTAAGCCTCCCATTTTTCTTTGGTGGTGGATCTGCTATCAAAATCTCCTTCACTTATCATTACGTTTGTTTGGACACTTTGAATCAATCATTTTGATATTTATTTCCTATTCATATCTATTGATATGATCGTTTGAACACTTGGTGATTAATTTATGTGACGCCTCACGTATTATATATATTATTTCATTCAATTTTTTATGATGCTTTGCAGCGTTATATGTTTATTTCTCACATAATTTCAGCGCTACACTTTTTGTGTTCCATATGTTTTCTGTTGCAGAATTGATCCAATTCTGTGGTGTTTAGTTAGGTAGCGCGGTGTTATATACACACTTGTATATATATTTTCACCGCGTACACACGATCGGTTTCATCGGTCCAAACCGACCGTTTGTACGGTCCGTTGGACCAAAGTTTTAAAACTTGCCTGACCATCGGACCAAACCGATGGTTAGTACACAAAAGCATCGGACCAAAAACCCCCGCAAGTCGACGCATGCTTGGAAGCATTGAACTTCGTTTTTTCAGCACATCGTTGTGTTCTACGTCACCGCATTCTGACCCGATCGGATTTTGGACTGATGGTGTGTACGTACATCAGACCATTAGGCCACTTCACCGGTGAACCGATGAAAACGGTCCGTCGGACCATTCTCATCGGGCTGGACCGATCGTGTGTACGCGGCCTAAGAGGAAGTAAACCCACCAAAAAATCCATTCAACGCATTCGCGGACAGTTCTGTCCACTGGTTAGTGTACTAACCAGCGGACAGATCCGACGGACAGGTTTGTGGCGGACAAATTTCAAAGCATGCTTTGAAATTTGTCCGATGGACAAACCTGTCCGCTAGCCCGTACACACGATCGGAGATGTCTGCTGAAACGGTCCGTCGGACCAGTTTCAGCAGATAAATTCGATCGTGTGTACGCGGCCTTACACCATCGGATCTTAGATGTAATTCTTCTCTGCCCGCTAGGTGGCGTTTACGTTGTTTTCTCATTTGACTATGCAAATGAGCCTGATACGCCGATTCCCGAACGTTTTTGCGTCGTCTCGTCGTCGTTTACTTCGTTTCCGTAAATGTAAACCTACCCCTGCTATATGAGGGGTACGTTTACGAAGGTCCGTCACACGCCATGTTAAGTATGGCGTCGGGACAGCGTCGTCTTTTACGTTGTTTTACTAAGTCGTTTGCGAATAGGGCTTTACGTCAATGCCGCTCACGTCGGCTTCATTGACGTTTTCCGTCGTGAGCTGGAGCATGCGCACTGGGCTATTTGTACGGCCGGCGCTTGCGCAGTTCGATCGGTGCGGGGGCACGCTTAATTTAAATACATGCCGCCCCCTTTGAATTACGCAGCCTTATGCCGGGCCATTTACACTACGCCGCCGCAAATTAGGGAGCAAGTGCTTGGAGAATATGGCACTTGCTCCAGTAAGTTGTGGCGGCGTAGTGTAAATAGCTTACGGGACGCCGCCGCCGGATCTTAGAGAATCTGGCGCCGCCGCCGGATCTTAGAGAATCTGGCCCATTGTCTTTTCTTTTTGATATGTGGACATAATTGTGTGTTTTTTTTTTTTTCAATGTATTTCTATACAGATTTTTTTCTATATAGATTTCCTTATGCAATTCTTTTTAGTTTCTCACTTGTTTTTTTATTCATTGAAAACTTTTTGTATTTTCAGTACTATTATATTTTACTATTTGTGATCATTCACGTTATATAAGCGCAACTTATTTTTATATCATTTTTTCTATACCAAAAGATTGTCTGTGGAAAGCTACTTAATATTTTGCTTTACCTCTAACTGGGCTATAAGTTCAGGGTTCCACTTCCTGATACAATGAAATTTGCATTTATATGTGTGATCACTGCCTGCCGCAGACCGCAGTTCCACTCTGTCTTTTCCTTTCACAAGAATCCTCCACTGATAAAGAAAGATGGCCACCTACATGCATAATAAAAAAATAAAAAAATGTAAATCTGCAGCATTTTTTGAAAGTCCTACATTATGCATTGCTTTTCAAAAATTACATTCCAATGTAAACATACAAATCTAAATTCAAATTGGTTTAGAGAACACGGTTTTTCTGTCAATCTCCATATTTACATTTCCTAAAGCTGAAAACCCCAAATGGTAATTTTATTTTTTTCCTTAAATCTGAGGATCAGCCATCTGTGTGTTTTTTTTTCCTGTACAGAATCCAGTAGTTAATATTAGACCCCCTCCCCAGCACCAAAATACCCCCATCCCCAGCAAAAATAGACCCCTCCCAACAATGCATTACCCCCTGCCTGCAATAATAGATCCCCCAGCAACAATAGATCCCCCAGCAGCCAGTAACCAAAAAAAACCCTACCCTTTGCAACAGTTGTTCCCCCCTTCAGACCAACACCACCCCCCCCCAACAACAACAGATCCCCCTACAGACAGCATCAATGGACCCCCCATCACCCCATGCCAATACATTAATTCAGTGCTGGAGAACCATCACGTTCCCACTGAAAAAAAGCCCTGACGTTTTTTAACAACCCACCAAGTAAATTCTCT
This sequence comes from Rana kukunoris, assembly GCA_029574335.1. NCBI lineage: Eukaryota > Metazoa > Chordata > Amphibia > Anura > Ranidae > Rana > Rana kukunoris. Next base: position 66,530,649 of record CM056059.1, on the reverse strand, counting down.
GGAATCCTCTGCTTGTCGACAGATATTTCAAGACAGGATATCTCTCTTGACTGCAACATAAAACAAAAAACATTGCAGCAAATATTAATTTTCCATACAAAAGTCTTCACATATTTGACACAAGCCACCTGTAGACCATTCGAACCTCGGCCAGTTCAGCAGGTACCAGCCAAGATTCAAACCATGTATAGGCAGGCTGAATTTACCCACGTTGATCCATCGATCAACTTCGGTACAACCAGCCTATCGAATTTAGCATGTGATTATTGTTAGCGGCACCGGGAGAACATAATGGCTCCGCAGGAGGGATATCCCCATCAACACTGACTGTGTTGATAGGGGGATCAAGTGATTTTTCTTTCCTGCAACCCGTGGTTACCAAGGATGCTACATACTCATCCCAAAAAACAAGGACACATGCATAGGATCTAACTATACACAGTAGACTTAGATGAATGACATTATATTCTGCCCCTGCCACCTCAAAATTGCTTCCAAGATGAACGTGCCTTTGCTGTTCTTTTGCATGGTAAGGTAGAAAAAGCCACTCAGGGGCTGAAAATCTGCTAAACCACTGGCATTTCTTGCTTATACTTACCACAAGAACTCCATTTGTGACAATTTTCTCATGACTATGTGCTCTGAAAAAATAAAAAATAAACTTTTTGTTTAATTTAATATTGTTTTTGTATTAAAACACACTGAACTGTAAAATAAATTAAACATTTACTTACATTTCCCTTACAGTGAATTCTACTTCCAACGTCTGTTCTCCCTGAAGGGTAAGAGAATATTTAAGTATGTTAGTGGTCACCGATCACTCTTCACTGATACGGTCTATGGATATTTTAATTATTTATACAACTCAAAAATAACTTGAGACTCTTGATATTATTGCAAGTTAACAGGCCCTTTATGCAGGTAAAGCACCTGGCCAGTTTTTGCGATTCGGCACTGCGTCGCTTTAACTGACAATTGCACGGTCGTGCGATGTGTCTCCCAAACAAAATTTGCGTCCTTTTTTTCCCACAATAGAGCTTTCTTTTTATGGTATTTGATCACCTCTGCGGTTTTAATTTTTTGCGCTATAAACAAAAATAGAGCGAAATTTTTTAAAAAAAAACAATATTTTTAACTTTTTGCTATAATAAATATCCCCCAAAAAGATATACATTTTTTTCCTCAGTTTAGGCCGATACATATTCTTCTACCGTTTATCGATTGGTTTGTGCAAAATTGATAGCGTTTACAAAATAGGAGATAGTTTTATTGCATTTTTATAAAAAATATTTTTTTACTACTAATGGCGACAATCAGCGGTGACTGCGACATTATGGCGGACACATCGGACAATTTTGACACATTTTTGGGATCATTGTCATTTTCACAGCAAAAAATGCTATAAAAATGCATTGTTTACTGTGAAAATTACAATTGCAGTTTGGGAGTTAACCACTAGGGGGGCGCTGTAGGGGTTATGTGTGATCTCATATGTTTTTCTAACTATAGGGGGGCGGGGCTGGACGTTTGACATCATTGATCGTGTTTCCCTATATTAGGAAGCACACGATCAATGAAGCTGCCACTGTGAAGAACGGGGAAGCTGTGTTTACACACAGCTCCCCCGTTCTTCAACTCCGGGGACCGATCGCGGGACTCCGGTGGCAATCGGGTCCCCGGGTACCACGGTCACGGAGCTTCGGACCAGGTCGCGGGCGCGCGGTTCACAGCTGGGCACTTAAAGAGGACGTACAGGTACGTGCTTGTGCTCAGCCGCGCCATTCTGCCGACGTATATCTGCAGGAGGCGGTCCTTAAGTGGTTAATACAGTTCAAAGAAACATGACAAAATTCTGTACCATCATCCAAAGATATTAAAATTGGAATATTTTCATAGTTTGACAACCTGAGGTCAGCAAAACAATTTATGATTACATGACCACTTTATAACATGCCTTAAAGCGGAAGTAAACCCATCAATTTAACAGTTTCAAAAAGCAGTTAAATTTCCGGCATGCCGGGATTGCTAACTGTCACATTGGTTGTGCTCTCAACCAAACTGTCAAACTATCTAATGGCTGGTGTCATAACTGATCACACGTACAGCATCATGGCAGTTGAAGATTAAACATAGGCCAAGATGGCAGCTTCCTTGGCTGAAAATTATAGAAGGGTTTACTTCCACTTTAAATAGAAATTTCAATTTTGTTGAGAAAAAAAACATTCCCCTTTGGGTGATCTATGTACTTTACAAGGACTTTAACAAACTTTGCTGCAGATTCCTGCCTTTTGTTTTTCTGAAGGAATAGCTGTTTGTTACTCCATGTGATGAGTGAATTTGTATGGGTGTGTCTTAATGATTATCAATCAGCTGCTGCGCCTGCAGGGCTATAATGAGGAAAGCTGCTGGGTCTGCATCCCTTCAGACATGATTTTCTAGAAGGAAAGATGTCCCTGCACCTGTGGCATCACTAGAAAGAAAAAATATCCCTGCTTCGGTGGTGTCACTAGAAGGTAAAATGTCCCCGCACATTTGGCATCACTGGAAGCAAAAATGTCCCTGCAGTGGTGGTCTTAGTTTGAGGAGGACTGATTTGGCAATGGTATGAAGGTGGGAGGGGAGCTAGGAGGATGGGGTCTCTTGACGATGCATGTAACTAAGGGTCCCTGTGTGGCTCTGAGGGCTAGTTTACATTACCATTGGGCTGCATTCACACCTGAGCATTTTGTCGCCCAAAGCGCGACGCTCATAAACGCTAGAGGGGAAAAAAAAACATTATTCTTTATGGAGATGGTTCACATCTCCACTCCAAAACGGCGAACGCTGAATGCCTGAAGCTCAAACAAGTCCCGGACCCTTTTTTGTCGCACGAATCTGGGAGGCTTGGGCGTTTTACATTGGTGCCAATGACCTGTACAAAATCGCGGTAAAAAACGCAGCGTTTGGTGGCGGCAAATCACGGTAGAAATGCCGCAATTTGTCACGGCAAATCGTGGTAAAAAATGGCGCAAATCGCCTACGCTTAGGTGTGAATGCAGCCTTAGACCTCTGACAGGTTGATCGCTTTTCAGAGGGCTTTTGAAAGTTTGTTTTAAAGGCTAAAAGTCGGCACCACTGCCCCACAAGCATCAGTTGAATGATTCAAGTTCTGTGGGTGGTACTGCCTGCTGAATGCGACAAGGGATATAAGCCTTGCCAGGGCATGTGTACAACCCTATCAGCTTCCTTTTCAACTTAAAGCGGATCTCCACCCTAAAGTGAAAATCCGCTGATCGGAACCCTCCCCCCCTCCGGTGTCACAATTGTCTAAAGACAGGTATCTGCAACCACTTCCGGCCCGCAGTCTCGGGCAAAAGTCTGTTTTTTTGGCGACATCCCGTCGCCCCCCCGTTGTGTGCTGGGAACTCTCGGCTCCCAGCACACAGCGGGAGCCAATCGGTGGGCGCATCGCGACTCGCGCATGCGCCGTAGGGAACCGGGCAGTGAAGCCGCAGCGCTTCACTTTCTGGTTCCCTCACCGTGGATGGAGGGGGGAGCAGCAGGGTGACGAGCGATCGCTCATCCTCTGCTGCGGACGCCGCTGGACTCCAGGACAGGTAAGTGTCCTAATATTAAAAGTCAGCAGCTGCAGTATTTGTTGCTGCTGGCTTTTAATATTTTGTTTTGCTGAACCATCCGCTTTAAGGGAGATCACTTATCGACATCAAAATGTGACATAAACGCATGTGTTTGCGACTTACGGTAGGGTCCAAACAAAAAGACTTTGTCTTAGTTTCTCCAGGACTGACATTCCCCACATCATAAGCGACAACAGATAACAGATCATTCTTGGTGATCATATCCTCATCATGAAGCGTCAAATGTATCACGTTCTGTAAATATAAATCTCAGATTATAAAAATCAATAAATTATAACAAAATGCTTTTACAAAACTATTTCTTGAATACAATGATTATGATTATATAATTGAGAGCTTTTTTTCTCAGAAAATAGGTGCAGGAACTCAACCACGACCCTGTGCAGATGTCACAAACAGTAGAAGGGTCTTAAAGGGGCATTAAATACCAGGATTGCATTAGATACAGAGTACAGAGTTCAGGGGGTTACACACAGAGTGCAGAGCTGTTGTTTGTAAACACAGAAACCAGACTTCTGTGTTTACAAGTGATTGTGGTGAGCAGACACCAAAGGGTCTGAGCCAAAGGTGGTGGAACCGAGTTCCCCCAAGTTCCCCCTGAAAAAAAGCCCTGGTATAATTAATATATATATATATATATATATATATATATATATATAAATAACTGAAAACGTAAAGTTATTAAGGCTTCTTATTGTGGAAAGAGAAGGGGAAAGATTTTGCCGACTGTGGTGACCAGTCAGATTTTTTTTTTTTACTTTTACCACAGTATGAATAGATACATCTTATTGGTATAAGGGCATTTCTTTACATACTTTCAGGTAAAGACCTATAGTGAATTACTGTATATTTAACTTACCTTGACTTTATTGCTGATGGTGAACTCAAATGTTTCATTCCAGACAGGACAACTGTGGTTTGATATGGTGCTGGTCTTTGTCATACTGTTAGTGGCAGTTGGGAGCCACAAACACACGTAACAGTCAGCATTGCTCGCTGTAAACAACAAAAGACAGCAGTGTAAGTACATACAGAGTGGAGACTGCGAGCCAGGCCTTCTCGTCCAACATCAGTGCCTGACCACATAAATGCACTTCTGGAAGAATAGACACACTCTTAGGCCTCGTACACACGATCGGACATATCCGATGAAAACGGTCCGCGGACCATTTCCATCGGATATGTCCGATCGGGAGTTTGATCCGATGGCGTGTACACACCATCGGATCAAATTCCCCGCCGCCGGACGGCGCGGTGACGTGGCGGTGACGCGGCGGTGACGTTGACGCCGCCACGTCACCGCTACGTCACCGCACCAGGAAGTAAAACACTTCCGCGCATGCGCCGAATCCATTCGGCGGTGGCGCGGCGGCGGTGGGGGACGACATGTCTGCTGGTAAGTGTACTAACTAGCAGACATGTCGAGCGGACAGATTCCCACTGGATAGATTTCAAAGCATGCTTTGAAATCTGTCGGGTGGAGAAATCTGTCCGCTAGCCCATACACACGAGCGGAGATGTCTGCTGAAACGGTCCATCGGACCGTTTTCAGCGGACATATCCCCTCGTGTGTACGAGGCCTTAGGCGGCGTACACACGGCCGAGGTTCTCGGCAGAAACCAGCGAGAGCCGCATTCTGCCGAGAACCTCGCGGGTCGCCGAATCTGATGGCCGGCAGAGAACCTCGACGGGCGGAACGATGTGGGAGGGGGACGGAAAAAGTATTCTATTCTGGTATCGGGGGTATTTGTTATACGCCGATAAATACGGAATCTTAAAAGAACTGGCAACATTTAAAAAAAACGAAAAAAGGGGATTTCTAATAAATAAAGCCTATCCACAGTCAACAGAGTACAAGTCTAATAATTTATAGATATATTGTAGCTGTATTTGTTACAAAAGCTAAGTCTGTTTGCATTTAGCAGCCAATAAAACTAAATTACAACTTAGTTGTAGAAAACACTATGGCCCCACCTGCAATGACTGACAGCAATAAACAATATGTTGCAATTATATGCACAATAAAAGAAAAAATAATGCAGTAGTAAGATCCAAAGTGTTAATATTACCCTAGAAAACAATACATCTATTTACATTTTATTTTATATTCCATTCACTTGCTGTTTATGTGGCCCTTTCTCCCCCATGCCTCTGAAAGTCATAGCCTCGTGGAAGAATTTAGGGATACTACTTCTCTGTATGTTGTTTTAAAAGTAGAATATAGTATACTTACTCCAGTCTGCCCATGGGATGTTTGATGCTTTTATGATTTTAACAGTTAATTGGCTTAGCGCACTGTCCTCCTGTGAAAAGATAGCATGTTAGATGTGGCCCAAAAATGGCACCACTAAGCACATTGCAATTTCAATTTTTCTTTTATTTAATATGAAATATTTTATTTATATTATTTTATTTATTTATTATTATTATTGTGAGTAGGGCTCAAGTCCTGCGGGAATGCGTAGGAATGGAGACCCTGCACTATTTCCACAGCAGGAACTCGGTTCCCTTTGCAGGACTAGAGCAGCCGAGCCGCCCGAGCCGCCCGAGCCGCCCGAGCCAATCCTTTACTAAGCGGCGATGCCCAGCTCGAGTCACTGTCAGGGGCAGGCAAACCTTAGTAATCCTTTATGTTACTGGCTGCTTCCTGTATATGGATACATCGGGAAGTGTGCGGGTATACCTCGATGCCGCAATTTCTCTTTTGGAAAGCTCTTGTCATTGTTCCCAGGAGACATTGCGGAGATCTGCCGCGAGTTATTGCGGGATTTAGAAAGAACTTGCGTTTTAGTAATTATGCATATGAGCATATCATTTTTTTTTTTTTGGTGGGGGAGTGGATCTTGGGTGGGAGTTCCCACACCTTTTCCCCCAGGACTTGACCCCTGATTGTAAGACATATATTATGTAGGAAACAGGTTACTGGACAGGGAATGTAGGGCCTAACACTTAACACAGTAATAAGGGCCAAAACACATTGTGTGCCAGATTCAAGTAGCCCGCCGTAAGTTTGTGTGGGTGTAACGTATGTTGTTTACGCTACACCGCCATAAATTAGCGAGGCAAATGCTATATTCACTAAGCTAAGTTACGATGGCGTAGCGTAAATGGGCCGGCGTAAGCCCGGGTAATTCAAATGTGAGGTGGGCGTCCCGACGTCCATACTTAACATAGGATGCGCCATCTTTTTGGTGGTTTATCTATACGTGCGGAAAACGCCTTACGTAAATGGCGTAAATTCACTGCGTCGGCCGGGTGTACGTTCGTGAATAGGCGTATCTCGCTGATTTACATGTTCTAGGCGTAAATCAGCCAGAACGCCCCTAGCGGCCATCTTAAAAATGCAGTTAAGATACGACGGTGTAATACAATTACGCCGCCCGTATCTTAACTCAATCCCAGCGTATCTTGTTTTCTGAATACAGAAAAAAGATACGCCGGCGCATCTAAGAAGTTACGCGGCTTATCTAAAGATAAGCCGCGTAACTTCTTACTGAATCTGGCCCTATAATTTTATTTTTATAAATTTTTAACACTGTCAACTTTAGGCAAATGACTAAATAGAAATCTTACCCACTGGGACATTGTATTCTGACTCTCTGCTGTCAGAATACACTGATCAGTGGGTGTAGCCAACTGGCTGCTGATCGACAAAAGTTTTGCAACATTCTCATTTGACAGTCAAATTTGGATCAATCTATCGCCTGCTTAAAGTGGGGGTTCCATCGATTTTTTTTTACTTATTGTGCCCCTCTTACCTTCCATAACTCGCAGCCCGTGTGTCCCACTGTTTTCGCCGTCAGCATGATCTTTTAGCTCCAAAGGATATTTTATATACTGTGGTCCAGGCAGTTGTCATTTTTAATTAGGGCACGCTGGGCACGTTGAAGCCCAGCAGTATTCATTTCCGGGATACGGTGAATGCTGGCGTCCCAGCATTCACTGCTGTATCCCGCGCATTCCCGCGCATGTGCTGTGCTGTGCTGTGCTGACGGCGAGCCGAGTCACGTGACCGCCGAAATATCGATTTGATCAGAGAGCGTCTCCTAGGAACGTCAGGACTGATTCCCAGGAGACATAGCGCCGTCGGGGGAAAAGCGATAGGCACGCCCATTCCCCCGCGTTGGAAAATGATTGACAGGCCGAAATGAAACGAAAAAAAAGGTAAGCCTTAAGCAAAAAAAAAAAAAACCCACGGATTTGTAATGTTGAATGGAAGGCAGTTTTATTAATATTAAGTGAGAAATTAGGGTGAACCTCCACTTTAAGTCTGCTGACATCTCATGAAGATGGCAACACCAAGCAGCAGTCTCAGAGCTTTTGAATGGCTACACAAACGTGGCTAGAATTAGCATAAAATATGTTGAGTACTGTCTGTTTGCACTAAAATAAAAAATTTCAGGACAAGCTTTCGGGGTATTGTCCCTTCTTCAAGGTCCACGCAGTACTCGAGTACTGTACTTGAGTACTGCTTGAACCTTTAAGAAGGGGACATACCCCGAAAGCTAGAAAAAAAAAACCTCTAGGTTTGGGACTATATAGGCAACAAAAAAATGGATTAAAAAATGTATAAAAATATATTTAATAAGTAGAAAAATACACAAAAAATTCACATTAGATACAAAATATTATAGAAAAAATACATAATTCAGACATATAAATGACACATCGACATTGTACTGTATCAAACAGAAATTCCCTCAAGTGGGTAAACTGTAGTCAAATGGTTGAACTGACGCGTTTCCAATTAAAACTTTTTCAGAATTTGATCTTCATCAGGGATAAAGTATCATTGAATATCTGAATATACCCCGAAAGCTTGTACTGAAAAATTGTATGTTGGTGCAAATAAAAAAAGTATCGCGGACAGTACTCAATTTTCTCTGTTAAAATTGCACTAATACGGCTACAATCACGTCAAGCATAAAATATGTTAAAACACACATAGTGCGTCAGATTGAAAAAAGACACAAGTCCATCTAGTTCAACAAAAAAAAAAATGAAAATTTCCTATCAAATACTTACCGTAATTTTCTTTTCCTGATAGACTCCATGGCAGCAACGCGTGGGTTATCCCCGCCTCCATAACTACGCTATAGGACACCTCACTCATAAATCTTTGCTCTAGGCTGCTATCCATGTTCGGTAACTAGCCTACTCCAGACATTTGGGAGGGAAATCCTGCTGCCATGGAATCAGGAAATCAGGAAAGGAAAATTACGGTAAGTATTTGATAGGAAATTTTGAGTTTTCCTGACAGACTCCATGGCAGCAACGTGTGGGAAATAACTCTCCATACATACCCGAGTGGGCAAAATGTTGAGCAAAGAAACCAAAAATGTATTTAACACTGTCAACCGACAGAACTTGTAAACCAAAATTAATAGATGACAAGGCAGCTGGTTCAACACAGTAGTGAGAAACAAAAGCGTTGATAAAAGACCAAGAAGCCGCTCTACAGATTATCTCAGGAGCGCCCCAAGAGGTCGAGATACTCTGAGTTGAATGAGCTGTCACTGCCAAGCCCTTTGCTTTATAAGCCTTTTGAATGGTCTGTACAATCCAAGCAGAAATGAATCTGACCGAAGCCCTCATTGCCTTGTTTTTTCCATGGAGAAGGATAAAAAGAAAATCTGATCGTCTGAAAGGAGCCGTGACCTCCAGGTACTGTTTCAGAGTGTTGCTCACATCAAGAGGATGGACAATCTGTTCTTCTGTTGACCCAAAAGTGGGAAGCACAATCTCTTGATTCTCATGGAAAATTTAGATCACTTTAGGGTTTGACCCTAACATAGAAATCAACGCTGCTCTGTCCGGAAAAAAAGTTAGAAAACAAGGTACAATACAACATACAAACACTGCTCCCATGCATATTGATAAAAATCTTACCACTTCACCTACAATCACCTGGGCCGAGGGAACAGACACACACCAGACTTTATAACAGATAATAGCCGCCCAATATAAATAGGCAAACAGGCCATGCACACTCTGATGATCAGGCTTTTCACTCTTCAGCGCTACTCTGCATATATACTCCATACCCTGCTTAACAGACAAGGCCTATCGGAGGAACATAACCTGGTGCTCGGCCGATCCTAATTGCAGGAGAGTCATCTTCAGGTAGAAGAACCAAAAACATGGTCCTACAAAGGAGGACAAAAAAGGAACATGGATAGCAGCCTACAGCAAGATTTATGGGAGAGGAGCCCGTGCGTGTGCCCGGCGCCCGCGATGGCCGCCGGGCACACGCGATTGCCGAGTAACTGAGCTGGGACCTGGAGCTCTGTGTGTAAACACAGAGCTCCACGTCCCTGTCAGGGAGAGAGGAGATCGGTTGTGTCCCTTGTATATGTATATGGGACACAATCGGTCACCTCCCCCAGTCACCCCCCCTCCCCCTACAGTAAGAACACACATAGAATACACATTTAACCCCTTCCCCGCCCCCTAGTGGTTAACCCCTTTCCTGCCAGTTACATTTATACAGTTATCAATGCATATTTATAGCATTGTTTACTGTATAAATGTAAATGGTCCCAAAAATGTGTCAAAAGTGTCCGATGTGTCGGCTATAATGTCCCAATCCGAAAAAATAATTGCAGATCGCCGCCATTCCTAGTAAAAAAAAAATAAAAAAAAAATCATAATTATGTCCCCTATTTTGTAGGCAATATAACTTTTGCGCAAACCAGTCACTATACGGTTATTGCGATTATTTTTTTACCAAAAATATGTAGAAGAATACGTATCGGCCTAAACTGAGATAAATTTTTATTTTTTATTTTTAAATGGGGTATTTATTATAGCAAAAAGCAATAAATATTGTGTCTTTTTTCAAAATTGTCGCTCTTTTTTTGTTTATAGCGCAAAAAATAAAAACCGCATGGGCGATCAAATACCACCAAAAGAAAGCTCTATTTGTGGGGAAAAAAAGGACGTCAATTTTGTTTGGGAGCCACATCGCACGACCGCGCAATTGTCAGTTAAAGCGACGCAGTGCCGAAAGCTAAATTTTGTCTGGGCAGGAAGGGGGTGTAGGTGCACAGTAGGCAAGTGGTTAAGGCTTACCTGTAGGTACAAGAAATATCTCCTGAACCTACACGGTTTAGGAGATATTTGCAGAAAAGACTGCACTGATGTCTACAGCGCATGCACGCCTTAGACAACTAAGTGTGCCACTAGTAAAGGCAATCATGTCGTCAATGCCGACTCCCGCGCATGCCGGGAGTGACGTCATCGCTGCTCCGGCCAGTCACAGCGCCGAAGCAGCGATACCTGGAAGTCACTCCAGGTATCATGGCGGCGACAGAGGAGGTGAGCAAGGGGGGCTTAGATCTCAGGTAAGTAATTCATAATGAGCTAGTATGCTATGCATACTAGTTCATTATGCCTTTCTCTTGCAGAGTGTTTTTTTTTTTGTTGAGGGTTTACTTCCTCTTTAATAGTCTGGCAAATAGTAGGTATGGGCCTCCAGTCAATGTTGGTAAACTCTTTTTATTGCATACCTTTCAAGTAGTTTGTGCTGTTTTTTCTTTTCTTTTTTTTTTCTTAAACTTAAACAACTTAAAGATTGGCATATTTTCTATATAGAATATATGCAACTGGCAAATAGTAATAATTTTATGCATGAAACAACCTCAACATTTTGTGACATGCGATTCACAAGAAACATGTGATGGGAGGATGATCTTAATGGGTTATCAAACCAGTCTTACAAGAAGTATGTTAGTTTTTCAATGCAATGGAGCAATACTTTCCCGTACTAAGCCACTCCACCTTATAGCTGTAGGTGGTGAACTCCTTAATAGCCAACAGGATATCCTACATATTAATTGGAGCTTATAAAAAAAAGTATATTTATCCAACAGAGTTCTATATTATAATGTTGAAATGTCATTTTTAGTTGCAATACCTATTATAATTCTATAATGAATGTAATTGTATACAAAATATATCAACATAATTTCATTTCACAATTACAGAGACATGGTTCATGGATTGACTGGGAAATAATGAAATCAGGGTACACACTATATAGCAGCCGTCACTAAATAGCGGCCCGCGGTCCGAGTCCGGCCTGGGTGGCGCTTCTGCCCGGACCGCCATGCCGCCAGTATAATTTTAAATGTCAGCGTTGGTTTACTGAGGCCGCGGGTTTCCCCAGCAACCAGTGACGCTGAGAGCGGAGAAGACAGGCTTGCACTCACGGGCCGCGATGGGGCGTGATGTCACGTGCGTGCCCGCCCCCGGCAGCTTGCGGGTCCACTCCTAGCTCTCCTTGCGAGATTGGGGCGTGACGTCCCGTGCGTGCCCCACCCCCTGTTACTCGTGGTCCCGGGCTCTCCTTATAGCGCAGCTTTCGCCCATCTTGCATGCAAGGTATGTGACAAGTTAATTAATTGTCACTAATGGGCAGATTTATTTTATTTTTAATGTGCACACTAATGAGCATATTTTGTTAAGGGGCACACTGATGGGCACAATTTGTTGTGCCCATCAGAGTGCCCCTTAACATAAAATATGCCCATCAGCGTACACATTAAAAATATACCCATCAGCGTACCCCTTTAAATAAAATGTGCTCATCAGAGTGCCCCTTAACATAAAAGGTGCCCATCAGCGTGACCCGTATTTTATGTTAAGGTGCATGCTGATGGGAACATTTTTTGTTGATGGGCAGATTTTATTTTAAGAGCAACACTGATGGGCACATTTTGTATTAAGGAGCACTCTGATGGGCAGATTTTATGTTAAGGGGGACTCTGATGGGGACATCTGATGTAAGGAGGCACTCTGATGGGGACACCTGATGTAAATGAGCGCTGTGATGGGGACCCCTGATGTAAAGGGGCACTGTGATGGGGACACCTGGTGTAAAGGGGTGCTGTGATGGGGACACCTGATGTAAAGGGGTGCTGTGACGGGGACACCTGATGTAAAGGGGCGCTGTGATGGTAACACCTGATGTAAAGGGGTGCTGTGATGGGGACACCTGATGTAAAGGGGTGCTGTGATGGGGACACCTGATGTAAAGGGGCACTGTGATGGGGAAAAATGGGGACTTGAGATTCGGACCTCGGCCCAAAGAAAATTTTAGTGACCGGACCTTCTTGAATTTTAATTCAACACCCCTGCTATATAGAATAGACAGAGTAGGAAGGAGGGGAAGTAGAGTTACCAGTTATGTCAAAAATAGCAAAGAAACCAACATTAATAAAAATAAAAATTACCTACTAGAAACACCTTGATCTTTTTACAAACCAGAGAGGGATCTACCCTCAGAATTAGTTTAGTACACAGGCCCCTGGGACAGTCTGAGGGTTATTATAACCTGTAAATTACAATATACCGCAAATGACAATGAAAGGTGAGGTTTTAATGATGAGTGACTTCACCATGCCGAACAGTAAAGAAGAACTATGGCCAAAGCTATTTTGGCCCTAATTCCCCTATGGATCACAGAAGTGCAGTTAGACCCACACTCCTGTGACCCCTTTTTAGCCGACAGCAAACTTTAGCCTGCTGTCAGCTGACGCGACTCAGCCGTTCCAAGTGCTGGATCAATCATGACCTAATGTAGGGATCCACCCAGCAGCCTGGACCAGCAGCTAGCTCAGCCTCTCGGTGAGCCACTGGGAGTTTGAGCCAGCTGCTCCCACCCCCTCCATAGCCCAGTGCTCCAGTGAGCACTGGAGGGGCCGAACAGAGAGCCAGGGACTGACAGTCACCATTCTCTGCACAGAGCAGAGGGGAGAACTGAGTGAGCAATCTTTGATCGCTTAGTTCTCAGTGCAGATCCAGTGGAGGACAGATGCTGCATCGGATTGATGCTACCTGTTTTTGTTTCCAGCCCTTTACTTCTCATTTAACTGGAGTTTTTAAACTGTGCTTACAAGTAGCAGCAGAGAAATTTTGGAGGTATTGAAAGAGGTTTCTCTAAAGAAAAAAGTCTAACCAGGGGAGAGGATCTAAACCTGGAACTGACAAATGAGGATTGATTGTCTGAGTCTGATATACAGGTAATGGAAAATGTGGGTTCTAGTGATCATCAATGCTTTAGTTTGGTTTTAGAACAAAAATTAATACATACAAAAACTAAAGTTTTAGTTTACAAAAGGATAAGTTTTGCTATTGAAATGGGTGAATTATTGGAAGACAAGCATGACAGATTTAAAAAAATCTGGACCCCCGTGTATAGATTACTCCCAGCCTAACCACAGGGCGATGCACCTTTGATTTTTACCCCTATACTGGGGCTTGAGATAGGGAAACTAGGCCCATTGTGGCATTCCGAGGCTCCTCTTATTTCCCCACCTCTTTTCCTTCCCCCTCCTTCCTGCTCTCTCTGCTTTCCTGGTACCTCCCCTTCCCTCCCCCATACCTCCCAACATTTTGAGATGGGAACGAGGGACACCTATTAGAAAAATTATGTAGACATAGGACACACACCCTGCACCTTAATTGAGAATTATACAAAAAAATGATTAGTTAGGCCCATTTCACATTGGGCAGTGGAGGTGTGGTGGCAGTATAGCAGCGCGATTTTTAGCACCGCTATACCGTCATATTTACCGGGATATTCTGCCGCTAGCGGTCGTAAAAGGAGTTACTACCGCCCGCAATGTGCCTCTGCAGAGGCGCATTGCGAGCGGTATTACCACGGTTTCCCATTGATTTCAATGGGAAGGAGCGGTATAGGAGCAGTGAACACCCCGCTCCTATACTGCTCCAAAGATGCAGCTAGCAGGACTTTTGGAGCGGTCCTGTTAGCGCACCGCTTCAGTGTGAAAGCCTTCGGGCTTTCACATTGAAGACTACAGGGCACGATTTTTTTAAGCGGTATAGCAGCGCTATTTTTAGCGCTGTACCGCCTGAAAAACGCCCCAGCACTCTTAAACCCAAAAGTGCTTTTTTTTACCACTACCCTTTATACTGGCTTTTAAAATGTACAAATGCAGCAATTTAGAGATTGGATAAAAGGTTTAGCACTGGGGAACACTTTTTGAAAGATAAATAGTGCATTTTATATACAACTATATAGACTTTGCCCCTGTTCAAATCGTTAGTAAGACCTCATCTGGAATATGCAGTTGAGTTTTGGACACCAGTTCTCATAAAGGATATCGGGGACTGGAGAAAGTGCAGAGAAGGGCAACCAAACTCATATAAGGCATGGAGGAGAATCAGGAATGATTAGAGGAACTGAATTTATTCTCGCTTGACAAGAGGAGAATAAGGGATATAATTAACATGTACAAATATACAAGGGGTCCATATAGTGAACTTGGTGTTGAGTTATTCACTTTACGGTCAACACAAAAGACGAGGGGCACTGTTTACGTCTAGAGGAAAAAAGATTTCACCTCCAAATACGGAAAGGTTTCTTCACAGTAAGAGCTGTGAAAATGTGGAACAGACTCCCTCCAGAGGTGGTTCTGGCCAGCTCAGTAGAGTGCTTTAAAAAAAGGCCTGGATACTTTCCTAAATGTACATAATATAACTGGGTACTAACATTTATAGGTAGAGTTGATCCAGGGAAAATTCAATTGCCTCTCTGGGGATCAGGAAGGATTTTTTTCCCCTGCTGTAGCAAATTGGATCATGCTCTGCTTTTTATTCTTTTTTGCCTTCCTCTGAATCAACTGTGGGTATAGAATTGGGTAAATTGGATTGTACGATATTTTTTATTTATTCATTTATTTTTTTATGGTTGAACTGGATTGACTTGTGTCTTTTTTCAACCTGACTTAGGCCTCATACACACATCCGAGAATCTTGTCAGGAAAAACCCGTAGTTTTCCCTGACGTGATTCTTGGCAAGAAACACTTGCCGCCGGAGTGTACTGACTTTTATTTCAAAAGAACCGGGGCTCTCTTGAAAGGAAAGAACGTGGTGACGTCAAGGCCATCTTGCTTCACCCTACCTATGCCGTGGAAGCTACCGCGCATGCGTCAAAGTCATTTAGAGCATGCGCGGGTTTCTGGTAAGTATACACACTCTCGGGTTTCTCGTTGGGAAACAGGCCGACAAGAATCTCGATAAGAAATAAGAGAGCAGGTTCTCTTTTTTCTTTCATCGAGATTCTGGCCAGATTTCCAGACGAGAAACCTGAATGCCTCGTACACATGAACGGGAATCTCGGCGAGAAGCAGTTTTCTTGCTGGTTTTTGTCGAGAAACCCAGTCGTGTGTACGAGGCCTAACTATGTAAGACCAGACCAAAATGAGGGACAAATGAGGAGGAATGAGGGACAGAGGGACTTTGTTCCAAATCAGGGACAGTCCCTCAAAATCAGGGACAGTTGGGAGCTATGCTCCCCCTTATTGCTGAACCGGGAACCCTGCTTCCTTCCTCATTGCTTACTCTTTATGACTGGAAATGTGAATCGGGGCTAGGCAAGCCTCGTGGGCTCTAGGTTTAGGTCTGAGGGGCGTTTTTTTTACAGCCAAGTAGCCCTCTCATGAATGGCAGAGATTAACATCCTCCAGCATTGGGTTTCTTTGGACATTCCATTTTCAGATCACATAACAGCTCAGAGTGGCAGAAAAAGTTGATACTGTAAAACCTCCCTCTGCCAGACACCAGAGTTATTTGGTAAACTAAAACGACTAAAAAACATTTTAGTCAACTAATGAATACTATTTTAGTCGACTAAAATACGACTCAAACTAAAACAATTGAGATGACTAAAATACGACTAAAAAAAAAATTGGCATTTTAGTCAAAAGACTAAAATGGGACTGAAACTAAAATGCCATTTTAGTCAAAAGACTAATGCCGCGTACACACGATCATTTTTCGGCATGAAGAAAACTACGTTGTTTTTTCCAACTTCATCATTAAAACGATGTTGCCCACACACGATCGTTTTTAAAAAATGCTCTAGCAAAGCGCGGTGACGTACAACAGCACTATAAAGGGGAAGTTCCATGCGTATGACGCCACCCTTTGGGCTGCTTTAGCTGATTTCCTGTTAGTAAAAGATGATTCGCGTCTTTCTGTCTGTTATGCCGCGTACACACGGTAGTTTTTTGTCTTGTAAAAAAACGACGTTTTTAAACTTCATTTTAAAAAACGACGTTGCCCACACACCATCCTTTTCTGAAAATGCTCTTGCAAAGCGCGGTTACGTACAACACGTACGACGGCACTCTGTTCCATTCCAGCTCGCGTCATAACTTGCTTCTGAGCATGCGCGGGTCTAAAAACGTTGTTTTAAATGTCGTTTTGCCCACACACGATAATTTTTTATGACACAGAAAACGACATTCTGAAAAACGACATAAAAAATTAGAGCATGTTCGAATTTTTTTTTCCCGTTTTTCAGAAGACATAAAACAACGTTTTGCCCACACACGATCATTTTAAATGACGTTTTTTAAAACGTTGTTTTATTTCATCACAAAAAAACGACCGTGTGTACTCGGCATTACAGCGTGATGAATGTGCTTACTCCATTATGAACAGTAGTTTTACCAGAACAAGCGCTCCTGTCTCATAACTTGCTTCTGAGCATGCGCTGCTTTTTTACTTCGTTTTAGCCCACACTTGATAATTTTTTACAACCCGAAAAACGACATTGTTTAAAACGTCGTTAAAAAATGCAGCATGTTCAAATGTTTTTTTTGTCGTTTTTCAGAACCTGAAAAATGATGTGTAGCCCACACACAATCATTTTTAAATGACGTTTTTGAAAAACAAAGTTTTTTAATGCTGAAAAATGATCGTGTGTACGCGACAATTTGACTTCAAAATGTTAATACCTGAATACCATAAATAATAACATATCCAATTCTTCACTCCAGCAGTATATAATGAGTTTGGAAATTGTAGAGAAATGTTAACTAATGCATTACAATTTAAATACACCCATTATATTTTAGATGACTAAAATCAGTTTTAGTGGACTAAAATGTACTGGAGATTTTAGTCGACTAAAACGTGGGACATTTTAGTCCACTAAAGTCTACTGGAGATTTAGTTGACTAAATATGACTAAAACTAAAACAATTGCAGAAGACTAAAATGGGACTTAAACTAAAATCTTAAATCGAAATTTGCTGCCAAAATTAACACTGCCAGACACTGTAATCACAGGTCTGAACACGGAAGTAGCCGTCACTAACTGTGGATGGTCTTCTCATTGAGGTCTGAATAGTAAAGTGTCTCCTTTAACCACTTAAGACCCGGACCAAAAATGCAGGTAAAGGACCAGGCCCCTTTTTTGCGATTCGGCACTGCGTCGCTTTAACTGACAATTGCGCGGTCGTGCGACGTGGCTCCCAAACAAAATTTGCGTCCTTTTCTTCCCATAAATAGAGCTTTCTTTTGGTGGTATTTGATCGCCTCTGCGATTTTAATTCTTTGCGCTATATACAAAAATAGAGCGACATTTTTGAAAAAAAATCTATATTTTTTAATTTTTGTTATAAGAAAAATCAAATAAACTAAATTTTAGTCAAACATTTAAGCCAAAATTTATTTAGCCACATGTCTTATGTAAAAAAAAAATCGCAATAAAAAAAAAATAGCTACCTAGTGGGAACAGCGACACTAATACAGCGATCAGAAAAATGATCTCTTAGTGACGCTGGCAATAGGGAGTGAAAGGGTTAACTAGGGCGGTGATCAAGGGGTTACAACTTTATTGGGGGGGGTACGGGGGCTATCCTGAACCTAACACTGACTGTCACATTGACACTAAATACAGTAATCATACATATATGATTACTGCATTCAGTGACACTGTGACAGGGGGAGGGGGGGGGGTGATCGCAAGGGGTTAAGTGTGCCTGCGTGTCCTGGTGTCAGTGTAGTGTTGTGCAGACTTACTGTGTGATGTGATCTCTCCTCAGCGGCGGTTAAAAAATACCACCGAGAGCAGAGATCACATCACTTCCCTCTTCCTGTGTTTACACAGGAGGAGGAAGTGACACGGCGGGGAGCGCGCGGATTGGCTGGGAGCGATCCGGAGGGGGCAGACAAAAACGAATAGCCGCCCCCTCATCCCAGATCGCTCGCACAGCAAACCGGACCGCCGCATGTACCGGGGGGGTCCCGATCGGACCCCCGACCCACGTCTAGGCAGCAACGTATATATACGTTGATGTGCCTGCCTGTGCCATTCTGCCGACGTAAATGTACATGCGGCGGTCCTTAAGGGGCTAGGTTTTATGCCGCTATCCCAACATATCTTATAAGCACTGTCAAGTGGGAAAGAAATACCCTCTTGTAATTAAAAAATATTCAATTAGAAAAAAAAGAAATACCCTCTTGTTTTTCAGCCTAGTCCTCCGTTGATAGCAACAAAGAAAGAACTGGATAGTGTGTGGGATCCTTTGGGCCTACAGTTAGAATTATGTGCACCTGTACAAGAATCAAAGAGATCCTCAGGAGTATTATACAAATATATGGAAACTCACTCTCACTTGAGTCTGCTGACTATACAAATTCCTTTACTGACTGCTTTCCACACGTGGAATATCATGTCACTTTAATCAGCATATTACGTATCATAAACAAAGGCCAAGCATGTTAATTAAAGATGATTATTATTCATTTAGAATAGAATATTATACAACGTGTTTTTAAATTCTAAGCAGCAATCAATCAAAACCTACTAAGGTTAGAGAGGATTGTTGTAAAACATTCTTTTTGTACTGATTTTTTATTGTGACTTTATCATACATCATATCATAGCATACATTTTAATAAAATATTTCAGTACATACATTATCTCGCAAAAGTGAGTACACCCCTCACATTTTTATTATATCTTTTCATGTGACAACACTGAAGAAATTACACTTTGCTACCATGTAAAGTAGTGAGTGTACAGCTTGTATAACAGTGTGCATTTGCTTTCTCCTCAAAATAACTCAACACACAGCCATTAATGTCTAAACCGATGGCAACCTAAGTGAAAATGTCCAAATTGTGCCCAATTAGCCATTTTCCCTCCCCGATGTCATGTGACTCGTTAGTTTACAAGGTCTCAGGTGTGAATGGGGAGCAGGCATGTTACATTTTCCTGAAACTGAGCTGCAGCACAGAGAATTTTTGAGGAGCCATGTCTTTTCATCCAACATCAGTGCCTGACCTAACAAATGCGCATCTGGAAGAATGGTCAAATACTCCCATAGACACACTCCTAAACCTTGTGGACAGCTTTTACAGAAGAGTTGAAGCTGTTATAGCTGCAAGGTGTGGGCCAACTTAATATTGAACCCTACGGACTAACACGGTCGTTTTTTGTGATGAAAAAAAATTACGTTTTAAAAAAACGTCATTTAAAATGATCGTGTGTGGGCAAAACATTGTTTTATGTCTTCGAAAAAAACGACCAAAAAAAATTCGAACGAGCTTGAATTTCTTATGTCGTTTTTCTGAATGTCGTTTTTTGTTTAATAAAAAATGATCGTGTGTGGGCAAAACGACGTTTAAAACAACGTTTTTAAACCCGCGCATGCTCAGAGGCAAGTTATGAGACGGGAGATTCAATGGAACAGAGTGCCGTTGAAAGTGTCTTACGTAACCGCGCTTTGCTAGCGCATTTTTAGAAAACGATGGTGTGTAGGGAACGTCGTTTTTTAAAATGAAGTTTGAAAAACATTGTTTTTTTTCATGAGAAAAAACGATGGTTTTTACAAGACAAAAAACGACCGTGTGTACGCGGCATAAGACTGGGATGGCATTAAAATACATAGGCGTGTAAAGGTAAGCGGCCCAATACTTTTGACAATACAGTGTATATTAAATAGTGTATACAAAAAACAAATTAATTGTGCCATTGCACTAAAACGTATCAATAAAGCAGCCTCCTAGTTGGACTACAGACCTCCAAGGACCCTTTTCCTATGCAACTAGTCAGAACCAAATCACTGCCATCCAACCTAAGTTGAGTAATATTTACTTAACATTTACAAATAGCACATTTTGAACACATAACTGCAGGCATTTCCATAAAAGATAAGCTCAACAGGAGGGAGACTCAAAATGTTCTGACCAAGGTATGTCTCCAAGAAACAAAATATTTGATGATAAAATCTGATATTGTTAACTATTGTAAATGCAGACTTTTGAAATAAAAAAGTACAGTAAAACCTTGGTTTGAGAGCATTTTGCAAGACAAGCAAAATGTTTTAATACAAGCGATGTTTTGATATAAGAGTAGCGTTATGTCACAGCTGGGTATAAAAAAGAAGAGAGGAGCCACTAAGGCCGCGTACACACGATCAAATCTATCTGCTGGAAACGGTCGGCCCGACCGTCCCAGCAGACAGATTCAATCGTGTGTACGGGCGAGCCGACGGATTTGAAAGCATTTTTGTAATTGGATTAGATTGGAAAAGATGTGAATCATGGGGCAGATTTAAATGAAAACATTTAAAAATAGACCCCCTAAGGCCTCGTACACACGATAGGATAGCCAAAGGACAACGGTCTGATGGACCGTTTTCATTGGTCAAAACCGATCGTGTGTGGGCCCCATAGGTTATTTAACCTTTAGTTAAATAAAAGCCAACTTGCTTTAAAATAACCTATGGATTCCTAACCCATAGGTCTAAACCGATCGTTAGTAGGCACGACCATCGGTTAAAAATCCACTCATGCTCAGAATTAAGTCAACGCATGCTTGGAAGCAATGAACTTAATTTTTTCAGCACGTCGTTGTGTTTTACGTCACCGCGTTCTGACACAATCGTTTTTTTAACCGATATTGTGTAGGCACATCAGACCATCAGTCAGCTTCATCGGTTAACCTATGACAACTGTCCTTCAGACCGTTCTCATCGGATGGACTGATCGTGTGTACGAGGCTTAAAAAGACACAACTATTGCTTTAGTGCCGGTTCACACTACAGCGAGTTGGGATCCAACTTGTGTCGCTCCAAGTCGCACGACATGAGAAATTCAATTGAAGTGAATGAGAGCCGTCTTATTGTACACTACTGAAGTTGCTCCGACTTCAGCAAAGGTACCTGTGCTACTTCAAGGCGACTTCTATCCGATTTGTACCCATTGATTTCAATGGAAGTTGCCTCCAAAGTCGGATCTCTGTTAACTGAAGCAACTTTACAGGAAGAGAAAATAGTTTACTTAGGCAAACCCCACCGTCCCACAGAGCTGATTATTTTGTGATTGGCCACAGCCAAAGTCGCCTGTCCAGGAGGCAACTTTATGTTGCGTTGTAGGTTGCTCCAAGTCGCGCTGAAGTTGCCTTGCAAAGTCGCACTGTAAGTCGGGTTGCCCCTGTGTGAACCGGCTGACTTCAGATGACTCCTATTGCTCATAACATAAACTTAGAAAAATAAATAAAACAAAACTTAGCCAAAATGATAGTTCCTATTACTAATGAGGTCTGTTTTTATGCCACCCTGTGCATTTTGGAAGTCCAAGCTGCCCAATTGTTTCAGTCTGTTCATAAGTTTGTAAAGACGTATTTTGCAGGAAATTGGGACTTTACTAAAGGTCTCCAACCAAAAATGTAACAAAGAAAATGAGACTTGCCTGGTAGGAGACAGCAGATTGTCTTCGAGCCATCCCAGTCCGGTGAGAGTATGGTTTATCACATTGGAGTCAGATGTATTAAAAAGCATTCATCCACATGTCACTCCCAGTAAAAGATGAAACTTCAGACTGTAAGGAAGAGTAAGATGTAAATAAATGTTCCTCGTCACGCCTCTTTCAAAATTATAGTCCCCGGTACATGAGGACACCTCCTTAATTCTATTCTTCTATGGTCATCACTCAGCTATGGATGGGAGGAGGTGTCAGAGTACATATATTAACACAGCTAATTGCGACAGGAGGACGACATGTTTTTCTATTGTACGTTCAAGTTTCCAAGTAAAGAAGGAAAACTTTATTTTAAGTATGGATGTTAGACAGTCACATACAATAAAACTGATTCTAATTAAAAAAAATTCATAGCACAGACTTTTTGGCCTACATTTATTTATTTATTTTGTCACTGACAGGTCCTCTTTACTAATAAAAATAAAATATCATTCCGTGCAATCTTGCAGTCAGGTATGACTTTCTAAAACTAAAAAACGGCTTTCTTTTATCCATGGCAACCGATGCAACCACTGTGTGAAATGTTTGCCTCCCCCATAGATATATTATTCTGCTTATATGATTGCTTTACTAGCAGATTTTCTTTAACCACTTAAGCCCCGGACCATTTTGTTGCTAAATGACCGGGCCACTTTTTTGCGATTCGACACTGCGTCGCTTTAACTGACAATTGCGCGGTCGTGCGACGTGGCTCCCAAACAAAATTTACATCCTTTTTTTGCCACAAATAGAGCTTTCTTTTGGTGGTATTTGATCACTTCTGCAATTTTTATTTTTTGCACCATTAAAAAAATTGAGCGACAATTTTGAAAAAAGTTCAATATTTTTTAATAATAAATATCTCCCAAAAATATATTAAAAAAAATGTTTTTCCTCAGTTTGGTAAAGAAAATTGCAATAAGCATTTATTTAACCCCTTAAGGACCGCCGCATATACATTTACGTCGGCAGAACGGCACGTACAGGCACATTGGCGTACCTGTACGTCCCTGCCTAGACGAGGGTCGAGGGTCCGATCGGTACCCCCTGGTACTTGCGGCGGTCCGGTTTGCTGTGCGAGCGATCCGGGATGAGGGGGGCGGCTGTTCATTTTTGTCCGCCCCCTCCGGATCGCTCCCAGCCAATGCGCGTCCCCCCCGCCCTCTTCCTGTGTAAACACAGGAAGGGGGAAGTGATGTAATCTCTCCTCTCGGTGGTATTTTCAACCGCCGCTGAGGAGAGAAGACTTTACAAGTGAGTCTGCACAACACTACACTGACACCAGGACATGTAGGCACATTAACCCCTTCTGATCCCCCCCCCCCCCACCACCCTGTCACAGTGTCACTGAATGCAGTGATCATATATTTACTGACCACTGCATTTAGTGTCAGTGTGACAGTTAGTGTGACAGGCAGTTAGTGTTAACCCCTTGATCACCGCCCTAGTTAACCCTTTCACCCCCTATTACCAGTGTCACTAAGCGATCATTTTTCTGATCGCTGTATTAGTGTCGCTGTTGCCGCTAGGTAGCTAATTTTTTTTTTTTTTTTTTTTTGTGGCTGAATACATTTTGGCCTAAATGTTTGACTAAAATTTAGTTTATTCGATTTTTCTTATAACAAAATGTAGAAAATATATTTTTTTTTCAAAAAAAATATTTTTTTCTTCGTTTATATGGCAAAAAATAAAAATCGCAAAGGCAATCAAATACCATCAAAAGAAAGCTCTATTTGTGGGAAGAAAAGGATGAAAATTTAGTTTGGGAGCCACGTCGCACGACCGCGCAATTGTCTGTTAAAGCGACGCAGTGCCGAATTGTAAAAACACCTTTAGCAGCATATTGGTCCGGGGCTTAAGTGGTTAAACAATAAGTGGATTGCACTAACCTATTAATTAAACCCACAACTGGCGAATAACCTGTCTTTATAGTCCTATAAAAGCGTTATTTTGTGTAGTATACCTGTGTACATACGAAAAATATTTTGTGCGCCCCCCTATGCGTACATTTGAATGTACTGATGAGTATATATATACTCAAAAGATTGTTTAAATATTCTTGGCATGTCACCCAAAAGTGATATGCATTTCTGATTGCAGCAAACCAAACAATAAGGCATTCATTTAGTAAAATATTCCTTTTTTTCTTCCTTTTGCGCCGGTAAAATCCGTTTTATCAATAAGCATTTAATGATTAGTTTGCGCAAAAGTCATAGAGTCTACAAAATAGGGGATAGTTTTATGGCATTTTTATTAATATTTTTTTTTTTTACTAGTAATGACGGTGATCAGCGATTTTTATTGTGACTGCGACATTATGGTGGACACATTGGACACTTTTGACACATTTTTGGGACCATTGTCATTTTTACAGTGAACAGTGCTATAAAAATGAACTGATTACTGTAAAAAATGACACTGGCAGTAAAGGGGTTAACCACTATGTGGCGCTGTAGGGGTTAAGTGTGCCCTAGTGAGTGATTCTTACTGTAGGGGGGGATAGGCTATTTGTGACAAGACAGTGATCACCACTTCCGATTACAGGAAGCGGTGGTCACTGTCATTGTCACTAGGCAGAGCAGGGAGATGCTTGTTTACATCGGCATCTCCCCGTTCTTCCCTACCGTGAGACAATTGTGGGTATCCCTGCAGGGATCGAGTCTGCGGGACCCGCGGTCGGGCTCATGGAGCGCGCGTCCGCAATGCCGCGATCCTTGAGGGGTTATGTATATACGTCCTTCTGCCTGCCTGTGCCATGCTGCTGACGTATATAGTCGTGCGCTGGTCGACAAGCAGCTAAACTAAGGCCGGCCATACACGGTTCAAATCTCAGGAAGGAATCCGCGTGGGCAGGCTGATCGATCAACTGCTGGATTATCTTGTGATTATCACTAGTCCCTGCTATAGTTGCTAGCATTAATCACTGTCTTCTTCTGTTCTTCCCCCACCAATCCCCGCCCGCTGGGAAAAGACAATTGCTGACTCCCCTGTCAACACTGTCTGCGTTCTGTATTGATGAGGAAATTACAAATGTCTTTCCTGCAAGCAATGAAATTTGCACCGTGTATAGTCAGCCTAATGTAGGGTACACACTATGGGCTAGATTCAGATAGAATTGCCTATCTTTAGGCGGGCGTAGCGTATCTCAGATACACTATGCCGCCGTAACTTAGAGCGGCAGGTACGGTATTCAGAAAGAACCTGCGCCCTAAGTTACGGCGGCGTAGCGTATCTGGTCTGGCGTAAGCCCACGTAATTCAAAATAGGAAGGAGGTGGGAGTGTAGTATTAAAATGAGCCGTGACCCCACGTAAATGACGCGTCTAACGAATGGCGTCTAACGAACTCATTGATAACAACGTGAACGAATTACGCAAACAACGTACAATTCGACGCTGTCCCGACGTCTATACTTAACATTGCCTGCGCCTCATATAGCAGGGGTAACTTTACGCCGGAAACAGCCTTACACAAATGGTGCAAATAGATACGCCGGGCGCAACTACATTTGTGAATCGGCGTATCTACCTAATTTGCATATTCAATGCGTAAATCGACGGAAGCGCCACCTAGCGGCCAGAGACTTACGCCGGTCGGTATCTTAGACAAATTTTGGCATATCTGATTCTTTGAATCAGGCGCCAAGGTACGACGCCTCACACTCAGAGTTACGACGGCGTATCTGGAGATACGCCGTCGTAACTCCTTTCTGAATCTAGCCCTATAAGCCTACTTGGCTGAGCAAAAATACTAACTAACTATACTAACACAAGCGATGTTAGTACTAGTGCAGCTTCTGTACACATTGGCTGAATGTTGGTCAGGCAATACCGGCAAATAATAATAATAGCCTGCTAATCATAATTGTGAACCAGCCTTACAGCTGATCATGTGGTTTTGGTGGGCACTCCCTCCCTCCCACTCAGTACTCGGGAATTGAACCTGTCACATTTAACAGAAGAAGCAGTAATGTTTGCCAAATTCCTTTGCTCAATATAACATTTCTCGGAAGAGATTGTTTTTCTCGATAAAAGGGCGTTACATTTCTCTACCTTGAACTAAGTCAAAAGTCCATCAACCTGTTAGAGATGTGTTTGTATTAACTGCTTCAGCAAATCAAAGCCATAATTAGCATAATGGGATTTAGTACTGGCAAAATATGTATATTTTATGTGTATTTGTAACTTTATCTTGTAAAAGTTAAAAAAAAACTTTTGAAACATAAAACAGGATTTTTGCACTTACAATAAAGTATGTTTCTTAAATGAGTTGTACAGGAAAACTTGGCCACTGCCAGACAAAAAAAACATTGACCGGGCAGGAGTAACCCCACCGACTCCTGGCATGCATCCGTATTTTATGTGTAGCGCTACCCCCTTAGGAGCCACTGGTTAGATTGGGATCTACTCTCTTTAGGCGATTCACCCCTAGTTAACTGTCTCGAACCCTCCCTTGACACACCAGAAGCCCAGTAAATGTATTGTGACCTTTGCGTGGCCGGGGTCACAATAGCAGGCACATAGCATAAAATGACAATGAGATAACAATATTACCTGCTCCTGGGCCGCTCCTCACATGAGAAAATACGCTTCACACAGTTGGTATATTTAAACTAGAAGAATACGTTTACTTGGTGAAAATTCGAGAAACAGACATAGATTCCAATTTCAAGCAATAACAGTTACAGTATGTAATGACACACTACACTGCATTTGGGGGGACAAAAAAAGTATCGGTATTCGGTATCGGCGAGTACATGAAAAAAAGTGGTATCGGGACAACCCTAATATATATATATAGAGCCTATGCTCGCAAGCTCCCCCTTGCGGGCAGTTCTGCAAAACAGCTAAACAGCTAAAGAAGTGTCTCGAGACTCAAGTCTATGTTGCGGCCGTCGGTGCACTTTATACTTGTAATCCAAAAGGGAATCAGCGGGAAATAAAGTTAGTCAAGCAAAACCGTTAAGTACGTCATTGGTGGACTGATCGCTCGTCAGCGTCAGTCACTCCGGTGTAACAACTAACAACTTAGTAGGCCTCGGATCTGGTCGGAGGCCTACACACATCTCCGGCTTGTGAGGTTGTACTAGGCTGTCTCTTAGAAAGAGAGAACTGAAAAGTTGAGCAGGTGCTCTCTCACCCGAACAGGCTGATCTGCCTGAGTACTTCTCCCAAGACACGTTAGTCAGTCACCGTCCCATAGCACAAGGTCTCCGGTATCAGGCCTTCCACTGTTTCGACTGTCAGCTGGGCGGCTCCGCTGGTCTCCTGAAACACGAGCTGGGCATGATGGTCTTGCTTCCGTCTGTGAGCCCCAGAGCCCTAGGCCTAGGCTTCGGGCCTAACAGCACGGCTACACTGCTTTCCACAGCTCCGCAGAGGAGAAGATGCAGATCTAGAGAGAGAGAGATCAGCCCCTTCCTTTCCTTAAGTAACCTCCCCCATCAGTCTGTGCGGAGGTGTCACATGTTCAGTACTACAGGGCATTGTGGGAAGTGTAGTCTATCTCTATGAAGAGTCAATGGAGTCCATATCTCCCGGCACTTGCAATCCCACAATGCACAACTTCTTAGGCCACGTACACGCGATCGAACATGCCTGTTGAAACTGGTCCGCAGACCAGTTTCAGCGGACATGTTCGATCGTGTGTACGGCCTAGCGGACAGTTTTCCAGCGGGCAAAAGTTTCTAAACATGCTTTGAAACTTGTCCGCTGGAAACCTGTCCGTCGGACATGTTCGATGGTTAGTACGCCCAATCATCGGACCAAAATCCAGCGCATGCGTCAAATTTATTCGACGCATGCGTGGAAGCATTGAACTTCCTTTTTCCAGCACGTCGGCGTGTTCTACGTCACCGCGTTCTGGTCCGAGGGGATTTTGGTCTGATGGTGTGTACACACATCAGATCAAAAGATCCCTTCAGACATGTCCGATGAAAACAGTCCGTCGGACCTGTTTCATCGGACATGTCTGATCATGTGTACGCGGCCTTAAAGGTATTTCAACATATTTACAGCATGTATAAAGTTCAAACGAGGGTTTAAGTCTGTCATTGATTCCGGTCAGGGTGACCCCGCTACACATAAAAACAGTACTAAGGAGAAAAGCACAAACACAGAGGTGTGGCATCTTTGTCTCTTAACCACTTTAGCCCCTGAAGAATTGGCTGCCCAATGACCGGGCTATTTTTTGCGATAAGGCACTGCATCGATTAAACTGACAATTGCGCAGTTGTGCGATGTTGTACCCAAACAATTTTTTTTTACTTCTTGCTATAATAAATTATTATTTTTTCCTCCTTATTTGGCCAGTATGTATTTTTCTACATATTTTTGCTAAAAAAAAAAAAAAAAATCGCAATAAAGTATATTGATTGGTTTGCGCAAAAGTTATAGCATATACAAAATGGGGGATAGTTTTATGGAATTTTTATTGTTATTTTTTTTAATTAGTACTGCGACATTATGGTGGACACATCGGACACTTTTGATGCTATTTTGGGAGCATTATCATTTATACAACGATCAGTGCTATAAAAATGCACTGATTACTGTGTAAATTACACTGACAGGGAAGGGGTTAACCAGTAGGGGCGAGGAAGGGATTAAGTGTGTCCTAGGGAGTGATTCTAACTGTGGGGGGATGGGCTACATGTGACACTACACTGATCGCTGCCCCCGATGACAGGGAGCAGAAGATCAGTGTCCTGTCACAAGGCAGAACAGGGAGATGCCTTGTTTACAAAGGCATCTCCCTGTTCTGCAGCCCCGTGACATGATCGCGGGCACCCGGCGGACATCGAGTCCGCGAGACCCACAGTCACACTCACGGAGCTGTACGAGTGGGTGCGGGCACCTGTAATGCTGCGTCCTAAAGGGTCCATATGCGCAGACGTGTCGGCAATCGGTTAATATTATCATCTTGCCCAGCCTGTCAGTTTAGGTGGATGGCTGTGTCTTAGTAGGTTTGCAGTTGTGCCATACTCTTTGCATAATGGATTGAACAGTGTTCTGTGAAATGTTCAAAGTTTGGGATATTTTTTTATAACCTATCCCTGCTTTAAACTTCTCCACAACTTTATCCCCAACCTGTCTGGTGTGTTCCTTGGCCCTCATGAAGCTTCTTGTTCACTAAGGTTCTCTAACAAATCTTGGAAGGCTTCACAGAACAGCTGTATTTATACTGAGATAAATTACCCACAGGTGGAATCTATTTACTAATTAGGTGACTTCTGAAGGCAATTGGTTCCACTAAATTTTAGTTAGGCCCCTTTCACACTGAGGCGTTTTTCAGGCATTTTAGTGCTAAAAATAGTGCATATATAACGCCTGAAATGCTCCTGCCCCAGTATTCTCAGAGGCGCATTGCCGGCGGTATTAACCCTTTTTCTACCGCTAGCGGGGTTAATACCGCACCGCTAGCGGCCGAATACTGTTGCAATTCCGTAGCAATTCTGAAAATAAAAATAGCGACTCTATACCGCCACCCAATGCTGTATCCTGGCCTAGGGCAACAAGGCCCAGGCTTAGGGCAGCACTTTGCAGGGGGACAGCACTGACCGTGTCCCCGCCGGCTTGCGCTACACTGTTGCAGATTAGTTTAGAGCCCCCATATATCAGTATGTGGGCGGTTGGCATTCTGCAACTGTGGGGGGAAGGAGGGGCGTCGCTTCAAATTTTTTACCATCCCTGTGCCATTGCAGAGATTTCCCTTCACTTCCTGTCCCAGCCAAACAGGAAGTGAAAGGAAATCTATGCAAATTAAGGGAATCCATTGCCCCCCCCAGGCCATCGGAACTGTGTCCCCACTAGAAAATTTCAGGGTGGGTCTTAAAATGCAAGGGGTGTGGCCTTGACAGGAAGGGGTGGGTCATATTTAAATTAGGGGGTCACGAGTTTAGTCAGGCCTAGGGCAGCACAAAACCAAAATACACCCTCTGCCACCACCGCACATCCTGCCCCAGTGTGAAAGGGGCCTTAGGGGTATCAGAGTAAAGGGGGCTGAATACAAATGCACAACACGCTTTTCAGATATTTATTTGTAAAAAAAAATTAAAACCATTTATCATTTTCCTTCCACTTCACAATTATGCGCCACTTTGTGTTGGTCTATCACATAAAATCACAATAAAATAAACGTAAGCTTTTTTGGCTGTAACATGACAAAATGTGGAAAATGTCAAGGGGTATGAATACTTTTTCAAGGCACAGTAGAATATTTTCTCTTTTTTTTCAATAGGCCCCTACTCTATACTCATGCTTATGCAAGTCCTATTCATGTCTATCGGCAGCTGTATGTTGCCACATGGACTAATGAACTGTGACTGTCCATAGATTGCCTGATTATATTCATAAATGTACACTAGTGTCTGCGCTAACAGTTTCCCCTTTTTCTGGCAGCTTTATGTTGCATCTAGGCTTTCTGAGCAGGGGAAATAAGCTGAAATTTCTGATAAAAAATTATAATTTTTCTTTAACTTCACTTTGTACCACTTTGTGTTGGCCTATCAAATTAAAAAATAAAATACATTTACGTTTTAAGGGGTGTGAATACTTTTTCAAGGTTTAGGTTAGGGTTAGGATTAGGAGTTGGGGTTAGGGTTATTTAATTATTATTTTATTTATTTTGTATTATATTTTATTTATTATACGAATAATAATACATTTATAAATAAATGTAAAATAAATACACAAATAAATATAAATTCACACGAGGCATGCTTGATTATGTTTTATCCTCTTATCCTCCCCAGGTTTAGTGGGCTTACCAACAGTGGTGGACTTCATGCTGCGTGTCGGTCATACAGCACCTAAAAAAACTCCTCCTTTGCTAGTTGCTGTTGGCTCCTGGTCTGCTTCTGTGTGTACGCTTATGCCCCGTAAACATGTGCGGGATTTCTGACGGGAAAAGTTCCCGTTGAAAATCCCGAGTGGAAAGCCAAGAAACCTGCTCTGTTCAGTCTTTCCCCTACACATGGGCAGTTTTCCCGACAGGAAAATTGCAATAGAGCTTTGGAATCCCGGCCGTGTGTATATTCCTCGCAGTTTTTCCCATAGGAAAACTGCCAAAAACGGCCGAGCAAAAGTTCGCCGGTTTTCCCGGTGGGAAAAAAGAGAACTGGTTATTAGCCTCGTACACATGGGGATAGCTTTTGTCGGGAATCCCGGCCGTGTGTATGTTCCTCGCAGTTTTTCCGATGGGAAAACTGGCCAAAAAACGCCGGACATAGAAATAGAACCAGTTTTTTTCTTTTTTCCAGCCGGGAAAACCAGCGGACTTTTGCCCAGCGTTTTTTAACAGTTTTCCTATGGGAAAAACTGCGATGGAGATTCCCAGCCAAAGCTTCATCGCAGTTATCCTGTCGGGAAAACCGGCCGTGTGTAGGGGGAAAGACTGACCGAGCAGGGGCCAGACAAATTCTGATCCATCTATGGTCGACCTCACTCCAGAGAAGTTGATCTAATGCCGCGTACACACGGGCGTTTAAAAACGATCGTGTGTGGGCTCCAGAGCATTTTTCACAATCTAAAAAATGGCCATTAAAAATTTCGAACATTTTTTCACTACGTTTTTAATGTTGACGTTTTCAAGGTTGTAAAAAATGGTCGTGTGTGGGCTTTAACGACCTGAAAAACCTGCGCATGCTCAGAAGCAAGTTATGAGATGGGAGCAATGGCAATGAAGAGAAGGAAAATGGACTGGCGTACTCCAAGAGGACTTCAATCGAAAAAGTTGTCTTTAATGTAAAAATAAAACATGTACAACCACAGCAACAACAAAAACAGGACAGCCGACGCGTTTCGCACTCAACTAGTGCTTAGTCATGGCTGAGTCGGGAGCACTCGTTCTGGTAAAACTACCGTTTGTAATGGAGTAAACACATTCAAATCGCGAATCGTCTTTTACTAACACTAAATCAGCAAAAGCAGCCCAAAGGATGGCGCCATCAGCATGGGACTTCCCCTTTATAGTGCCGTCGTACGTGTTGTACGTCACCGCGCTTTGCTAGAGCATTTTTTTTTTCAAGATCATGTGTAGGCAAGGCCATTTTAATGATCGGGTTGAAAAAAACGTTGTTTTTCTAGACTCTTAAAAACATCATGCGACATAACAATCAGCTTTTCTCAAAAAAAAAATCACTTGAACAGCACATGCTGCTATTTGGCTGCAATGCCGATTAGTGTATAGTGAAGGAGTCCCCGCTGTCAGCATACAACAGTACAGTGGCAAGGATTCCTTCATCAACCTGGTATGTGGATGGTGGAATCTGTTTGTTTTTTGTTTTTTTCGATCAGCTAATAAAAAATAAAAATACAATTATTGATCTATGGCCAGTTTTACTTTATTCAACACATATTATCAATAAACAAACTGTTAACGCAAAAAAAAAAAAAAATCACAATCCTCTATTTAGACAATAGGGGACCAATAAAAGACAATGGGACAGTGGGACTTTATATGAAACACAACACTGGGATCAGAGGAAAGAATCAATATATAATAAATAAGTTGTTTATCTCATAACATACGGGAACCAATTGCATAAAATGACATTTCTTTTAACATCAGTAAAGCTCCATTCACATCTGAGCGACAAAACGCCGGACGCCTGTCGCGTTTGTCGCTCGAGATGTGAAATAACATTGCGGTCTATGGAGACTGTTCACATCTCCACGTCTGTCGCCTGAAAAAAAGTCCCGGACCCTTTTTTTCAGGCGACATTGGCATTCGCTCATAGACCGCAATGTTAAAGAAAGAAAAAAAAAAAAAGTTTAATCTACAGGCGGCAAGATAAGCCGCATACGCGGCGTATCGTGTCGCCTAGGTGTGAATGCAGCCTAAGTCAGTACAGCATAGGATACAAACATGATTGGTAAATCATAATAAAGAGATCATACAGCAAATAGACCATAGTAAACAATGTAACATATGGTTAACATAAATGTCAGCAGGTTACCCAAGAATGTATGAAGAGGTAGCATAACACAGTAAATTGATAATTCAACAAATTGTTTTAAAACCCATAAGGACCACATGATTGCTGGAGTAAAACATATATAAAAGGCTCTACACGTTTCGTGGAGTAATATCCACTCATCAGGAGCTAGTTGGGGACATCTAAAATATAAGATAATATAATTAATGGTAATTAATTATAACATGAAGAGAGGGGACAATAACTGTACTACTCTTACCTGGAAATAAATTAAAATGTTGAAGTACAACGTTACTGCTAGTGTTGAGACTGAGCGGTGCCTAGGGGCGGATGAATGACCGACCCCCCAAGGGAACTGAGGTGGGGAAGATGAGGCGGCAGGCCAATCCAGTGAAGGGTGGAGAGAAAGGACTTGGAGGGGAACCCCCTTCCAATATATGATAGTGTAGGAGAGCCTTAGGGCATCTGTGAATAAATAATGATAGTGGTTGAGCATGGGGATAGTGTTTTGGGAGTAAGGGGAGGAAAGGATGGAACAGTGGGGGATGGTGGGTAGGAGGACATAAGCAAGCATGCCCAGAAAGATTAAGATGAGAGGCCCCAATAAACAAAAAGAGGGGGGTAAGAAGAGGAGATACCACAAAGCCAATGCAGAGTTGATGTGCAGAAATGAGGATGAACTGGACACCATGTGAGAAAAGCAGAGTAGGGGGAAATGGTGGTTACCGTGAAGAGTCAGAAGGGCCCCGACCAGCATGGTCCCGCCAACGTCACGCTGCAGTCGTGCCTTGACCTCTACGCGTTTCGTGGAGTAATATCCACTCATCAGGAGCTAGTTGGGGACACCTAAAATATAAGATAATATAATTAATGGTAATTAATTATAACATGAAGAGAGAGGGGACAATATCTGTACTACTAGCCCTCTTACCTGGAAATAAATTAAAATGTTAAAGTGATGAAATGATCGACCCCCCAAGGGAACTGAGGCGGGGAAGATGAGGCGGCAGGCCAATCCAGTGAAGAGTGGAGAGAAAGGACTTGAAGGGGAACCCCCTTCCAATAAATATATTTATTTATGTGGAGATGTAAAGCATTGCACCAGCAGTCAGCAGATTGCTGGTGCCATGCAGGTCTCCAGCAGATCTGCCAGTGTATCTGTGGGCCACTACATCCTGTACACTGGAAAGCAGTTACAATCTGACAGGAAGAGAGAATGAACAACCCCGGTGCTCCACATTGCTGTGGTAGTTCATTGAAAGGCAACATCTGCAAAGGCTGCCATACCTTGTAGTTTTCCATTCACAGGACACTGTGAATAAGGGCTCTTTCACACTGGTGCGTTTTTGCCGCGTTTTCGTTTTCTCGTTTTCTCGGCCCCCTGCTCAACAACCTAGATCTGTCTCCCCCCCCCCTCCACTCAACAACTCCGATCGAGGTTGGTCCCCCCCCCCCTCCTGAACTCAAGCCCAGGGGCCACCACTGCCCTGGCTGTAGTGCACTGTTTTATGTCAGGGCATTTAACCACTTACCTACTGTGCACCTACACCCCCTTCCTGCCCAGACAAAATATAAGCTTCCGGCACTGCGTCGCTTTAACTGACAATTGCGCGGTCGTGCGACGTGGCTCCCAAACAAAATTGGCGTCCTTTTTTCCCACAAATAGAGCTTTCTTTTGGTGGTATTTGATCACCTCTGCGGTTTTTATTTTTTGCGCTATAAACAAAAATAGAGCGACAATTTTTAAAAAAATGCAATATTTTTTCCTTTTTGCTATAATAAATAACCCAAAAAATATATAAAAAAAAAATGTTTCCCTCAGTTTAGGCCGATACGTATTCTTCTACATATTTTTGGTAAAAAAAAAATGCAATAAGCGTTTATCGATTGGTTTGCGCAAAATTTATAGCGTTTACAAAATAGGGGATAGTTTATGGCATTTTTTTTTTTTACTATTAATGGCGGCGATCTGCGATTTTTTTATTGGGACTGCGACGTTATGGCGGACATTTCGGACACTTTTCTGACATTTTTGTGACCGTTTACATTTATACAGTAAAAAAAATGCTATAAATATGCATTGATTACTGTATAAATGTGACTGGCAGTGAAGGGGTTAACCACTAGGGGGCGGGGAAGGGGTTAAATGTGTGTCCTATG
This sequence comes from Rana kukunoris, assembly GCA_029574335.1. Classification (NCBI taxonomy): domain Eukaryota; kingdom Metazoa; phylum Chordata; class Amphibia; order Anura; family Ranidae; genus Rana; species Rana kukunoris. The sequence goes on along the minus strand of CM056059.1, from coordinate 66,495,354 downwards.
AGTGTTCTAACTGTAGGGGGAGGGGGGGTGACTGGGGGAGGTGACCGATTGTGTCCCTATGTACAAGGGACACAATCGATCTCCTCTCTCCCTGACAGGGACGTGCAGCTCTGTGTTTACACACAGAGCTGCACGTCCCAGCTCAGTTACTGAGCAATCGCGTGTGCCTGGCGGCGATCGTTGCCGCCGGGCACTCACACGGGATCCCCGCAGAGCGGCGACGCGCGCGCGCCCGCCCGTGGCTTTAAAGGGACATCACGTCATATGACGTGATGTCAGAACAATGGAGTCGTCTGCCCGCCGTCATTTGACGGTGGGCAGATGACAAGTGGTTAAACAAATGGGGATACCAAGAATTTTTGAAATGGTCTCATAAAAAAATAAAAATAAATAATCTGTGGTCTAGGTAACATATAGGAGTAGTTTTATCTTTGTTGGACAAGGATCTGCATTATCATTATGAGACATCATGATTTACGTATTATTAGCTATAGTGTACACAAATGCAGTTACTGTGTGTAGTTTAAATGAGCATCTAAATTACGAGTCACCCTCGTGCCATTAAACATCTATCAAGATGTTGATCAATCAAGACTATATCCACAGGCTGGCAATGTGAATAGGTCAAACATGTTCACACTGGAATGTCACTTCCCTCATACAGGGCAGAATGCTGACGTTACAAGTTTGATATCTCAGTGTATTAGGAACATGAATATTTAATTTAGTAATTATGTGCACTTATCATGGGCGTCATAATGCCTGGCACATGGAAGGCTGGTACGAGCCACATGGCACAGTCTTGTGAAACGAATCTGCATGCAAAACAGAAATGTAATGAGAACATTTATTTTTGCACAAATCGAATATTTGTTTTTTTATCTGCAGTACAATAAAATGCTGTGATGGGGCGATCAATAAAATTATTTAAAGTAGAACTTCACACTCACTTATTTTTAACCACTTGACCTATGGAAGATTTACCCCCCTTCATGACCAGATCATCTTTTGCGATACAGCACTGTGTTTCTTTAACTGACAATTGCGCGGTCGCGCAACACTGTACCCAAATTTAACATATGTTCTTTTTTTCCCCACAAATAGAGATTTACTTTGATGGTAAAAAAACAAAAAAAAACAATATAGCATCTACAAACTATGGGATTTTTTATTTTATTTGTCACTAGTAATGGAACTGCAATATTGCGTCAGACAGTCTGACACTGACAGAACAGAGATCTGCCTTGTTTACATAGACAGACCACCGTTCTGCGGTGCTGTTGGACATCGAGTAGGCGGGACCCGCCGATCAGCTCCCACTGCATTCACGCCTGCTATTTAGAGGAGCCGAATCACGTATATATATATATATATATATATATATATATATATATATGTGATCAGGCGCAGAGGTGCTACCGTGTAGTAGTAAAACTGCTAAAGGGTGCACATTAAGTGGTTAATCCTTATGCTGCAAGCATTATTAAATACATAGGAAAGTATATCATATTTACTTGTATTAAACTTTTCTTTTACATTTGTTCAGTTACTTCCTGGTTTCCAGGCCTAGGAAAATGATGTCATACATCCCAGGAGGCTTCGGGAGGGGTTTTTCTCAGCTAAGCACACCCTCCTACCTGAATGTCTGAGCTAAGTGCAGATGGGTTCCAGGAAGTAAATGCTACATGAATCATCTGCTCTTACTCAAGATGACCACGGCCAGAAATGCTAGAGGGTGATTTCTCAGCAAAATAGGCACGGAGGCATGAATGGATGGGGGAGTTTGCTTTAAATATTAAAAATTAATTAAATAGCGCTTCTGGTTTGTGATGCTCAGATGCAGAGAGTCACGCTTTAATGTCAATAGGTTCTCGATGCAAAAAGTCCAAAAAAACGATGTTCAGATAATTTACCTGGTGTAACTGATATTCGTACGGCACACAGATCAGTAAAGATGTTGATTAAAATTGTCTGACAGAGGAGCAAATAAGGGGTTGACCTGAAAACTAACACGGTCAGGGGTGAAATGTCAAATATCAATAGTCACGTACACACGGTCGGACTTTTGACCGGGCAAAACTCCACCAGAATTTCCGACGGAAAAATAGAGAACCTGCTCTCTAAGTCCGTTGGAAATTCTGATGGAAAAAGTCAGATGGGGCATACACATGGTCGGAATATCCAATAAAAAACTCTGATCTGACTTTTTTCCATCGAAAATTCCCACTGTGTGTATGCGACATAAATGTTTTCAGAAAAATTTCTCTAGAGCAAGCCTTAAAAAAAGACTTTAAATATCTACCTCTCTTGCTGTCCATGCCATTGAACTCCTCTTCATTTCTGTGAAACTGAGCAATAAATTAAAGTTCAGTAAGATATTTTTCTTGACAGGGTCACTTTAGTGGCCCCCGTCTCATTGTCAGGAGCAATCATGGTTTCTCCTCTTCTTGATTGGCCCCCATAGCAAGCCGCTTTCATCCACTGAAATTCTGCCAAGGCCAGAAGATTAGGAGGTAGGACTCCCTTGTGATAAGGGAAGGGGGAAACTGAAGACACAGATGTAAAAGCGCAAAGGGGGACTAAGAACTATGATTGGACTTTCATTTAAAGAGGATTGGCCAGAAGACTCTGATCTGAAAGACAGGGGCAACTGAGGACTCTGGTATGAAAGAGGACTGAAGATGTCAAAGGAGCACAGGGAAGGGGGGGCCAGGCCCGGACGGCAGTTAAGGATGGCATATGGGGTTCCAGCACCTTGTACCTCTGGACCCTTTACATTACACAGCACCTTGCACCTCTGGACCCCTTTACATTAAACAGCATCCTGGACCCCTTTACATTACATAGGGCCGCACCTCTGGACCCTTTTACATTACACAGCACCCTGCACCTCTGGGCCCCTTTACATAACACAGCACCCTTCACCTCTGCACCCCTTTACATTACACAGCACCGCACCTCTGGACCCCTTTACATTACACAGCCCCCACAGTTTGTTACACAGACACCCCCTAACAGTTCTGAACCCCCTGCATGTTACACAAACCTCCCTACAGTGCGGACCCCCTCCCTACAGTGCAGACCCCCTCCCTACAGTACAGACCCCCTCTACATTACAGCCCTATGGCCAGACCGGGCCTGGGGGGGCACACACTTATGTGAAAGTGAAAGGGAAATTGAGGATTCTTATGTGAAAGGGGGGGACTGAACACTCTAATGTGAAAGGGAAACAGCATTTTAGACTTGGAGCCTTGAGATTTTCCATCATTTTAAAGGTTACCGGAAAATAAAAAGGTTGAGAAACACAAGCATAGAGAAGCACAGAGACCCAGCGAAGACATCAGTGGGACTAAAAGAAGTTATGTTATGAAAATGGAAACTTTCTATTTAAAAATGTCAATAACCGGTTTATGAGCTGCGAAAGGAGGGATCAGGAAAGACAAAATATAAGCAGATTAAACTTCAGCTTAAATTTCTTTGTAAGGACTCATTGACACACAAGTACATCTAAAACGTAGACTTCAAAGGATTAGAAACTCGATCAAGTTTGAATAGGCTACAAATGGACCGATGCTGCTGGATTCCCAGATTTTCTAGGTTTCGACCTAAAATACTAGGTAGGCAGCTTTGACAAACCCAAAAGGCCACTCTAGGCCAAGACGGAAGTGAACAGGGTCTATGAATTAGGTACACGGAGTTCACTTCCACACACTGGGCTGTGGCTGGGTCTCCATTGCTTTTTCTGCACTCGCCTGATCAGCAGCATCTCACTGCTAGCCTGAGGGGGAAACAACAGACCATCCTTTGAAACCTACTTTACACTAGCAGCAAAAATGGCAACGACAAACAGAAGAACCATCAAGGATTTCCCTGGCTTCAAAGCGAATGATGATGCAGAAGCGCTCCGCAAAGCAATGAAGGGTTTAGGTACTGATGAAGACCCTATTATGAAGATTCTTACATCCAGAAGCAATGCTCAGCGACAGAAAATTGACTTGGCATTTAAGACCTTATTTGGCAGGGATCTTGTTGTTGAATTGAAGTCTGAACTTACGGGTAAACTTGAGAAAGTGGTTGTGGCACTAATGACCCCAGCAAATATGTATGATGCTCAGCAACTTAGACTTGCAACAAAGGGTGCTGGCACTACGGAAAATGTTCTCGCTGAAATTCTTGCTTCTAGATCTACACCTGAAATCCATCACATTAAAAAGGTCTACAAAGAAGAACATGGATGTGAGTTGGAAGACTGCATCACTGGAGATACAGCTGGATATTTTCAGAGGATGTTGGTAGTCCTTGCCCAAGGTAATAGGGACCCGGACTCTAAAGTCAATGATGCGCTTGTTGAGCAGGATGCCCAGGATTTATTTAAAGCTGGGGAAATGAAGTGGGGCACAGATGAAGAGAAGTTCATTACTATTTTGGGAACTCGCAGCAATGCCCATTTAAGAAAAGTGTTTGATAGATACATGACCATCTCTGGCTTCCAAATTGAAGAGAGCATCGATCGTGAAACATCAGGCGAGCTTGAAAAGTTGTTGCTTGCTATAGTGAAGAATGTTCGATGTGTCCCTGGATATTTTGCTGAAACTCTGTACAGGGCGATGAAAGGAGCTGGAACTGATGATGACTCCCTGATCCGAGTGATGGTTTCTCGAAGTGAAATTGATCTGCTTGATATACGGAAAGAGTACAGAAAACATTACGGAAAATCTCTGTATCAAGCAATAAAGTGTGACACATCCGGAGACTACAGGAATACACTCCTCCTTATTTGTGGTGGGGATGATGAATAATACTTCCCTTGCCAAGAAGACCACTAGTTTTGTGCATTCCATTGGGAAAGCAGATGTATGGAACTAGAAACCTTAGCACTCTAATAAGCAAATAACTTAAATAAATAAATAAATAAAAGACAAAAAGACCACTGTTGGATTTAAAAGGCCGCGGTTGTTTAATACTGGTTTCAAAATATTGTGATAAGCATTTATCAACAATACAAATAAATAAGCATTCAGAAAATTCAGCTTTAAAGCTAACCCAACCACTAAGGCTCAGGTAGCCGACACAACTCCCCAGCTACAACATATATATATATAATAAGACATCAGTAAAATTAAGAGGTAATAAAAGGATATCAGAGCTAGTCCCCCTTTGCAAACTGGCAAAAGTGACACTACCACATAAGAAACAACCGCGACAAGGTGTAAATTGAAAACAGGGGGGGGGTGGGGAGGGGAAGAAACACTACAGCTCTTGTGTCTTCTGAGGCGAATGAGCCTGGCTTCCGGGACCCGCTTTAAATAGCCCGCTCCGCTGCCTCAGAACCAGTTGGAACTGGCTTTTCCCGGGCTTTCCTCCAGGAAACCCAGGAAAACAGCCAATGGTCATGAAGCCCGCCAAAACTCGAGCCGGGAGGGAGGGGTCACCCAGAGTTCACCTGCTGCCCGATTGACCCCTTCCCGGGCTTTCTAAATAGCCCCAGAAAGGTCATTTAAAGGGCAACTGACCCAACGCACCAATGCCAGGGGAGCAATGACAATGCTACCCCCATTGCTTTCCCATGAGGAAAAGGAGGGCAAGAGACTGCCCCCTTCTCCTGTCATGGGAAAGCAGATGTATGGAACTAGAAACCTTAGCACTCTAATAAGCAAATAACTTAAATAAATAAATAAATAAAAGACAAAAAGACCACTGTTGGAATAAAAAGGCCGCGGTTGTTTAATACTGGTTTCAAAATATTGTGATAAGCATTTATCAACAATACAAATAAATAAGCATTCAGAAAATTCAGCTTTAAAGCTAACCCAACCACTAAGGCTCAGGTAGCCGACACAACTCCCCACAAGGCGGGTGGTATACAATACCACCAGCCACAGAGCCCCATACCGCGGCCAAATCCACACAGGAACTTAGGTCTGCATTAAATATGTCCAAACCAATGTCGGATAAGTGGACTCCGTCCGACCTATACAGGCCCGGAATTCCACCTTCCAACTCCCGATGCCTAAAAGAAAAAATACCTGTATTCAAGAGAATTTTTTCTACCGCCCTGTTTACCCTTTTCCTAACCTTTTCCAAAGGACGTACCGATGGAGGATAGAGCCAACACAATCTCTGAATGATTTCAGAAAAAATTATGACACATCCCGGAAAAATACTCTTAATCCTCTGTAGATCATCTCTAATTGAAAAAATGATCTCCAAAGTCTTACGCCTGCCGATGTCATTTCCCCCGAGATGTATTATTAAAATATCAGGTGGGGGGAAACGAAGGCAAAGACGAGATAGCTCCAAGGATAATCCTGACCACAGCATACCTCTTTTACCACTCCAAAAAACCTTATACTTCTTAGCATCTAAACCCAAATTAGACGAATAACTTCTGTGCTTTGCTCTACAGTGTGCCCAATACACAAACGAGTGCCCGATGATCCAAATGGTCCGGGGATTATCTGAAAATTAAAAAGATTGATTAGGGCGGATGTATAACAGATAACTATCCGATTTCCATCTCCCTATACTCTTTATTTTACTAGCGTCCAAACCCAGCCTGGCTGCCTCAGTTGCCGCCCCAATCCTAAAGGAATGTGATGAAATCTGTAGGTGATCCAGCTTCAGACACTGTAAACATTTTTTAAGAACACTAGCAAACTGGAATTTTGTCAGGGGAAGGCCCGAATCATGCAGAAAAATTTTTGAATTTCTTGAAGGTCTAATCAAAAGGTATTTTTTTAACAAAAGGACTGGGCAGATATTAGAGTTATCCCAAGCTTCTAGCTGTAACCAATGTCCTTTGCCTAGCTGATCCGTTTTAGACCTCCCGATCAGAATTCTTACCGATCTATCTAGAACTTCAACATCAGATGCCCTTAAGGCGATCAGCTCAGACACCCTAAGTGCTGCAAAGAACATTATTGTAAAAACAGTCTGAAAAAGAACAGCCTCGAAAGAGGAAAAACAGACCCTATCCGTGACTGAGCAGATGTCACTTAAAATCTTCGGGGTTATAGGCTTACGGGAATCAACTGTAAACTTGGATTTTTTATAACCCTTTAAAGCTTGTTTGATTGAGAAAAACTGCATAAAGGAGGGGAGATTATTAACTTTGAGAAAAAAACGAAATTCCAGCCAAGGTTTTTTGCACGTATGACCAGGAGTATTGTTTAGCGAACAAAAAACTCAAAAAACATACAGCTACATTTTCAGAGAAAGCAGAGACTGGTTCATGAATTGATTTTAAGAATTGCAAAAACAACAACCAGGCTGACTGATATCCCGCCCAGGTTGAGGGAGCCACCGAGTTAGCAATATAACCTGATAAGGGTCTTACACCAGATCCCATAAGTTGTGTGGACATATTGATCCCACACGGTCTGCATCCGGAAATAGCTGGAAAAAACGATCCATCTGTAGACGAGATAACGAATCCGCCAAGTCATTGTCCTTTCCTGCTACATGGATAGCCTTCAGCCATATATTTAGGCTCAAACATTTAAAGACCAGATGCCTCAAAAGGACAATGACTGGCGGAGACTTGGATATTAGACAGTTGATGGCATAAACAACACCCTTATTATCTGTCCTTATTAAAATCCTTTTCCCCCTAAACGACTGACCCCAAATCTCCAGGGCTACTAAAATTGGAAATAATTCCAATAGGACTATGTTTTTGGTAAGACCTTTCACCTTCCAGACTAGGGGCCAACGGTCCGCACACCAATGGGTCTGCCAAATTGCAGCGAAGCCCAGCGAGCCTGCTGAGTCTGTAAAAAGAAAAAATTCTTTGTCCAAAATGAAATCCTCTTGCCAAACAGCTCGACCATTGAAATGAATCAGGAATTGCAACCAGACCAAGAGGTCTTCCTTCATATCATGTGAAATACGCACATGAGAAAAGGGGACTTCAGACCAGAAATTGATGTGTAGAGCCTTCTGGAAAAGATTCTACCCACCGGCATAATTCTGGTAGCGAATGCTAACATACCCAGCAGGGATTGTACTTCTTTTAATAACGCCTTTTTCTTTCTAACCAAAGATAGTAACAACTTATTAATCTTATCAATCTTTTGCTTTGGCAATCTAAACTCCATTAAATCAGTATCAATTGTGATACCTAGAAATTCTATTAAAGTGGTTGGCCAAACTGTTTTTTCCAAAGCTAATGGGACGCCAAAGTCACTGCAGATCATAAAAAATGTCTCCAATAACCTTGCGCAAATAGAGGAGTCGGGAGGGCCTAAGAAAAGGAAATCGTCCAGGTAGTGTATTAATAGCTCCGAACCGTTTTAAAACTGACTGACCACTCTAAGAAGGAAGAAAAGGATTCGAAATAAAAACAAGATAGGGAGCAACCCATGGGAAGACATTTATCAAAATAAAAGTATCCATTAAAGAAAAAGCCTAGAGAATTGAAACATATAGGGTTAATTGGGAGAAGACGGAAGGCTGACTTAATGTCAGCTTTTGCCAACAGAGCTCCTCTACCTAAACCTCTCACTTTCTCTAAGGCATCCTCAAATGATGCATAAGAAACCGAAGAAAGGCTATCTTCGATCTGATCGTTAAGGGAATCTCCTTTGGGAAAGGATAGGTGATGTATCATCCTAAAGGAACCATTTTCTTTTTTAGGGACAATGCCTAATGGGGAGATTCTAAAATTTTTAAAAGGAGGAGACGGGAAAGGGCCCCCGACTCGACCTTCCAAAATCTCTAAATTTATTTTTTCCAAAACTATTTCTGGGTATTGACTAACTGATTTGAGGTTATTTACCACTGAACAGCCCTGGCCAGAAAAAACTGGAAGCGTAAAACCCTCACCAAAACCCTCAATGAGGAGTTGGGCCTTCAACCGATCTGGGTAAAGGCTGAGCCATGGGAGCATATTTTGTAGCCTCACTGGTGTTGTTGCCTTTGAAAAAATTCCCCGGCTGCTGATTAGCTGCTGACATTTTTTTAAAGCATTTGGTGACCGAATGACTGCCTGCGCAGAAAGCACATTCGTGTCTGTATTTACACGAGTTTGGCCATTTGCACTGGCTGTCATTGAAATTGAAACAAATTCCTCTTTTATAACCGGAATTGCTCGTAAACTGTGTGCTAGTGTTCGTTTTATTAAAAGCCGGTCTTTGGGGAAGAAAAAGATTTAACCATAACCCTACATCTTTTACACCCCATTTCAAGGAAGGATGCACTGATAGTTTTTGGCGAAAAGCTTCGTCATAGCTAAACCAGGCAGTGCCTCCAAGGCTTTTGTAAGCCTCAATAATAATATCCAAATGCTGGAATAAACCAGTGCTTTTCCCAGGGAATCTTTCGCATAAAATCCCTGAGAAAATACAGAAAGCCTGTAACCAGTTATTGAAGGACTTCTGTACCGGCCTACGTCTTTCCTCTTCTTCTTTTTTCTCAGATTTACTCATAAACTCTTTGGCGGATGGGAGTAAAGCTAAAATATCAGTGAATTCCCCCCGCCAGATTTTCTCCTTAATAGATGTAGAAAGGTGAAAACCTAATGGCGAAACTTCGCAAGACATGGTTTCCTTAAGACATGTCTCAGGCAGATTCTGGGATTTAGCAGAAATAAAATCAGGACCTGCGTTACTTTGTGAGGGTTGTAAAGTCTCAGATATTCCACCAGGTGGCGACCACACGTTACTAACTGAAGTTTCAGCAGCTGAAACAGAGCTACTGTTAAAAACCTGTGAGTTGACTGGCACAGTATTGCTATTATGAGACTGAGGGTCAGCTGAAAAATTGTTACCCCCTACCACCTGAGGGTTACCTGACACTGCGCTACTGTTAGGAACCTGTGTATTGGCGTTTAAATCTCTAGCCACCTGAGCTAACAGTTCTGCAATATTACTTAGTAATACATGTGAAGAAGTTTCATCCATACCTGGTCGTTCTGAGAGACCCAGGGTAGCATTAGGCACCGTGACCTCCCGTGCTGTTGCTTCCTCTGTATTAGGCACTGTACTCGCTTTGGGAGCAGCCCTTGCTGTGGCTTGTGGAGACCTCTGCCGCGCTGCGGACGGCTGTTGGGAAACCCATCCGTGGGAGGCAAACCTGCTCGTCCCTCCTCTGGGGCCGCCTCTTGACCTCGCCGCTGATCCGCCTCTCGGAGACCCTGTAAACCTGTGGAGAGAAGAATTGGAGAAACCCGCGGACCTGCCTCGGGAACCGGATTTAGAACCGCCCTTGGACTTGCCTCTGGGATTTGTGTTACGGTCCTCAGAAGGACCAGCTCTTTGTGACATAGCTGCCCGTGGAGGAGAGGGAGTGTAAGCTCTGCGCGGAGTGCGCTTCCTTTTTGCCGTTTCCGGCGAAGCAACGGGCGACCCGCCTCTTCCTCGCCGCCGACTTGTATCCTCCTCTTCCCCTTCCTGTGCGGCGTCTACGTGTGTCTCCTCGAGGACCTCCGCCTGCAGCTCCGAAAAGGGGGGCCCCGAATCGGAAACTCCGCTGGCCGTTGCGGCTCCCACCGGAGCCTCTTGACTCGTAGGAAGTTGTAAGTCTAGGCACCGGCGTATCCATTCCTCTCCGCCGCTCTCTCCTGCCCTTTCTATTAGCCGGCGAAGCAGGCTCATTCCCCCGGTCCCAGAAGATGCTGTTTGCTTCGGAAGAAACACTACAGCTCTTGTGTCTTCTGAGGCGAATGAGCCTGGCTTCCGGGACCCGCTTTAAATAGCCCGCTCCGCTGCCTCAGAACCAGTTGGAACTGGCTTTTCCCGGGCTTTCCTCCAGGAAACCCAGGAAAACAGCCAATGGTCATGAAGCCCGCCAAAACTCGAGCCGGGAGGGAGGGGTCACCCAGAGTTCACCTGCTGCCCGATTGACCCCTTCCCGGGCTTTCTAAATAGCCCCAGAAAGGTCATTTAAAGGGCAACTGACCCAACGCACCAATGCCAGGGGAGCAATGACAATGCTACCCCCATCGCTTTCCCATGAGGAAAAGGAGGGCAAGAGACTGCCCCCTTCTCCTGTCAATCTTTCTGGAGCAGTTACAGTTTCTATGTTAGAGCTTTATTACTTGTTTGTTTTCTGTTATGCGATTTGCTATAACGCTGAAGATGATCTATTATAAGAAGTGTCTTGTAAATTAGGACCACATGGAGAAGCTTTTATATTGTCAGCTCTTAGACCAACATATTTAAGTGTAACTAGTTTTCTAATCTTTAACCTAGATTAAAGCCAGTTTAGTAGTCTTTCCTTCCTAATATAAAACAGGTGTAGTGTGTGTTTCTCAGTATTTTCCCATAGCCCGTGTTTTAAACGTCCAAAAATCTCTTGCATTCTACTATTCAGTGTTAGATTAGGTAGGTATGGATGTTGCACTAACTAACCACACTGGTCCTTGAAATCTATGTGGATAACCTCTTTCCATCACAAGAAATAAACTTCATTTTGAACAGAAAAAAAAAAAAAATGAATTAGGTACACATATAATCAATTTATAAATATTGTCTGTGTCTGACTCCCCACACGTACCGTCTCCATGACTAAAAGTGAGGTAAAACCCAATATTGTCCCCCCGAAAAGGACAGAAAATACATTTTTAAAAATATAGATAACAATTCAGGAGACAGCTGTTTTAAAGGGAATTTCCTCTCTCGTCCTGTAGCGTCTACACAAGGTGAAGATAAATCACCCCAATGGCTAAATTAAAAAAGTCAGGGTTTTTCGGCTACTCCATGGAAAATAAAAAAATGGCTTTATAGTACATACAGGCATGGGCGTCCGCTCCATAGGGCAAGGGGGGTCGTTTGCCCCCCCCCCCCCTGGAATCGTCAGGGAGAGCCAGGAGCAGGGCCGAACTGGCCCTGGGGCAGATTTAAGCAGTGACTGCAGCGCTCCCCTCCCCTCTAGTTGTCCCTTATTTAGAGTGCCTGTCCCTTTTCTGGAATCAAATCCATTTGTCCCTCATTCCAAAAGGTTCCTCTTTTAGACCTGAAATAAATATACTGTCAATATAGTGTAGTGTTTCAGTCAAGGGAAAGGGGTGCTGTGTAATGTAAAGGGGTCCAGTGATGCAGGGTGATGTGTAATGTAAAGGGGTCCAGTGGTGCAGGGTGCTGTGTAATGTAAAGGGGCCAGTGATGCAGGGTGCTGTGTAATGTAAAGGGGCCAGTGATGCAGGGTGCTGTGTAATGTAAAGGGGACCAGTGATGCAGTGTGCTGTTTAATGTAAAGGGGGCCAGTGATGCAGGGTGCTGTGTAATGTAAAGTGGTCCAGAGGTGCAGTTGTGGAGAGGGGGGTACATGGTAGTGACAAAGAGATATTGAAAGATGCAGGGGGCACAGTCGGGTGTTTTTACATTTTAATGTGGGAGGGACGCTTTTGACCAGGGGTCTCAAACTCCCGGCCCGCGGGCCAGTTGCGGCCCGCAGACCGAGATTTTGCGGCCCGCTGACAAGCCCTCCCCCCGGACAGTGTCATACTTTGCAGCGCGGTACCCTTTTCCTGCAGCCCCCCCCGTACTCATCTTTGTTCCGGCAAAGCAGGGGTGTGCGTCATGTGACGTCAGCAGCGTAGGGCAGCGCTGCCGTCACGCGCCCGTCCGCACTGAAGCAAAGTTGCTCAGAAGCGCTGAGCGCACCTCTGCCCTCGTCAGCAAGTCCTTCAAAGTAAGCTGCTGCTACTGTAATGCCAGATGTGTTAATGACAAAAGCTGATGCTAAAAAGGGGTGCTGGGGGGGGGTGGTTAGCAGATGCTATCACAGGGTGGTAGGGGGAATAGGGGGTGCTACTGCTGGGGGGGGCGGTTGTTGTTGGATGATTGGGAGACTAGCACCCTCATGTTATTACCACAGGGGGGGTGTTGCTGGTGAATGATTAGGGTGCTACTGTTCATCAACACCCCCCAACCCCCCAGCAGTAGTACCCCCATAATCTTTCAGCTGATGCTATTATCACAGGGTGGTAGGGGGAATGGGGGGGTGTTGCTTGTGGATGATGGGGTGCTACTGCTGCTGGGGGTTGGGGGGGGTGTTGATGAACAGTAGCACCCTAATCATTCACCAGCAACACCTCCCCCCTGTGGTAATAACATGAGGGTGATACTGCCCTTGCAGTAGCATCCCAATCATCCAACACCCCCCCCCCCAGCAGTAGCACCCCCATCATCCGTCAGCTCATGCTATTACCACAGGGGGGTAGGGCGATTGGGGGTGTTGCTGGTGGATGGTGGCGGTGCTACTGCCCTGGCAATAGCATCCCAATCATCCAACAACACCCCCCCCCTACCCCAGCAGTAGTACCCCCATCATCCGTCAGCTCATTCTATTACCACAGGGGGGTAGGGTGGATGGGGGGGGGTGTTGCTGGTGGATCTCAATCATCCAAACCCCCCTTCAGCAGTAGCACCCCCCAACATCTGTCAGCTCATGCTATTACCACAGGGGGGTAGGGGGAATGGGAGTGTTGCTGGTGGATGATGGCGGTGCTACTGCTGGTGGGGGGTGTTATTGGTGGATGGTGAGGGGCGCATGATGGGGCATTATATGTGAGGGGCACATGATGGGGGCATTATATGTATTTGAAACCATATTCGCTCAGCCCTGATAGGAAATTTCTGTGGGTGGAACAAGAGCTCAGCCTATCAGGGCTGAGCGAATATTGGCTCACTGCCCTAATAGACTGAGCGCTAATCTATGTGATTGGCTGGCAGTGCCGAAAGAAGAATGGAGAAGAGTGAGTGTTTAAAATTTTAGTCCAATACTTGATGCGGCCCAGCCTCACCCAGCTTATACCTCCAGTAGCCCCCAGATAATTTGAGTTTGAGACCCCTGCTTTTGACTGTGTATCGCCGCTGCCGAAGCACCCCCCTCTGAAAAAAATTCAGCGGATGCCCATGCATACAGGCACACTTTAACCACCTCAATACAGGGCACTTTCACCCCCTGCCTGCCCAAGACATTTTTCAGCTTTCAGCGCTGTCACATTTTGAATGACAGTTGCGCGGTCATGTAACACTGTACCCAAATTAAATTGTAATCATTTTTTTCCCACAAATAGAGCTTTCTTTTGGTGTTATTTGATCACCTCTGCGGTTTTTATTTTTTGCACTATAGACAAAAGAAGAGTGACAATTTTGAAAAAAAAAAAGCAATATTTTTTACTTTTTGCTATAATAAATATCCCCCAAAAATATATAAAAAACTAATATTTTTTCCTACATATTTTTGGTAAAAAAAAAAAAATCGCAATACGCGTATATTGATTGGTTTGCGCAAAAGTTATAGTGGCTACAAAATAGGGGATAGATTTATAGCATTTTTTAAAAAAATGTATTACTAGTAATACTAATGGCGGCGATCAGTGAATTTTTATCGTGACTGCGATATTGTGGCGGACACATCGGACACTTTTGACACTATTTTGGGACCATTCACATTTATACAGCAAACAGTGCTATAAATATGCACCGATTACCGTGTAAATGTGACTGGCAGGGAAGGTGTTAACACTAGGGGGCGATCAAGGGGTTAAATGTGTACCCTAGTAAGTGATTCTATAGGGGGAGGGGACTGACTGGGGGAGGTGACCGATCTGCGTCCCCATGTACAAGGGACACACCATCGGTCTCCTCTCCCTGACAGGACGTGGATCTCTGTGTTTACACACAGAGATCCACGGTCCTGCTCAGTAACTGGGCAATCGTGGGTGCCCAGCGGACATCGCATGCACCGGGCACGTGCACAGGGTTCCCAGTGATGCCGCGCACTGATAAAAGATTAATTTATAAAGCATAATCCACATAACTATGATATGGTTCCATAACAAAAGATAAAGGGCCAGATTTAGGTACAATTACATTGGCGCAGAGTATCAGAGATACATTACGCCGCCGTATCTTACCTGGCTCTACGACGAATTCAGGTAGATTACGGCCCGTAAGGTACGGCGGCATAGTGTATTTCTCGTGGCGGAATCGAAATACGCCATTAGGGGGCGTGAAGCATTTAAATTAGGCGCGTCCCCGCGGCGATCGAACTGCGCATGCTCCGTTCAGAAATTTCACGCCGTGCATTGCGCGAAATAACGTTGTTACGTCATTTTTTGTTTGAGTAGCGTCGTTTACGTACATTTCTATTCCCGGACGACTTACGTAAAAAATAAAAAAAGACGTTGAAATTCGACGTGGGAACGACGGCCATACTTAACATGGGCTGTCTAATACTAGACCAGATAAAAGCTGGAATAACTTTACGCAGCAAAAAGATGACTACAGATGCTGTAAGAGATTGCGAACGACGCTCGTAACTTTGTGGATCGTCGGAAAATGCTCATTTGCATACCCGACGCGGAAAACGACGGGAACTCCACCCAGCGGCAGCGTAGATCCGAAGGCGTACGAACACGTAAGCCAGTCGGATTGAGACCCGAAGCCGTTGTTTCATGGTTTGAGGATTCAGACTAATGAAACGACGCGCGTAATTTGAAAGTACTCCGGTCTAACGCGAGATAGACTGGAGTAAGGGCTCTGTGAATCTGGCCCAAAGTATTTTAATAACAGCAATTATAACTTTATTACAACTTAAAATTCAACCTATGACAATTAATGAAATGCACATGGCATGTCTTCATAAATGTTATACACTGCCCATTGTTGGATATGCTGTGATACAGTAACTATGGCTCTAAATTAGTTACTGCAATATATATTTTGTTTAACACAAATCCATTAATCCCCTGTAGAATCAGATAAATGGAAGCCTCCGTCACAAAAATAAATGCAATAAATAACCTCCCAAATACCACTGGCATATTGTCAAATATTTTCTCTTTTTTTAAGACCTTACACTATACTGTCTATGCGAGTCGTATTTATGTCTATGGGTGGATGTACGTTGGATCTAGGCTTCCTGGGCGGGGGAAATACACTGGGATTTTCGCTAAAACAATATTTCAGATGTAATTTACAATGAGAGTAGTGTTGCTCACGAATATTCGCATTGCGAATATTCGTTACAAATATTGCATATTCGAGTATTCGCGAATAAATCGAATATCGCGGTAAATATTCGCTATTGCGAATATTCGTATTTTTTCAAATTTATTTTTAAAACAGATCACATCCTAGTGATCTCCATCGACGTTTAAAAGCATTGCTGGTATGATTAGAGACCCTGGGCCGAGTAGCTGAGGCGATCCTTTTATGTTGCCGAATATTTGCAATGCGAATATTCGTATTACGAATATTCGCGAATACTTTCTCTGCCCTTCTGTGTTTTGTGTATATAAAAAAAAAAAATTAGCTTTAGTTTAGTCATATAAGTTTGTGTAAGTAGAGTTAGTGTTTAGTGCATATTAGTTTAGTAATCCAGGAAATGATCTCCGTTTTCCCGTGTTGACGAGAATTTCGCAATCAATTTCGCATTCGCATTAGTGAAATTTCGCAAAATTTTTTTTTTTGGATAAAATATCACAAATATTCGATATTAACGAATATTTCACGAATATTCTTCTATATATTCATGAAATATCGCGAAATCGAATATGGCGTATTCCGCTCATCACTAAATGAGAGTGAGCGTTGTTCATGATGTCATAAGTCTAAACTTTTTACCAGTCAAACAATACCCAAGATACCAGCTCTCATGGGGTACAGAGAGCAGACAGTCTCATAGTAACTGTCTCGTAGAGATTGTCTGCTCTTTGTACCCCATGAGACGACGGTGCCCCGGACGATGGTGCCGCTCAATCACGGATGATGATTGAGCGACTCTGTCGTCCGGGGCTGTAGCTGGTTGTCAGGGCGCAGCCGCTAGCGTTGTGTGGATTGTATCCTGATCACTTATCTGAGAACTGCGGACCTGAAAGCTGCGATTGGCTATAGGTGGGAGGACTCCTAAGCACTTCCGTTAGGACCATCATTCTACTGAGCCTGTTTGACCCCCCTGAGAAGGGCGGTCACTGGATAGTTGGTAAGCCTTCATTTCTTCTCTTGGTGGCAGGACTCTTCACACATTGGATTCCATATATTCATCTTCCATTACTGGAGGTCTACATGAATTGTTGGAACTTTCCTTCAATTCTTTCTCTTCAGGAGTTATTCACTTATGAACTTCATGTTTCACTGTTGATTATTCATTTCGTTTTTATACTTCTATCACTCATTTATTCATTGAATTTTATGGTTGCATATTATTCTTTATCCAGCACTACACTTTTATTTTGTTGTGCCTTATATCAAGGTTGTGGTGTTTAGCCGCAGGATATCTGTTAAGAATACATTTATTAATTTATATATTTATTTTTCTTTTGCACCTAGCGCGAATTTCCCCCCCTTTTTACCCATTCAGAAGATTTATTAGATGGAAAGTTGAAAAAATGACTGAAGGTCCGCTTTAATTTTAGTTTAGAAGATTGAGCTTTGCTACCAGTTTTTCAAGAGTGATGGGTAGCCTCAGTGACCAACACAGAGGTGCAGGGTGAAAAAGAGTTGGGGCCTCCCTTGACTTTCTATAGCACAATACCCGTACAGAGTGCTCTAGCAGGTATCAGAGGCATACAGGCTTGAAGTCAATTTGCAAGTGGAATCTATATGGAAAAAAGACAGCTCCCAGAGGCAGCCATGACCCGATTATATACATCTAAAGACTTAAAGGGGAGTTCCACCCACAATTTCACTTTTTAAATATAAATACCCCTGTAATACACAAGCTTAATGTATTCTAGTAAAGTTAGTCTGTAAACTAAGGTCCATTTTGTTAGGTTGTTACAGCATTTAGTTTATCATCTAGAAATAGACCATGCCCATCTTAAGTGTGGGCATCATGAAGCCAGACTGTATGACTTCCTGGATTTCAGCTTTGCATATCTCGCACATGCTCAGTGCTGCACAAGCAATGTAATAGGTTTCAGTCAGGTTTGCAAGGACTACTGGGAAACGTGATGCCTATCCCAGAAACCCTTGCAAATAGCCATGTGACTTAATAGCCTAGGCTAATAAGGAGGAGGAAGTAATGAAGGACTACAAAATAAAGGTATTTACAAGCAACAAAATAAATAAAAATTGTCCATTCTGAACACTATGAGATTAGGGCATGCAGCACAGACAAACATAAAAAAAATGGGATGAACTCCACTTTAAGGAAGTGGTACAATGGAGTGAAGGCACCTCTAGGTACCTGCTTTTAAAACTTGCTGCCAGTGTAATGTAATAAGTTTAATGGCATGAGGATTTATTGTTTTAACTAGTAGGGAATCTGGAAAGCAGAATTAAATTGTCAGTCTAGACCAGCTTTTTCAACCAGGGGGCCTTATGGGTTCTTCAGGGGTGCCTCTGTAAAATCCCTAATTATTGCCAAAAAATTCAAGAAGCCGACTGGTGGGTCAAGCCTGCCTTTTTTTGTTACACAAAGCCTCAGGTTTTTATTGTGCAGCACCATGTGGGTCTGTGACTGACTTCCTAACAACCAATGCCATCATAGGTTGATAAGGAGGATGTCGGGTGTCTGAGCACGCCCCTGTTTGCCCCTCACATACCCCTCTCTGTCATCACTGGGGTTATGTTGGCTGAAAAAGGGTAAAGGCTATTTTATCTAAGGCCCCGTACACACGGCCGAGGTTCTCGCTGAAAATCAGCGAGAACCTCGCTGGAATGCACATTCCAGCGAGGACCTCGGCCGTGTGTACGGTCTCAGCGAGCTTCCCGTCGGGAAGCCCGTCGAGCCGAAATAGAGAGCACGCTCTCTATTTCCTCGACGGCCCGCCTGGAAGAATGGCTGGTTGCCATTCCCGACGGGCGGGTCGCCGAATCCGACGGCCGGGAGAGAACCTCGACGGGCGGAACGATGTGTTCTGCCCGTCGAGGTTCTCTGCCGTGTGTACGGCACCTAAGGGAAGTTCCAAAAACATGGCCCTTTGGGGGTACTTAAGGACTGAGTTTGAGAACCACTGGTATAGACCAGACGTTTTCAACCAGGGGTCCGTGGCACCCTGGGGTGCCTTCTGGTTTCTCCCAGGGTGTCTTTGCAAAATGTCTAAAAATTGTCCCAAATATCGTGTTCAAGCCATCTTTTATTACACAAAGCCACAGGTTTTCATTGGGCAGCATTATAACCCGCGGCACCATGCAGTCCAGTCGTCGGTGTACTAACAACCAATGATATTGGTTAATAAGGAGGACATCAGGCGCCTGCATAACATTCTTGTTTCTTCAGACCAGTTTCATCAAACCGGTCTGATCGCGTGTACGCGGCCTGAGAGAGAAGGGAAACATTGGTGTATTAGTCAGTACCAGTGTGCAAAGGTATATTGCCTTGTAAAAATAAATCACCTCTAATGTGCCGCGTACACACGATCGGCATTTCTGACAAGAAAAGTTTGATGTGAGCTTTTGGACCGAAATTCCAACCGTGTGTAGGCCCCATCTGACTTTTTCTGTCAGAAATTCAGAGAGAGCTGGTTCACAAATTTTAGGATGGGAAAAGTTATTGTCGCAAATTGCGATCGTCTGTATGCAATTCCAACGCATAAAAAAAACATGCATGCTCCGAATCAATTTGACACATGCTCAGAATCATTCAACTTAATTTTTTCTCGTTTGGTTGTAGTGTTGTACGTCACTGCATTCTTGACGGTCAGAATTTCAGACAACATTTGTGTGACCGTGTGTATGCAACACAAGTTTGAGCCAAAATTCAGTCGGAAAAAAATCCACGGTTTTCTTGTCGGAATTTCCAATCGTGTGTATGTGGCATAAGGTTGGGTGTTCCAATGTATTCTCCTGCATTATGTTAAACTATTTGTTTTGATTTTTTACATTTTTGGATGGGGTGCCTCGAGATTGTGCAAAATGTTAAAGGGTGCCCTAACTGTACAAAAGTCTAGACTACCCTTTCCATGGCTTAGCCTTTGAATCCAATGTTCCCAATACAGATCCAGTGGTAGCTAATCTACAATCATCTATACAAGATGACTAATCCAGATGAATTTGTTTTGCTTCATTTAAAGGAGCTGAGACAGCCCCCCAAGTCACATTCTGATTGTTGAGCATACCACAGACAAGCTTATCAACAGATTCTGATTTGATATCTGGTATACAGAGCAAAAAAAGTCTTAAATAAAAAGATCTTAAATACTTGGACAGGGGAGAAAAACGCCCAATGACCTTCTTTTTCATTTATAATTATCTTGGAACGTCACATACACTTTGCTCATCAATGATCAGGTTTATAAACTATTACTCAATAAAAAAAAATGTTTTGACTCACCGGTTAACTATTTCCCTCGAAGCACCTAAAAGTGTAGCACATACTGCTCAGTCTAGTACATACTGATCGTAGCAATCGGTCCCAGGTGCCTATGAATCATGTTTGATCTCCCATACAATACCTTGTAGCTTGCAAAACTGCAAAGAGTGGCCACCTCGGGATCGGTCTTGTCTCGCTATTGGTTGACCAACACAATAAGCAGTCTTTCTAAGCGTCTGTGTTGATGGGTTTTGGGCTTGTGTTGATGACATCAGTTTGAGATGCTTCTGAAATCATTCAGAATTCATTGTCAGGAACATTTGACCTGTGGTTGCTCTCCTTCTGACCTGCTTCAAGCATAGATTTGTATGGGAATGCAAAATCCTCTTAAACAATCAAAAAACCCATCTACATGACCTAATGGTAAGTACTGAAAGCAGGAACACGTCTTAGGCCCCATACACACGAGCAAACAGATTTGTTCAAATCGGTCGGGCAGACCGATTTGAACAAATCTGTCTGCTGGGGACGTATTGGTTTGCTCGTGTACACACAATCAAACCAAAATCCCTGCCGGCAGACGGCGCGGTGACGTGGCGGTGACGTTGACGCCGCCACGTCACCGCACCAGGAAGTAAATCACTTCCGCGCATGCGTCGAATCCATTCGACACGTGTGCAAGAAGACATGTCTGCTGGTTAGCGTACTAACCAGCAGACATGTCGGGCGGACGGGTTCCCAGCCGACAGATTTGAAAGCATGTCGCCCGTACACACGATCGAATCTGTCTGCTGGGACGGTCTGGCAGACCGTTTCCAGCAGACAGATTTGGTCGTGTGTACGCGGCCTAAGGCCTCGTACACACGAGGCAATCTATTTGTTCAAATCGGTCGGACCGACCGATTTGAACAAATCTGTCTGATAGGATTTTGGTTTGCTCGCGTGTACACACGAGCAAACCAAAATCCCCGCCAGCAGACGGCACGCTGACGTGTAGGTGACGTGGCGGTGACGTTGACGCCGCCACGTCACCGCACCAGGAAGTAAAACACTTCCGCGCATGCGCCGAATCCATTCGGCGGCAGTGCGGGACGACATGTCTGCTGGTAAGTGTACTAACCAGCAGACATGTCGGGCGGACGGATTCCCACCCGATAGATTTCAAAGCATGCTTTGAAATCTGTCGGGTGGCCAAATCCGTCGGCTCGGCCGTACACACGATCGAATCTGTCTGCTGGGACGGTCTAGCAGACCGTTTCCAGCAGACAGATTTGATCGTGTGTACGAGGCCTTAGAGTTATTAAAGCGGAGGTTCACCCTAATTTGAAAGTCAGCGTTAAACACACAGGCTCAGTGTCTGTATTGAAAGTTCGCTGTCCAAAAAAATGTAAAACAATTCCATACCATTTTTTATCTCTTCTGAACTAGGCACTTCCTGGTTTGGCTCCCGCGGGAGTGGGCGTGTCTCTTTGGCTGCAATGTCTCCTGGGAGCACAGCGTGACTCTGCCCAGGAGACGATTCTCTACCCCACTAGAAGCACTCTCGCGTTATTTTACACGTCACATGACTCTTGCAGCCGGTCATGTGACGAGGGCGGATAAAATTCCGCCATTTTAACTGATGGAAAACAGGTAAAAACGCCATTACACATTACAGTTGTGATGGTAACTGTGTAGTGTTGACGGTGCCGCTCGCCATCAACACTGTTACCATTGGGAAACACTAGACTACCAATTAGCTGTTAGGTGGAAATTAAGAAAAGGGTTTTGATTGTTAAGTTTTCATTATTTCAATTTATGTTAAAACAATAGTCTACATGGTAAATATTAAGGATTCTGGCTTGGTTGCAGCCTCTTCTGAAGAGCTCCACAAATAGGGGCTCTAATATATAAAGTGTGCGTATGAATTGGCGCTACCTATGAACTGAGGAGTGATCTATCAGGTCGCTTATCACAGATGAATGTGCTCTAATTAACCCCTTCCATACAGGGCATTTTCACCCCCTTCCTGCCCAGATCAATTTTTAGTTTTCAGCGCTGTTGCACTTTGAATGACAATTGCGTGGTCATGCAACACTGTACCCAAATTAAATCGTTATGTTTTTTCCCCACACAAATAGAGCTTTCTTTTAGTGGTATTTGATCATCTCTGCGGTTTTTATTTTTTGCGCTATAAACAAAAGAAGAGCGACAATTTTAAAAAAAACACAATATTTTTTACTTTTTTATTTAATACATATCACAATTTCATTTTTTTTTAAACTTTTTTTTTCCTCAGTTTAGACTGATACGTATTCTTCTACGTATTTTTGGTAAAAAAAAAAAAATGCAATAATCGTATATTGATTGGTTTGCGCAAAAGTTTTAGCGTCTACAAAATAGGTGATAGATTTATGGCATTTTTATTTTTTAGTTTTTACTAGTAATGGCGGCGATCTGCGTTTTTTTTTGTGACCGTGACATTGCGGCGGACATATCTGACACTTTTGACACGTTTTTGGGACCATTCACATTTACACAGCGATTAGTGCTATAAAACTGTACTGATTACTATGTAAATGTGACTGGCAGGGAAGGGGTTAACACTAGGGGGCGCTGAAGGGGTTAAAATGTTCCCTAAAGTATGTTCTAACTGTAGGGGGAGGGGGACTCACAGGGGGAGGAGACCGATGTGTGTTCCTCTGTACTGGGAACACACATCAGTCTCCTCACCGCTGACAGGAGGTGGATCTGTGTGTTTACACACACAGATCCACACTCCTGCCGTGATCATCGGTAATCGCGGGTGCCCGGCGGCAACCACGGCCGGCGGGCATGCGCGCAGGATCGCGAGTGGTGCCGCTGGTGCGCGCGCCCTAGAACGCCGTGAAGAAAAGACGTTGTGTGACGTCCACTCTCATCGGCGAGGGGTTGCTACAGACGTAAATCCCCTATGGCCCGGTATTGAAGTGGTTAATACCAGTAACCGAGCCAAAAAATGATAATAACTCAGGGTAACTGACAAAATAGAAAATCCTGGATACTATCAGCAATATTCCACTGGCATGTAACACACAAAGCAAACCTTAAAGTGTCCTAACCATAGAAAGGTTAAAGGGAAAAAAATCTGCTGAAATGACTGTTTACAGGGTATAGAGACATAGGGCCAGATTCAGGTAGATGAGAGTATCTTTCCTCTGGAGTAACGCTTCTCATTTACGTTACTCTGAAGACCCTTTCAGCGCAAGTCCTGTAATTCACATAGCAGTTGCACGTAAACTTGCGCCAGAGTAACGATAATGCGCTGGCGTAACCCGACGCAAGTGGAAGTGGGTGTGATCATATGTAAATGATGGGCGGAGCCCAGCGCAGAGGCTTACGTTCAGCGCATCAACCACGGAGCATGCGCAGTGAGTGAGGCTCCACTCGCCCCCTTTGTGCGCATGCTCACAACTTCCGTCGGCACCACTGCACGGGAAACGTCAGCGCAATGCCTTCCGTTGGGCGTGTAAATGCGCCCGTAGAAGCGCCATTCCGGCACTAAAGTATATCCTGCTCCCCCTCCCCGCAGTGATGTTACTTTTGTTCTGAGATGGCTGCTCCCGTTCCCCGCAAACACACAGGAGAAAGCTGAACTTTAATGGCCAGGAGCTGTCAGCCATCATCTCGGCTATGGAGACCTATGATGTCTTCCTCCATGGCTGTAAAATTTGACAGACAAGCATGGACAGAGGTGTTGTCCTGCAAGTTGGGGTGCTCAGCTAGCTCTTATCGTCGGTAACGCTGCTGTAGCTGCTCTCCTGCTGACCTGTGGCCATCTGGAGTAAAGATAAAGCAGCCTTTTGTAGAAATAACTTTGCGCCGGACGGACGAGATACGCGCGGCGCATGTAGCCAGCGTATGGTGCTAATCCGTTCGTGAATTGGGAAAAATCCCTCATTTGCATATTTGCAGGGGAAATCAATGGGCGCGACTGATGCGCCCAGCGAAAATAAGCGCTGACGATACTCTGGCGTCGGAACGTTCCGCCGGTCGCAAATGACCCGTTATTGGGCGCATCTAGTTTGGTGGGTACGGGCACATAGAAACGACGGCGCATCATCACAGTTACGCGGCGCATATCCAAATACTCCAGCGCAAGTGTTCGTGAATCTGGCCCATAATAGTTAACTGATTCCTTTTAAAAACAATTAAAAATAGATAAAAAATCAATCATATAATGTACCTACCGTTTTAGTTTCGTTTTTGCATGCTGTTTCCTGTCTCTCTGATGTACAGAGCCAATACAGGGCAGTGATGGTTTGGAAAACTAAAGTGATTGGTGCTGAGGGGTTTTAGACACATAGTAATCACACCTCCTTGATTAGTGACCACTGAGAGAAAGCTCCCAGTACTGTGGTTGTTTATAAGGAAACAGACAACCAGGAAGTGTGGTGATCAGAGAAGAATTATAGCAACTTGAGAGCAAAAACGAACAATGAGGACATGAAAACAGCACTGCATTAAGGTAAAGGAAGCTATTAAGATAAAAAATAATCCTTTACAAACCCTTTAAAGTTTGTTTTTTGGTTTGTTTTTTTCTATATAGGTTCCATTAAGCTAGTGCATTGTTGGTTCACTTACCCTTTCCTTCAATTTCCCTTCTAAATGTTTTTTTTTTCTTTGTTTTCTTTGCCTTAATTTCTCACTTCCTGTTCCTCCTCATGAAGCTGTTTTGGCTGACTAACCACCGTTTGAATGATGGTGTGAAGTTTACTGAGGAGAATTGGGAAGGGAGAAATTCAGACAAAGAAAAAAAAACATTTAGAAGGGAAATCGAAAGATAAGGTAAGTGAACCAATAATGCACTAGCTTAAAGGAACCTATTTAGAAAATAAAAAACTAACCTTTACAACTCCTTTAAGTGACTACTCCTGTAATAAGCACTGTGCAAACAGGCAAAAATCATATATGATTATAGGCAATAATTCCACTATCATTTAGCACAGCAAGCAATCTGTCCTTGCTTAACCACACAAAGGTTAATAAAGTGACTGTACTTCTGTAGTGAGTAGTCCAAAGGTGTATCACACAAAATTTCAGTAGCAAGTGCAAAATTTCAAAAGTGACTTGTGCTTGCTGTAGTTGCAGAAGAAATCAGGTGACTCTTGTGCTCCCCCTATTAGGTCCCCACTCACCAGCTCCTATTACCTCTGCGGGGGTATATAACTCAAAGGAATGCGCGGCTATCACCCAGCTCGATCGCTCCTATAGTTCATCCTCCAGCCCTCCAAGGCTTCTAGTAGTGTTGCTCACGAATATTCGTATTGCGAATATTCGGCTCGAATATGGCATATTCGAGTATTCGCGATATATTCCGAATTTCGCGGTGAATATTCGCTATTTCGAATATTCGTATTTTTTCAATTTTTTTTTAGAACAGATCACATCCTAGAGATCCCCATCGACGTCTAAAAGCATTGCTGGTATGATTAGAGACCTTGGGCCGAGTAGCTGCAGCGATCATTTTATATTGCCGAAAAATCGCAATGCGATTATTCGGCAATAGCGATATCGTGCGATTATTTTCGAGAAATTCGCAATATTGTTTTTAGCTAAAATAACACATATATTCGATTTCAGAGTGTTACTGTCGAAATTCCGCAATCAATTTCTCATTCGCATTTTTGCGAAATTACGATAAAATATCAAGAATATTCTGAGCCAATCAGAGTGCTCCTTCCGCATTTGCCGAATATTCGCAATTATTTTGTATTGTAATATATCACAAATATTCTGAGCCAATCAGAGTTCTCCATTCCGCATTTCTCGAAATTTCGCAATTATTTTGTATTATAAAATATCACGAATATTCTGAGCCAATCAGAGTGCTCCATTCCGCATTTCTCGAAATTTCGCAATTATTTTGTATTATAAAATATCATGAATATTCTGAGCCAATCAGAGTGCTCCTTCCGCATTTCTCGAAATTTCATTCGCATTCGCAATTCGCATTCGCATTCGCATTCGCGAAATTTCGCAATCATTTCATTTCCAAAAAATATCGCGAATATTCGCATTTAACGAATATATCTCGAATATTCGACTATATATTCGAGATATATCGCGAAATCGAATATGGCATATTCTGCTCAACACTAGCTTCTAGATGGCGCACTCTGCTGTCATAGGGTCGCTAGATCTTAATCAGACATAACCTCCTGTGTGGTCCCAGTAATGGATCCTTATTTAAAAGAGAGATGGGCACCCATAGCGTTATTCCAAAAGTTTAATTTTATTCCAGGGTGGTAAACAGCAACCCAAAAAATGCTAAAAATTATACAGACGAGTAATCTAGGCTGGTGTATGCAGTGTGTGCTCCACCAGCCTGGATCTCGTAAAACTGGAAGTTTTGATTGGAAAATTAGATTTGTTATAATAAAGGAAAAAAGTAATAAAAAAAAACAGAAGTGACGTGAGTGCGTAGCCCCGCCTTATGCGTTTAGTCTTTGACGTTGTCTGAGTGCCATCTTACTACACCCCACATCTTATATGGAGAGCGGCCATGCAGGTTCATCCCCTCATTAGTTTCAAAGGGTGGAACTTGCAATATATCCTAGGCACTATACCCAAAGTGAAAATGCCTATTAGATTTCTTATAAAGAGATAAAATAAACTACAGTGGAACCTTGGATTACTAGCCTAATCCGTTCTAGGAGAATGCTCGTAATGAAAAGCACTCGCATATCAAAGCGAGTTTCCGCCCAGAAGTCAATGGAAACACAAATTATTTGTTCCGCATTCACTTCTATGGCATGCAATACCGCATGTGGCCAGAGGTGGGGGGCGCTAAAGACCCTTGGAAATACTCGGAAAAGCTTGGGGACAGCTCGGCTGAACTCGGAAAGGCTGGGTAACCTTTCAAGTTTTTCTGGGGAAAATTGGTCATTATATAATTTTTTATATGATTTATAGTTTTTATATGATATGTATATTCGGTCTACTCTTATTGTTTATGAAATTGCCCATTTTGTTAATATGGTATATAATGGGAGAGTGGCGATGCGGGATGATAATTTGTCAGAACCCAAGGGATCACTAGCTTGGATTATAGTTTATTTTGTCTCTTTATAAGAGATCTAACAGACTTTTAGCTTCGGCTATTTTATTTTGGGTATAGTGCCAAGAATATATTGCAAGTTCCTCCCTCTGGAACCAATCAGGGGACGGACCTGCATGGCCGCTCTCCATATAAGATGTGCGGTGTAGTAAGATGGCACCGCTTCAGACGATGTCAATAACGAAACGCATAGGCCGGAGCTAAGCACACACGTCACTTCCAGTTTTACGAGATCCAGGCTGGTGGAACACTGGTGGAGCACACGTTGCATACACCAGCTTAGATTACTCGTCTGTATAGTTTTTAGTGTCTTTTGGGTTGGTGTTTACCACCCTGGAATGCGAGTTTGTTTTTAAAGATTTTAAATAAAAGTAAACTTTCGGAATAACGCTATGGGAGTCCATCTCTCTTTTAACCACTTAAGACCCGGACACATATGCTGCTAAATAACCCAAGTTGTTTTTACAATTCGGCACTGCGTCGCTTTAACAGACAATTGCGCGGTCGTGCGACGTGGCTCCCAAACAAAATTCGCGTCCTTTTCTTCCCACAAATAGAGCTTTCTTTTGGTGGTATTTGATTGCCTCTGCGATTTTTATTTTTTGCGCTATAAACTAAAATAAAGCGACATTTTTGAAAAAAAACACTATTTTTTACTTTTTGTTATAAAAAAAATCAAATAAACTAAATTTTAGTAAAACATTTAGGCCAAAATTAATTCAGCCACGTGTCTTTAGTAAAAAAAAAAAAATCGCAATAAAAAAAAAAAAACAGCTACCTAGCGGGAACAGCGACACTAATACAGCGATCAGAAAAATGATCGCTTAGTGACACTGGCAATAGGGAGTGAAAGGGTTAACTAGGGTGGTGATCAGGGGGTTAAAACTTTATTGGGGGGGGGTACGGAGGCTATCCTGAACCTAACACTAACTAACTTTCACATTGCCTGTCACACTGACACTAAATGCAGTGATTAGATCACTGCATTCAGTGACACTGTGACAGGGGGTGGGGGTTTGATCACAAGGGGTTAATGTGCCTATGTGTGTGTGTGTGTCAGTGTTGTGTTGGTGCACACTTACTGTGGATGTCTTCTCTCATCAGCAGCGGGGGGAAACACCGCTGGATGAGAGATGACATAATTTCCTTCTCCTGTGTAAACAAAGGAGGAGGAAGTGACACGAAGGGGGAGCGCTCCCATTGGCTGGGAGCGATCGCGGGGGGGGCGAAAAAGACGGACATCCGCCCGCTCGTCGGCGATCGCTCCCAGAGCCAGGGGGACCGCCGCACGCTGCGGAGGGGGTCCCGATCGGACCCCCGAACCGCACAAAGGCGAGGACGTAAATATACGCCCTTGTGCCTGTACGAGCCATGTTGTGGACGTACATAGGCGTGCGGCGGTCCTTAAGTGGTTAAATGAGAATCCATTACCGGGACCACACAGGAGGTTATGACTGATTCAGAGGAGTTGCTAGGGGGGTGCGGGGGGTGCGGCCCGCACCCGGGTGACACCCGCTAGAGGGGTGACACCATCCTGTTTTTTTTTTTTAATTACATTTTTTTTAATGGGTGTGTGTGGGGGGGGGTGCAGACGTGTGGGGGGGTGCAGATGTGCGGAGGGTGTGGGGGTGCAGATGTGCGGAGGGTGTGGGGGGGTGCGGGGGTTGCAGACGCGCGGTCCGTGCAGGCACCGCACTGCTAACACCGCCCGCTGATCAGCCTGGAAGCCGCCGGCGCCTCCTCCTCTGTGTTTACATTCAGTGAGGAGGAGGCGCCAGAGGGTCACACACTGCTGTGTGTGTATCAGCGGCCGCGCTGCTCTGAGGTCTGAACGTGACATGTGCGGGGGGGTGACTCGGTTAGAGGGCTACCTATGCTGATGGGGGGGTAAGTGTACTAACTAAGGGGGGATTCTGGTCTCCACTAAGGGGGGGGGTGTGTATGCTCCGGGGGGATTCTGTACTGATGGGGGTGTGCACTAAAGGGGGGTGTATACTGCAGGGTCTCTGTACTAAGGGGGGATTCTGTACTTATGGGGGTATCCACGAAGGGGGGGTGTATACTGCAGGGGTCTCTGTACTAAGGGGGATTTTGTACTGATGGGGGTCTGCACTAAGTGGGGTGTGTATACTCTGGGGGGCTCTGTACTTAGGGGGGTTTCTGTACTGATGAGGGTCTGCACTAAGGGGGGTGTGTATACTGCAGGGGTCTCTGTACTAAGGGGGGTTTCTGTACTGATGGGGTCTGCGCTAAGGGTGGTGTGTATACTGCAGGGTCTCTGTACTAAGGGGGGATTCTGTACTGATGGGGGTCTTCACTAAGGGGGGGTGTATTCTGCGGGGGTCTCTGTACTTAGCAGGGATTCTGTCCTGATGGGGGTCTGCACTATGGGGGGATGTATACTGTGGGGGTCTCTGTACTGATGGGGGTCTTCACTAAGGGGGTGTGTATACTGCGGGGGTCTCTGTACTAAGGGGGATTGTGTACTGATGGGGGTCTGCACTAAGGGGGGGTGTGCGTGTGTATACTGTGTGGGTCTGTACTGATGGGGGGTCTGCACTAAGGGGGGTCTATACTGATGGAGGGGTCTGCACTAAGGGGGGTGTCTATACTGCGGGTGTCTGCACTAAGGGGGATTCTATACCACGGAGCAACAGACGGACCGGACCAGCAGGCAGTGCGGCGTCATCCTGAAGGCGACGGCGACCTGTTGAGGGACACGTGAGCTGCCCGGTGCACAGATTTGGAAGTTGGAACCGAGCGAGAAGGCCCACACCAGACACATCGGACTCCTATCGGGATCGGGAGCTGGCTGAATTGGGAGCGGTATGTAATATAACAAAGACAAAGTGCACGTGATATGCGTATTATTTTGTATTGTACTGTGCATTGTATAATACAGCAGCACAATGCTGAACACCAGCAGCTATAGAGAAACAACAAATCCCAGCAATAATACATTATACAGGCTGGTTAATATATTATTGCTGGGATTTGTTGTTCCTCTATAGCTGCTGGTATTCTCCATTGTGCTCCATTGTACAAATCCCAGCAATAATACGTATAATGTATTATTGCTGGGATTTGTAGTTCCTCTATAACTGGTCAGTGGTACCCACCC
The DNA here is from genome assembly GCA_029574335.1 of Rana kukunoris. Lineage (NCBI taxonomy): Eukaryota > Metazoa > Chordata > Amphibia > Anura > Ranidae > Rana > Rana kukunoris. The sequence goes on along the minus strand of CM056059.1, from coordinate 66,464,950 downwards.
TGCACCTACCTGCACTCTGTACCCTGCACACAACTGAACGCTGCACTCTGTATGTAGCACCCTCATAGTATTTAATGACCCTTTAGGACCCTCCCACACCCAGTTGCTGTGGCACGCTCAACCCACACCCCTCTACTTTGGGGGAAAATGTGGTGCAAGATTAAGTTCCTGCACGTTTTCCCTAAGAAGAATGCCCTGGATGACACTACCAATTAGCACTGTGGCAGGCTGGGGTGGGGGGGGGGGGGTTAACGACAACGTGAGAGGCGCGTAATGCCCTACTGCCTGTTCTGCCGGGGGGGGGGGGTGACACCATGTTTCACCGCACAAGGTGACACCAACCCTAGTGACGCCACTGGACTGATTAAGATCCAGCAACCCTATGACAGCAGAGTGCCATCTGAGAGCCTTGGAGGTCTGGGGGACAAGCTATAGAATCGATCAAGCTAGGTGGTAGCTGCACATTCCTTTGAGTGATATACCTCCCTAGGGGTAATAGGAGCTGGGGAGCACAAGAGTCACCTGATTTCTTCACCTGATTTCGAATTTTTGCACTTGCTAGAGAAATTTTGTGTGATATACCTTTGGAACATATATCGTATTTATCGGCGTAAATCAGGGGAAAATCGTGGGTGCGTGATATACGCCGATCCCCGCTTCCCGCGCTGTGTTTGAACTCCGACGCCGACATATACCAAGCGCATTACACTCAGGTACACGCGGCTAGGCTCGGCTCCCCTCGTTGTCAGGCCCTGTGTCGCCTCCTAGCCTTTATGCAAAAGGAGCCGAGCGTGCCCGAGTGTACTGCGCTCAGTATATGTCAGCGGCGGCGTTCCAACGCAGCGCGGGAAGCGGGGATCGGCTCAAAGACAACGCGGGAGAGGCGGGGAGGACACCACCAAGGCTGCAGACGGATGCCGGGCGGACGCCGGACTGGACAAGGCCACCGATGGACGCCGGGCAAGACACCGACGAGGGGCATTCAAACTGTAATTTTTTTCCCTAAAATTTTCCTTCCAGGTTGGTGCTTGGTGCGAGGAGGAACTTCCTGTTCCTCCTCAGTAAGCTTGCCCCCATCATCCGAGCCGTTCTGGCTGGGGGTTAGTCAGCGTGCTCACGCCCCCTCCCTTGGGACTACATCCCTGCGGGAAGAACCTTTACAGCCCCTTTAGTGATAGGAAGTGTTCTTTAATTTCTGCAAGTTCCAAGATCCAGACTACTACTTAACAACACATCAACGGGTATCCTTCAAGTATCTGACACAGTTCTAATTAACTATAATTACATTTCTAATGGCAGAATCAAGAACTTGCCAGCAAAGACCAGTCAGCCAGATGTCATGGCAGATTAACTTAACCCAAGAAATAAAAGTAAATTTATTGCAATTTATTAGTGACTACATGAGATTGCAGACACATTTCCCCCTGGTGAAACTGCCAACAACACACTTCCTGTCCAAGAAGGACAACGCACACTTACTGTACTGATTCTATGAAGGATGAAGGTTGTCACCCCAAGACAGCATATATGTTAAAATTAGTTACCCTAGTTACCTGTAGTCCTAAGGTCAGCCATAGAAGGTTTAAAATTTGATCAATGCCACTGACAATAACAGCAACACTGATCATTGTATTCCGATGGCGGGGAACTCTCCTCGCTGTCAGCATATGATAGCTCCACGGGAGGGAATCAAATCTTTTCTTTTTTTTTTCAACCCACTGCTTGAAAAACAAAAGCAACATTTGTGGCCTGCTTACCACATTTGCTGATAACATTGTTTTAGAGAACACTTCAGATTGGAAAGGACAACATTGAATTTCTGGCAGGATCAATGGGTATTTTTTGTGCACTTATCAAACAGATGTAACAAAACACTTTTCTGCCTTGGGAGTCCCGCTTGTAACTGTCAGCAACTTGCAATGCATCATGGTAGTTCTGCAATAGCTGGAGGTCCACAGGTTGAGTACCCATGCTTTAAAGCAGGGATCTCCAAACTACGGCCCTCCAGCTGCTGTGGAACTACACTTCCCATGAGGCAATGTAAAACTCTGACATTCGTAGACATGACTAGGCATGATGGGAATTGTAGTTCCTGAACACCTGGAGGGCCGTAGTTTGGAGACTCCTGCTTTAAAGCATGCTGTATAGCACAGTGCTATGTAATTTTCCCTTTCCTATCTTGCAAAAAAACCTGGTAGATCCTGCCAGTTCATGTGTCCCCCTGTCTGTGCTGACCACGGTAATCATTGCTGCTAATCCCTGATTACCGTGGTCAGTTTACGTTCTTCCATCATCCGCTCCGCTGCTCTGACGGTATCTCCCCCTCCCTGTCAACGTGGTGGCGGCTCTTCTCCCCACCCCTCCCACTGGCTGGCTGACATCATAGGGGAATCTCGGCCCCTCATGCTTCTCTCAATAGATCAAGGCCGGCCAGCACAGGGGAATCATGTGACCACACAGCTGCGGTGTGAAAAAAGGTATTTTGCTTTTTCATTAAAAAAAAAAATACACAGTAGTTAATGGCAGAAAACCTGGAGGGGATACATGTAAAGTCACAAAAAAATTGTCTTTAGTTTAACAAAAGGAGAGGGAGTAGTGGGACTTTAAGTGAAGCACACAGCAGGAAAAAGGAAGTCAAGTGACTGGGAAATAGTATTTATCCATGTTGTATAATTTTATATAGAACATTTTGGGCATATAACCTCTAAAAAACATTTGACCATTTTCAACATAAATTACATAGTAATCCACAATCTCGTAGACATTCATATATTATAAAGTAAAACAGACTGCGGTGTACTGGTGATTCTCAATGCCGTACTGTTGCTGTGCGGATGCAGATGTGAGTTGGACATACAACCTTGTATAATACTGTGGTGGATGTGAATATGGAAAATGAATATTTTTGTGTTATGAATAAGAGCCACTCAGATATTACCTTGTAAAAGTTACCATTTGAAATGAAGTGTGTATGTTCCTTGAAAATATTTGTCCAGATATTATTTTGAAGATACGACTACACATCTGTTTGAAGTGAAGAATCAGATTGTTTTGGAGTTGTGAGCTCAGCATTGAAAATACAAAGGAGAGCTGTTTGTTCGGAATCCATTTCCTCTCCATTTTAACCTCATGTTACAAATGTGTCCGTCCCATCCCCCTATGGCATTTCCCTTCAGGTTCACATTCCAAGCCTTTTCGTGGAGAGAAAGCAGATATGGACTTTAACCTTCCCTCCCCTTCACTCTGAAGCTTGTGTGCGCATACCTGGATTTTGCAAGAGGAAGTAAAACCATCCCCCAATGCTAAAGGAATGTGTGCTCCGGCCCATTCCCCTCAATCCTGTCATCCCCTCACCCAAATGACTGTTTGAATCTTGTAACCAAAGGAATTCTATATAAACTGGCCAATGAGGGTCGCACACAGAGTACAGGGGGGAGGTGGGTGACCTGGGGAGATGGGTGTATCTGTATAATGTGAGCCAATGAGAAGTTTTTGTATGTTTAATAAAACAGGGAATGGCTGAGCTCCAGGCATTCATTCCTTTCCCTTTTCTCTACTGGCAAGCATCCTGTCTTCTCTCTATTTCTTTCTTGATGCAGTGAAACAACACAAGCCTCTCCTGAAATTGTGTCAGGAAATCAAAGTGTCTATATCAATACTTCTAATATACTCTCCCCTTTGTTTCTTTTTGTTTTTACCCCCCTCTCTCAATTTATTTTGAGACTATCTGGAACTTCTGTTTTCTGTTTCTAGATATTTCCCATGGTTTATGCTCCTGATGAGCAGCTATAAGGCCACGAAACGTGTCGAGCCATCAACTCCCATTATTTTACCATGGATCAACATAAACCCTTTATGGTTTAATTTATGTTTTTAACAATATACCATGTAAATTATGTTACACCCCTTCTTTCTTCCCCTTTTCTCTTGTACCTTGAGATGAATCTGGATAATCACCTAGGCCATTCAGGCTTCAATATTATCCTGGCTATGTGTTTGTATGTTCTATATGACATTATACAACATGAATAAATACTATTTCCCAGTCACTTAACTTCCTTTTTGCTGCTGTGTGCTTCACTTAAAGTCCCACTACTCCCTCTCCTTTTGTAATCAATGATAGGGATGGAGGCAGTTACCCCTTTGGTTCTGGTCTTATTTTAAGTCCCAAAAACCTTCTTCTCTCTCATTTAACAAATTAATTCAGGGATGGAAGCACAGGGCAGCAGGTAATTATAATACCATCTTAACCACTTAAAGCAGGATTTCACCCGCCAATTTTTTTTAAAAAAGTCAGCAGCTACTAACAGTGTAGCTGCTGAATTTTAATAAGGACACTTACCTGTTCTAGGTGCCAGCGATAATAGGCCCCCGACGGCGATTGCTCGGTCCTGGCGCCTCCATCCTAAGGGAAACACTGCCCACTGCCTCACTGCCCATTTCCTACTGCGCATGCGCGACTCGCACGGCGCTTTGTGAATGGACGGCTGCCTCCTGGGTTACACACAGTTCCCAGAAGGCAGCGCACCCCATTCACCACAAGACACCGCGACACAGAGCGAAGAAGAAGTGGACCGCGGTGGAGGAAGAGGCAGAAAAGATACTTCCACATATCAACAGTGCTTTCTGGTGGGTATAAACATTTTTTTTTTGGGGGTAAAAAATAAATATATGGCTGGAACTCTACTTTAAGCCCTGGACCATTTGTCTAGTTAAAGACCGGGACACTTTTTGCCATTCGGCACTGCGTCATTTTAACCTACAATTGCGCGGTCGTGTGACATGGCTCCCAAACAACATTGACATCCTTTTTTCCCCCACAAATAGAGATTTCTTTTGGTGGTATTTGATCACCTTGGCGGTCTTTATTTTTTGCGCTATAAACAAAAATAGAGCAACAATTTTGAAACAAATATTTTTTACTTTTTGCTATAATAAATATCCCCCAAAAAAGTATATCCATTTTTTTTCCCTCAGTTTAGGCCGATACGTATTCTTCTACATATTTTTTGGTAAAAAAATAAATAAAATCGCAATAAGCATTTATTGATTGGTTTGTGCAAAAATTAAAGGGCCAGATCCACAGAGCTAGTACGCCGGTGTATCTCCTGATACGCCGGCGTACTTTCAAATTACCCACTTCGTATCATTAGTTTGAATCCTCAAACCATGATACGACGGCTTTGGGCTTCGATCCCACAGGCTTACGTCTTCGTACGCCTTCGGATCTACGCTGCAATCTTTTTGCGCCCGCTGGGTGGAGTTTGCATCGTTTTCCGCGTTGGGTATGCAAATTAGCTTTTTACGGCGATCCACAAAGTTACGACCGGCTGTCGCATTCTCTAACGTCGTCGCTAGTTGGCTTTTTCCGGCGTATAGTTAAAGCTGCTATTATCCGGTCTATAATTAGACTGCCCATGTTAAGTATGGCCGTCGTTCCCGCGTCAAATTTTCAAAAAATGTTTGCGCAAGTCGTCCGTGAATAGGAATGTACGTAAATTACGCTACTAAAAAATAAAAATTACGTTTCGACGTAATTTCGCGCAATGCACGGCGGGAAATTTCTGAACGGAGCATGTGCAGTTCGATCGCCGCAGGGTTGCGCCTAATTTAAATGATTCACGCCCCCTAATCGCGTATTTCGATTCCGCCGCGAGAAATACACTATGCCGTCGTACCTTACGAGCCGAAATCTTCCTGGATTCGACTTAGAGCCAGGTAAAATACGGCGGCGTAGTGTATCTCTGATACACTGTGCCAGGGCAATTGTATGTGGATCTGGCCCATAGCGTCTACAAAATAGGGGATAGTTTTATGGCATTTGTATTCATAATTTTATTTTTTTCTAGTAATGGCGGCGATCAGCAATTTTTATCGTGACTGCAACATTATGGCAGTCACGATAGGTGAAAAACCTTTATGCCGCGTACACACGGTCGTTTTTTGCGATGAAAAAAAACGACGTTTTTTAAAACGTCATTTAAATTGATCGTGTGTGGGCAAAACGTTGTTTTTTGTCTTAAAAAAAACGACCAAAAAAAAATTCCAACATGCTTGAATTTTTTGTGTCGTTTTTCAAAACGTCGTTTTTTGTTTCACAAAAAGTCACCGTGTGTAGCAAAAACGTCGTTTACAACGACGTTTTTCAACCCGCGCATGCCCAGAAGCTAGTTATGAAGCGAGCTTCAATGGAAAAGTGTGGTGAATGTAACCTCGCTTTTGGTGAAAAAAACGATGGTGTGTATGCAACATCGTCTTTAAAAGTGACGTTTCAAAAACGTTGTTTTTTACTTCACAAAAAACTTTGTTTTTTTTCATCGCAAAAAACGACCGTGTGTACGTGGCATAAGAGTTGAAAACCACCTAAAATAGCTTCCAGCATACATTGGGCAGTTATAATTGTTGGAGAAAAACTGGACACCCCAGGAGATAGCAGATGAGCAGATAGACAAAAACAATCAAATTACTTAAAATGTAATTTATTCATTGAGGATATCACAGATTGTACATTTGAGATCTTATTGCCATCGGGTATTTACAGGTGGCTGTGTGCTGCAGTATTGGCTTTTAGTTGCTTTGAGAAAAATCTTAGGATCTTTTTCCATGCATCTTCTTGTGCTTTAGCATGTGCTCTAAGCTGACCTCCCCATAACATGGGCATTCCCAATAGCCTGTGATAGGAAGCCTTGCACAGAGGAAAATAAGGAGGCTCCAACAGATGGCCAGCCCCAGGATAGCAGTATGATTCAACGTCCTTCTTGTGCTCTTTGAGACGTGCAACAAACTGCTTACTATATAATGCGCTGGGCCAGTTCTTGTCATCGAGAGCCGATAAGAGGAGGAAGGCAGCAGAGGACCTTTCGGCTGGGATGATGCACTCTTGAAACGCAGGGTCCATAGGGTTATCCGTAGACTCTGAAAAATCCACAATTCCAGCTTCTGTAAACTTAACCTTCTCAGGACTAAACCCCAAGCATGGGAGCACAAAGCCATCACATGGTAATGGGGCCATAGTGTTTGCATTGCAGCCATTTATACTGACAACTGCCTTTATTCCAGGTAGGAATGTTGCCATTGTGATTGCTAGCTCAGCACCTTTAGAAAGACCTATAATTCCAATGTCTTGTTTTTTAACCTACAAAAACATTAAAGACGTTGCTTTAGTATTCCCTGTTGTACCCAAACATTTTCATCAGATTTTGAATTCTACAAAATAAAAAATAAAAACAAATTCATGGTATCATTTATTCACAATGTAAGCCTTTTTCATCACCAAGTATGCTTTTTCCACTTTTCCAGATGAATGAGGCACTGGTGATACAGCCCCGGCCTCACAGAGGCATCCTGGGAAGGCTACATCATCAGTACCCCCCCCCCCCTTAAATGATGTTCCCCGTCAGGGCTGATCCTAGGCAGGGTGCACAGGGTGCATTGCACCCAGGTGCCTGCAGAGGTGGGGGCGCCGAAGTGTTAGAGTTCTCCACTCCCTGCTCCTCTCCTTTTTTGTGTCCGTCCAGAACTAGCATAGGGCAGCCCGTCCAGCCTGGCAGTGCTTGGGGGAGGGGCCGGTCCTCTTCCTGACATGAGAGTTCTAGTTTTCAGTGGCTGCTGAGTGCTGATGTGCAGGAATGAATTCCTCACACTGGGAGTCTTGGATCCCGCACTGTCTCCACCAACTCCAGTTGGAATGCCTCCCACTCCCATCTCTATCTCAAACTGCACAGAGAGAGGATCGAGGTGAGTCACAGTGTTAAGTGTGCTGAGTGCTGGGGGGTGGCATCCCCAGCATCCCTTTACACATGCTCTGGGCTGCCCCTGCTTTAGATGTTTTATGGCATGATAGATTGCATAGGATACACAGCCCCTGCCCATTCCTGCGCCTAGTCCATCTACAGATGTGATGTATAATGAGATGTAAAGGGGAGGAGTTAGTAAAATGACAACGCCCATGTGGGGGGCGCCAGAAATATTTCTGCACCCAGGCGTCTGTGACCCTAGGATCGGCCCTGTCCCCGTCATATGTTCTGGGATGCAGGCCCAAAGTTCCAGGCAGAAAAAGGGAGGTGGCCACTATGAGAAGTATGAAGAGGAAAATAAAAATAAGGCATGCAAGAATAAAAAGCCTGCATTCACAGTATCTCACAAAAGTGAGTACACCCCTCACATTTTTGTAAATATTTTTTTTGCATCTTTTCATGTGACAACACTAAAAAAAAAAAAAAAAAAAAATTACTTTGCTACAATGTAAAGTAGTGAATGTACAGCTTGTATAATGGTGTAAATTTTCTGTCCCCGCAAAATAACTGAACACACAGCCATTAATGTCTAAACCGCTGGCAACAAAAGTGAGTACACCCCTTAGTGAAAATGTCCAAATTGGGCCCAAAGTGTCAATATTTTGTGTGGCCACCATTATTTTCCAGCACTGCCTTAACCCTCTTGGGCACCATAACTTTACAGGTTGCCATTGGAGTCCTCTTCCACTCCTCCATGATGACATCACAGAGCTGGTGGATGTTAGAGACCTTGCGCTCCTCCACATTCCATTTCAGGATGCCCCTGAAATGCCCCAGATGCTCAATAGGGTTTAGGTCTGGAGTCCATCACCTTTACCCTCAGCTTCTTTAACAAGGCAGAGGTCATCTTGGAGGTGTGTTTGGGGTCATTATCATGTTGGAATACTGCCCTTCGGACCAGTCTCTGAAGGGAGGGGATCATGCTCTGCTTCAGTATATCACAGTACATGTTGGCACTCATGCAGCCCCAGATCATAACACTCCCACCACCATGCTTGACTGTAGGCAAGACACACTTGTCTTTTGTGCTCCACACACGCTTGACGCCATCTGAACCAAATAAGATTATCTTAGTCTCATCAGACCACAGGACATGGTTCCAGTAATCCATGTCATGTGCATCATCTTTAGAAGAGATTTCCTTCTGGGATGACAGCTATACAGACCAATTTGATGCAGTGTGCGGCGTATGGTCTGAGCACTGACAGGCTGACCCCCCACCCCTTCAACCTCTGCAGCAATGCTGGCAGCACGCATGCGTCTATTTCCCAAAGACAACCTCTGGATATGATGCTGATGCATGTGCACTCAACTTGTTTGGTCGACCATGGCAAGGCCTGTTCTGATTAGAATCTGTCCTGTTAAACCGCTGTATGGTCTTGGCCACAATGCTGCAGCTCAGTTTCAGAGTCTTGGCAATCTTCTTTTAGCCTAGGCCATCTGTAGAGCAACAATTCTTTTTTTTTCAGATCCTAAGATAATTTTTTGCCATAAGGTGCCATGTTGAATTTCCAGTGACCAGTATGAGAGTAAGAGCTATAACATCAAATGTAACACACCTGCTCCACATTCACACCTGAGACCTTGTAACACTAACGAGTCACATGACACCGGGGAGGGAAAATGGCTAATTGGGCCCAATTTGGACAGTTTCAATTAGGGGTGTACTCACTTATGTTGCCAGTGGTTTAGACAATTATGTCTGTGTGTTACATAGTTAGCCAGGTTGAAAAAATACACAAATCCATCTAGTTCAACCATAAATAAATGAAAATATATACAATCCCATATACCCAATTCTATACCCACAGTTGATCCAGAGGAAGGCAAAAAACCCCAGCAGAGCATGATCCAATTTGCTACAGCAGGGGAAAAATTCCTCCCTGATCCCCCGAGAGGCAATCGGCCTTTCCCTGGATAAACCTTACCTATAAATGTTAGTACCCATTTATATTATGTACATTTCGGAAAGTATCCAGGCCTTTCTTAAAGCAATCTACTGAGCTGGTCAGCACCACCTCTGCAGGGAGTCTATTCCACAATTTCCACAATTTTACAGCTCTTACTGTGAAGAACCCTTTCCGTATTTGGAGATGAAATCTCTTTTTCTCTAGATGTAAAGAGTGCCCCTGTGTCCTTTGTGTGGACCGTAAATTGAATAACTCAACACCAAGTTCACTATATGGACCCCTTATATATTTGTACGTGTTGATCATATCCCCCCTTAATCTCCTCTTCTCAAGAGTGAATAAATTGAGTTTCTCTAATCTTTCCTCATAGCTGAACTGCATATTCCAGATGAGGTCTTACTAATGATTTGTACAGGGGCAAAATAATATCTCTCTCTCTCTCTCTCTCTGGAGTCCATACCTATCTTAATACAAGAAAGGACTTTGCTCGCTTTGGAAATCGCAGCTTGGCATTGCATGCCATTATTGTGCTTATGATCTATCAAAACCCCCAGATCCTTCTCCACTACAGATCCCCCCAGTTGTGCTCCCCTAGTATGTATGGTGCATGCATATTCTTAGCCCCGAAGTGTAGAACTTTACATTTATCAACATTAAACCTCATCTGCCACATAGTCGCCCAATTAGACAGAGCATTGAGGTCGGCTTGTAAATTGGCGACATCCTATAAGGACATTATTCCACTGCATAGCTTGGTGTCATCTGCAAAGACAGAAATGTTACTTTTGATCTCAGACACAATATCATTTATAAATATATTGAAAAGTAAGGGACCCAACACCGAACCTTGGGGTACACCACTGATTAACCACGACTCTCTGAATTCTGTGTTTTAGACAGTTTTCTATCCATTTACAAATTGATATTTCCAATCCTGTAGACTTTACCTTACACATGAGCCGTGTGTGGGAAATTGTATCCCACGCTTTTGCAAAATCCAAATATACTACGTCCACAGCCACCCCTCTGTCCAGGGTTTTACTTACCTCCTCAAAAAAAGAAATCAGGTTTGTCTGACAACTTGTGTCTTTCATGAGTCCATGCTGTTTGTTTAAAATATTTTTTTCCAGCAAGAACTCATCTATGTGGCCTTTTATTAACCACTTAAGGACCGCCTAACGCCGATATACGTTGGCAGAATGGCACAGCTGGGCACAGGTATGTACAGGTCACGACCCGGTCCGAAGCTCCGTGACCACGCCAGCGGGACCTGATCGCTGCCGGTGTCCCACGATTGTGTCACAAGGGGTTGAAGAACGGAGAGAGGTGAGTGTAAACACACCTTCCCCGTTCTTCTCTGTGGCAGTGACACTGATCCTCTGTTTCCTGTTATAGGGAACGACGATCAGTGATGTCACACCTAAAGCCACGCCCCCCTACAGTAAGAATCACTCCCTTAGGGCACACTTAACCCCCTAGTGGTTAACACCTTCACTGCCATTGTCATTTTCACAGTAATCAGTGCTTTTTTATAGCACTTTTCGATGTGAAAATTACAATGGTCCCAAAAATGTGTCAAAAGTGTCTGATCGCTGATCGCCACCATTACTAGTAAAAAAAAAAAAATATTAATAAAAATGCCATAAAACTATGCCCTATTTTGAAAACGCTATAACTTTTGCGCAAACCAATCAATAAATGCTTATTGCGATTTTTTTTACCAAAAATAAGAAGAATACGTATCGTATTTATTATTGCAAAAAGTAAAAAATATTGCTGTTTTTTTTTTTCAAAATTGTTGCTCTATTTTTGTTTATAGCGCAAAAAATAAAAAGTGCAGAGGTGATCAAATACCACCAAAAGAACGCTTTATTTGTGGGGAAAAAGGGACGCCAATTTTGTTTGGGAGCCACGTAGCATGACCGCGCAATTGTCAGTTAAAGCGACGCAGTGCCGAATCCCAAAAAGGGGCAATGTCCTTAACCTGCATGATGATCCGGGTCTTAAGTGGTTAAACTCTCCAGGTATTTTGAGGGGACAGCAAATTTACCCTGTTATACAAGCTGTACACTCACTACTTTACATTGTAGCAAAGTGTCATTACTTCAGTGTTGTCACATGAAAAGGTATAATAAAATATTTACAAAAATGTGAAGGGGTGTACTCACTTTTGTGAGATACTGTATCTAAACGTACCTGTTTGTAGATTGTCATTAGCATTTGTAAGGGTTCTTTTTGTGTTTTTTTTAAGATTATGGTGAAGTTCCTCTTTAAAGTGGTTCTAAAGCCTTAAAGTGGAGTTACACTCCGTCGCAGTGTCTTCTGGTGAATGAGCCACGCTGCCTTCTGAGAACTGTGTGTATCCCAGGAGGCAGCCATTCACAAAGCGCCGCGTGAGTCACGCATGCGCAGTAGGAAATGGGCAGTGAGGCTTCACTGCCTGTTTCCCTTAGTATAGATGGAGGTGCCAGGACCGAGCGATCAATGGATGCAGCAGCGGAACTTGAGAACGAGCTGTGGGGGCACCCTATGAAGAGGGAGGGACTTGGAGTGCTAGCATGGGACCCCAGAAGAGGATGATCAGGCCTGCTCTGTGTAAAACCACTAACATGTTTGTTATTTAAAAAAAAAAAGGTTTACAACCACGTTAAGTGCATTATCCACCAGTATGGCTATACTATGTGGGAGGTAAATATGCCTTTTTTGGAGGGGCAATTACTAGTCATCTCAGGATTTGGCATCACTGCCTCATCCCAGATGCCATCTATACTAAAAAAGGGTTTAGTGTATCTAGGGTAACACGACCTCAGCGACTTCTCAGCCTGACTCAAAACCAGACTGTTATATCTGCACAAAGACAAATATACAACGACATCCAATGTTCATAGGGATTAAAGTTGTAAATGAAATTTTTTTGTTTTGCTGAAATGACTGTTTATAGGATATAGAGACATAATAGTTAACTGATTCCTTTTAAAAACGATTAAAAATAGATAAAAATCAATCGTATAATGTACCTGCAGTTTCAGTTTCATTTTTGCATGCTGTTTCCTGCTGTGCTGTACAGAGCCACAGAGCCAATAGAGGGTAGTGATGGTTTGGAAAACGAAAGTGATTGGTGCTGAGGGGTTTTAGACACACAGTAATCACACCTCCTTGATTAGTGACCACAGAGAGAAAGCTCCCAGGACTGTGGTTATAAGGAAACAGACAACTAGGAAGTGTGGAGAAGAATTACAGCAACTTGAGAGCAAAAACGAACAATGAGGACATGAAAACAGCACTGCATTAAGGTAAAGGAAGCTATTAAGATAAAAAAAAAAATCCTTTACAAACCCTTTAAGGCTCTATTCACATCTTTTTAATTGCCTTTTTAACACTTTTTTTTGTGTTGACCAGCATTGCATTGGAGCAGCACATCTATTCTTTATGGTGCACTGGAGAACCTTCAAAACCAGGTCATATTATTTAGAGATTGTATAGGAATACCTTTGGTTGCTGTTTTAAAAACTCCAAAGCTTCACGAAAGTAGTCCAGACGAAGCCCACCTAGATGGCTGGGGAGGTCATCATAACCATAAAAGGCGAGTGCCATTGTCACAAAGCCATGATTGGCCAAGATGCTGGCTCTGTGTTCCATGAGACCTCCCCCTGTTCCATACAGATCTATGATGCCAGGAAATAGGCCAGGTCCTACACAGGAGACAGGAGAAATGACATTCCACATTTAAAGTGTTTAATTCATCTAGCTGGAAACATATAGATCTGATCAAGAGTTTCATCTACTAAATTTTCCCTAATATAGTTTTCTAACAATAATTAAAGCATATAGGCCAAAATAAAAGGTAAAGATCCCCATGTTGCATTTAATGAAACAGATCCATGTGCATGAAGTGAGATGAATGGCAGCCTCAGCCCAGACTCCAGCCAGGCTACGGCTCCAACGCATTTTGCTCCACCATTTGGAGCTTAATCATGGGGTTGCGTTGGGTACGTGGTCTTGCTGGAGTCTGGGCTGAGGCTGCCATTCATCTCACTTCATGCATATGGATCTGTTCTAGAATTGCGACATTATTATTATTATTATACAGGATTTATATAGCGCCAACAGTTTACGCAGCGCTTTACATCAGGGAAGACAGTACATTCACAATACAAATCAATACAGGAGGGATCAGAGGGCCCTGCTCATAAGAGCTTACAATCTAGAAATGGGGATATTTTCCTTTAACACTGCTGCAGCTTGGAGCTAGGACAAACTCCCTATCCCTGGCTGCAGCTGTCTAGATGGACTTTACCTCTCTGAGTGGCGCCTAAATTTTGTCTTTTTGGGTCATACCTAGAGCTGCACGAGTAATCGTTATCGTGATTTTTTTTTCCCCGGCGCAATCTTAACAAAGCATTTTCCTGATTCCTGATTCTTTCTACACCAACAGCTGTCAAAAAAAAAACAGCCAGTCTGCCAAGTACCAAAACATTCCTCAGCCGCTGAGATAACTATAAGCATTGTAACGTTTTGTTCTTTAGATCAAATGAAGTTTGGGATGTTTAACCACTTAAAGACACACCGTCGGACATTCCGACAACAAATCCGTGTTTTTTTTCCCCGACGGATGTTGGCTAAAACTTGTCTTGCATACACACGGTTGCACAAATGTTGTTGGAAATTCCAAACCAAAAACGCGGTCACGTACAGCACTATAAAAAGGGAAGTTCAATACCAAGTGCACCATCCTTTTGGGCTCCGTCTGCTAATCTTGTGTTAGTAGAAGTTTGATATGTCATCTGCTGCTGTTCCTGATCTCTCAGGCCGCGTGCACACGACCAAATAAATCTGTTCAAATCGGTCTGACAGACCGATTTGAACAGATTTGTCTGCTGGCTATTTTTGTTTGATCACTGTACACACGATCAAACCAAAATCCCCGCCGGCAGACAGTGCGGTGACGTGGCGGTGACGTTGACGCCGTCACGTCACCGCACCAGGAAGTAAATTACTTCCGCGCATTCGTCAAATCCATTCAACGCATGTGCGAGCAGATATGTCTGCTGGTTAGCGTACTAACCAGCAGACATATCGGTCCGACGGGTTCCCAGCAGACAGATTTTAAAGCATGCTTTAAAATCTGTCTGCTGGCCAAATCCGTCTGTTTGCCTGTACACACGATCGAATCTGTCTGTCAGACCGTTTCCAGCAGATAGATTTGATCGTGTGTACACGGCCTCAGAGTTCTGGACCAGATTGTGCTCCCTACTATATGGACTCCTCAGGCTACCAATTTTGCCTGTCAAATAGTTGATGTGTGCCCTGGCGTACAAAGGCTTCGCCAATTTCATCAGTTTATCCAGTGTTGCCCTACTCTTTATTTTGTTATGACCCCTAAAAAAATTCTATTTTTTTCACAAATACTTGCGTATGTGTTTTACTTCAAAAAGGACAGTTTGTTTGTGAGTAGGCAGGTACATTTTAAAAATACAATGTCACATTAACAAGGGGACACCAACACCAACCAACCTTGTGGAGGTTAAAAAATACTGGTAATAATGGTGTTGTGGTAAAAAAAAAAGAAGGAAATCTTGATTAAAAAAAAGCAGTGCCAAACATGCCTGAGAAGTCGCATCCCATGTTACATAGGGAATCGGATCTAAATACTTAATTTACTCTGGAGCAATGGGATGCCATGTTCTTTAACCTCCATAGATGCAGCAAGACAACATCCTTTAGAGAATCCACTATCAAATTGCTCTATAGATAGTATCTTACACCGGCTAAACTTAATTCATTTTATCCTTCACTGTCTCCACTCTGCTTTAGGGGATGTCCCACCCAGGGTACACTATTACATCTTTTTTGGGACTGCCCCCATCTAAAGGACACTTGGCACAAAGCCAGCATCGTGATTGATAAAATCGCCGGGCGTAGGATCCCTTTTACACCCCAAGTCTGCCTTTTATTCTCCACTATTCAGGACATTCCAACATCTAGCACAAGGCTTATCCACACATTTCTAACCTCCATTCACTGGGCCATAGCCTTTAACTGGCGCTCCGCTTCAGTACCTTGGCCACAGATCCTCAATCATATGACGAACATTAAACTCTCTGAGAGAATTCATCATATGTTATATGACTATGCCTCGGTATCAAAAAAAATGGTTTCTCTGGGACATCACCTATCTGATTCATGATTAATTATTACTAACCATACCCTTTTCTTCCTGTACAATGTTCACCGTTAATGATACTTGTATACATTCCTGTACCATCATTGTTATTTTTTTTTTTTGTAACCTGACCTTTTCTACAATAAAATCGTTGTAAAAATAAAAAAAAGGCAGTGCCCAGCTTTCCCCTTCCTCCTTTATATATAAAGAGGTATAGTAGGTTTTTTGTGAATGGTGATAGAAGTGTGGTGTTTTGGTTTATTTTTTGTGTGTTTTTTGTTTGTTGGTTGTTTGTCACTCTCTCCCTCTTTCTCTCTCTCTCTCTCACTCTCTCTGGGTGCCCCCCCACCGCTCCACAGACCACCTTTTAAAGGGAGTATCCGATAGTATAAATAGATGGCAGGGAGAATGAAAATTATATTGTATAATGTGAGGGGTCTTGGCTCAGGCAATAGGAGGGGCCGTCTCTGGCAGGAACTGCGTCATAAGAAGGCCAAGACAGGCTTTCTCCAGGAGATGCACTTTGTGGAGGGGTCGATCCCTTGTATGCCTCTTTATCCCTATAACCAACGGTTCCATGCACCCTCACCTATTCCCAGAGCAAGAGGAGATACAATTGCAATACATAAACAATGTCCTTTAATACCCATAGAATCACAGGAGGACCCGGAAAGGTTGTTTTCTTTTTGTTAAGGGGAAGATACAGGGTCAATATTACACTCTTGCTACGATTTATGCCCCCAATAGCCAGACAGTTAAATTCTTAATTAAAACGTTGGGCATTTTGGAAAAGTTTAGAGAGGGTTTACTGGTTATGGGAGGGGATTTTAATATTACCCTGGAACCGGATTTAAACACCTCCTCTGGATAAACGTTTATATCACATAAGGCTTTAAAAAGTCTCTGCGCAATGCATTTGGTGGACTGTTGGAGAGTGATGCATTAATGGGACAGAGATTCAGCTATTATTCTAAAACACATGGGGTCTATTCAAGGATTGATATGTTGTTGATGGATCAATATTATTTGAGTCAAGTGGAATTGAGTATAGATTCGATCACCATATCTGACCATGCTCCAGTCAGCATAACGGTAAAAACGATTGGAAGCATGGAGAGAATTTGGAGACTAAATGAATCCATTTTGGATGACAAGCAGAATGTGGAATCTCTCTGCCGTACATTAACAACATATTTTGAGAATAACGTGTCAGAGGGGGTGTCTGGTCAAGTGGTATGGGAAGCCCATAAGGCGGTTATTAGTGGAGAGTTAATTTCAATGGGTTCACGTATTAAAAGAGAAAGACAAAAAGAAAAGGCTATGCTTTTAGAAGAAATGCATAAAATGGAAATTAAGCATAAAGCCCATTTAGAACCAGGAGAGGAGCAGAAACTGGAGAAATTTCGGAAAGACTTAAAAGAACTTTTGGATCGAGAAACCCTCCCACAATTATTTTTTACACAACTAAGGAGGGCCTTTGTGACTTTTGTATGGGGAGATAAACACCCTAGGCTGGCTTATGAGATCTTGAGGAGATTAAAGGGGGAGGGAGGGGTAGGCCTACCAGACATAGTGTTATACTACAGAGCCATAGCCCTGGTCCGTATAATGAACTGGTGTCATGACTCGGCGAGTAAACTGTGGGTACCCCTGGAGAAAACCCTAGCAGGAAGGAATCTGGTGGGCCTGCCTTGAATTCCAACCCCTTATAGGGGGCTGTCGGAGTATGTATCGCCTTTGACAAGAACAACACTAACTATATGGGACAGAATGAATGGCACAGGAAGGTTTTCTCCCCCAATTTCACCAATAATACCCCTAGAGGGATTCCCTTGGTTCCCTCCGGGGGAGGAAAAGGCAAGTTTAGAGTCCTGGGGAAGGCAGGGGAAGGGAAACTGTGCAGGAATTGCACCACAAGGAAAATTTTTGTCATTGGAAGAACTGGTACAGAAGTGGGGGGAAGTGACAATGGCAGAATGGAAATACTGCCAGTCGAAGGATCTATTTAATAAGTGGAAACATGAGATTAGGCTAGCAAATACCCTGACTATCTTTGAGGAGCGCAAGAAACAAAAACCGAAAGATCCGACATAAAAAATGCTTTATTTTCAATTTTGTTGCGGTAAAAATTTGATATAGAGAGATTCGACATTATAGAGAAAAGATTCAACATCATAGAGAAAAGATTCGACATTATAGAAATAATAGATTCGACATTACAGAGAATAGATTTCGATTTATGAGAAAATAAATTCGACATTATAGAGAATAGATTCGACATTATTACTAGTCATACAACATTAGAATTCTGGTAGGCGGAATATTCAACCGGAAATGTACGATTCGACGTAAAGTTTTGAAGTTCCTGTCGAATATTCTTTTGACCATTCGACAGAAACCAAGTATTATTGGATTTTCGGACGAAAGCTATTCCCCAACGAAAAACTAAATAAATCAAAGCGATTTTCGGGAGTAACTAAATAAATGTATTTTCCAAACGAAACAAAATATTCCAGTCTGCACATGTCTACTAAACACACACTTTCATCTACATTGTCCCTTCTCTTTATGTATGTGAATGATGGCACTGTATTTATTTTAATTAAAAAACAGCCTTTGGAATACAGAGTAAAAATAAATACCATCAATAAACTGTTTTAAATTGGCATACAAACATACACTAAATTACCAAAAGTATTGGGACGCCTGCCTTTACACGCACATGAACTTTAATGACATCCCAGTCTTGGTCCGTAGGTTTCAATATTGCAATTATAACAGCTTTTCTGGGAAGGCTGTCCACAAGGTTAAGGAGTGTGTCTATGGGAATGATTGACCATTCTTTCAGAAGCAGCCAGACCTTCTTGTCCACATCAGTACCTGACCTCACAAATGTGCTTTTGGAAAAATGGTAAAACATTCCCATAGACACACTCCTAAACCTTGTGGACAGTCTTCCCAGAAGAGTTGAAGCTCTTATAGCTGCAAAGGGTGGACCAACTCAATATTGAACCCTACGGACTAATACTGGGATGGCAACAGTAGCGTCTGGTGCTCCATCATTTGGAGGGGGGTAACGGACAGACCTGACCACAGACCCCCCATCGTGCCATTACAGTGGCTGCATTTGATATGAACAGTGTCTGCATTTGATAGGCACAGTTGTTGCAATTGATGACACAGTGACTGCAATTGATGGCACAGTTGCTGCATTTGCTGGCACAATTAGAAGGAAAATAATGTGTATCCAGGGGAGGGGGGAGGATATGTTTTATGATGTAAAGAGGGTAATTTTGTTGGTGTGTTTATGTTGTAATTTGTGATAATTAGCGCGTCACATCTTACGAAAATACCCGATTAAGGACTCGGGTATCCTCGGCGAAATGCGGCGCTTGCGCACAGACCTAGGAGCTGACTGCCAGGCGCCGTGTTTCTCCGAGTCCTATTCCGGCTTTTTTCGGAGGGCGTGACGCGCCATAGCCGTAGAACTCGGAGAAATACGGCGCCTGCGCAGTCAGCTCCTAGGTCTGTGCGCAGGTGCCGCATTTCTCCGAGGATACCCAAGTCCTTAATCGGGTATTTTCGTAAGATGTGACGCGCTATACTGGCGCCGTCCACCACTGGGGTAAGACATTAAAATTGAAGATAATACAGTAGGTGGGGGATTTAAAAAATAAAAAAGCATACTGGCGCTGACGCCAGTATGCTGGATCACATGGGAGAGATTATATTTAGGGTGAACCACCTCTTTAACAATAAACAAAATACAGGAAGAGGACACGGAGAGGGCTTCTGTTAGAGAGTCTGTTAGATGTTTGGCGCCCCTACCTCTGCAGGCACCTGGGTGCAATGCACCCTGCCTAGGATCGGCCCTGTCCTTGGTGACCCCAATCCCATGTCAGAAGAGTTGAAGCTCTTATAGCTGCAAAGGGTGGACCAACTCAATATTGAACCCTACGGACTAATACTGGGATGGCAACAGTAGCGTCTGGTGCTCCATCATTCGGAGGGGGGTAACGGACAGACCTGACCACAGACCCCCCATCATGCCATTACAGTGGCTGCATTTGATATGAACAGTGTCTGCATTTGATAGGCACAGTTGTTGCAATTGATGACACAGTGACTGCAATTGATGGCACAGTTGCTGCATTTGCTGGCACAATCGCTGCAGGTTGAACCTCCGCTTTAACAAGGGGTGTTTTTTTTTTTTAGAAGGAAAATAATATGTATCCAGGGGAGGGGGGAGGATATGTTTTATGATGTAAAGAGGGTAATTTTGTTGGTGTGTTTATGTTGTAATTTGTGATAATAAAGAAAAAAGTTATTATAAAAAAAAAAAAAGCAGTGCGCCGTTAGCTGTATTATTACAGCCGCTTCACCACCCCCGCCACCACCACTATTGTCACCATCATCATCACTGCCGCCACCATCATCACCACCATCACCAATGTTAGGGGTTGCTGCTCCATGTCATACCTGGTGACCCCAATCTGTCATAATGTCACACCTAGTGACCCTGATGTTCCTCCGTGTCATCCTTGGTGACCCTGATTTTCTTCCATGTCATCCTTGGTGACCCTGATGTTCCTCCGTGTCATCCTTGGTGACCCTGATGTTCCTCCGTGTCAACCTTGGTGATCCTGATGTTCCTCCGTGTCATCCTTGGTGACCCTGATGTTCCTCCGTGTCATCCTTGGTGATCCTGATGTTCCTCCGTGTCATCCTTGGTGACCCTGAAGTTCCTCTGTGTCATCCTTGGTAACCCTGATGTTCCTCCGTGTCATTCTTGGTCAGGGCCGATCCTAGGGTCACAGGCGCCTGGGTGCAGAAATATTTCTGGCGCCCCCTCATGGGCGTCATCGTGTTACTAACTCTTCCCCTTTACAAATGTTTCTATGGCAAAGACTCAACCACAGAGATGCTCCCCCACAAAGTCTTCATTAACCTGGGATCCTTACATGATCTCTTAGGCGGCGTACACACGACCGAGGTTCTCGCTGGAAACCAGCGAGAACCTCGCTGGAAGCTGCATTCCAGCGAGGACCTCGGCCGTGTGTACGCTCTCGGCGAGCTTCCCGTCGGGAAGCCCGTCGAGCAGAAATAGAGAGCACGCTCTCTATTTGCTCGACGGCCCGCCTGGATGAATGGCTGGTTGCCATTCCCGACGGGCGGGTCGCCGATTTCGACGGCCGGCAGAGAACCTCGACGGGCGGAACGATGTGTTCTGCCCGTCGAGGTTCTCTGCCGTGTGTACACGACCTTAAAGCTTTTTTTTAAAATCCCCCACTTACTGTATTATCTTCAATTTTAATTTCTTTCCCCCGCGGTGGACGGCTCTAGTATAGCGCGTCACATCTTACGAAAACACCTGATTAAGGACTGGGGTATCCTCGGCGAAATGCGGCGCCTGCGCACAGACCTAGGAGCTGACTGCGCAGGCGCCGTGTTTCTCCGAGTCCTATTCCGGCTTTTTTCGGAGGGCGTGACGCGCCATAGCCGTAGGACTCGGAGAAATACGGCGCCTGCGCAGTCAGCTCCTAGGTCTGTGCGCAGGTGCCGCATTTCTCTGAGGATACCCAAGTCCTTAATCGGGTATTTTCGTAAGATGTGACGCGCTATACTGGCGCCATTCACCACGGGGGTAAGAAATTAAAATTGAAGATAATACAGTAAGTGGGGGATTTGAAAAAAAATAAACAGCATACTGGCGCTGACGCCAGTATGCTGGATCACATGGGAGAGATTATATTTAGGGTGAACCACCTCTTTAACAATAAACAAAATACAGGAAGAGGACACGGAGAGGGCTTCTGTTAGAGAGTCTGTTAGATGTTTGGCGCCCCTACCTCTGCAGGCGCCTGGGTGCAATGCACCCTGCCTAGGATCGGCCCTGTCCTTGGTGACCCCAATCCCATGTCATTCTTGGTTTCCCCGATGTTCCTCCAGGTCACACTTGATGAACTTAATCCCCCATGTCACACACTATGCTCCCGATCCCCTGTCCTGGTAACCCCAATGCCCCCCTTCCCAGGGGTCACTCACCAGGTGGTATGAAGAGAGTGGCCCGCACTCTGCCCTCCCTCACCGGGATCCTGCTGACTCCTTTCCCCAGGAAGCTCCTCTCCTGGACGGCAGTGCTGAGCACATCTCCGGCCGGCTCCTGGTGGAGGGAGAAGCGGACAGTCAGGGGTCTCCGCACGTCCTTCTTCACCATCCTCCTCATACCATTCTGGGGCTCCAAAGCCCATAGGGGTCCCTCCGCTTCTACTCCGGTGAAGGTGCCGCCCTCCAGCGCCGGGCTCCGGCTCATCTCCAGCTCCCCTCCACTCCCGGCTCGGTACCGGCCCAGGGAAGTGAACGACTCCCCGTCTTCATCGGTCAGCTCGGTGCGGAGAGACACCTCCTGCCCGGGGATCAGCCCGATCACCTCCAACCGGAGAGGATCATCGAACAGGCAGCGCTCCGGGGACACCCGCAACTCTACCGAGCCGGACATGGAGCACCGAGCCTGGGAGGGATAGCATGAAATCCTGTATCCCATGAAAATTGGTATCCCTGGCATCAACTGCACATTAGTGATGTCCAGTTCATGAACGAATCGTTCTTTTGAATCGGTTCTTTTTAGTGAACTGAGTGAATCGATTCATGTGAGTGAACTG
Source organism: Rana kukunoris (assembly GCA_029574335.1). Lineage (NCBI taxonomy): Eukaryota > Metazoa > Chordata > Amphibia > Anura > Ranidae > Rana > Rana kukunoris. The sequence continues at coordinate 66,442,419 of CM056059.1, read as the reverse complement.
AACCGTTTGGAATGGTTCTCTGCGCACTCAATACAAAGCATAGGAGAGCAGGCTGGTAATATGATCCTAGAGTGAGAGAGCTCAGCCCTTACCTACAACCAATCAGCGTACTTAAGGCACAGAGACACTCAGGAACTGCATACATGAGTCATCATGAGTACATAGTACACTGAGTAAAAGAACCATATGAGTTACTGAGTTAAAGAATCAAACGAGTTAAAGAATCAAACGAGTTACTGAGTTAAAGAACCACATGAGCTGTTAGAATGCAGTACACTGAAAGAAACCTGAGTCACCACCAGGAGAACAATACACAGAATCAATGATCAGGTAGCAGCAGTACACTGTACAGACTATGGGCCAGATTCAGGTAGAGTTACTCTGGAGTATCAGTGATACTCCAGCCTAACTCTAACTTTGAGCCGGCGTTTTTGTTTTCAGTAAGCAGAAAACAAGAAACGCCGGGTTGGAGTTCCTATACGAGCGGCGTAATTGTATTTCACCGTTGTATCGGAACTGCAATTTTAAAAATGGCGCTCGGGGCGTTTCCGCTGATTAACGCCGAGAATATGCTAATCAACGAGAATCGGCAATTCACGATCGTATTCGGGCCCGACGCAGTGACTTTCTGACGTTTCCGTAAGAGATACGCGGCGTAAAGAAAAACCAGCCCCCTAGTGGAGTATCCTAAGTTAAGTATGGCCGTCGTCATCGCGTCGAATTTAAAAAAATTCGAGTCGTTTGCGTAAAACGTCCGTGAATGGGGATTGACGTCATTGACGTTCACTGACAGAATTTGGAGCATGCGCACTGACAGTCGACGCATGCGCAGTACGTTCGCCGCGGGATCGCGCCTAGTTTAAATAATACACGCCCCCTACCCGCCCAATTTGAGTTCCGCCGGCTCATTTTCGCTACGCCGCCACAACTTTAGAAGCAAGTGCTTTGTGAATACAGTACTTGCTCCTAAAGTTTCGGCGGAGTAATGTAAATGAGAAAAGTGACTCCAAAATAAAGATTCGCCCATCTACCTGAATCTGGCCCTTTATAGGTAGTTATAACAGCTATTACAGGACATTCATTAACCATGAATTATATTTCTAGAATTATTGCAGTCTCTCTGACGTTTGTGGTGACACCTAACATGTGAAGCAATCATCGTTTATTCACATGCAGATTTCGGGGTCGGTGGGGATGGTTTAAATTTGTATTTTGTTTATTTTTTCACGTAACAAGCCCCGCCCCCTATGTGATAGTTTGTTGAAGTGACAGGTTCTCTTTATTGCATCTGGGGTCTGTTATACGATCATATGAGTATTGGATTGTGCTCAGTAACCTGGGTAGCAGGTGTTCTGTCAGGTCAAGCAATCTATAGGATCAGCCAATATTGCAACTTACGGTGACGCACAAACTGATGTGTAAACGGAAAGCGTGTTTTTGTGAATGCGACCTGCATTCTGATGGACCAATTTCACAGTTAGGATGGCTAGCCATCAGATTTTTTCGTAGTCTTTACAGTGCATAATGAGGCTCCTTTCATACTTGTGCGACTTGGGACTACAAAGTCGCATGACAAGTGCTACCCCATGATTTCCAATGAGTACCGTCCATATCTGTGCGTCTTCAAGTCACAGCGACTTCAAAGTAGTCACTGCATTACTTTGGTTCGATTTTGATGCGACTTGAGGCAGAAACCTCAAGTTACATAGGTATTGCTTCAAGTCGCATCACAATTGCATCAAAGTCACGGTAAAAATTGCACGACTTTCAAGTCGCACAAGTGTGAAAGCAGCCTAAAGATTACATTTTACTACCGTGGGTACTTTGCCCCCCCGCACTAGTAAAATCCGATAATTTTTCCTGTGCATGCGCTGTGAAGACTACGGAAAAATACAATGGCTAGCAATGTTAACTGAAGTTGGCCCATCAGAATGAGATTCACACGCACAAAAATCCACTTTTCATTTACACAGCTTTTTGTGCATCACCACCTGGCTAATCTGACAAATTGTGGTCTGATACTATAGGATTGTCCTCTGAGCACGGAACCAAATACAAGTAAATGTCCCCAGGACCTGCAAACCTTCTGTGAAGAATCGTTTTATTGATTCTAATCATTTAAAGGGGTGGTTCACCCAAAAACCTTTTTTTTAACATTGATTGAGGCTCGTTTTGTCAAGGGGAAGCGGGTGTTTTTTTTTTTTTAATCGAAGCAGTACTTACCGTTTTAGAGATGCATCTTCTCCGTCGCTTCCAGGTATGGTATTCGGGAATGGGCGTTCCTATTTGATTGACAGGCTTCCGACGGTTGGATACCTCGCGTCACGATTTTCCGAAAGTAGCCGAACGACGGTGCGCAGGCGCAGTATAGAGCCGCACCGGCGCTCGGCTTCTTTCGGCTACTCGTGACGCGATGTATGCGACCGTCGGAAGCCTGTCAATCAAATAGTGGATAGGTTGGATAAATATCGCGCTGCTATTAGAGGATATGTGGTAAGCTGCTAAACACGGCTAATAAAAAACAATAAGCAAAGTAATACACTGGATATAAATTGTGTAGCGCTAAATACAGACATATATAAAGTAAACTATAATAAGTCCATATAATGAATAGATATGTGTGGATGGTGGGTGTAATCAACCACACCGGGTAGAAAAAAGTGTCCAAACATAAACAATGTAACAAGTGTCCAACTGGCAAGGACCAAAGTGCTCAACGTAGACAAGTTCCGTCCCCCTCAGGGAATATCTTGCTTGGTGGAAATAAGGAAAAAGAGAGAGAACCTTCACACAATGAAGAATGGAGGCTTACCGGATAGAATGGACTCTACAAGCTATATAGACTTGAGAGTCATAGGAGCTTTTAAAACATCCAGCATGGATCAGGACCCCATCAAGCTGCAGGTATCAAAGATGTACATCTACGCCATGGTATGGGAGGAAAGCTGCTGCTGTTCAAGACTTGATGCTCCGTGAGTGTATATTGGGAAAAAAAACTTTTTTGGAGGAAGAGAAGGAGCAATATAGTGTGATATCGTCAAGGTTAATAAAAAATGTAATAAGTATTGCACTTACATAAATTCAGGATAAAAAAGCGCTTATAATCATAATGTGGCGACGGTAGAGTCTTCACTGACGCGTTTCGTGTACAAACACATTGTCAAAGGGTAATAGACCACCATAGCCACTCAAATATATATACACAGTATGAGGTCCCCTGATGAGAGTCACACCTACTTCCCTTGCAGCGTCATCAACTGGTCTACTTCCGGGTTGCAACCAAACATGGCGCCCGGGCTTGAGTTCCAAGCCTCAATCTGGATAATCAATGATGGCGCCGGAAACAGGAAGTATCGTCGGAGAAAAAGATGTTCTCCCTTCGAATATAGTTTAATAATGTTAATGGTGTGGGGGCAATAAAAACACAGAGCGAGCCTGGGTGTTAAATAATAAACAAACCAGAGACACACACGGGTAGCGGCCGAGCGATTACGGCTCGACCGAATGATTCCCTCACTAAAAATGGCGTCGCGATGCATTCTGCATCGCGGAGGTGACACCCACAGCCAGGTCCATGTGAGACCTCCTCTAACTGCGTCATGACGCGGCGGCGTGTGTAGCGTGACGGCGCGCATAGCCGGGGGCGGGCCAGACGTGCGCTCCATAGGTCACATGGTGCGTTCCATCTGATGTGGCAACGTGTGTAGCGGGGGGCGTGCCGAACTCACGCTCCTCCAATCGCATCATGCGTTTGCTAGTATTGGACAACATGCGCTCCACATATTACATGATGCGCTCCATCGTATGTGCTCCACCAAGCCTGCACATAAAAGTTTGGCTTGGAAGTTTTATATATGTAGCAACCGGGTAAAATAGCTGTTTCTCCTCCTTCTACTTTCCTCTCCTAAGTCTGGGACTTTCCGTGTCCCTTGACGGGGCGGATATATAGGAGGCTAACCTTCTACTTTATGACAATAACTGCATGTAATGTTGTTTTTTAGTTATGGCAAAAACCCTCTGAAGAAGACCTTTTTGATCGAAATGCGTTAGCTTATCTTGCATCACCTGTGTAAATAACCAGGCCATGTTATGATATTGTCATGCCTTGTTCAAATGTATGGATATTTTGATGATTGTTAACCAATGCCGCAACTCATTCTTTGACTACCTCAATACCATTTTAACTTTTTGTACCAGCCAACAATAAAATCTCTTTTTTACATACCCTTTTGTATTATATATTTGTTAACCTAGCTGCCGAAAAACCCCACCGGGGAAAGTTTCTCTGTCTATATTACGGGGTGTGCAGCTCCAATCTCTCTGCTCATAGGTTTATTCTCTTTTGTCAGTCAAAGTTTAACCACCTCATTTCCCAATGACAGTTTGACTCCCCATAATTCCCCATTGCTATGCATGGCACTTAAAGTTTTAACCCCGCCTCCATAATCTCCCCCCACATTGCTGGCAATGGCACTGATATTTTTACACCCTCTCCCCCAATTGCTGGCAAAGGCAGCTGAAGATTTCCCCCAATCATAATCTTCTTCTGCCATTGCTGGGCATTGCACTGAAAGTTTAACTCCCCCATACCTCCTCCTCTTCATTGCCGGGCATGGCAGAGAAAGTCTAATTTCCCACCGCCCACCATTGCTTGGCATGACAAGGAAAGTTCCCCATAATCTTTCTACCCCCCCCCCCCCCCCAATTGCTGTGCATGGCAGTAAAAGCCTATATTATTAGTCAAGTCTGTGAAAGTATAACCCCGCCATATTCTGCCCCCCTCCCTCATTGCTGGCTATGGCAATGAAAGCTCAACCCCCCAATTACCTCCCAGCTGGGCATTGCTAATAAAGTTTAACCCCCCTCCCAATGCTGGGAATGGCAGTGAATGTTTAACCCCCCATATCCTCCCCCCCCCCCCCCCGCATTCCTAGGCATGGTATTCAAAGTTTAACCCCCATACAATGACCTAGAACACACATATAGACTTGCTCTAAGCCTGCAGTATAGTCAGTGATTGGATGATAATTTCCCTGTGTAAATGTAAACTTCCAGGGTCAGCTCTTCTCTCTGTATTGGAGACTTCAATCACCAGTAGAAATCAGTGATAAGACCTGTATGTGGGCGGGGCAATAAACGTTATTTCTCTTTCTTCTCTCTCTAGCAGATGACGGGACATCAGAACGTGTAGCGGGCCCTACAGAACGTGTAGCGGGCCCTACAGAACGTGTAGCGGCCCCTACAGGACACAAAGAGACCAACTTGACTCCGGAGAGTTTCATCTTCCACAAGATACTTGGATCAGGATGCTTTGGGATGGTAAGTAAGCAGAGATTAATAATGAAGGGCCCATACACACTGGGGTAGATTCATGTAGAGATCCGACGGTGTATCTACTGATACACCGTCGGATCTGTGAGATCCGACGCTCGGATCTATGCGGCTGATTCCTCGAATCAGGTTCCGCATAGATCTCCCTTAGAGCCGACTGGTGTAACTGAGTTACACTGTCGATTCTTAGGCTGCATTCTCCCGCCGTCCGCTAGGTGGCGCTTCGGTTCTTCTTCGCGCCAAATATGCAAATGAGCAGAAACGCCGATTCAGAATCGAATGCCCGGGCAACGTTTTTTTTTTATGTCGTTTGCGTTCGGCTTTTTCCCTCGGATTGTTACCCCTGCTATATGTGAGGTAAGTGCGGCGGATCCTATGTTAAGTATGGCCGTCGTTCCCGCGTCGAATTTTGATTTTTTTACGTCGTTTACGTAAGTCGTCCGGGAATACGGCCATACGTTAATAGCGTTAACGACGAACACAATGACGTCCTAGCGACGTCATTTAAAGCAATGCACGCTGGGAAATTTAGCCGGCGGAGCATGCGCAGTACGATCGGCGTGGGGACGCGCGCGATTTAAATAGTAAACTCCCCCTAGCCGCGGAATTTGCATTCCGCCGGGGGATTTACGATCCGCCAGGGCTACTTACGAGGCAAGTGCTTAATGAATACAGCACTTGCCTCAAAAACTGGCGCAGGCGGATCGTAAAACAGATAGATCACGCGGATCAAAAGATCCGCTGATCTATGTGAATCTACCCCACTGTGTTTTGGCCTAGGCTGACAAGGCCCAGGCCTAGGGGACACTAGGCGATCGGCTTTCCGTAGCAGCCAACCCCCTTTCTACCCACTGACAGCCACACACACTCCTCCTTTAAAACCCCACCTCTCAAACGCTCCCCCTGGGGGCATACGAATGCTTTCCTTTGCCACTGTGGTGGCAGGAATGATACCCCCTTGTCATGCTCTGTGGCCGAACTTTTGAATAAATGATGCTGTGCTGCAACCGCCCCCCACCCATCCATGCACAACATGCGTGGTTCCCCGGTATTGCTGTCTAAAGTGTTATCCGAATGAGGATTGCATTTCAAACAGCAAAGCGTGTGTGAACCAGGCCTAGCAGTTAGAGCACATGGAAAAAGATGAATGTAGTAAGCGTCTCTCTCTCTCCTACAGGTGGTGCTGGCGACTCACATTGACAGCGGCATGCTGGTGGCCGTGAAGATCGTTCAGAAGTATCAATTAGTTTCATACAGCGAAGACTTTATCCTGTGTGAGCGTCGTTCCCTGGAGAAGGTGGGGGGCAGCCATTACTGTACCCACGCCTACGCCACATTCCAGACGGAGGTAAGTCTATTTTTCGGAAGAGAAGTATAAAATGAACGGCATGTATATAAAATTGTTCAAACATTTCTACATGATATCTGGATGTCATCATCAGCCCAGTCCAGTGACATCATTGCTGGGTCAGTGACCTCAGCAATGTGATGTACATAGAAGGATATTGGTAGATATGGATGGATGGATATAGATAGAAGGATATAGGTAGATATAGATGGATATAGATAGAAGGATATAGGTAGATATAGATGGATGGCGACAGAAGGATATAGATATATATGGATGGATATATAGAAGGAAATAGATAGATTTGGATGGATAGATATAGAAGGATTTAGGTAGATATGAATGAATGGAGATAGATAGATAGGGCCAGATTCAGGTAGATGCGCGCATCTTTTCGCCAGCGTAGCGCAACGCATATACGCTGCGCTGACGCAAACTAGCGAGTGAAGTACAGCATTCACCAAGCGCATGGCCGTTACTTTGCGACGGAGTAACGAAGATGCGTTGGCGCAACCCGACGCAAGTGGAAGTGGGTGTCATCATATGTAAATGATAAGCGGAGCCCAGCGCAGAGGCTTACATTCAGCGCATCATCCACGGAGCATGCGCAGTGAGTGAGGCTTCACTCGGCCCCCTGTGCGCATGCTCACAACTTCCGTCGGCACCACTTCACGGGAAACGTCAGCGCAATGTGTTCCGTTGCACGTATAAAAGCGCCAACGGAAGCGCCATTCCGGCGCAAAAGTATTTTCGTTTCCCCCCACCCCAGGGAAGTTACTTTTGCTCAGTAATGGCTGCTCCCGCTCCCCCCAAAGAGAGGAGGAACCTCAATTTCAATGCCCAAGAGGTCTCTGTGGTCATCTCTGCTATGGAGACTTATAACGATTTTCTCCACGGAAAGAAAAGTCAGAAGACCAGCCGGGAGAGGAAGCAGACCATCCTGGACACCATTGCTGGCAGGGTGAATGTGTTGGAGTACTCCACCCGGACTGCTGGTGATATCCAGAAAAAAATAAATGACCTGCAGCGCAAAGTCCGTGGCAAGGTGGCCACCATTCTGACCCATGAGCGGGGCACAGGTGGTGGACCCCCATGTCCGGTCAGCCTGACCACAGAGGAGGAGGTGGTCGCCCGCTGCCTGGAGAGGGAGTAGTTGGAGGGGGTACCAGGCTATGATTCTATGGAGGAAGGCTCCAGGACAGGTAAGTGTTTTTTATCCCCTATTTGGTGTGTTGCATGTGGGGGGGAGGGTACATGTGCCAAGTGTGTGGGACCACCAACATGTGTCTGCTTTGTGTCATCCACAGATGACGGAGCTGGGCCATCATCTGTTGCCGGCCATTCCACCCCAACCCCCCAACGGGATCCTGAGGACGAGCCCCTTGGTGCTGAAGACACCGAGGTGGAGGAGAGTGCCCACACCACTTCTGCAGAGATGGTTGAGGAGGAGCCTGTTCCTCAGCAGGAGTTTATTTTGGTTTTATCAGAGTCCTCCCCTTCTGCAGGCCCCTCTGTCATCCCCTCACCCATCCTCAGTAGCCCTTCAAAGGCGACTCCATCCCCACGGGGACAACCTTCTCCTGGCCCCAGGAAGGCGACCCGTAAGACCAGGGGGGTGTCTGATCTGGTCCAGGACCAGGTGGCGATGGACCACGCCCGGCAAACCCAGCAGATGGGGGAGATTGCTGGCCACTTGGACCGGCTCGCTGACAGCCTGGGCTCCGTATCGCGGCTGCCCAGTGGTGTGCAGGACGTTGTGACCAGCCTGGGGGAGGTGCAGGCTGATGTACGGCACCTCACAGCAGCCATCCGGGAAGAGGGGAGGCAGCGGCAGCGTGCCCAGTGGCATAATATCACCCGCCAGCTGAGAATGCAGGCCCAGACCAACCTCTATCTGAGCCGGATTGCCGTGGCCTTGGAGGGCATGCAGCCAACAGCTGCCAGGAGTGGCCCACCCGGGGATAAGGCCTCCTCCAGATGCCCCCCCACCCCCACCCACTCCCTCCAGGCAGCTGAGGAGCCCGAGAGTGCCCACAAGGAGGAGCCCCCGTCATCCCAGATGAGGGATTTTTTTTTTTGGGGGTTAATTTTTATTTTTTTATTCTTGCTCAGGTTATGAGTTTATATTTTATTTTATTACTCAGGTTATGAGTTTATATTTTATTTTATTACTCAGGTTATGAGATATTTATTTTACTTTTAACTGCACACGGTCAGGAGTGCAGGGGACAGTGTGAATGGTGTGTGAATGTGAGGGGGTGGCACTCTTGCCAGTAAGGGGTGTCACCCTCGGCTGTGGTGGAGAAGTTATCCCCACGGCTGTATGAATGACGTGTGAAAGGTGTATGAATGGACAGCGACATCATTGTGGCCTTGACGCTGGCGTTGCTGCTCCCAAGTCCTACATGCTGGACTTGGGCTAATCCAATGTGATGTGGATGTGGTGTGTGTGATCTAGGGACATCAGTGGTGTGCATGCATGCATTGTCTGTGTGATTAATGTTTTGGTTTAGTGTCCAAAGATGCCTACGGCGAGGACCCTCCTGACTGCTCTTCCATCAGCTGACTGGTTCTCCTGGCAGGTGGGGACTGTGTGGGTCGGGGGTCAGGTCATCACGTATGTCAATCTGCAGGCCTTTTCTCATAGCAAAGTTGTGCAGAATGCAACATGCACTGATGATCTGACACACGAAGGTAGGGGAATACAATAGGGTCCCCCCGGACTTATCCAGGCAGCGGAAACGGGACTTCAGGAGCCCAAATGTTTGCTCCACCACTGCACGAGTTTTGATGTGTGCTTCATTGTATCTTCTCTCTCCTCTGGTTTGGGGGTTCCGGAAAGGAGTCATTAGATGGGGTCCTAGTGCATATGCAGAGTCACCTGGAAGGGAAAAGACAGGAGGATGTTAGTCATGCATGTGCCACTTGTGATGTGTGCATCATGGGAGGGGATAGTCATTCCTGCCACCCATGTCACTCACCAACCAGCCAGCTGTCCCCATAGATGTTCTGCTCAAATTCTGCTGGGATGGGGCTCTGACGGTATATGAAGCTGTCATGGCTGGATCCGGGGTGTTTGGCACGGATGTGCCATATGAGGCGTTGGGCATCGGCTATCACCTGTACGTTGATGGAATGCCAATGCTTCCGATTGCGGTATATGTGCTCTGTGGCACTGGGGGGCTGTAGGGCCACATGTGTGCAATCAATGGCCCCCACAGTGCGTGGGAATCTGGCAATGCTGTAGAAATCTGTCATTGTCTTCAGCCGCAGCTCCTCAGTGGTGGGTCTAATGAACTGGTTGGACATGCGTCTGAGGATTGCAGGGACAACCTGGTGCACACATCTGCTCATGGAGGATTGTGACATCCCAGCCACCACTCCACTTGTACGCTGGAATGATCTACTTGCAAGGAAATGAAGTGTTGCCAGTACCTTCACCAGTGGCTGCACTGCTTGTGAGCGGTGTGTCTTGCTGGTGATGTCATCCTGCAGGGTTGTGGTTAGTTCAAGTATTGCATCTGGGCTGAATCTGAAGAGGCGATACACCTCCTCATCCCCCATGCCAAAGAGGCTCATGCGCGTGCGGTATATCCTCTCACGTGCCCGCCTCCTCCGTACTGGGGGACCCAGTACTAGTTCTAGGACCGCGACTGCCCCTGGCATGTTGGCACACAGAGGTGTTGTCCTTGCACGTGTGGTTGTTCAGCTTGCTAGTTCTGTTGGTAACGCTGCTGCTGTAGCTGCTCTCCTGCTGACCTGTAGCCGTCTGGAGTAAAGATAAAGCAGCTATTTGTAGAAATAACTTTGCGCCGGACAGACGAGATACGCGCGGCGCATGTAGCCAGCGTATAGTGCTAATCCGTTCGCGAATCGGGAAATCTCCCTCATTTGCATATTTGCAGGGGAAATCAATAGGCGCGACTGATGCGCCAAGCGAATTATGCGCTGACGAAACTCTGGCGTCGGAAAGTTAAGCCGGTCTGGAAAAGCCTGTTTTCTGTCGCATCTAGTTTGGTGGGTACGGCCACATAGATACGACGGCGCATCTTCACAGTTACGCGGCGCAAATCGAAATACTCCGGCGCAAGTCTTGCTGAATCTGGCCCATAGAAGGATATAGATAGATATTGATAGGTGGATATAGATAGAAGGATATAGATAGATGGAGACAGAAGGATATAGGTAGATATGAATGAATGGATATAGATAGAAGGATATCGATTGATATAGATGGATAGATATAAAAGGATTAGATAGCTGGATATATAGAAAGATATAGATAGATATAGATAAATGGACAAACATATAGATATAGATGGATATAGTGTAGGTAGATATGGATGGATGGATAGAGTGTAGGTAGATATAGATGGATGGATATAGTGTAGATAGATATAGGGCCAGATTCACGAACACTTGCGCTGGAGTATTTGGATATGCGCCGCGTAACTGTGATGATGCGCCGTCTTTTCTATGTGCCCGTACCCACCAAACTAGATGCGCCCAATAACGGGTCATTTGCGACCGGCGGAACGTTCCGACGCCAGAGTATCGTCAGCGCTTATTTTCGCTGGGCGCATCAGTCGCGCCCATTGATTTCCCCTGCAAATATGCAAATGAGGGAGATTTCCCAATTCGCGAACGGATTAGCACCATACGCTGGCTACATGCGCCGCGCGTATCTGGTCCGTCCGGCGCAAAGTTATTTCTACAAAAGGCTGCTTTATCTTTACTCCAGACGGTCACAGGTCAGCAGGAGAGCAGCTACAGCAGCGTTACCGACGAAACTAGCAAGCTGAACAACAACACTAGCAAGGACAACACCTCTGTGTGCCAACATGCCAGGGGCACTCGTGGTCCTAAGACTAGTACTGGGTCCCTCGCTACGGAGGAGGCGGGCACGTGAGAGGATATACCGCACTCGTATGAACCTCTTTGGCATGGGGGATGAGGAGGTGTATCGCCTCTTCAGATTCAGCCCAGATGTAATACTTGAACTAACCACAACCCTGCAGGGTGACATCACCAGCAAGACACACCGCTCACAAGCAGTGCAGCCACTGGTGAAGGTCCTGGCAACACTTCATTTCCTTGCCAGTGGATCATTCCAGCGTACAAGTGGAGTGGTGGCTGGGATGTCACAGTCCTCCATAAGCAGATGTGTGCACCAGGTTGTCCCTGCAATCCTCAGACGCATGTCCAACCAGTTCATCAGACCCACCACTGAGGACCTGCGACTGAAGGCAATGACAGATTTCTACAACATTGCCAGATTCCCACGCACCATCGGGGCCATTGATTGCACACATGTGGCCCTACAGCCCCCCAGTGCCACAGAGCACATATACCGCAATCGGAAGCATTGGCATTCCATCAACGTACAGGTGATAGCCGATGCCCAACGCCTCATATGGCACGTCCGTGCCAAACACCCCGGGTCCAGCCATGACAGCTTCATATACCGTCAGAGTCCCATCCCAGCAGAATTCGAACAGAACATGTATGGGGACAGCTGGCTGGTTGGTGAGTGACATGGGAGTCAGGCATGACTATCCCCTCCCGTGATGCACAACAGAAGTCGCACATGCATGACTAACATTCTCCTGTCTTTTACCTTACAGGTGACTCTGCATATGCACTGGGACCCCATCTAATGACTCCTTTCCGGAACCCCCAAACCAGAGGAGAGAGAAAATACAATGAAGCACACATCAAAACCCGTGGAGTGGTGGAGCAAACATTTGGGCTCCTGAAGTCCCGTTTCCGCTGCCTGGATAAGTCTGGGGGGACCCTATTGTATTCCCCTACCTTTGTGTGTCAGATCATCGCTGCATGTTGCATACTACATAACTTTGCTATGAGAAAAGGCCTGCATATTGACATACGTGATGACCTGACCCCCGACCCACACAGTCCCCACCTGCCAGAGGACACCCAGTCTGCTGATGGAAGAGCAGTCAGGAGGGTCCTCGCCGTAGGCATCTTTGGACACTAAACCAAAACATTAATCACACAGACAGTGCACGCGTGTACACCACTGATGTCCCTAGATCACACACATCACATGCACATCGCATTGGATTAGCCCAAGTCCAGCATGTAGGAGTTGGGAGCAGCAACGCCAGCGTCAAGGCCCCAATGATGTCACTGTCCATTCACACACCTTTCACACGTCATTCATTCAGCCGTGGGGTTAACTTCACCACCACGGCCGAGGGTGACACCCCTTACTTTCAGGAGTGCCACCCTCTCACATTCACACACCATTCACACTGCAACGTGTGCAGTATCAAAAAATAAAAATAAAATCTCATAACCTGAGAACCAAAAAAATTAACAAAAACTCATGTCCTGAGTATAAACAATAATAATAAATAAAATAAATAAACTCATGTCCTGAGTATAAACAATAATAATAAAAAATAAACAAAAACTCATGTCCTGAGTATAAACAAAAATATATAACAACCAAAAAAACAAAAAACCCTCATCTGGGATGACGGGGGCTCCTCCTTGGGGGCACTCTCGGGCTCCTCATCTGCCTGGAGGGAGTGGGTGGTGGTGGGGGTGGGGGGGCATCAGGAGGAGGCTGATCCCCGGGTGGGCCACTCCTGGGAGCTGTTGGCTGCATGCCCTCCAATGCCACAGCGATACGGCTCAGATACAAATTTGTTTGGGCCTGCATCCTCAGCTGGCGGGTGATCTGATGCCGCTGGTCACGTTGCCGCTGCCTCCCCTCTTCCCGAATGGCAGCAGTGTTGTCTCGAACAGCTGCTGTCAAGTGCCGGATATCAGCCTGCACCTCCCCCAGGCTGGTCACAACGCCCTGCACGCGACTGGGCAGCTGTGACATAGAGCCCAGGCTGTCTGCGACCCTGTCTAGGTGGCCAGCCATCTCCCCCATTTGCTGGGTCTGTTTCGCGTGGTCCAAAAGCACCTGGTCTTCGACCAAATCACACACCCCCCTGGTCTTCCGGGTGGCCTTCCTGGGGGCAGAGGAAGGTTGTCCCCGTGGGGATGGAGTCGCCCTTGAGGGGCTACCTAGGATGGGGGAGGGGATCACAGAGGGCCCTGCAGAGGAGGAGGACTCCTCCAACATTAAAATGAACTCCTGTTCAGGGACAGGCTCCTCCACAACCACCTCTGCTGAAGTGGTGTGGGCACTCTCCTCCTCCACCTCGGTGTCTCCAGCACCCAGGGCCTCGTCTTCAGCATCCCGTTGGGGGGTTGGGGTGGACTGGCCGGCACGAGATGGCCCAGCACCGTCATCTGTGGATGACACAAAGCAGACACATGTTGGTGGTCCCACACACTTGGCACATGTACCCACCCCCGCCCCACATGCAACACACCAAAAAGGGGGTAAAAATCACTTACCTGTCCTGGAGCCTTCCTCTACGGAATCATAGCCTGGGACCCCCTCCAACTGCTCCCTGTCCAGGCAGCGGGCGACCACCTCCTCCTCCGCGGTCAGGGTGACAGGACATGGGGGACCACCACCTGTGCCCCTCTCATGGCTCCTAATGGTGGACACCTTGCCCCTCACCTTGCGCCGCAGGTCATTGATTTTTTTTTGAATGTCTGAAGCACTCCGGGTGGAGTACCCCAGCACATTGACCCTGGCAGCTATGGTGTCCAGGATGGCCTGCTTTCTCTCCCGGCTGGTCTTCCTGCTTTTTTTACCATGGAGAAAATCATTAAATGCCTCCATAGCCGATATTATCACTGTGACCTCCTGGGCATTATAATTTAGGTTCCTCCTCTCTTTGGGGGCAGCGGGAGCAGCCATTACAGGGCAAAAGTATCTTCCCTGGGGTGGGGGGAAATGGAACTACTTTTGCGCCGGAATGGCGTTTCCGCCAGCGCTTTTAAGCGCCCAGCGGAACGCATTGCGCTGACGTTTCCCAGGAAGTGGTGCCGACGGAAGTTGTGAGCATGCGCACAAGGGGGCGAGTGGAGCCGCACTCACTGCGCATGCTCCGTGGATGATGCGCTGAACGTAAGCCTCTGCGCTGGGCTCCGCCCATCATTTACATATGATCACACCCAGTTTCACTTGCGTCGGGTTACGCCAGCGCATTATCGTTACTCTGGCGCAAGTTTACGCGCAACTGCTATGTGAATTACAGGACTTGCGCTGAAAGGGTCTTCAGAGTAACGTAAATGAGAAGCGTTACTCCAGAGGAAAGATACTCTCATCTACCTGAATCTGGCCCATAGATGGATGGATATAGTGTAAGTAGATATGAATGGATATATTGTAGGTAGATATGGATGGATGGATGTAGTGTAGGTAGATATAGATGGATGGATATAGTGTAGGTAGATATTGATTGATGGATATAGTGTAGGTAGATATGGATGGATGGATATAGTGTAGGTAGATATAGATGGATGGATATACTGTAGGTAGATATAGATGGATGGATATACTGTAGATAGATATAGATGGATGGACTGTAGGTAGGTATAGGTAGACGTCATGCAGTATATTTGGGTAGATATATAACGTGTGACTCTGATTTGGACCTTATAAGTGAAATGCATTGATTGACCTGTCTGTTCCCCCCCCCAGAACCAATTCTTCTATGTCATGGAATATCTAAGCGGAGGACATCTAGAGGAAGCGAAGGAAAAATGTGACATCACCACCGTCAGACTGACCGCAGCGGAGCTTGTGTGTGGTCTGGAGTTTATCCACTCCAGAGGTATCATACACAGGTAAGTACTATTATTTACTTTACAATTCCCGCTGCCTGAACACCCAATGGTGACCCGTTCCTTGACCGGATCATAGGAAACGTTGGGTGGCGCTAGGAAAGGGAGCTTTGTGATTGTTCACCCCTCTATGGATCTGTAATTCTTAAGATATATGGGAGGGATCATTGTCTGAACTGCAGAACTGACACTCTTTTTTTTTTTCCACAGAGACCTGAAGCTTGAAAACATCCTCATAGATGGCACCGGTCACATCAAAATCGCAGACTTCGGAATTGCAACTCTCTTCACGCCTGAAAGCGAGGTAAGTCCAATGTGCCCATACACAGGGCAGTTATCAACCAAACTAGACCTGGATTAACCAGAACCTTTATATACAGAGCAATTATCAGATTAGGGTTGGATTAAAGACCTTGGTCCAGTTACCTATCTGGTTCTGGATATCAAGTCCAGTCCTGGGGGCCTCACCCAGCCACTATCTGGTTCTGGGGGTCCCGTCCAGCTAACACCTGCACCTGGGGGCTCTTTCTAGCTACCATCTGGCCCTGAGGGTCCTGTCCAGTCCTGAGGGGCCCTGTATAACCATCATCTGGCCTTGGAAGTCCCATCCAGCTACCATCTGGCTTTGAGCTTCCTGTCCAGTCCTGGGGGGGGGGGGGGCGTCTAACCATCAACTGGACCTGAGGGTCCCATCCAGCTACCTTCTGCCCCTGGGAGACCTTTCCAGCTACCATCTGGCTCTGAGGGTCCTGTCTGATCCTAGGGAGCCCTTTCCAGCTTCCATCTGGCCCTGAGGTTATTATCCAGCCCTGTTCAGTCCTGGGGATCCTGTCTAACCATCATCTGGCACTGGGGGGTCCTGTCCACTCCTGGGGGGCACATCCAGCTACCACCCACCCCTGGGGATTAACATTTACACATTGAAACTAAATACTTGTTGTAATGTTAATGCTGTTGTTCTCTAGCCTGACCTTTTATCCTTATCCTTCTCTCTCTGATTTATCCACAGATGCCGTTTGACCATTCGATGGATTATTTCATGTTGGGGCACATTTTAAGTGACATGGTCTTCGGTACTTTTTCAGACTTCATTCCACGTGACCATTCCATTAACTATGCGGCCTACACCGACTTCAAGGACCTGCTGAAAAAGGTAAGTAGTGACACAGTCCCAGTGGGACAAGGAGAGTAGACATATAGGCTCCGCCAAAGAGTCAGTGCTCTTCATGCGCTATTACTGTCATCTTATGTTTTCCTGTTTTTTTTCTCCCCGTAGCTGAAGGATGGAGACAGAGAGCGGCGCAAAGTGGCCTTCAGGAACATCAGAAATCACCCGTTTTTCAAAGGACTAAACTGGGAGGAGGTGGAGGCGAGAGAGACACGCCCCCCGTTCTTTGTACGTCGAAAGTTAAGTATTTGATCAGTGTGTCAATAGGGGGCATTTTTGCATTGAAGTCAATAGGAGGCATCATGCCATTATCGGCACCTTTTTTTTCTATCTGCAAAACACAGATAACCCTATTCTCAGCCGATAATTTTCCCGTGTCCAATATATCAGTGCATCCCTACATAGAGGGGTTTCTTCCAATCATTCATGAATCTCATTGTTCTCTTTTTTCTATTTCAGGGCCTCAGACACATTACAAGGCAGAAGATACCACTGGATGTCCTCCTATATGATAATAAAAGTCCAGACGAGAAGCAGAAGTTATACGATGGCTTTTCTTTTGAGAGTGATCAATGGAGAGCCATACAGAAGCTGAACTGAAGCCGAAACATGCCAGGATGGAGTTTATGGAAACCGAAGTAAAATATGGTGAGGGATTTCACGCCTAGTGTTTTTTCTCAGCCATCTACCACCATTGAAATCCAGAAATCATCACATACCCCAAGGAAATAGGACTTTCAGAGAGTACAAAGGATCTAGGAACAGAACACATCATATAAAATAGCCGGACTGGGCTAAGTCCACATGGAAGATGGGACAGAGTTTACAAGGGAGCCGGGACAGAGTCTACAAGGGAACGGGGACAGAGCCTACAAAAGAGTCAGACTGAGACTGTGAGGAAGTCAGGACTGAGCCTACGATGGAGCAGGGAGGCGTGTGCAGAGGAGTCTGTGGGGGGACAGACTCCTAAAGCTCCCTTGCAGACTTGGTCCCCTCTTCCCAACAGTTCCAGCCTGGCTCCAAGAGCCGGGACAGAGACTACAATGGAGTCAGGACAAAGACTACAAAAGAGCCGGGACAGAGACTACAAGGGAGCCAAGACAGAGTCTACAAGGGAATCAGACTGAGACTGTGAGGAAGTCAGGGCAAAGTCTACGAGGGAGCAAGGAGGATCGTGCAGAGGAGAAGAGAGGAGTCTGTTGGGGGACAGACTCCTAAAGCTCCCTTGCAATATCCTTCCCCGCTCCCTCGTAGACTTAGTCACCTCTTCCCGACAGTCCCAGCCGTGCTTTCTCATAGATTTTGTACCGGTTCACTTGCAGACTCAGACCAGGAGTCTACGAGGGAGCCAGGCTACGACTGTGGGGGAGCCAGGGCAGAGCCCACACCAAAACACGGAAGAGTGTCAGAGAGCAGGGTAGTCTACAGGAAGTGGAGAGGAGTCTGCTAGGAAGAGGGGACTGAGGCTGCAATTGAGCAGGGATAAGTTTGCAGGGAAGCGATGGGAGCAGAGAGGAGTCTGCTGGGAAAGGGGGAAACATGGCATGCAGACTCCTCCCTGCTCCTTTACAGATTCCTACTGATTCCCTGCAGACTCCTCCCAGCTCTGTTGAAGACCCAGTCCCCATTTCCTGGCAAGCTCCTCTCCCCTTCCTGAAAGTGCTCTCTTGCAAACTCCTGCCGGCACTCCCACATACTTCTGTCTCCCTAGCAGAACTCTCCCTGTTCCCTTGCAGACTCCTCCCAGCTTCCTATAGGCTGCACCTTGCTCTCCTACAGATTCTTCCCCCAGCTTCGGCATAGGTTATGACCTAGGGTTAGGGTTAGGGTTGAGGGCTAGAGTTAAATGTTAGGGTTAAGATTTAGTGTTGGTGTTAAGGACTAGGGTTAGGGTTGAGGGCTAGGGTTAGACTAGGGTTGGGTTTAAAGGCTAGGGTTAAAGTTAAGGGCTAAGGTTGGGGGTTAAGGCTATGGTTATAGTTAAGGGCTAGGGTTGGGGTTAAAGACTAGGGTTAAAGTAAAGGGCTAGGGTTGGGGTTAAAGGCTAGGGTTATAGTTAAGGGCTAGGGTTAAAGTTAAAGGCTAATGGTAAAGTTAAGGGCTAGGGTTGGGGTTAAATTTAAAAGCTAGGGTTGAGGTTAAAGGCTATTAATAGGCTTCATAATAGGGTGGGCTTGGAATGCAGAGCATTGAGTTTGGAGCCCACCCAGGTGGATGGCGGGTCTATGTGACGGTACTGATGGCAGTACTGATAGCGGTACTGATGGAGGGCCTATGTGACAGTACTGATGGCGGGCCTTTATGACGGTACTGATGGCAGAACCCATTGCGGGTCTGTGTGACAGTACTGGTGACAGGTTCTCTTTATTGGGGGGGGAGGGTGGGGGCCGTGCTGAGCACAGTAAGGTGTAAAAAATGTCAGTTTTCTACTCACAGATCTCCTGCGCTCTCCTCATACGAACGGTGTGTGAGAGAGGAAGCGAGGATCACCTGGAAACAGTTCTGTTGTTTACACTTGTGACCAACTATGATTGGACACTGCCGATCATATGGTAAACAGCCAATTTCATTGGCTGTTTACCCTGATTGGGTATGCTCTGTGTCCGGGGGACAAGCATCATCCCCAATCGCCACGGTGCGCACCCTGCTCGCCATCATATGACGTCGGTCAGGATCATTTAACCACTTTGCGCACGTCGTTTTGTTGTACAGGAAGTGGTTATACTTGCATTGCAATATATGTAATATATAGAGCACAACGAATCCTGTCCCGGACTACAGGGATTTTCACTAGGGGCAGCGAGATGGTACTCAGAGCTGTGTCGAATTGGGCACCGAGAAAGATTAGAGATTGTGTCGGTTCTAGATGACTCTTCTCTTTGTTTAGTAGCCAACCAAACTCGGTCAGAATGGATATGACCAGGTCTTTGTGGGATAACAGCTGCTCCTTGCTTTGTGAAAGTAGTAGCAGGTCGTCTAAGTAGTGATGCAGACGAATGCCTCTGATTCTGATCAGAGCCACGACTGCCAGCAGGAGTTTCGAGAATACTCTTGGCGATGTTGTGAGCCTGAAAGGGAGACGAGTAAACTGGAGGTGAATATTGCCTACAGCAAACCGGAGATACTTTTGGAATTTCACTGCTTATAGGGACGTGAAAGTAGGCATCTTTCAGGTCTATGGACACCAGCCAGTCGCCTGGCTGAACTGCTTGACGGATCGTGAGGAGCGACTCCATCTTGAATTTCTCTTTCTTGATAAAGGTGTTTAGATGTGTCAGATCTATCACTGGTCTCCAGGAACCTGACTTTTTTAGGACCAGAAAAAGTGGTGAATACATCCCTTGGAATCTCTCGGCTGTTGGGACGTGTATAGCAGCACCTTGAGCCACAAGTGAGCTTGTGTATGACAAGAGGACTTGTCTTTTCTCTTCTGAGCAAGGCATGATTGTGGGAATGAACTGCAGAATAGGCGGGGCGCTAAATGTCCAAGAATGACCTATAGATACGGTTTTGACGGACCAAAAATCCTTTATCGAGGCTGCCCAGATGTGCTGGAATTGAAGAAGGCGAGCCCCGACTTTCTACGTCTGGGCCGACCCTATATCAAAAGGACTTAGGGGCCTCACGTCCACCAGAGGAAGAGCTTTTTGCGGACCTTTGACTGGAGGGCTGTTTTTTTCGCCAGTTCTTCCTGAAATCACGCCCAGGTCTGTACCGACGGGCCTCCCTTGCCCGATCTTGATCCTGCCTGGGAAAAAATGTTCTCTGTCCATACGGACGTCGATCCTGGGGAAGGAAGCTTGACTTACCCCCAGTGGCCCGGGAAATGGCACTGTCCAACTTATTCCCAAAAAGGGAGGACCCTAAAAAGGTTATTTTGCACCAGGCCTGTTTAGAGGCAGGGTCAGCCACCCAAGGCCGCAGCCACAAGGCACGTTTGGCAGTAACAGAGGAGAGCATAACCCGAGACATTAGGCGAATAAGGTCAAGGGAGGCCTCCCCCAAAAACACAGAGGCCATTTTTAATTCTTGGACTGGAATGCTTCTGGCCAAGTCTTCAGAGGTGCAGGACAACACAGAGTCCATCTCATCTGTCCAGGCCTCCATTGCTTTTGACAAGGCTGCAAGGGCTAAGGCTGGTTTACAAGCCATGCCTGCTGTGATGTAGATGCGTTTTAGATCAGTGTCTATCTTCCTCTCCAAGCCATCTTTGAAGGAAACAGTGTTTTCCAAAGGGAGAGTGACATGTTTTACCAGTTTCATTAGGGCTGCATCAATTAAAGGGGCTGACTCCAAATGTCTCACTTCATCACTCTTGAATGGGTACAACTTTGCTACTTTAGAAATTAGGGATTTTTCTTATCTGTGCCAGACCATTCTTCTGTAATTACATCTCCAAGTTCACCAAGAAGGGGAAAGTTTGGACGGTCTTTTCTGAGCTGTTTAAAGAACTTCCTTTGCTTGGAAGGTGATTCTACTGTATCTTCCCATTTTAAAGCGTCTTTAACTGCTTTCACCAAGGTTGGGACCAGAGAAAAATCAAAGCTCGCTGCATAATTAATATTTTCCTCTTCACTCTCTGAGGACACACTCGGGGAGCGGTAAAGCTGAGAGGGCCCCGGAACCTCAGGAGTATCCTGAATAGGGACTGGTGATGGTTCAACTGGAGGGACAACCGCTTGGACGGAATCAGAGCCGTTCAAAGATTCTTGGACTACTCTTCTGACCAGGGCTTCTACCTGCTGGTCTTCACCTCCTCTTTCCCTTACAGCATGGGAATAACATGGCTCACAGAGGGATTTTCCTTCTGGGACCTGAGCTCTACATCCCCAACAGGAATTTCTTCCGGAGTGACTGGAATGGCGGTGAGAATGGCGACTGGACTTAGATCCAGAACCGTCTCTGTGATGTTTAGATGATGATCTAGAACTTCTAGAATTTGAATGATGACGCTGAGAACGAGCTTCAACATTATCTTCACGTGCTAGCGTCAAAGAAACAAACCTAGAGGGGCTGGGAACAAATACAGAAAACAAAAAAAAAAGCTATTTTTAAAAAGTGACCAAAAAAAAGAAACCTTATTGGAAAAACAGGTAGAGGAAAATAATTCCATCCTACCTGCAGCGTAAGGTTTGGCCACAGGGGGGCGGTGACACATCAATGGCAATGAAACCCACAGTACTGCAAAGACCAATGACAAAAAGAAACAAATGAGGCTTAAAATAACAAGACATACCTAAGGAGGAAGGACAGGACAGTGACTCAGCACTGATTCTTACCTTAGGACAGAAGAACGCTACCTAGAGTGCTGTGTTTCAGGACTGTGTCAATGAATAGCTGCATCTGACAGCTATTTGAACCTGCCGCTCTGCGATGACGTCATCACGCTCCGCCGTGCTCAACACGCGCCTGCACTGTGTGCGGCGTCACCCCAGTAGACCTCGCGCGCATGCGCGATCGCGGCCAACTGAACAGGACCGCGCATGCGCAACCAAGCCTCGTTCGCAAACGAGACCGGCGCATGCGCAGAACTACCAGGAGGCGGCGAGGCTGGAACGCAATGCGTTCCAGCGGCCATAACTGCACGAGGACAAACAACATACACAAACTGGCTGCCATAAAGTAAGTAATTGTAGAATATACATTACCACCGAGGAGTCCCATGATCCTGCCTGGAGCTGGAGCCACCGCTGCTCACGCTGTGTGGTCTGTGACATAAGGCCTCCTGCTAATAGCCAGGATAAATGGCCCGTTACTGCTTTACCTACCAATGGCAGGTTAAAGAAAGCTTTTTGAGGGTAAACACTACAGACTTGCATACGTCCATCCTGCTAATAGCAGAGACTTGTGGACTATAGAGGGAAAAATCACCAGGACTTCTGGATCAGGGAAAAAAACTTCTTAAGGTAAAAACAACCAAGGTCCTAGGAGGAGGACAAAAAAGGAACACAGTCTATGGTGAGAAGCAAAGCTTTATGGGAGAGGGGTCCTATGAGGTATGAGAGGCGGGATTAACCCACACGTAGGCTGCCATGGAGTTTGTCAGGAAACAACCTTTAGGGCCACTTTAAATCCAGCCTTGCAAACCCCTGAAAACTGTCTTTACGGTCACCATCCCACGATGTCTCTTTTCATATTACAAAAAAAAATGTTGAATAAAAATACTAAAATGTGTATGTACTGGCACTTTAATTTTTTTATTTTTTTTGCAAAAAAAATATGCAACACTTTAGTAAAAAAAAAAAATGAGGACAATGTGAATTTATTTATTTATTTCAGGTACTTATGGAGAGCCAACAATTTACGCAGAGCTTTAGGCCGCGTACACACGAGGAGATATATCCGATGAAAACGGTCCGACGGACCGTTTTCATCGGATATGTCTCCTGGGATGTTTTGGTCTGATGGCTGTACACACCATCAAACCAAAATCCCGCGGACAGACAGCGTGATGACGTTGACGCCGCCACGTCACCAAACCAGGAAGTAAAATACTTCCACGCAGGCGTCGAAACCATTTGACGCATGCGGGAGACTTCGGTCCGCTGGTTAAGCGTACTAACCAGCGGACATGTCGGACGGACAGGTTTCCAACAGACAAATTTTAAAGCATGCTTTAAAACTTTTGTCTGCTGGAAACCTGTCTGCTAGGCCGTACACACGGTCGGATCTGTCCGCTGAAACTGGTCTGCGGACCAGTTTCAGCAGATATGTTTGATTGTATGTACAGGGCCTCACAGATATAGGCCCAGATTCTCAAAGGAGATACGCCGTCGTATCTCTGAGTCTGAGCCGTCGTATCTATGCGCCTGATTCTTAGAACCAGTTACGCGTAGATTTGTATTAGATCCGACCGGCGTAAGTCTCTTACGCCGTTGGATCTTAACTGCATATTTACGCTGGCCACTAGGGGCGAATTCACGAACATACGCCCGGCCAACACAGTACAGATACACTGTTTACGTTAGGCTTTTCCCGGCGTAAAGTTACCCCTGCTATATGAGGCGTACATGCACATTTGAATTAGGCGGGCTTATGCCGGCCTATTTACGCTACGCGGCCGCAACTTTCGTTTGAGAATACGGCACTTGCTTGTAAAAGTTGCGGAGGCGTAACGTAAATAGGATACGTTACGCCCGCACAAAGATACACCATTCTACGTGAATCCAGG
Organism: Rana kukunoris; assembly: GCA_029574335.1. NCBI lineage: Eukaryota > Metazoa > Chordata > Amphibia > Anura > Ranidae > Rana > Rana kukunoris. The sequence goes on along the minus strand of CM056059.1, from coordinate 66,418,680 downwards.
CCTCATTGTCCAATATCAGATTTTACGGGTGGAGAGAGTGATTTTTTTCTTTTATTTTGGATGAACGAATTAATTTGGGCCCCTATGCAGTTCCATATAGGGCCCAGCAGCAGGTGGCAGTGCAGGCCAGGATTTGTAGGCTGCTGAGTAATGTCTTCACATCCCATTGAATTTTTTATTTTTTTTTACAGATTGTATGATATGGGGGGGGGGGTTTGATTAGCAGGGATCTGTGGACATGTGTGACTCGTCATATGAAAATCTGGCCAATAGGTAGGAAATATGTTCAAACCTTGTGCTGCATAGTAGACATATGCTCTGTCTAAAAATTCTTTTTTTTTTCATTTATGTTTCATCCATTTTATTGCTTTTTTTGGAAATTTGTAAGTTCAGGAAATTCGGGAGAAGATGTGGCCCCTTGTGGTTGAGGTTCTGACCCTTCCAGGTTCTGTCTGGAAGGTCATGGACCAATCAACACATTAGTCCTCACCAATCAGATCAAAGGAGAAAAAAGGATTTCCTTTAAAGGGTCAGTAGACCCAAGAGTCTTATTGTTGTCATAGGCGGAGCCTGGTGGGTGGACTCCACCCCCCAACTTCATGGATGTCTCAAATGCTCCAACACTGACATCTTCTTTGTATGTCCCAACACCTCCTAATACATTCTCCATAATATATACATGATCCACCAGGGATGGTGGGAACCCCTCATAATGGGCACAGCAGGTGTACAGACCTGGGAACTCAGCACAGGAATGGTGGAAACCCCTCATGATGGGCACAGCAAGGGTACAGACCAGGGAACTCAGCACAGGGATGGTGGGAACCCCTCATGATGGGCGCAGAAGGGGTACAGCTCAGGGAACTCAGCAGAGGGGTGATGGGAACCCCTCATGATGGGCACAGCAGGTGTACAGACCAGGGAACTCAGCACAGGGGTGGTGGGAACCCCTCATAATGGGCACAGCAAGGGTACAGACAAGGGAACTCAGCACAGGGATGGTGGGAACCCCTCATAATTGGCACAGCAGGTGTACAGACCCGGGAACTCAGCACAGGGATGGTGGAAACCCCTCATGATGGGCAAAGGAGTACAGATTTGGGAACCCAGCACAGGGATGGTGGGAACCCCTCATAATGGGCACAGCAGGTGTACAGACCCGAGAACTCAGCACAGGGATGGTGGGAACCCCTCATAATGGGCACAGCAGGTGTACAGACCCGGGAACTCAGCACAGGGATGGTGGGAACCCCGCCCTTGTACTGTGATGAATACTCCAACACTTCTTTGTATGTCCCAACCAGTGGCGACTGGTGAAGACCCCGCTCCTCCACATTTGGCCACTCCCACGTATCATAAGCCACACCCATTATAGAATCCACCCACTCCGTCCCCTGTATTCCACTTGCTTCAGCATCACAGCACAGAGTATATAGCCCCAGCATCACAAATCATGGTATATAACGCAGCCTTACAGATCGGCGCAAACAAACTAAAAAATTACACTGTTAGTAATTACCAGAGACTGCGGGCATACTGCACAAGATTACTAGAGACTGTGGACATACTGCATGAGATTACCAGATACTGCGACATACTGCACGGGATTACCAGAGACTGTGGACATACTGCACAAGATTACCAGAAACTGCCGACATACTACACGAGATTACCAGAGACTGCGGACATACTGCACGAGATTACCAGAGACTGCGGACATACTGTACGAGATTACCAGAGACTGCGGACATACTGCACAAGATTACCAGAGACTGCGGACATACTGCATGAGATTACCAGAGACTGCGGACATACTGCAGATTACCAGAGACTGCAGACATACTGCAGATTACCAGAGACTGCGGACATACTGTAGGAGATTACCAGAGACTGCGGACATACTGTAGGAGATTACCAGAGACTGCAGACATACTGCAGATTACCAGAGACTGCGGACATACTGTAGGAGATTACCAGAGACTGCGGACATACTGCAGGAGATTACCAGAGACTGCAGACATACTGTAGGAGATTACCAGAGACTGCGGACATACTGCAGGAGATTACCAGAGACTGCGGACATACTGTAGGAGATTACCAGAGACTGCGGACATACTGCACGAGATTACCAGAGACTGCGGACATACTGTAGGAGATTACCAGAGACTGCGGACATACTGCAGATTACCAGAGACTGCGGACATACTGTAGGAGATTACCAGAGACTGCGAACATACTGCAGATTACCAGAGACTGCGGACATACTGTAGGAGATTACCAGAGACTGCGGACATACTGTAGGAGATTACCAGAGACTGCGGACATACTGCAGATTACCAGAGACTGCAGACATACTGCAGATTACCAGAGACTGCAGACATACTGCAGATTACCAGAGACTGCGGACATACTGCAGGAGATTACCAGAGACTGCGGAAATACTGTAGGAGATTACCAGAGACTGCAAACATACTGCAGGAGATTACCAGAGACTGCAGACATACTGTAGGAGATTACCAGAGACTGCGGACATACTGTAGATTACCAGAGACTGTGGACAAGCTGTAGGAGATTATCAGAGACTGCGGACATACTGCACGAGATTACGAAAGACTGCAGACATACTGTAGGAGATTACCAGAGACTGCGGACATACTGTAGGAGATTACCAGAGACTGCAGACATACTGTAGGAGATTACCAGAGACTGCGGACATACTGTAGGAGATTACCAGAGACTGTGGACATACTGCAGATTACCAGATACTGCGGACATACTGCAGATTACCAGAGACTGCGGACATACTGCAGGAGATTACCAGAGACTGCGGACATACTGCAGGAGATTACCAGAGACTGCGGACATACTGTAGGAGATTACCAGAGACTGCGGACATACTGCAGGAGATTACCAGAGACTGCGGACATACTGTAGGAGATTACCAGAGACTGCGGACATACTGTAAATTACCAGAGACTGCGGACATACTGTAGGAGATTACCAGAGACTGCGGACATACTGCACGAGATTACCAGAGACTGCGGACATACTGTAGGAGATTACCAGAGACTGCAGACATACTGCAGATTACCAGAGACTGCGGACATACTGTAGGGGATTACCAGAGACTGCGGACATACTGCAGATTACCAGAGACTGCGGACATACTGTAGGAGATTACCAGAGTCTGCGGACATACTGTAGGAGATTACCAGAGACTGCGGACATACTGCAGATTACCAGACTGCAGACATACTGCAGATTACCAGAGACTGCGGACATACTGCAGATTACCAGAGACTTCGGACATACTGCAGGAGATTACCAGAGACTGCGGAAATACTGTAGGAGATTATCAGAGACTGCGGACATACTGCACGAGATTACGAGAGACTGCAGACATACTGCAGATTACCAGAGACTGCAGACATACTGTAGGAGATTACCAGAGACTGCGGACATACTGTAGATTACCAGAGACTGCGGACAAGCTGTAGGAGATTATCAGAGACTGCGGACATACTGCACGAGATTACGAGAGACTGCAGACATACTGCAGATTACCAGAGACTGTGGACATACTGTAGAAGATTACCAGAGACTGCGGACATACTGCAGATTACCAGAGACTGCGGACATACTGTAGGAGATTACCAGAGACTGCGGACATACTGTAGGAGATTACCAGAGACTGCGGACATACTGTAGGAGATTACCAGAGACTGTGGACATACTGCAGATTACCAGAGACTGCGGACATACTGCAGATTACCAGAGACTGCGGACATACTGCAGATTACCAGAGACTGCGGACATACTGCAGGAGATTACCAGAGACTGCAGACATACTGTAGGAGATTACCAGAGACTGCGGACATACTGCAGGAGATTACCAGAGACTGCGGACATACTGTAGGAGATTACCAGAGACTGCGGACATACTGTAAATTACCAGAGACTGCGGACATACTGTAGGAGATTACCAGAGACTGCGGACATACTGCACGAGATTACCAGAGACTGCGGACATACTGTAGGAGATTACCAGAGACTGCGGACATACTGCAGATTTCCAGAGACTGTGGACATACTGTAGGAGATTACCAGAGACTGCGGACATACTTCAGATTACCAGAGACTGCGGACATACTGTAGGAGATTACCAGAGACTGTGGACATACTGTAGGAGATTACCAGAGACTGCGGACATACTGCAGATTACCAGAGACTGCAGACATACTGTAGGAGATTACCAAAGACTGCGGACATACTTTAGATTACCAGAGACTGCGGACAAGCTGTAGGAGATTATCAGAGACTGCGGACATACTGCAGATTACCAGAGACTGCGGACATACTGTAGGAGATTACCAGAGACTGCGGACATACTGTAGGAGATTACCAGAGACTGTGGACATACTGCAGATTACCAGAGACTGCGGACATACTGCAGATTACCAGAGACTGCGGACATACTGCAGATTACCAGAGACTGCGGACATACTGCAGATTACCAGAGACTGCGGACATACTGCAGGAGATTACCAGAGACTGCGGACATACTGCAGGAGATTACCAGAGACTGCGGACATACTGTAGGAGATTACCAGAGACTGCGGACATACTGCAGGAGATACCAGGACTGCGGACATACTGTAGGAGATTACCAGAGACTGCGACATACTGAGATTACAGAGACTGCGGACTACTGTAGGGGATTACCAGAGACTGCGGACATACTGCAGATTACCAGAGACTGCGGACATACTGTAGGAGATTACCAGAGTCTGCGGACTGTAGGAGATTACGGACTGCGGATACTGCAGATTACCAGACTGCAGACATACTGAGATTACCAGAGACTGCGGACATACTGCAGATTACCAGAGACTTCGGACATACTGCAGGAGATACCAGGAGATACTGTAGGAGATTATCAGAGACTGCGGACATACTGAGAGATTACGAGAGACTGCGACATACTGAGATTACAGAGACTACTACTGTAGGAGATTACCAGAGACTGCGGACATACTGTAGATTACCAGAGACTGCGGACATAGGAGATTATCAGAGACTGCGGACATAGCACGAGATTACGAGAGACTGCAGACATACTGCAGATTACCAGAGACTGTGGACATACTGTAGAAGATTACCAGAGACTGCGGACATACTGCAGATTACCAGAGACTGCGGACATACTGTAGGAGATTACCAGAGACTGCGGACATACTGTAGGAGATTACCAGAGACTGCGGACATACTGTAGGAGATTACCAGAGACTGTGGACATACTGCAGATTACCAGAGACTGCGGACATACTGCAGATTACCAAACTGCGGACTACTGCGATTACCAGAGACTGCGGACATACTGCAGGAGATTACCAGAGACTGCAGACATACTGTAGGAGATTACAGAGACTGCGGACAACTGCAGGAGATTACCAGAGACTGCGGACATACTGTAGAGATTACCAGAGACTCGGACATACTGAAATTACCAGACTGCGGACATACTGTAGGAGATTACAGAGACTGCGGACATACTGCAGAGACCAGAGACTGCGGACATACTGTAGGAGATTACCAGAGACTGCGGACATACTGCAGATAGGACTGACATACTGTAGGAGATTACCAGAGACTGCGGACATACTTCAGGACTGCGGATACTGTAGGAGATTACAGAGACTTACCAGAGACTGCGGACATACTGCAGATTACCAGAGACTGCGGACATACTGATTACAGAGACTGCGGACAAGCTACCAGAGACTGCGGACATACTGCAGATTACCAGAGACTGCGGACATACTGCAGATTACCAGAGACTGCGGACATACTGCAGATTACCAGAGACTGCGGACATACTGCAGGAGATTACCAGAGACTGCGGACATACTGCAGGAGATTACCAGAGACTGCGGACATACTGTAGGAGATTACCAGAGACTGCGGACATACTGCAGGAGATTACCAGAGACTGCGGACATACTGTAGGAGATTACCAGAGACTGCGTACATACTGCAGGAGATTACCAGACTGCTCCCGGCCCCACCCGCCTCCACAGACGCTTTGTTGGGGCCCACACTAACCGTGAATTGGGGCCCCCGGTGACCGCTTTGCAGAGTGCACAGAGGACACAGGAGGCTGTATTCCAGCGCTAGCCAGCAGAGAGGGGGCCGGGAGCTCCACTGACTCTCTGACCCCGCCCCATGCAGCCTGTATGCCCGGAACACAGTGCCTGTAGTGAGAGCCAGTGATCGGAGTGGGAGCGTCAGTGGAGCTCCCGGCCCTGCCCCCAGACCTCTGTATGCCAGTATAGAAGGGTCAGAGCGTCAGCGGAGCAACCAGCCCCGCCCCCTCTCTGCTGGCTAGTGCTGGAATACAGCCTCCCGTGTCCTCTGATCTATGCTACAAAGCCGTCATCAGGGGTGCCCCAATTCATGGGTAGCAAAGATTGGGCCCTGGGTGACTGCCCTGGTCACCCTAGGATATGAAGTATGTCCAGGGCCGTCTTTAGCACAGGGAAAAAGGGGAAGCTGCCCCAGGCTCAGTCATTGTTGTGGGGGCCCTTAAAGCCCACACTGCCTGCAAATAGTTGGGCACTGTTGTCACCCTAGGACAGGAAGTGTGTTACTGGCAGGATCTAGGCATGTGCATTTCGTTTCGTTCCGAATCGAAATTCGGACGAATTTTCCATTATTCGGACATTCGGATGCATACGAATTTCCGAATTGCTATAATAGCGAAAAATTTCGACCGTTTTCGGAATTCGTTCATTTCCGACCGAATTTCAAAAAAAAAAAAAAAAAAAAAGCTTGAAATCGAATTTTTTTCGAATTCCGAATCGAATACCCGCGGACTAAATTCGATCGGAATTCGAAAAAAAAAAAAAAATATATTTTCGAATTTAATTCGAAAAAAATTCTATTCGAAAAGAGACTATTTGTTTTCTAATCTGGTTGAAATATTTTCGATTTCGACCGTTTTTTTCGAAATTCGGTCGAAAATGAACTAATTCGAAAAACGGTCGAAATATTTTCGATTTCGACCGTATTTTTCGAAATTCGGTCGAAAACGAACGAATTCCGAAAACGAATTCAACACATGTAACGAACCTAACTTAACGAAATTTATTAAATGACGAATTGAAACGAAACGAAACGAATTTTTCACTTTTGCACATGCCTAGCAGGATCACTAGGTGAAAATAAAGAGGGGGGGGACGGAAAACAAATGCAGCCTCCATATCTAAGGACGAGTGAGATGCAATAAATTACACTTTGGTTCTTGGGTTTAGACGGTCCGGGTGGGTGTCACTGGTGTGCTAGAAGTCCATAATCCCCAGGAGGCGGGGCAGTGACACCAAAGTGAGCAGAACTGCTGTGATGTCACTATTCTTAGCTCTGGTGTATGGGGGGGCGGGGGCGAGGGGGGGTGATAACAAGAGCCCGGGGATTACTTTACAAATCCTTTGGCAGGTAGAATATTTCCTGTATCTGTTATTCAGCTCTTTGGCAGGAATGGTCATTTAATCCCCATATCCTAGGAGTCGGCTCCCAATAACAGAGAGCAATTCATAGGCCCAGAAGGTCCAGGCCTCACATAATCCTTTGTCCCCGGGGGACCCCCGGCTCGGTTTCAGGACTGGTGTCGGTAACCTGTATTTAAACGGCTACTTTTGCTGTTCTTATGCTAATCCTAAATGGTAACTTGGTGAAATAAAAAAACGCTCTCCCTGTACACCGGACAAACCAGACCGACGGGTTCCACAGCTCCGCCCTTCTGGAGGCTTAGAGGAGAAACCCCCTGCCTACCTCGACCGCACAAAGGCCTAGATTCATAAAGCACTTAGGCCGACGTATAACACGTTACGCCGACGTAAGTGCAAATGTGCGCCGGCGTATGTGTGCGCCAGACCCACAAACCAACATGCGCCTAAAACCAGGCTACACCCCGCCGACGTAGCTTGCACACGCCGGCGTAGGGTGGGCGCACATATGGGCTGGGTGCATGGTGCAGCTCCTATTGATTAGCCATTCAAACATGCAAATGAGGGAAATACGGCGATTCACGAACGTGCGTGTGCCCGGCGCATGCTACGCGAGATGCGCGTAAGTTATACGTCCGGTGTAAAGTTATTCCCCATAAAGGAGGTGCAACCCGGCAACAGACATGCAAAGGTCTGCACCAGGGAACACAAGCCGGCATATTGTGCGTTGGATGTGTGTCTGGCTGGGCGTACATTATGTTCACGGCGTACGCGGTGATCCTGCGTAGCTTAGGCAGTTGTGCCGGCGTGGTTGTGAGCAGGCGCAGGGGGGTGCTGTGCATGCATCCATGTCACGGCACATGCGCAGTTCGTGATACGTACCTATCTGGCGCTCGGGCCATCATTTGCATGAGGTCATGCCTCATTTGCATGGGTTCACGCCCACTTCCACCTACGCTGGCATGCGCCTTCGAAACCCACGCCACGCTGGCGCAGCGTTGAGAGCACTGGCTTGCTGAATGCAATGCTTTGTCTCTTCGCGCTGTGTTGGCATGGTGTACGGTGTTTTCTCTACGTCGGCGTAATGTGCGCCTTGCTCTCTGTGAATCTGGGCCCAAATCACTGAACGGAAGTTGGAATCTTCCACAGAATATCCACCGGTTATGGGGGGGTGGAGCAATGCTCTGCAGATCAATCAACAATGGAAATAACTCGCAGGGTATATCAATCAGCATCTGTCAGGAGAGAGATGGGAAGGTGCAATGCTCTGCAGCTCTCCAGGTCGATCAATAACTTACCAATATACACTACATTACCAAAAGTATTGGGACGCCGTGACCTTTAACCACTTCAGCCCCCGGAAGATTTGGCTCCCAAACAAATTTGGCGTCCTTTTTTCCCCACAAACAGAGCTTTCTTTTGGTGGTATTTGATCGCCTCTGCGTTTTTTATTTTTTGCGCTATAAACAAAAATTGAGCGACGATTTTGAAAAAAAAATAATAATATATTTTTAACTTTTTGCTATAATAACCACTTCAGCCCCCGAACCGTTTTGTTGCTAAAGGACCTGGCCCCTTTTTGCGATTCGGCACTGCGTCGCTTCAACCGACCATCGCGCGGTCGTGCGATGTGCTACCCAAACAAAATTGATGTCCTTTCCCCCCCCCCCCACAAATAGAGCTTTCTTTTGGTGGTATTTACGCTATAAACAAAAATAGAGGGATAATGTTGAGAAAAAAAGCAATATTTTTTTATTTTTTGCTATAATAAATATCCCCAAAAAATATATAAAAAAACAAATGTTTTGCTCAATTAAGGCCGATACGTATTCTTCTACCTATTTTTGTAAAAAAAATTGCAATAAGCGTTTATCAATTGGTTTGCGCAAAAGTTATAGCGTTTACAAAATAGGGGGTCGTTTTATGGCATTTTTATTAATAATTTTTTTTTTTACTAGTAATGGCGGCGATCAGAGATTTTTATTGTGACTGCGACATTATGGCGGACACATCGGACACTTTTGATGCCATTTTGGCACATTGGCATTTATACAGCGGACAGTGCTATAAAAATGCACTGGTTACTGTGAAAATGACACTGGTAGGGAAGGGCTTAACCACTAGGAGGCGATGAAGGGGTTAAGTGTGTCCTACGGAGTGATTCTAACTGTGAGGGGGCGTGGCTACGAGTGACACATCACTGATTGCTGCTCCTGATGACAGGGAGCAGTAGATCAGTGTCCTGTCACTAGGCAGAACAGGGAAATGCCTTGTTTACACAGGCATCTCCCCTTTCTGCCGTTCCGTGACACGATTGCGGGACATTGAGTCCACGGATCCCGCGGGCACGGTCACGGAGCTCGCAGCGGGGGGGGCGTGCCCGCTAGGTGGCAGATTTAAAGCAACCCACCTGTACGTTGCTTTGCCTGCTCGTGCAATTCTGCCAACGTATATCTACGTTAGGCAGTCGCCAAGTGGTTAATGGTATCCCAGTCTTAGTTTGTAGGGTTCAATATTGAGTTGGCCCATAGACATGTGCAATTAGTTTCGCTCCGAATTCGTCAATTTCGGAAATATCCAAATAGAACGAAAACCTTTTCCGAATATTCGTAAATTCTGAAACCCGGAAATTCGAAAATCTGAAATTCTAACTAATTAATAATAACTTAACTACAGTGAAACCTCGGATTGCGAGTAACGCGGTTAACGAGCGTTTCGCAATACAAGCATTATTTTTTTTTTAAATCCTGACTAGGTTTGCGAGTGTTGTCTCCGAACACGAGCGGAATTCAAGTCACAGCGGGATCGCGAGTGGTGCCGCGGGTGCGCACGCCGCCCTAGAACGCCGTGACGTCCACTCTCATCGACGAGGGGTTGACAATGACGTCAATCCCCTATGGCCCGGTAAGGAAGTGGTTAAATGAAGCGCGTCCCCGCGCCGAACGAACTGCGCATGCGCCAGGCCAGAACGTAGCCCAGTGCGCATGCTCCAAGTCACGTCGGAAATAGTTAATGAAAATGACATGAACGTCACTTACGCAAAGCCCTATTCGCGAACGTTTTACGTAAATGACGGGAAAAATTACGCCGGCACGCCGACCATACATAACTATGGCTGCGCCTCATACAGCAGAGGTAACATTACACCGGTATTACGCTAACGCAAATGACGTAAAACAAATGCGCAGGCCGGGCGTACGTTCAGGAATCAGCGTATTACGCTCATTTGCATATTTTACATGGGAAAGCCACCTAGCGGGCAGCGTAAATATGCATCTAAGATACGACGGCGTAAGTGCCTTACGCCGCTCATATCTTAGCAACATTTAAGTGTATCTTAATATGAGCATACGCTTAAATGTGCGATGGCTCAGAGTAGGACTTACAACGGCGTATCTTCGGAAACGCCTGTCATAAGCCTACCTGAATCTAGCTCTTAGTTTTTAACGTCGTTTTAGCCCACACTTGATTATTTTTTTACAACCCAAAAAAAACGTTTTTTTTTTTTGTTGTTTTTCAGAAGATGAAAAACGATGTGAAGCCCACACACGATCATTTTAAATGACGTTTTTAAAAACGTTGTTTTTTTTTTCATGCCAGAAAGTGATCGTGTGTACGCGGCATTAGATGAACTTTCGAACAAAAGTAGTTGACTCAATGATGACAAAAAAGAGTGTTCTGACTAATGATTTTTCAGTGAACGCATGTCTGGTGGTCAGCATTTCACACAGATGGCGGTCAGCATGATTGTAATAGCTCATGTTCCAGTCAGAGGAGCAAAAAGAAAAAAAAAAACACTACAAGTTCTGTGGATGTTCTTGCTGTGCTGCAGAATAAATGACTTCCGGATTGTCCAGGAAGACATTAGTGTCTGGAATCTCTAGATGTCACATGACTTCTCATCTTCCTGTTTCACTTTGGAAGTTGATTTGGAGACAGTCCTTCCAGAAGGTGGGTTAATGATTCCTTTCTATATAAGAATTCAAACTTTGTAAAAGAAACGTCTGCATACTTCTCGGTGTCGCACTGATTACGTGATTGCGTTTAGCAAACATTCACACTCCATTCCAGCCTTGTAATATGGGTGAGGACAGTTCATACACAGCAGCAGAATAGGGTGGGAAAACTGCCACAGAAGTTAGCACTGCTCCGTATAATGCTATTCAGAATTGAAATGCTGAAGTCCAGATTTCAAGCTAATCAGGGCTATTTAAAGCTATAGATTACGTTTTATTTAAATTTTTTATGAATAAAAAAAACGTACATTTATTAACCACGTGCTTACTGTAAGGTGACCAGATTTTTTTAATGAAATCCGGGGACATTTTTTTTTTACTTGTAATGGCGTCGATCTGCGATATTGCGGTGGACAAATTGGACACTAATGACACTTTTTTGGGAACCAGTGATGACACTGGCTGGGAAGAGGATAACATCTAGGGCAGGGGTGGCCAACCAGTGGCCCGGGGGCCACATGTGGCCCGCGGAGCCCTCTGATGTGGCCCGCGACCTCCTTCTCTGGAATGGTGGTTTGGCAAGCCCAGATCGCAGGTTTGCCGACCCGCTATACCACATCATCAGTGTTGTGAATGAAGCTGGTGGTAAAGGAAGATGGCGGCAGCAGAGACCCATAAGCCGATGCTTCCTCTACAGCGCCGGCTTTTGCCACAGGGGGAGTCTATGGCAAAGTTCAGCTAACCCGCAGGATAGACACAGGTGCACTACGCTGCACCCAAAGTGTGGGTAACCAACAGCACATCAGTGTGAAAGCAGTCTTAGGCCCTTTTCACACGATGGACCCGACCAAATGGAACCCTTAATTCACCTCTGTAGAGAGGCAGATGTCTGCTTACGCCCGCCTACCTCCAATCTGAAAACCAGAAGAGAATTCATACCCTTTCATCTGGGTGGATAGGAGGGCCTATAGAGTAGCCGTGACCTGACATCCGCCCACTCCGCTCATTGTGGCCCTCGACTGGTTACCAAGTTGCTTAAGTGGCCCTCCCTCTTCAAAAGGTTGGGCCCCCTTGATCTAGGGCAACCAAAGGGTTAAATGTGTGGGGAGGTGCTTTTACTAAGGGAAGGCATAGATCCCTGTACTTGCTTTGCAGGAACACAGGATCAGTGTCTTCCATACTGACAGAACGGCGATCTGCCTTGTTTACATAGGCAGACCACAGTTCTGTCTTTGAACATAACGATCAGCGGGTACCCGTGGACATCGAGTCCGCCAGAGCCGCTGATTGGCTCCAATACTCAGAAATGCATTATGTATATACGTGATCCTGCACAGCGTGGCCGTCCTGTAGTAGTAAATTGCTATCAGGCGATCAGCAACTGGTTAACATCATCAGCATTATGATAACTCACAGGCAGCAAGCACTCTATCATGGCTTTGGTTGGCTCTGTCACAGTGTGTCACTTAACATGGCTGCTGGGTGCTGATACATATGACCAATAAGTTACCAAAATCAGCACCCAGCAGACATGTTATGTGACACACTGTGACAGAGCCATGATAGGGTGCCTGCTGCCTGTGAGTTATGATACCATCCATGATGCCAGAGAGACAGATACAGTGCAATGTAGTCTATTCACAGACACCCCCAAAGTACATCTGTGTTGAAGCCTTGAAGGCGCTGGCAGCCCCACGATCGGATCCGCTTCCCCTCTGTTCCTGCTGCTGCAGCCCAGCTGCCTCTCTCTGCCCATCACTGCCACCACCCCCTGCCCACCTCACAGCCTGTCAAGTCTCACTCTCTGGGCCCCGGTTACTACTGAATGGGGAGCGGAGGAAGATCACTCCGCCAGGGAAGGCAAGGAGATAAAACAGGCAGGCGGCTGTCCGGGACATGAGCCAAGGCAGAAGAACATGCGAGCGGAGCTGGATGGGCATACACCCAAAACTGAAGAAATGGTCCCTCCACTCCGACCAGCACATGATCATCAGAAAGGGGCACATGTAATGGAAAAATACACCCCTAAGCTAGTAGGCGCGGTGGAGCAGGGGGGTGTAATTCAGAATATTTTTTTTTTAATTCTGTCTTTGAATTTGCCCTAGCCCCTGTTCAAATCCAATCTGGGGACAAAACTGGGGACAGACTTGACCTGGGGACAGTGTCCTCAATCCGGGACTGTCCCCTGAAACCAGGGATGTCTGGTCACCCTAGCTTACTGGGCACATATACCCCCCTCCTGCCCAGGTGAAATTTCAGCTTCCGGCACTGCATCGCTTTAACTGACAATTGCGCGGTCGTGCGACGTGGCTCCCAAGCAAAATTGACGTCCGTTTTTCCCCACAAGTAGAGCTTTCTTTTGGTGCTATTTGATCCCTGTGCGGTTTTTATTTTTTGCACTATAAACAAAAAAGAGCAACAATTTTGAAAAAAAAATACAATATTTTTTACTTGTTGCTATAACAAATAGCCCAATTTAAAAATGACTGGGGGATGTGGCCGATCTGTGTCCCTATGTACAAGGGACACAGATCGGTCTCCTCTTCAGAGACAGGACGCTGTCTCTGTGTAAAACGGCAATGAGAGATGATCTCAAATGTTTACGGCCAACACAGAATTTCCCTGCTGCGCGCTTGGGAGCGCGCGCGGAGGACGTCAAAAGACGTCCTGTTGGATATTCAGGTCCGCGTACCTATTGGCGTACCTGTACGTCCCTGCCTAGACGGGGGTCGGGGGTCTGATCGGGACCCCCCTGGTACTTGCGGCGGTCCTCGTGGCTGCAGGAGCGATCCGGGATGAGGGGGCGCCTGTTCGTTTTTGTCCGCCCCCTCCGGATCGCTCCCAGCCAATCCGCGTCCTCCCTGAAGTGCACTTCTTTGGGAGCCACGTTGCACGACCGCGCAATTGTCTGTTAAAGCGACGCAGTGCCGAATTGTAAAAACGCCTCTGGGCATTTAGCAGCATATTGGTACGGGGCTTAAGTGGTTAAGCTAGCGCATTGTTTATTCACTTACCTTTTCCTTCAATTCCCCTTCTAAATGTTTTTTCTCTTTGTTTTCTTTGTCTGAATTTCTCACTTCCTGTTCCTCCTCAGTAAGCTGTTCTGGCTGACTAACCCCCAGCCAGATGATGGGGGCAAGCTTACTGAGGAGAAACAGGAAGTGAGAAATTCAGAAAAAGGTAAGAAATTCTGAAAAAGGGAAGGGGCAGGTACAATCATGCCCCCTCCCTATGATGGTGGCACCAATTAGGCGTGTGAGAAATGTGGGAGGTCCCGAATGCAGTTGTAAGTCGAAGGACCTGCCCCAGAAGCCCCCCCCCCTTGCAAACAGGCCTTCCTCCAGTCTTACAACCCCTGCCATCCAAACCCGTCTATCCCCTGTGCCCAGTATTGAACGCGGATGGCAGCTTTTACTGCCCGCCGGCCACTGTCCCTGTGATACCTTCAGTACCAGATTCTGTTACCCAACCATCTGCTGCCTCTGCCCATTATTCTCCAGTGTCAGGACCCCGTCAGTCTACCCTGGCTAGGGCACCAGCACCTCCCGCAGCAGTACCACCCCCGCCCTTCAGCCAACTTTCCTATGCCGACCCAGCAGGTTCTATTTGGGATGGTCCTGATGAGAGGAGTAGGATGCAGGACCTACGGGACCTGATAACCTGGAACCTGGGGCCCGGCCGTGTGCTGCCAAACGCTCCGCTCATGTATGTCTCCTTTACCCCCTCACAAGCATCCACCCTAGTAGTTTCCCTCCCTGACACTGAGCGGCAGCCCATGCCATTCTACCGTCAGATTGCACAAATCCAAAAGACATACTCGTCGGCGTGGAGGGACTTAGGACTTAGCCAACTTATGTGAAATTAAAGCAGGTGATGCATATTGGCCCATAATGGAGAAACATTTTAATAATGCCCGGTTGGAGAGCGAGGTCTCATATAACTCAGGGGTTGTATTTTCTGACCAGTTACAGGAATAAGTTAGAAGTAAATTAGCAGATCAGGCAACTAGCATTCAGGATGTGACATAAGACCCGGCGGAGTCTGTGGAAATGTTTTACATGAGACTCACTCGGGTCTTTACTGATCTAGGATTCTCTTTACATACCAAAGCCCATTATCAAATGCTGTCAAGTGCTTTCGTAGCGGGTTTGAAAGAACGGGCAGATAGTGGCCCGTCCAGAGTATAGGACATTATCCTTAGAAGCCCTATTGCCTGTCGCAAAAGGTCTGGAAATACAACAACCACTCCAGGAAGTAAAACCCTTAATGACAAGTTATAGCGTCTACAAATTGACGGTTAGATTTATGGCATTTTTATCATTATTTTTCTTTA
Source organism: Rana kukunoris (assembly GCA_029574335.1). Lineage (NCBI taxonomy): Eukaryota > Metazoa > Chordata > Amphibia > Anura > Ranidae > Rana > Rana kukunoris. The sequence goes on along the minus strand of CM056059.1, from coordinate 66,402,889 downwards.
CTAGTAATGGCGCAATCAGCGATTTTTTTTTAGCGGCACTGTAACATTGCGGCGGACAGATCAGACACTTTTGACACTTTTTTGGGACCAGTGACATTATTACAGTGATCAGAGCTAAACATATCAACTGATCACTGTTTCGTGCCAATAAATGCTGCCCATAAGTGCCAATCAGTGTTGCCTATCAGTGCCACCTATCCGTACCATTAGTGCTGCCAATCGGTGCCACCTATCAGGGCCCATCAGTGCTGTCTATCAGTGCCAATCATTGCTGCTAATTAGTGCCAATCAGTGCTGCCAACCAGTGCCACCTATCAGTGGTGCCTATCAGTGCTGTCAGTCAGTGTCATGTGTCAGTGTCTGTTATGTGCTCCCGCACCACAAAAAAAGTGTAGTGCTAACTTACTTTTCAATAACTTAACGATGGTGGAACCCTCTATGTATGGAAATCTCAATAAACTTCAATATTACCACAGTGCTGGTCTCTGTGATAATAAACATCAAACTGAAAAGAGACATAAAAAATTAAACTTAGCCGGCATGGTGGAAACCCCTCCTATACATATTTGTCATACAGATTAACTTCAAGTGCAATAATTCCATTGATTTGTGATTTCACATGTAATACACATCAAAAGGAGAATAAGACATACATGTTTTTTAAACTTAGCAAGGATGGTGGAAACCCCTGTACAAATAATTGCAATACAAATGAACTTCAAGTGCAACAACTTTTTAGTTGGAAGGTTCACACTGTTATAGCACTTGGATTTTTTTTTTTTATTCTTACACTTAATTTTATATGTTTTAGTTACTATTAAAATGTGAATTTTTGCACTTGAAGTTATTTTCCAAGTCCATGTCTTTATGGATAATGCTTTGTGTACTGGTGTCAAGTCATGTTGGAATAGGACGGGGCCATCCCCAAACTGTTCCCACAAAGTTGGGAGCACGAAATTGTCCAAAATGTCTTGGTATGCTGAATGAATGAATGAATGAATGAATGAAAACTTATATAGCGCGGCACATGCGAACTGAATCGCCTCTGGGCGCTTGTTGTTCCTGTCTCCTTTGATATCAAAAGAGAAAAGTCTTGACCTTTTTCCTAAATGCTAGGTGGTTCTCCTCCAACCGAATGCTGGTTGGTAAAGCGTTCCATAGTCTGGGACCCTGGATCGCAAATCTTCTCTCTCCTTTGGACTTGAAGTTGGCTTTCGGAACCTGGAGCAGGTTCTGATTCGTGGATCGCAAAACGCGATTTGGATTATGCGCTTTTATTAATTCGCATAAGTAAAGGGGGGCACTCTCATGGACACATCTATGCGTAAGACAGAGAGCTTTAAAAGCAATTCTGTCTTTGACTGGCAGCCAATGAAGGGATCTCAGTGAAGGCGAGATGGATTCCCAGGGCTTTTTCCCAGTCACAAGTCTGACGGCCATATTCTGAACGACTTGCAGACGAGCGATTTGGTACTTGGGGAGGCCGAGGTAAAGGGCATTTGCATAATCCAGCCTGGAGTTTACAATAGCTCCCACCACGACCGCTAGGTCTTCTTTAGGGATGAACGGAGTGAGTCTGCGTAGTAGGCGCAGTAGATGGTGAGATCCGCTGACCACTGACCCTATTTGTGCGTCCATTGTCATAAAGGAGTCAAAAATGACCCCTAGGCTTTTGACTTTGGCGCTAGGGGTGATGAGTTTGCCCAAAATAGGCGGGGGGGTCCACGCTGTTGAAAGTTGATTCCTACGTTTGGCGTGAAACAGAAGAAGTTCTGTTTTCGCTCCATTGAGTTTAAGATAACTCTTTGTCATCCAATCCTCTATCAAAGAGAGACATGTCTCTAGATTGAGGTGGTGATCCTGTCTGTTGCAGATGCGGAAATACAGTTGCGTGTCGTCTGCATAAGAGTGATAAAGCAGTTTTTGGCTGCTAATAATCTCAAAAAGAGGACGAAGGTAGATGTTGAATAGCACTGGCGACAGAGGCGATCCTTGAGGGACTCCGCATGTTACTGTGCGTTTTTCAGACGTAAACGGTCCTAGCTTCACTGTTTGCGATCGGTTTTCCAAAAAAGAGGAGAACCAAGATAAATCGCCTTCTGCGACCCTGGCTACTTCAGTAAGCCGAGTCAGTAACAGATTGTGGTCTACAGTGTCAAAAGCTGCACTTAGGTCCAACAGAACCAGGAGACAAGATTCTCCTTCGTCTGCGGCCTTGAGAACATCGTCCCATACTTTCAGCAATGCTGTTTCCGTCCCATGTCCGGGACGGAAGCCTGATTGCAATGGATCAAGTAGCTTGTGGGTATCTAGATGCTGTTGCAGCTGTTGTACCACTACTTTTTCCATTATCTTAGAGAATACGCTGAGGCTTGTTATGGGACGGCGGTGGAGTGGGTCCTTGGGGTCCAAGGAGGGTTTCTTCAGGATGGGTTGGATTATACCCTCTTTCAACTGTGAGGGCACTATGCCCTCCAAGAAAGACTGGTTGATAAGCTGCGTAATGGGAGGAGCCAGGATGTCGGCACATTCCTTCAGCAGTTTTATGGGGATAATGTCATTTGGCGCTGCGCCATTGCGCAGAGTACAAATGACATTTTTAGTGGACTCAACTGAGATGGGTTCTAGGGTAAACTTACCTGATATCGAAGAATTACTATGGGTGCTGTGTGAAAGGCTACAGGGGGGGCTGAGGGGAGAAAAGTTTTGCTGAATGCTTTCACGGATTGCCTCGATTTTATCAACGAAATAATCCGATAGCTCATTGCAAAATTCTTGTGTGTCAGAACTGGGGGCTTCAATACATCCTGGTTTCATGGTCTGGGTGACCATCTTGAAGAGTTCGCGGGGGCGGTTAAGGGCCCCGTTGATAGCCTCCGAGAAATAATTCTTCTTGGCTTGGAAAATTCCTTTGTGGTATTTTCTTGTTGTCGCCTTGTAGATGGATAAGTTTAGCTCTGAAGAACATCTTTTCCAGGCAGATTCTGCCCTTCTACGTTCTTGCTTCAGTAGCGACAGCTGGTTGTTAAACCAGCTGCGGTTGTTTTTCCGAATGCGGGTTCGTCGTTTCGGCGCTACCAAATCGGCTGACTGTAGCATGGCCGAGTTGATGGCTTCCAATGTTTCAACGGCCGTTTGATGCGGCTGAGTTGTTTCTATTTTTTTCCTTAAAATCGTTCTGAAGAGTTCCGAGTGGAGCTTCTTCTGACATCTAGTCCAGTGTGTTGTCACTGGATTTGATGTTTTTGTTGTGGGGGGGATTGTGGAAATGAATTTAATTGCATGGTGGTCTGTCCATGGCAACTTTTCATTTTCCAAAATTTTTATTTCCAGATCTTGTCTGAAAATAAGATCAAGTGTGTGGCCTGAAGCATGTGTGGGCCCACATACTAGTTGCTGTAACCCTAAATCTTCCAGGTGGTCAATACAGGCATCCGCAACGATGTCTTGTGAGGAATTGGCCCAGAGATTGAAATCCCCTAACAGCAACAGGTGTTTGCTGTTGAGGGTATAAGTGGAGAAGAAATCTGTCCATGATGATAGCAGCTGCGATTTTGGGCCCGGTGGCCTATAGCAGAGCAGAATGTGGACGGTCTCCTTTGAATTTGCTTGCAGTTGCAGAGTAAGGGTTTCCATGAATGGAAGAGGGTTTTGAAGGGCTGGTTTTGTGATCGCAAGATGAGTCTTGTGGATCACCGCCAGGCCTCCCCCTCTTTGCCCTATTCTGTTTTCTGTGATAATACGGTAGTTTTCTGGCACCAGTTCTCCTAGAATGGTGTTACAGTCGGCTGCGAGCCAGCTCTCTGTAATAAAGAGGCAGTCTAAATCGTGTTGTAGAATGAAGTCATGGATTTCAAGTCTATGTTTTACTGCCGATCTTGTGTTGATCAAAGCACATAAAATGTGCTTGGGCTGGGGTAAATGGCTAAAATTTTTGATGGCCGATCGTCGATCGATCCTCAAAAGTTGCTCCATTCTTAGGGTCTTTTTGGTGATGGCTGGCAGTATTGCGGCGCAACTCCTCAGATCCCAAATGGTTTCTGCAGAGTACCGCAGATTAGCCATGGTAGCCAATCACCGGGGCAAAGTAGTTATTTTTTGGTGACGATGGGGGGAGGATTCAGTGAATCCTCCCAGCTTGATCCAGAGGAAGGCAAAAAACCCCTAGCCGTGCTGTGCCAATTTGCTTTGGTAGGGGAAAAAATTCCTTCCTGATCCCTGAATGGCGATCGGGCGAAGCCCCTGGATCAAGTATTATTAAATTATGAAACAGGGGGGTGAGAGCTGTCACTGCTGCTGGGGTGTACCAAGATGGCCGCCGACCGGGAGCAGGACCAGGGACCCAGGCTGATGTATAGTCAGCTGGAAGGACTGGGATGGGGGGGGACTGGTTGTTGAGGGGTGGATGAATCCTGCAGGGGGCTGGGGGCGAACTCCTGGGAGGTTTCTGGTGGCTTGGAGGGGATTCTGTGTATGAAATTGCGGCGCGGTGTTAGGCCGCAGGTGAAGCCGCGGACTTTCCTGGATCGCGGCCCCGCGTCTGAGAGAGGCCTGGCGCGGAGGTCCCGAAAAACGACCTGGAATGGCGAAAATTGCCGTGGAGAGGTCGCAAGTAGGTGCCTCTAAATGGTGATGGCTGTATGGGGGGCGTATGGACCAGAGTGAAGGAGCGGGGGAGCGGCTGGTTGTTGGGGGGGGCCGGAGCTGGAGGAAGCGGATCGCGGGGGAGTTGTATCTCCGTTGGGGGAGATTAGGCTGCCGCCGTGGCTGTCCTAACAAGGACGGCCACCTACGGGTCCTAGGGAGGTGAAGATCGCCCTGAGTAGCAGGGGCTTACCTGGAGGGTGAGAAGCAGCCAGAGAAGGCGGATGAGAAGGCCTGCTGGGGCGGGGGGGGTGGAAACCCTGCCTGTCTGGAGCCCAGGAGCCACACGTCCTACTGGTAGGTACGTGCGCCGATTACTACTGGGACAGTTCTCGCCCTGGGGGAGGGTCACTCTTTCAGACCCAACAGGAAGAGCTCCTGGAACTTGCAGTAATAGAGTGATGCCTTAAAAGTTCCCAAGCCCAACCTCTGAAAAACAACCCCCCCTCGACCAAATGATTTGGACTAGTGTACAAAGCAAGGTCCATAAAGACATGGGTGAGCAAGTTTGGGGTGGAGGAACTTGATTGGCCTTCACATTAGTGTGGAGACTGCGGGCCAGACCTTCTTGTCATACCTCAGTGTCTGACCTTACAAATGCGCTTGTGGAAGAATGGTCAAACCTCCCCATAGACACACTCCTAAACCTTGCGGACAGCCCTCCCAGTAGTGTTGAAGCTGTTATAGCTGCAAAGGGTGGGCCAACTCAATATTGAACCCTACGGACTAAGACTGGGATGACAACAGTAGCGTGGGCCAATGGAACTTTGAACCCTACGGACAAATGCCTCGTACACAAGACCAGAATTTCCGATAGAAAAAGTCAGACGGAATTTTTCATTGGATATTCCGACTGCGTGTATGCCCCATCGGACTTTTTCCGCCGGAGTTAGAAAGAGAACATGTTCTCTTTTTTTAGACGGAAAAAAATTATATCGGTAATTCCGTTTGTATGGAACTGTACGGAAACTTTTCGACGCATGCTCGAAAGCATTGAACTTCATTTTTCTAGGCTCGTCGTAGTTTTATACGTCACTACATTTTTGACGGACGGAATCTGGTGTGTTCGTGTGTATGTAAGACAGCTGGAACGGACTTCCGTCAGAAAAACCCGTCTGAGTTTATTCCGACAGAAACTCTGATCGCGTGTACAGGGCATAGGATTGGGATGCCATTAAAGTTCATGTGCGTGTAAAGACAGATGTCACAATACTTTTGGTAATATAGAGTATGTATGTGTGTATATACAGTAAAACCTTGGTTTGCGAGCATCATTTTTTAATCCAAAGCACTTGTACAGGCATACCCCACTTTTAAGTACACAATGGGGTTTATTTACTGTCACTGGAAAGTGCAAAATCAGGCTCACTTCTGCATAGAAATGAATGAGCCTCTAACCCCAACTTGCTCAATTAAGCCTGGTAATAAAACCTGGAAGCTCATTGGTTTCTATGCAGAAGTGAGCCTGATTTTGCACTTTCCAGCGATAGTAAATAAACCCCATTGTGTACTTAAAAGTGGGGTATGCCTGAATATCACTTTTTTTTTTACAGTATATAAAAAGAGAAGAGAGGCACCTCTAAGTGTAGCAATAAGGTGCTAAATGTTGTACCGTCATTAAATGTAACCATATTGCTACACTAAGGCCACGTACACACGAGGAGACATATCCGATGAAAACGGTCCGACCGTTTTCATCGGACATGTCTCCTGGGATGTTTTGGTTTGATCTGTGTACACACCATCAAACCAAAATCCCCGCGGACAGACAGCGCGGTGACGTGGCGGTAAAGTTGACGCCCCCACATCACCGAACCAGGAAGTAAAATACTTCCACGCATGCGTCAAATCCGAACCTGTCTGCTAGCCCGTACACACGATCGAATCTGTCCGCTGAAACTGGTCTGCGGACCAGTTTCAGCAGATATATTCGATCGTGTGTACGTGGCCTTAAAGGCGCCTCTCTTCTTTTTTTATTCAGTTGTGACATGACGCTACTCTTATATCAAGACAGCGCTTGTATATCAAGGCAAAATTTATGAAAATATTTAGCTTGTCTTGCAAAATGCTCCTAAACCAAGGTTTTACTGTGTAATATATATATATATATATATATATATATATATATATATATATATATACACACACACACACACGCGCATGTGTGTTTGCGCTTTGAGGTACACACCCTACTCCAATATGCTGCGCAATCCTTTTGGTGAGGGGTGTTCTCACTTTTGTGTGAAACTGTATATTGTAAAGAAAAAAGATAGCACTGTGGGCTTTGAAATGGTTGAAGACAAGCATAGTAGCATATTACCAATTTTTTTTATTGCTCAGTTTTAGATGGACCTGAAGGCATATTTCAAGCGGGTCAATATGGCAGACCCTGGACCACCTTCCCTTTCAGCGCTGCGGGAGTTACACCGCCATCACGTCCTTTCCGTGCCGGCTGAAAACCTGGATATTCACAGCGGGGAAAAAATAATCCTGGAAAAATCATGGATCTATAAGAAGATTGTAGAAAGAAAACGTGGCGGTCTCTGTTATGAGAGCAACGGTCTTTTCTTGTGGGTGCTGGAAGAACTGGGGTACAAGCCCAAGGTGTTATCAGCAAGCGTTAGGAACAAAATCTGCGGTGTGTATGGACCTAAATTTGATCATATGGTAATGGTGGTAGAGCTAGAAGGAAACAAATGGCTTTGTGATGTTGGGTTCGGAGAGGGTATTATTGACCCAATTCCACTGGAAGATGGATGGCAAGAGGAGCAGGAAAATGGAGTGTTTCGGTTACGGGTGGAAAGAGAGACGTGGTACTTGGAGAGAAAAGATGGTGACCTCTGGAGAAGTCTTTTTAAATTCACTCTTGAAGAATGGAGGTTCGAAGACTTCAAAGAGATGTGTGAATATCACCAGATTTCACCAAGTTCCATATTTACCTGCAAGTCCCTTTGCTCCCTTCAGCTCCTGGGTGGCAGACTGACATACATGGGGCACAGATTGATAACTACAGAATTTACCAAAGGGGGTGGGTGTGTGAAAACTACCCGAGACCTCACTGAGGATGAGATTCCCGATCTGCTAAGAGACAGGTTTGGAATTGTCTTGAAGGGAAAACTTATACCAAAGGATGAAAGCATCATGCCTCCAAACTGAGGTTAAAAGTAATTGCTTTTATTTTTACCTTTGGGTGTTCATATGGCAAAATTAAGTAGTTTATTATACACGTGAAGTTTTAAAATGATTGCTGTATTTTACAGTTTTTATTTATACTAGCAACCGAGTTGCCATTCATGATCATCATTTAGGGAGAGGATACATCTTCTGATGCACGGTCCTTTTTTTTACATTTAAAGTGATACTAAACACTAGACATGTGCATTCGTTTTCGTTAGAATGCATTTTTGTCCAAAAATCGGGGTTTTCCGTTATCGTTTTAACGAACAATAACGAAAGCGCAAGTAACGAAAACTGAAAGATCCGACATAAAAAATGCTTTATTTTCGTTTTCGTTGCGGTAAAAATTCGATATAGAGAGGTTCGACATTATAGGGAAAAGATTCGACATTATAGGGAAAAGATTCAACATTATAGGGAAAAGATTCGACACTATAGAAATAATAGATTCGACATTACAGAGAATAGATTTTGATTTATGAGAAAATAGATTCAACATTATTACTAGTCATACAACATTAGAATTCTTGTAGGCGGAATATCCGAACGGAAATGTACGATTCGATATAAAGATTCAACGTTCCGTCGAATATTCTTTTGACCATTCGACAGAAACCAAGTATTATTGGATTTTCGGACGAAAGCTATTCCCCAACGAAAAACGAAATAAATCAAAACGATTTTCGGGAGTAACTAAATAAATGTATTTTCCAAACGAAAACGAAAAAACAAAACAAAATATTCCAGTCTGCACATGTCTACTAAACACACACTTTCATCTACATTGTCCCTTCTCTTTATGTATGTAATGATGGCACTGTAATTATTTTAATTAAAAAACGGCCTTTTGAATACAGAGTAAAAATAAATACTATCAATAAACTGATTTAAATTGGCATACAAACATACACTAAATTACCAAAAGTATTGGGACTCCTGCCTTTACACGCACATGAACTTTAATTGCATCCCAGTCTTGGTCCGTAGGGTTCAATATTGCAATTATAACAGCTTCAACTCTTCTGGGAAGGCTGTCCACAAGGTTGAGGAGTGTGTCTATGGGAATGATTGACCATTCTTCCAGAAGCAGCCAGACCTTCTCGTCCACATCCGTACCTGACCTCACAAATGTGCTTTTGCAAAAATGGTCAAACATTCCCATAGACACACTAAACCTTGTAGACAGTCTTCCCAGAAGAGTTGAAGCTGTTATAGCTGCAAAGGGTGGACCAACTCAATATTGAACCATACGGACTAATACTGGGATGGCAACATTAGCGTCTGGTGCTCCATCATTCGGAGGGGGGGGGGGGAGGGGTGTAACGGACAGACCTGACCACAGACCCCCCCATCATGCCATTCAATTGATGGGCACAGTGGCTGCATTTGATATGAACAGTGTCTGCATTTGATGGGCCTAGTTGTTTCAATTGATGGCAAAGTGACTGCATTTGCTGGCACAATGGCTGAATTTGATGGGCACAGTTGCTGCATTTGATGGCACAGTGGCTGCATTTGATGGGCACAGTGGCTGAATTTGAGACTTCAATTGATGTGTTTTTTTTCTTAGTATTTTTCAGTTTGTCTCCCCCCCCCCCCCTTTCTTCCCCAAATGTTTTAAGCACAAGCCGCCACTGGCAGGGAGGAGTGTGGACATGAATGGAAATGTTAAAGAACCATCATAGAGGGGAGGAGAGTGGGAATGGATGAAAATGTCGAAGAACAATCATAGAGGGGAGGAGAGTGGGAATGGATGAAAATGTCGAAGAACAATCATAGAGGGGAGGAGAGTGGGTATGGATGTAAATTTTGAAGAAAAAACATAGAGGGGAGGAGATTGGGAATGGCTGAAAATGTTGAAGAACAATCATAGAGGGGAGGAGAGTGGGAATGGATGGAAATGTTGAAGAACAATCATAGAGGAGAGGAGAGTGGGAATGGATGAAAATGTTGAAGAACAATCATAGAGGGGAGGAGAGTGGGAATGGGTGAAAATGTTGAAGAACAATCATAGAGGGGAGGGGAGGAGAGTGGGAATGGATGAAAATGTTGAAGAACAATCATAGAGGACAGGAGAGTGGGTATGGATTAAAATGTTGAAGAATGGTCGCAGAGGGGAGGAGAGTGGGTATGGATGAAAATGTTAAATAACAATCATAGAGGGGAGGAGAGTGGGTATGGATGTAAATTTTGAAGAACAATCATAGAGGGGAGGAGAGTGGGAATGGAAGAAAATGTTGAATAACAATCATAGAGAGGAGAGTGGGAATGGATGAAAATGTTGAAGAACAATTATAGAGGGGAGGAAAGTGGGAATGGATGAAAATGTCAAAGAACAACCATAGAGGGGAGGAGAGTGGGTATGGATGAAAATGTTGAAGAACAACCATAGAGGGGAGGAGAGTGGGTATGGATGAAAATGTTGAAGAACAATCATAGATTGTAGGAGAGTGGGTATGGATGAAAATGTTGAAGAACGATCATAGAGGGGAGGAGAGTGGGAATGAATGAAAATGTTGAAGCACAATCATAGAGGGGAGGAGAGTGGGTATGGATGAAAATGTTGAAGAACAATCATAGAGGGGAGGAGAGTGGGTATGGATGAAAACGTTGAAGAACAATCATAGATTGTAGGAGAGTGGGTATGGATGAAAATGTTGAAGAACGATCATAGAGGGGAGGAGAGTGGGTATGGATGAAAATGTTGAAGAACGACCATAGAGGGGAGGAGAGTGGGAATGGATGAAAATGTTGAAGAACGATCATAGAGGGGAGGAGAGTGGGTATGGATGAAAATGTTGAAGAACGATCATAGAGGGGAGGAGAGTGGGTATGGATGAAAATGTTGAAGAACGATCATAGAGGGGAGGAGAGTGGGTATGGACGAAAATGTTGAAGAACGATCATAGAGGGGAGGAGAGTGGGTATGGATGAAAATGTTGAAGAACGACCATAGAGGGGAGGAGAGTGGGAATGGATGAAAATGTTGAAGAACGATCATAGAGGGGAGAAGAGTGGGTATGGGTGAAAGTGGAAAAGAATGATCACAAAAATATGGACATGGAGCATAGATCAGAGGGGGTGAACCATAGAGGACAGGCATGGTTGAGAATGTTAGAGCACAGAGAGGACGACAATGGGCATGGATGGAAGTAGAAGGGGTTTATGTAGTGGAGTGGGCTTGGAGGAAGTAAAGGAGAATGTGCCAAGCACCGTAGGCTTGGATAGATATGGAGGGGGATGGTTATAGAGGAGAGGCGAGCAAGCTTGGAAAGAAGAGGGGGAATATGATGAAGGAGAACAGCAAGCATGGATGGATACAGAACACAGTGGTCACAGAGGGGAGGAGACAGCAGAGCAATCTTGAATGGAAATGGAGGACAATAATGACTAATGCCCCGTACACACAATCAGAAGTTTCGCCAGCAAAAGTCCAATGTGTACTTTCGAACCATCATACTTTTGTTGTAGGAATTTCCGCCAGCAAAAGTTTGAGAGCTGGTTCTCAAATTTTCAGTTGAGGAAAATCCGATCATCTGTAGTAATTCCGACGCATGCTCGGAAGCATTGAACCTAATTTTCTCCGCTTGTCGTAGTGTTGTACATCAGCGCATTCTTGATGGATGAAAGTGTATTCAAGCCAAGCTTGAGTGGAATTCCATTGAAAAACCCCATCCAGGGTGTTTCTGATGGAAAATTCCGTCATGTGTACATGGGGCATTAAGGTAAGTAAGCATGGAAGAGGAGAATGATGACGGAGGAAGAGCGGGGTCATGAATGAACAGTTGTTCCTCCTTTCTGTGGGCAGTCATACAATTCCACACTATGGGCCAGATTCAGGTAGCCCGGTTTAAAATTATGCAGGCGTAACGTAGCTCTTATACGCTAAGCCGCCGTAAATTAGCGAGGCAAATGATGTATACACCAAGCTAAGTTACATAGGCGTAGCGTAAATGGGCCGGCGTAAGCCCGCGTAATTCAAATGTGAATGAGGTGGGCGTGTTTTATGGTAATGTGTTGTGACCCCACCGCCGTGGGCCGACCGTGGACGTATTCCAGTGCGCATGCTCCAAATTATGACGCTACGACGCATTGTTTTTCGACGTAATTGACGTAAATCCCCATTCACGGACGAGTTACGCAAACGACATGAAATCTGAAAAATTTTACGCGGTCCCGACGTCCATACTTAACATAGGATACGCCATCTTTTTGGTGGTTTATCTTTATGCCGGAAAACACCTTACGTAAACGGCGTAAATTTCCTGCGTCGGACGGGCGTACGTGCGTGAATAGGCATATCTCGCTGATTTACATATTCTAGGCGTAAATCAGCGGGAATGCCCCTAGCGGCCATCTTAAAAATGCAGTTAAGATACGACGGCGTAATACAATTACGCCGTTCGTATCTTAACTCAATCCCGGCGTATCTTGTTTTCTGAGTACAGAAAAAAGATACGCCGGCGCATCTAAGAAGTTACGCGGCTTATCTAGAGATAAGCCGCGTAACTTCTTACTGAATCTGGCCCTATTAGTAAGAAAAGATGGTGTCAGGAAAACTACAGTTATCTCTGCAGCATGGATTTCCACAAACAGTACCATCTATTAAAAAAAGAATCTCAAGTAGACAATGCCAAACAGTATCGGCCTGTATGCCACGTGTTCAAATTGAGAAACAACTTGTATAGCGCAGCACATGCGAACTAAATCGCCCAGAGGCCATTTAGTTCGCATGTGCTGTGCTATACAAGTTTTTCACTCACTCAGTCAATAAGCTGCAATCTGGGTTCTATGCCAAAATAGCTAACCAAGTATGTCAACACAACACAAGAAACAGGAGCAATGCTGGAGGCAATATACAGCACACACTCATTTTGGCATCATAATTATTAATAAAGAATGTATGTTTCGTGCCAAAGAACATCAAGTTGTTATGGGTAAAGTTCCACTTTAAGTAAGTCAGCACAGGTCAATCAGGTTTGAACTGCTTACACTGAAATGTATCTAGTGAACTCTATATAGTGAGAACAGTAATGTGCAGGTCCAGCAACATTCAGTATATACAGTGTATATCATTATGCTATAAGACAGTGTTTCTCAATTTCAGTCCTCAAGGCACACCAACAGGTCATGTTTTCGGGATTTCCCTCAGATGAAATGGCTGTGGTAATTACTAAGGCAGTGAAACTGATCAAATCACCTGTGCAAAATAATGGAAAGTCTGAAAACATGACCTGCCTCCTCAATAGATCCTCCAGCCATGCCTTATCCTGAGCCCAGGATTACAACAGGGGGTGAGAGAAGCTGTGGCCAGCAAAGCGAGCAGCAGTGACAGGCCTTGGTTCTTCCATCACTGCCATGCCTAGACAGTGTGAGCTTTAGTACTAGAAGGGGCCCCCCCTTCCCTCACTAGAACTGGGACACCAACAATAGTGTACTGCTCTGGATGAGTTTGCACACTCAATTTAGTGGAGGGGGGGGGGCTGCACTCCTTTTGGCCTGGGGTCTCCATCTACTGGAGGGGGTCTGTATTTGGGTCCCCTTTCATCACTCCACGGTTGTGGAGGATCTCTGAATATTTTCCCTGTACACCAGAAATTGTGTGTCTGTGTGTAGGGGCAAAAAGTAGATATTTGCCAGCACACCCTAGAACAGTGATGGCGAACCTTGGCACACCAGATGTTTTGCAACTATATTTCCCATGATTCTCATGCACTCCGTGTAGTTGAGCATCATGGTAAATATAGTTCCAGAACATCTGGGGTTCCAAGGTTCACCATCACTGCCCTAGATCAACATAGTGTCCAAAAAAATTATTTATTGCATGATCACATCACAAGAAAAAAGCAAAGTTTCGGAGTCACACAGGACCCCTTTGTCAGGCATGCGATGATCATCACATGCCTGAAGAAGGGGTCCTGCCTGACTCTGAAACATTGTGTATCTACTTTGTAACTTTCTGAATAGGAATGAGCCGAACACCCCCCTGTTCGGTTCGCACCAGAACATGCGAACAGGCAAATAGGAACCCTGTTAAAGTCTATGGGACACAAACGTGAAAAATCTAAAGTGCTAATTTTAAAGGTTAATATGCAAGTTATTGTCATAAAAAGTGTTTGGGGACCTGGGTCCTGCCCCAGGGGACATGCATCAATGCAAAAAAAAGTTTTAAAAACTGAAGTTTTTTCGGGAGCAGTGATTTTAATAATACTTAAAGTTAAACAATAAAAGTGAAATATTCCTTTAAATTTCATACCTGGGGGGTGTGCATAGTATGCCTGTAAAGTAGCGCATGTTTCCCGTGTTCAGAACTGTCTCTGCACAACATTTTATTTCTAAAGGAAAAAAAATTAAAACTACTCACGGCTATTCATAAATTCTCGGGTCCCGGCAATACAGTACAAGGTCTTCAGACCCTTCAGATCTGGTATGGATTTTAAGGGGAACCCCGCACCAACAAAAAATGGCATGGGTCCCCCGAAAATCCATACCAGACCCTTATCTGAGCACGAAACCTGGCAGGCTGCAGGAAAAGAGGGGGGACGAGAGAGGTCACACTTTAACCACTTGTCGACCGCCGCACAACGTAGACAGAATGGCACGGGCAGGCAGATTGGTGTACAGGTACGTCCCTTTAAATCTGCCGCCCACCAAGCTCACGCGTGCCACCGCGTGCTTTGCGAGTGCGGTCACGGGTCCAGGGAACTCGATGTTTAATAAAAATGCCATAGAACAGTCCCCTATTTTGTAGAAGCTATAACTTTTGCGCATACCAACCAATAAACACTTATTACCAAAAATATGTAGAATACGTATCGGCCTAAACTGTGGAAAAAAAACGTTTTTTTTATATATAATATTTTTGGGGGATATTTATTATAGCAAAAAGTAAAAAATATAAAAAAAAAAAAATCAAAATTGGCGCTTTTTTTGTTTATAGGGTAAAAAAAAAATATCAAAATCGCAGAGGTGATCAAATACCACCAAAAGAAAACTTTATTTGTGGGGGAAAAAAAATGGACGTCAATTTTGTTTGGAAGCCACGTCGCACGGCCACGCAATTGTCAGTTAAAGCGACGCAGTGCCGAATCGCAAAAAGTGGCCCGGTCCTTAACCATCAAAATGGTCTGGGGTTTAAGCGGTTAAACACAATTTGTGCACTTCAAATAATTTTATATAGCCCATATTAGTACATTTTTTAAAACAGAAAATATTTTTATTTTGTCAGTAAAATAAAAGATTTTCATAAGCTCCTATGTCATGCACACTTAAAAAATAAATATGGGCAAAGCACTGTTGCTTGCCAGTCACTGCTCTCTTCTCAGATCTGGGAACTGAGAGATCAGTAGTCCAGTTTCTGGGCTTAGAGCTGGCGAGGGATAGCTTGCAGCATCTCACCGATGATGCACCAGGTAGGCAAGCATGTATGTATATTTTTTATATTCCCGCACTTCTCCTTTAATGGAGAAATAAAACTTTGGCATACATCAGTGGCCAGTGATAAATAAAAGCTTTATGTCAGCATATATTATATATCTAAAATGTTAAACGGGACATAAAGAGGGGATTTTAATTACGTTTGACACATTATATCTGACTTTTGCAAGGCTTTCCTCTGCAGTGCATAACAAATATACTGTATGTGGCTTCCTAACCCCTGTGCTGTTCCTAGTCACATGGGATTTCAGGAAGTAACCAGATCTGCAAGAACATGTCTATTCAGGAGATTAATCCTACATCATCTGGGCATAGGCACTGCTTACATCTCGGCATACCATAATGCTAAGTATATGAAACGGTCTGCGCAGGCGTCCATGATGTCACCCAGGAAAGAAAAAATAATAACTTGCATAGGAAAAGGTTTTTGTGGATGGGGACAACAACATTTAATAATATGTACAGTATGCTTTAATCAATGACAACTTTCTGACTTTACTTTTGGGTTAAACTGGCCACACAACTTACAATGTGACTGTACAATCAGTAACATCTGTAGCCAGGTTCTGGTGACACAGTGTAATCCTCCACAACCAAGATCTGAGGTTGGAATTCAGGACTATCCTGCAGTACTCAATACATCGCAATGTCTGCTTTTCATAAGACAATTTCCATAGTCTTCCTTTGTATTAAATAGAGCAGTATCAGACAGTTATGTCATCTTTTCTTCCTGGTCAGCTTCATGATTTTTGTTCAATCCAGAGTTTTTCATGACGTTGGAGAGAGAGTCAAGCAGCTGGAAATAATGATATTTGATGTCGTACTCCATGTCATACCAGTAATTCACTGTTCAAAGGAGAAGAGGAAAATCTGAGTTATAGTATACTGTATTTGTAAGAGGCAGACACATTAGATATCATTAAATTGTGTGTGTATATATATATATATATATATATATATATATATATATATATATACACACACACACACAGTGCCTTGTGAAAGTATTCGGCCCCCTTGAACTTTGCGACCTTTTGCCACATTTCAGGCTTCAAACATAAAGATATAAAACTGTATTTTTTTGTGAAGAAACAACACCAAGGAGGACACAATTATGAAGTGGAACGAAATTTATTGAATATTTCAAACTTTTTTAACAAATAAAAAATTGGGCGTGCAAAATTATTCGGCCCCCTTAAGTTAATACTTTGTAGCCCTAACTTTTGCTGCGATTACAGCTGTAAGTCGCTTGGGGTATGAATGTCTCTATCAGTTTTGCACATCGAGAGTCTGAAATTTTTGCCCATTACTCCTTGCAAAACAGCTCAAGCTCAGTGAGGTTGGATGGAGAGCGTTTGTGAACAGCAGTTTTCAGTTCTTTCCACAGATTTTCGATTGGATTCAGGTCTGGACTTTGACTTGGCCATTCTAACACCTGGATATGTTTATTTGTTAACCATTCCATTGTAGATTTTGCTTTATGTTTTGGATCATTGTCTTGTTGGAAGACAAATCTCCGTCCTAGTCTCAGGTCTTTTGCAGACTCCATCAGGTTTTCTTCCATAATGGTCCTGTATTTGGCTCCATCCATCTTCCCATCAATTTTAACCATCTTCCCTGTCCCTGCTGAAGAAAAGCAGGCCCAAACCATGATGCTGCCACCACCATGTTTCACAGTGGGGATGGTGTGTTCAGGGTGATGAGCTGTGTTGCTTTTACACCAAACATAACTTTTTGCATTGTTGCCAAAAAGTTTGATTTTGGTTTCATCTGACCAGAGCACCTTCTTCCACATGTTTGGTGTGTCTCCCAGGTGGCTTGTGGCAAACTTTAAATGACACTTTTTATGGATATCTTTAATAAATGGCTTTCTTCTTGCCACTCTTCCATAAAGGCCAGATTTGTGCAGTATACGACTGATTGTTGTCCTATGGACAGAGTCTCCCACCTCAGCTGTAGATCTCTGCAGTTCATCCAGAGTGATCATGGACCTCTTGGCTGCATCTCTGATCAGTCTTCTCCTTGTATGAGCTGAAAGTTTAGAGGGACGGCCAGGTCTTCGTAGATTTGCAGTGGTCTGATACTCCTTCCATTTCAATATTATCGCTTGCACAGTGCTCCTTGGGATGTTTAAATCTTGGGAAATCTTTTTGTATCCAAATCCGGCTTTAAACTTCTCCACAACAGTATCTCGGACCTGCCTGGTGTGTTCCTTGTTCTTCATGATACTCTCTGCGCTTTAAACAGACCTCTGAGACTATCACAGTGCAGGTGCATTCATACGGAGACTTGATTACACACAGGTGGATTCTATTTATCATAATTAGTCATTTAGGTCAACATTGGATCATTCAGAAATCCTCACTGAACTTCTGGAAAGAGTTTGCTGCACTGAAAGTAAAGGGGCTGAATAATATTGCACGGCCATATATATTGTGACAGTAGGTTGCATCTAAGATGCCGTATATACAGTCCTGATCAAAAGTTTATGACCACGTGAAAAATGGCAAAAAATCATATTTTACATTGTTGGATCTTAACAAGGTTCCAAGTAGAGCTTCAACATGCAACAAGAAGAAATGAGAGTGAGACAAAACATTTTTTGAGCATTCAATTTAATGAAAACAACGAATAAACTGAAACAGGCTGTTTTTCAGCTGATCAAAAGTTTAGGACCACACCTCCAAAAAAAAACGAAACCCCCCAAAACAGAAATCCAACTTCCAAACATGAACTCAGTAATGAGTAGCTCCGCCGTTATTGTTGATCACTTCAAAAATTTGTTTTGGCATGCTTGATGCAAGCGTTTCCATGAGGTGAGTGGGAACATTTCTCCAAGTGGTGAAGACAGCCGCACGAAGGCCATCTACTGTCTGGAACTGTTGTCCATTTTTGTAAACTTCCCTTGCCATCCATCCCCAAAGGTTCTCAATTGGATTTAGATCAGTGGAACACGCAGGATGGGCCACAAGAGTGATGTTATTCTCCTGGAAGAAGTCCCTTGTCCTGCGGGCATTGTGTACTGTTGCGTTGTCCTGTTGAAAAACCCAGTCATTACCACACAGACAGGGGTCCTCAGTCAACAAAAAGTAGAAAATATATTTTTTTTCTTCAAAATTTCGTTTTTTTCTTCTTTTATATCGCAAAAAATAAATATCGCAGAGACAATCAAATACCATCAAAAGAAAGCTCTATTTGTGGGAAGAAAAGGACGTGAATTTTGTTTGGGAGCCACGTCACACAATTGTCTGTTAAAGCAACGTAGTGCCGAATTGTAAAAACGCCTCTGGGCATTTAGCAGCATATTGGTCCGGGGCTTAAGTGGTTAAAGGCATGTGGTCCTAAAATTTGGATCAGCTGAAAAACAGCCTGTTTCAGTTTAATCATTATTTTCAATTAATTGAATGCTCAAAAAATGTTTTGTCTCACTCTCATTTCTTCTTGTTGCATGTTGAAGCTCTACTTGGAACCTTGTTGAGATCCAACAATGTAAAATATGATTTTTTGCCTTTTCAAGTGGTCTTAAACTTTTGGTCAGGACTGTATAGCTCCTAGGTTCAGGCTTAATACCAGTTTGTACCTCTAGGGGGAGTGCTGGGAGTCCTGCTGGGAGGACTTGATGAGCCCAGCTGAGTTAGGTGGGCTCGTTAGGTCCTCTACAAAAACTCCCAGCATGCTAATGGCCCATACACACGATCCGAATATGATGGATCGTACGATTTTCGGATCGTGTGTACACTACTTTTGAGAGCCGATCACGACCGTTCATCCGATATTAATAGATCGGACAAGCGCGGAAATTTTCCTCGTACGATGTCAGATCATACGATTTTCGTTTAGTCAGTACAGCCGTCGTCCGAAAATACAATACAAATACATTACAACACATGACATCACTTCCAATTATTTTTTTCTGTCGTACGAGAATTTTCGTGACTTTAATAACCTATTTTATTTTACTTGGGACTATTAAGCGAAAAAAGTCGTACGATCCATCGGCCGATATTCGGATCGTGTGTACGGGCCATAAGGGAGATTCTCCAACCTGGAACCAGACCTGTGTGAATAGTCTGGGGAGTGTTCTATGTGCGGTGAGCCAAAGGCCACGTACACACGACCGAGAAACTCGTTGGGCGAAACACATTGTTTTCCCCGTCGAGTTCCTAGTTCGGCAGTCAAAAAACTAGTCGAGCCAAATTTTCTCATTGCCCATCGAGGAAATAGAGAACATGCTCTCTTTTTGGCTCGACGAGTTTCTCGGCAAAAAGTGTACACACGACCGGTTTCCTCGGCAGAATACGCCTCCCATCGAGTTTCTTGCTGAATTCTGCCGAGGAAAACGGTCGTGTGTACGCCGCCAAAGCCTGTGTGGCTACTATTACCAAAACACTAACCAGCAGGCGTTAGTTAGGGACACTGATGTGTTTAGTAAGCGGCCAAGTGACCAGGGTTTATTTTTGTATTTCTTTTGTTTCTGTCACATTTGTTTTGTATATAGTTCAAATAAAAACCGCACCTTTTTGTTCTCCTCTTACCACCGTCTGCTGTGCCTAATTGTTTTTGTGTGCTGAACCCGTCCAGGGGGTCACACACACCCGCTGATGGGCTAACCCCCTCACAAAATATATATATAGTATTTACCACTAAGCATACAAATATATTGAAGCAGATATATGAGGCTGCCAGGTCTTGACAAATCTCCAATAAGAAGTGATCGATCTGACACACAGGTGCCATTTCCCAGTGTTCCCTATAATATATATGTTTTTTTTGTGAGTGTCATGGTTGTTTTCAGCACATCTGTGGTGCTTTAACATGCGTTGTGCCTAGGAAAATGTATTTTAATGGTCTGTCCAATGCACCAAATAAGGGGAGCACTTTACAATGCATGGTAGTGCATTACAGTGTGTTGTGGTGCGCTATAACTCTCATCCATTGGAAAGGTGTGTTAGGGTGCCATAAAGAATGAAAGCTACTGTAGCACATCTATGCACACCTTCCTGTGTTACCACAACACAACAGTGTGAACCCAGCCTAAGAGGAAGGAAAAACGCACCATTTCAGGGTAAACCAGACCTATGCCACAGTCATCACAGCCACCGTACAGGGTTCACACCATGTGTCCTCTGACAGCGGAATGGAAGGGCTCAGAAGGTTGACATCCATTGACTCAAGATTTGCAATGGCTACCATTATCCTAACTAGTCTACGCTCTATTAGTGATGAGCACATTTTATATCAAGATTATTCGACACCGGAATCACAGTGTTGATATAAGCAGTTACGTAGTCACAACACATTTTAAAAGTGATTATTGTAAGTTGCCATCTCTGTACAGAAAGGTTAACATGATGTCACAGGGAATGGGTGGAAAAAGTAAGCAGCTCCAGACAAATTTAAGATGAGGATTCTATTTAAGAAAAGAAAAGAAAGAAAGGAAAAAAAAAGAAAGAAAGAAAGAAAGAATATAGAAAAAAGAAAGAAAGAAAATGTTATCAAGGTTTTATTCAAAATACTATTTCTATTCACTCCTCTGTCATAAATCTTGTGAGGAGCACCTGGTCGTGGCCCGTTTATGGTGAAATTATGTTCTTTCCACTTCCGGATTATGGCCACAACAGTGCTCACTGGAACATCCAGAAATTTAGAAATCCTTCAGTAAGCAATGCCATCAGTATGTTTTGCAACAATAAGGTTGCAAAGGTCTTGAGAGAGTTCTTTGCTTTTACTCGTCGCTATGTGTCTTGTGTGACACCTTGGTTATGAGACATCTTTTTATAGGCCATCACTTGAGACTGATTTGCACTGACAAGAGGCAGGGTTGCTTTCGAATTACTGATAGATTTCAGCTGGTGTCTTGGCTTTCCGTGCCTTTTGTTACCTCCCTTTTTTCATATTTTCAATACTTTTTCCCCTGTGTCATTCCATTTTATTACACATAACTACGTTTCTGATGTATATGTTTTAGTTTCTTTGTATATATGAATTGCATGGGTTGTTACCAACATGTGGTGAAAATTTAATGCCAATAGCACATTTAAAAAAATATTTTTACCTAGAAAAAATGTGACATGTTTAATACTTATTTTACCCACTGTATGTTTATTACTGAAGATTATCAGCTCCATCTAGTGACCATAATGCAAAATTCAGCTGATTGAGGTATTTCAGGAAAATGCCACATTATGGCCACTTGATGAAGTGGACAATTATAGGAAAAATATATATATATTAGGCAAAATACAGGATTATTAGTGACAGCTAAATTAATGTTTGAGACATTTGCGCAGCAAATCTTTAGAGATCCCTATTTCTACTAAAATATTGTCTGTGATGGCAATTCTAATCTGTGTTAAAACAATTTCTACCGATCCTGGTTCACAAGAAAGAACAATCAGTATTCAAATTCACCATAGTCAGTGATCCCTGTGGCGTTAATATACCACTTAAAAAAATGAGGGGGGGGGGGCCTGTCACAATTGTACATTTGATCCCCAAACCTCTCCTATACCTTACCTGCAATGCAGCCATGGGACTGCCGCACATGGTGAAACCACAGAGAAGGTAGGTACAGCATTTCTCCAGCCCTAACAGTGACGTGCAGTGGCCGTGTTTGACTGTATGCTGGGTACATACTCAGATCTGGATCCAGTGGATTAACAGGGATCCAAGGTACCTGTAAAAAGGCAGATGTAATTCTTATTTTAAATAATTTAATGTAGTTTTACTAAAAGTAGACCAATTAACTACTTCAATGCAGTTATAAACTTTGGGTACCTGGATTACATAAAGTAGTTCTAAACAAAAATGTTTTAAAAATAATAAACATGTTATACTTACCTGCGCTGTGCAAAAGTGTTGCACAGAGCAGACCTGAACCTTCTCTTCTGAGGGCCACTGCTGGCGATCCTGGCTCCTCCTCTTTTCCGAGGTCTCATATAGCAAGCTGCTTGCTATGGGGGCACTTGTGCAGGCACGATCGCATTTTGTGCGTTCACACATACACAGTGCGGCTCGGCCTGGCCTCCTCCCCTCAAAATTTGACAGACAGCAGCAGGAGCCAATGGCTTCCGCTATTGCCAAGTCTCCTGTGAGAAGAGAAAGAGGGAAGGAGAGCTGCTGTAGACAGGCTCAGTGCTTGAATGAGATCTGGCACAGGTAAGTGTTTAAAGTGGTTGTAAACCCACTTTGACAACTTGCACCTACAGTTAAGTCTAGATTAAGGCTTACCTGAAGGTGCAACAAATATCTCCTTAACCCACACGGTTAAGGAGATATTTGCAGAAAACACTGCACCGATGTCTACGGCGCATAGATAACGGTGCAGGCGCGCTGAGCATCCCGGCTTTATGAATGGGATCGTGCCGGGAGTGACGTCATCATCGCTCCGGCCAGTCACAGCGATGGAGCGGCGATA
Source organism: Rana kukunoris (assembly GCA_029574335.1). Lineage (NCBI taxonomy): Eukaryota > Metazoa > Chordata > Amphibia > Anura > Ranidae > Rana > Rana kukunoris. Next base: position 66,380,214 of record CM056059.1, on the reverse strand, counting down.
CCCGGAAGGTCTGAGGGGACATGGTGGCGGAGAATGAGCAGCACTTCGGAGGCTTTGATTTCAGGTAAGTGACACATAATGAGCTAGTATGCTATGCATACTAGCTCATTATGCCTTTCTCTTGCAGGGTTTTCTTTTTTCCCGTTTTTTCTGTTAGGGTTTACTTCCTCTTTAAGGCAGGGCTGGGGGAGCCGCTTTCTTAAAGATTTTTTTACCTTCACGCAGAGGATGTATTATGGTAAAAAATAATAATAATAATAAACTTTTGCCCTTATAACCATTTGGATTTTGTCAGATGCAAGTTGGCAGAGCATGAATTGCATTGAATGCATGGCTAACCCTGTCTACGGTCATTCCACCAACTTAAAGTGATACTAAAGTCTTGTTTATTTTTCTTTAGAAATAACGAACATGTTATTCTTACCTGCTCTGTGAAATGGTTTTACACAGAGCAGCCCTGATCCTCCTCTCCTCGGGTCCCTGTTCTTTGCTCCTGACCCCGCTCTTCTGTCAAGTGCTCCCCACAGCAAGGAGCTTGCTATGGGGGGCACCCAAGCCGAGCCGCAGCTCTGTGTGTCCATTCAGGCATGGAGTCATGGTTTGGCCCTGCCCCTCTCCTGATTGGCTAACTGATTGACAGCAGCGGGAGCCAATGGCGCTGTTGCTGTGTCTCAGCCAACCAGGAGGGAGAGTCGAGGGACTCGTGCACATTGCTGGATAGAGATGGGCTCAGGTAAGTATTAGGGGGGATGCTGCACACAGAAAGTTTTTATCTTAATGCATTAGGATAAAAAACCTTCTGACTTTAAAATCACTTTAAGAGCTGGTAAAAGGCACTCATTGGACAAGAAGGTGGCAGTAGGTGGAGCTCATCTATGAAGTCAAGGAAAGTAAGGGACCAATATCACAGTAAAATAAATAGGCAAACAGTCCTATTGATGTCTATTGGCACACAGGGGCTGTGCATTTGCTGGGTCCCGATATGATATCCATGTGGGTTCAGGTGCGTGTCCCTATGTGTGTTAGGACATGCACCCACCCAGATGTTATATTGGAACAAAGCAGCTGCTGTATCCCAAAAGACATCATTGGGACTGCCTGCACAAAGATGAAATAGACCAATTGTACATCCTTGTACAGGTAAACTCGGCCCTGCATGGGCGTATGGCATTTATGCCCCCCTTTAACGAGGCCTAACGTGCAACTGCTCCACTTACATTGTACCATGACCTGCCCCTACCCCCCTGCAAGCTTTATACTCACCTGTCTCATCCAATGAGATTTTGCCCACAAAGTTGCACAGCCCCTTGTCAAAATGTTATATGTGGGGCCCCAACAGGCGCTGTACACGCTTCATTCAGCCCTATGATGGCAGTGCAATGCTATGAGTGCGGTGACACAGATGCTTCCGATTGCTATTTACATTTTGAAAACAACTAAATATGTTACCTTTTCTGCAAATTCCTGATCAACTACCGCAAATGATCCATCTTCATTAACCTGGTATACTGCCGGCTGGTATAACTCTGAAACAAATTGCAGACGCTGTTTAAGCTTTAAATAAAATAGCTGAAAAAATGTCAACAGTACAGATTCCCGTACAAGGAACTTGAACACTTCCTATCCCAATTCACCAAGGTGTAGAGGCTGTTCACTTTGAATAATGAATGAAAGCAAATAATGTAACCTGTGTTGACTTTGAATACCCAATCCTGTGCGAGGATAAAAACAAACAAAAAAATAAATAAAAACAGGATTACTGCCAGTATGTGATTGGTTGATTGAGATGATAGGGTATTACCCTATATATATATATATATATATATATATATATATATATTTATATTGGAAAGCAATGTTTGTAGGTTCTGGGCCCTGCACTCTTGGATGTCTGATCTAGGTAGGAATGATGCCCAAAGCCCCCTGGGAGGCTGATGCCACATATCTCAGGATGCTTTGGACAATTTCTGCTACACTACACATGAAGGAAGGTCGTGGAAACGTAACGCGTACGGGGGAGGAGCACACACACGTCGCCCGCTGCCGTCCTTTCGTGAAACAAACCCGTTGTTTGTTTGTTTTATGCTACTGATGGTTCGGATCTTTGTGAGTAGTTTTATGCTTATCCAATTAATTTGTATAATTTTGAAATGGAGAGCACTTAGATCTATCTTTCTTCCATACATGGTTTATTATCCTGCTGCGGATTACTGAGGGACCTGATAAGACAATTTGCCATCGGGTGTATCTGTATTTTTGCTTGCATGACTGCCTGGTAACACAGGAGTCCATGCCTTAAGGTGAGAGTGGCCAATCCTATAGTGGTGGAGGGATCACCTATTGTTTTGAATCTACATCACTGGTGAATTTTTAGAGGATTCTGGAATTTGTTCGTCACACATTTCCTTGGACGTTTGATTTTAATTTGGATTGACTTTTTCGCTGTGTTTTTTTCGCTGTGTTTTTTTTTTCCACTTTTATTGCATCATTTGAATTGTATGCGCTGCACTAACCCTTTATAATATGTATTTTTCTGGATTTTGTGAATCTAATTAAAGTGGAGGTTCACCCTCAAAATCAACTTTTTACCATGAGATCCAGCATACTGCTGACACCTGCAGTATGCTGTTTTTTTTTTTATCCATAGTTGTATTCCGGCTCAGAGAAGATTCCCCGCAGGGAGTATGCTTTCCTAAAACCAGGCATAGATGATTGACGTGCACGTACAGCGCGTCACGCCTTCCGAAAATAGTATTTTCGAAAGGCGTGACGCGCTGTACGCGCACGTCAATCATCTATGCCTGGTTTTAGGAACGCCTATTCCCAGGGGCAGAGAGAACTACGAAAACTACGAAAATACGGTAAATACAGCGGGGGGGGGGGGGGGGGGGGGGGGGGGTTAAAGACCAGCATACTGCAGATGTCAGCAGTATGCTGGATCTAATGATATATACAACCCAGCATACAAGGGTTAAGAGGGGGAAAACGTTTGCAAAAGGGGATTAAAATTCCTCTTTAAAGTGATACTGAAGTCAAATGTTTCTTTCTTTAAACATGTTATACTTACCTGCAGGGCTGCTGTTAGAAATCACGGGGCCCCGTACAGCCTACATGACAGCCCCCCCCCCCCCTGAAATATATCAAAATAATATTTTCACAAACAAATACACTAAAATCATTATTAGCGGACACAAACATAACAGAGAACTTGTGTGAATTAGCCCTTTTTTAAATAGTTTTAAACTTAAAACTTTTTTTATATAATTTTTTAAAGAATGTTAAAATTTATTTTATTTTACAATTTGTAATTCTTTTAAGTGACAGGCAAGCCAACAGTGCCATTGGGGTCAGCACGGTGACAGGGGGCACACAGGGGGATCAGAAGCAGGCAGAATAGGAAGGGGGATCGGTGCAGGGAAGTAAAATCTGTAATTGCCCCTCCATCCGACCACAATGATTCCCTCTGCTGTCTGGGCCCCCTTGTTTGCCCGGGCCCCCTACAGAAGGGCTGGTGGCGGCCCTGCTTACCTGCTCTGTGAAATTATTTTGCACAGAGCAGTCCAAATAATCCTCTTCTCGGGTCCCACTTTGGTGCTCCTGGCCCCTCCCTCCTGTTGAGTGCCGCCCACAGAAAGCAGCTATGGGGGCACCCGAGCTGATCTGCAGTTCCCTGTGTCTATTCAGACATGGAGCTGTGGTTCAGCCCCACCCCCTCTCTCTCCTGATTGGCTAACTGACTTTGATTGACAGCAGTGAGAGCCAATGGTGCCCCTTCTGTGTCTCAGCCAATCAGGAGGGACTGTCCCAGGTAGCCAAGGCACTCGTGCAACATCGCTGGATAGAGACGGGGCTTAGGTAAGTATTAGAGGGGCTGCTGCACACAGGCTTTTTATCTTAATGCATTAAGATAAAAAACCTTCTGCCTTTACAACTACTTTAATAACGCGTGAAGATTCACTTTGTAAAGTGATCAGTTTCAGGGAACTGAAGGGAAACCTCCCCAGCAGGGACACAGACAGCAATATCAACCAGACCCTTCCCCATTCCATCCAGCATTAAAAACAAGTAAACACAAATGGACAGCTGTGGGTTGTGATTGGAAGAAAGATTTTCTTTTTTTTTTATAAAACTTGCCATACCATATGGGATAAAAGGGCGGTCAGTTGGTGGGTGAAGAATAAAGTGCTTCTCTCCCGAAATGACACAATAGAGGTTCTCGTAGTGGTCTTTATGCACTGTAAAAAGAAAAATCTGCTGATTTAGCCATTTAAAAAAAAGCAGATATCCTTTACCGTCTCCCTCATTAAAGCTCTGTACATACTGACAATGATTTATGAAAACTAGAGGAAAGGAAAGATTGTGCTGGAGCCCAGATCAACCAGATCTTTGACTTAAAGTTCCTCCTTAATGCTGGCCCCTGCAGTAAGTACCCTAACTTACTTGTCCTTCACTTCCTCCACAGGATTAAGGACTCTCCCCCTGACCCAAATATGAAAGCACTGGGTGCCTGAGAGGCCAACCACCAAGCATCACTGCTGTCATGTGGGGGGAAGTGGAGCGAGTGTCATAGCCTTATACCCAGAAGTACTGGGTGCGTCACTTCACTTCCTGCGACAAATGTGAGCAAGATGAGTATGTGCTGCTGATAGGGCTGTCGTGTCAGTGAACCTAAGGCTTTGCCGTACATGGGCCCACCACAGGTTCCCTTTATACCTAAACTTTAAAACAGATCCACTTTTTTTTGCTTCTTTAAAGAAATTGCCCCTTTTTACTACATCCAAGTTAAAAGAGAAATATGTGAAATTTTGTTTTTCCAGAATCATACTTACCTAGGTCTGCGGCTGCATCTGTCCCCTGCTGGCTCCAACACTGAGAACCGAGCGATCAAACACCATCCATCACTCAGTTCTCACAGATCCGTAAGTAAAGAGCTGCTCACCAGCTCTCTGCTCTGCCCTCTCCTCGCTCACTTGAGCGCTGGGGTGTGGAGGGGATGGGAATGGCCGGCTCAGGCTCTCAGTGGCTGACTGAAAGGTTGAGCCAAACACCTTTCTAGCCATGCGGGCGGATTCATATAGTCGGATCTTTCCTGAGCCTGGATCTATGACGTCAGAAGGCTTTAGCCCGCTGTCTGCAGAAAATGGGTCACAGGAGTGCAACACAAACTGCACTCCAGTGATCCACAGGAGAAGTACACCCAAACGAGCTTTGGTTGTACTTCTCCTCTAAAACTATAGAATGTCTAGCAATGTCCCAAGTTCATGACATTACAATAAAGACTTTACCGTTTGGATTTTTTATTTTTTTCCCAATGTGGGCATTTTAAAGCAACCCTTCTTACACTACTACAAGGATATCTGTATCTATTTTCTGCCTGACTGGAACTATAACATTGGAATGACGTCACTCACATGAAGTCACTGCTGCAGACTCTCCCAGCCAGAAATTGACAGCATCTGGGCGCTTTCCTAGTGGTGGGAAAAAAACAGACGGTATTATTAAAGTCAATTTAGCTTTAACCAGTTCCCACCCAGGCCAATTCTTACATTTCTCACCTACATGTAAAAATCTTTTATTTATTTTTTTGCTAGAAAATTACTCAAAATGTCCAAACACTAGATATGTTTTTAAGCAGAGACTCTAGAGAATAAAATGGTGATCGTTGAAATTTGTCACACGGTATTTGTGCAGAGATTTTTCAAATGCAATTTGTTTTTTTAAATTCACTTATTGAATTTTAATGCAAAAAAAAAAAAAAACACTGATATATAACCAATTTTTTTTGTAACGTATAAAAGATGATGTTACGCCAAGTAAATCGAAACCTAACATGTCACGCTTTAAAATTGCGCATGTTCGTGAAATGGCTCTAAACTATGGTAACGCTTGAATTTTTGTTACAGGGTACCTGTTTAGAGGTAAAATCCCACCAGCCACCACTGAAAATGAGGACATACCTAGAGCCTCACTCATCCATGGTATATTATTCTCCACATCTCCGATCAGTTCTGGGAACTCCTCTGTCAGATTGGAGCACTGTTTCTGGATGTAATACACTCCTGGGTTGTTGGTTTTCTTCTCAATGATATCCAGAAAATCTGCCAGCTTCATGGATCTCTCCTCCGGCATGACAAACTTGTCCTTGTATACAGCATCAGCATAGCCATTGGGAGTCACAGCCACACTCACATTCTTGGATCCTATACAGGTCCTGTACATAGAAACATGGTTACAATGGATATTAATGCCATGGACAGTCAGGACTGAGGTTAGCACAGCTGTCGGTTGTTTATCATAAATAAATGAATACTTTTTACTGCTCAAAGGGACATCAGATTACCCTCAGTGATTCATTGTCTACAAACACAATACTGTTTGAGTGGCGAAATTCAACTGTTGAGTGACAGATGTCACACTCTGAAAGGTTGTCACCACGTTAGAGACTGATGTATGCCCTACATATATCTCATCAGTGTCTGCGTGTCACTCACCAATAAACACAAATGTATGCACCCCAATAACATGCAGTTGAATAGAATTCTGTACTGTACTGAACCCAGATGTAAGCCACCAGATGAACTCTGTTGAGTTTTTTTCCTGGTTGTTACTTCAATCCAAAGCTGACCCAGAAAAGATCTACACTCACCGACCACATTATTAGGTACACCTAATGCTTTGTAACACAGATTGCTAATCACATGGCAGCAACTTAATGCATAAAGATGATGTCAGAGTGATGAAACGCGTAGGTCTGAGTCAACATAAAAGCATGGATCCATCCTGCCTTGTATGAACAGTTCAGGCTGGTGGTGGTGTAATGGTGTGGGGGATATTTTCTTAGCACACTTTGGGCCCCTTAGTACCAGTTGAGCATTGTTTAAACACCACCGCCTACCTGAGTGTTGTTGCTGACCATGTGCATCCCTTTATGACTACAGTGTACCCATCTTCTGATGGCTCCTTCCAGCAGGATAATGCACCATGTCACAAAGATCAAATCCTCTCACCACTGGTTTCTTGAAGATGACAATGAGATCTCTGTACTCCAATGGCCTCCACAGTCACCAGATCTCAATCCAATGGGAAGAGGTGGAACAGGAGATTCGCATCACGGATGTGCAGCTGACAAATCTGCAGGAACTGCGTGATGCTATCATGTCACTATGGACCGAAATATCTGATGATTGTTTACACCACCTTGTTGAATCTATGCCATGAAGAATTATGGCTGGGTTCACATATGAGCAAGCAGCAGCTCACAGCAGCAGTCCGGTTCGTCCGGGTTGACCATTCCAGGTCTGACTTCAGACCTGAAACGGACCAAAAGACGCACAGGGCTCCTTTGCAAATCGCACCGGAGCAGCTGTGGAGATATGTGGATCGGCTCCATAGAGAGCCAGTCACAATCTTCTGCTGTGTGAATTGAATGAGGGGAAACCCGCACTCCATTCACACTAGTGTGAACCCAGCCTAAGGCAGTTCCGAAGGCAAGAGGGGGTCCAACCCGGTACTAGCAAGATGTACCTAATAAAGTGGCCGGTGGGCGTAGAGGTGACATAAGACTTGTATTTCTGTCCATCTGGCTTTACAATTCACTCTTCTACATACAGTACAGCATACTGAATATGTTATTACACTTCTACATATTCCTGCTCATTATATAATAAATCATGTGATCATATTCACCCTTCGTCAGGCTTGGCTGTGTGAATCACAAGACTGGCTGAACACAATATCAAAACCTTTGAAGTTAAACATTTATTTGAAGTGCACTTAGATATGTGTTTGGAGTCCAGCTTTAGAGGCATTAAACTCTCTCTAAAAGAAGGGACTAATTAGGGTTGTCCCGATACCACTTTTTTAAAGAGTATAAGTACTGATACTTTTTTCCAAGTACTCGCCGATACCCATTACCGATACTTTTTTTAATGTCATGTGACAGTGGCACATTTTTACATTTTCATTTTTAATTATTTTTTACAATTACTTTTTTTTTTTTTTTACAATGCTTCCTTTTTAGGGGGGTGGACATGTGTTTTTTATTAACATTTTTATTATTTTTTCAAATTCATTTATTAATTGCAATTTTACATTTTTATCAGCCCTGTTGGGGGGGCTTTGGTGAGATATCAGGGGTCTTAACAGACCGCTGACATCTCCCCTTTGAGACAGAGAAAGGTACTGAGGATACAGATTCCCCAGTCCCTTTCTCAGCAGCACTGAAAATGAATGGAGAGGAGACAGTGGCTCCTCTCCATTCATAAACTGAGACATTGTAATCACAGGTTACGATGTTTCAGTTATGTGAATGGACAGAGTCAGTGATTACTGACTCTGTTCATTCACAAAAGGAAGAACCTGGGTTTACCGGCTCCTACCACCGCTCTTCATCCCGACAGATCGAGGACAGAGGTGGCGGAGGAGGACACGGAGGGGTGCACGGAGCAGAACAAAGGGGGACAACAGCAGAACAGAAGGATCAGGATGAGGATACAAGGACAGTCACCGGTGATCGGTGCGGTGGGGGAGTTACAAGCACCGATCACCCTGTATAGATTTCACTAAAGCAGCTAAGGGGGGGGGGGGGAGTGGCTGTCGGAATGATCGGTGCTTGGGGCCAGGAGAAGCAAAGAGGGACCCCAGAAGAGGAGCTTCTGTCTGTAACTCCACACAGTAATGCAAGGCTTTCTCACTGGTGTGGAGTGTCGTGCCTTCCCCCTCCCTTGGACTACAGGAGAGTCAGGACGCTCTCTACGTGTTAGTGGGCATCCTGACTCTCCTGCTCGCCCCCTCCCCTCTCAAGGGAGGGGTCGAGCACGACACTCCACACCAGGGAGAAAGCCTTGCATGACTGTGTGGAGTTACAGACAGAAGAACAGGAAGTGAGGATTTCTCAGAAGAAATAGGGACATTTAAAAGCAAAATGGAAGGATGAGGTAAGTGAAGGAGGACTGCACTAAGGTAAAGGAAGCCATTTAGGGATTTTTTTTTACCTTTACAACCCCTTTAAGTCCAATCTTTTTTTTACAAAGAAGCACTCTGTTTATGTTACCTAATGTGCTGAGACACCTTCCATATCACACAAATTATCTGCTCATATATATATAATGCAAGAATATCACCTATACCTGAAAAACGTCAGAGCTACAGCTCCCGTACCGAAGGTAATCGAACGTCCACTTGTGTAGGGCTGGCCAGTGGTTGAAGGCGTTGCGTATAACACATGGTCTGTTCGGGCTCAGCCAATCCCGATGAAACTGCAGCGCTGTCGGAGGATCCTCCAAATAAGAGATATCGTCTGATCCTTGGAGCTCTAAAGAAGACAGGAATATCACACATGACATTTGCTTCATCTCATTTTGCAGATTGGCATGAAAATGCAATGTCCTCTTATCTGATTATAAATAGGAGGTAAAAGCCATAAAAAAAAAAGATTCACCTAATTACCAGGCTCTGGGGCACTGCATTGACATTATTGGGACGTTGGGAAATCTGAGACTCCCCAACACTGTACACAAGCATATCCTTAGCTTTCCCTGGATCTCGCAAGAATGCCCACTGATGCCATCCTCCTACACCCCCCCCCTCCTTTTTTTTAGTAGTAAACACTGCTTGATCACTAGTTCCTACCAGCAGGCTTATAATAAAACTCACCTGTATGTACAAGGAATAGGCTAAGTCAAGGTTTTACACATTTTCTTGAAATCTAGCAGCCAGCTAAAAAGGTTAGGAGCCAGGAACGTGCCCTGTCCTGCCAAGCTCGTGCGCAGAAGCGAACGCATACGTGAGTAGCGCCCGCATATGTAAACGGTATTCAAACCACACATGTGAGGTATCACCCCGATTGGTAAAGCGAGAGCAATAATTCTAGCTCTAGACCTCCTCTGTAACTCAAAACATGCAGCCTGTAGAATTTTTTAAACGTCGCCTATGAAGATTTTAACCACTTGCCGACCAGCCGCCGTCATTCTACAGCGGCAGGTCGGCTCTCCTGGGCGAGAGCACGTAGCTCTATGTCAGATACATTTTCGGCCACTAGGGGGCGCGCGCGCGCCGCCGGCGTCAGCGCGCGCTCGCCCCCGACTCCCGCGCGCGTGCCCGGCGGGTAAGATTGCCGCTGGGCACACGCGATCGCTCGTTACAGAGCAAAGCCCGGGAGCTATGTGTGTAAACACAAAGCTCCCGGTCCTGTCAGCGGGGGAAACGCTGATCTTCTGTTCATACAATGTATGAACGGAAGATCGGTGATTCCCCCTAGTGAGGCCACCGCCCCCATACAGTTAGAACACACCCAGGAAAATACTTAACCCCTTCCCTGCCCCCTAGTGTTTAAACCCTTCACTGCCAATGGCATTTTTATAGTAATCCAATGCATTTTTATAGCATTGATCGCTATAAAAATGCCAATGGTCCCAAAAATGTGTCAAAAGTGTCCGCCATAATATCGCAGTACCGAAAAAAAAACGCTGATCGCCGCCATTACTAGTAAAAAAAAAATATTAATAAAAATGCCATAAAACTAACCCCTATTTTGTAAACGCTATAACTTTTGCGCAAACCAATCAATAAACGCTTATTGCGATTTTTATTTACGAAAAATATGTAGAAGAATACGTATCGGCCTAAACTGAGGGAAAAAAATGTTTTTATATATATTTTTGGGGGATATTTATTATAGCAAAATGTAAAAAATATTGCATTTTTTTCAGAATTGTCGCTCTATTTTTGTTTATAGCGCAAAAAATAAAAACCGCAGAGGTCATCAAATACCACCAAAAGAAAGCTCTATTTGGGGGAAAAAAAAGGACGCCAATTTTGTTTGGGAGCCACGTCGCACGACCGCGCAATTGTCAGTTAAAGCGACGCACTGCCGAATCACAAAAAGTGCTCTGGTCATTGGGCAGCAATATGGTCCGGGGGTTAAGTGGTTAAAGGGTAAAAGTTTGTCACCATTCCACGAGCGGACGCAATTTTGAAGCGTGACATGTTGGGTATCAATTTACTCGGCGTAACATTATCTTTCACAATATAAAAAACAATTGGGCTAACTTTACTGTTGTCTTATTTTTTAATTAAAAAAAAGTGTATTTTTTCCCAAAAAAAGTGCGCTTGTAAGACCACTGCGCAAATACGGCTTGACAGAAAGTATTGCAACGATCGTTTATTCTCTAGGGTGTTATAATCAAATATATATATATATAATGTTTGGGGGTTCTAATGTGAGGGAAGGAGATGGCAGTGAAAATCGTGAAGAATGACACAGAATTGCTCTTTAATGTGCAATGCCAACATCCACCACCAGATGGCGCCAGCTCACAGAATTAAGTGTATTATTTCCCCCAAAAAGTGCGCTTGTAAGACCGCTGCGCAAATTTGGTGTGACAGAAAGTATTGCAACGACCGCCATTTTATTCTCTAGGGCAGGGATCTTCAAACTACGCCCCTCCAGCTGTTGCGGAACTACACATCCCATGAGGCATTGTAACACACTCACATTCACAGACATGACTAGGCTTGATGGGAATTGTAGTTCCTGAACACCTGGAGGGCCGTAGTTTGAAGACCTCTGCTCTAGGGTGTTAGAATAGAAAATATATATAATGTTTGGGGGTTCTAATTAGAGGGAAGGAGATGGCACATTAGAACTGCTGTTTTACTTGTAATGCCAACGGCCACCACAAGATGGCGACAGATCACAGAAGGAAGCTTAGGCCTGCAGAAGGCCGCAAAGCCGCGGCCTCAATTACCGGCGGGCACAGTGGGGGCGCAAGGAGACACAGGATCCTGTGTCTCTGGGCGCCCCCACCTCCCCGGCCGGTAATTGAGGCCGCGGCTTTGCGGCCTTCTACAGGCCTAAGCTTCCTTCTAAGAAGGACGCAAAGCCGCGGCCGTGCATATTTTTTTACCACAATCACTGTATTAGTGTCACTAGTTCCCACAAAGTGTCAAAAGTGTTAGATGTCCGATTGTCCGCTGCAATATCGCAGTTGCGCTATAAATTGCTGATTGCCGACATTATATATAAAATCCATAAATATATCCCGTAGTTCGTAGACACTATAACGTTAGCATAAACCAATCAATAGATGATTATTGGCATTTTTTTACCACAAATAGGGAGCAGAATACAGATTGGCCTAAATTTACATTTTTTACCTGATATGTTTTATAGCAAAAAAAAAAAAAAAGTTTTTCAAAATAGTTTTTGTTTATAGCGAAAAAAAAATGAAAAAGACCCAGAGATTACCACCATGAGAAATCTCTATTTGTGGGGAAGAAAATGACACCAATATTATTTGGGTACAGCGTCACACAACCGCGCAATTGTCAGTTAAAGTAACGCAGTGCCATATTTCAAGAAATGGCCTGGTCATAAATTGGTGGGGGGGGGGGGGGTAAATCTTCCACAGGCCAAGTGGTTAAATCAGATCTTCATTTTTTGGATTGCCTCCCCTGGACACCACTATTTTGGCGCATGCACACACTGGGTCCTGGCAGAGCCTGCTAATGCATCTGCGCATGTGCCGCATGCACAAAGGGTAGGTCTCCAGCTTTCCCATTAGCGTTCTCTGCGCGTGCGCGCCAAAAAACACGCGCAGGGGAAAATATTCTCAGGATCTGAGCAGTGCCGGCTGGTGCTCAAATGTTTTGGGGGGTGCAACAAACTGAAAAATTCTGGAAAATACTGAAAAAAAACCCATCAATTGCAGCCAATGTGCCCATCAATTGCCGTCACTGTGCCCATCAAATTGCCGCCACTGTGCCCATCAAGTGGCAGTCAATGTGCCCATCAAGTGGCAGCCACTGTGCCCAAATGCTGCCAATGTGCCCATCAATCGCAGCCAATGTGCCCATCAATTTCCGCCACTGTGCCCAAATGCCAGCCACTGTGCCCATCAAATGGCAGCCAATGTGCCCATCAATTGCCGCCACTGTGCCCATCAAATTGCCGCCACTGTGCCCATCAAATTGCCGCCACTGTGCCCATCAAATGCCAGCCACTGTGCCCAAATGCTGCCAATGTTTCCATCAATTTAAGCCAATGTGCCCATCAAATGCCAGCCACTGTGCCCATCAAATGCCAGCCAATGTGCCCATCAAATGCCAATGTGCCCATCAAATGCTGCCAATGTGCCCATCCAATGCGGCCGCTGTGCCCATCAAATTGGTGTCATTGTGCCCATCAAATTGCAGCCACTGTGCCCAAATGCTGCCAATGTGCCCATCAATTTCAGCCAATGTGCCCATCAAATGTCAGCCAATGTGCCCATCAAATGCTGCCAATGTGCCCATCAAATGCCGCCGCTGTGCCCATCAAATTGGTGTCAAATGTGCCCATCAAATCGCCACCACTGTGCCCCCCACCATCTGACTGGCACTTACCCTATCTCGTGGCGGGTCAGGCATGTGGGTGACGGTGGGGAGCTGTGGGACCTTGCAGCGGGTCAGTGGTGAGCTGTGTCCTCCATGCCTCTCCCTTCCTCCACCTGATAGGCATCCAATAGCAGCGCCTGTCCTTTCAGCCAATCAGGTGACAGGTAACAGACCCACACTTCCTGATTGGCGGTTTAGTGTTAGAAAAGCAAAGATTCATTTGCTTTTCTAACACACCTGAGTGGACTCCGAGCTTAATGCTCCGCGTCCACCTTTTTTAAGCCTATTAGAGCCTCTGGCTCTAATCGGGTGCTTCAAAAATACACCCCGTCGCTGTGATGCAGGTGCCCGGCGTCCGAAAAGGGGCGGGACACCTGAATAATGGGTAGCGGCCATGGTCAGCTTTGTGCAATGCATGAATCTGTCCATTATTCATAGAGGGGGTGGCTAGAGAGAGGGGGGGTGGCACCCGTGCGCCCTTAATGGACGCACCGCCACCCTGAGTCTGCGGCACGTGTGCGCACAAGCCAGGGGCAATGACAAAGCCTCACCTAGGCAAGAAGTGCTGCTTCACTTTTATTAAAGTGTTTCGTAAATAAATGAAATAAAAAAAGCGGGGGGAGGGGGGATATAAGATCACAGTTATTAGGGCGAAGGTCATTTCACTGGCAGATCTCTTACACAGAGCGGTGAGGGATCTTCATACACAGCAGCCTCGGGTTTCCTCAGTTCACATGCAGAGTACTCACCCCGGACCTCCTGTGCCAGATCCTGCACACTCCTCCATACCGCACATGCAGCTGCCATCTTCCAACATGGCCGTGCTGAACACCTTGCCTGTCACGTGCTTCTTGTCACGTGACACGGCCCAAAGCGCTGCAGTGCCATCTAGGGGATATAAGGAGATGACAGCCTGTGTATTGAGTCCCTGTGATGTAAACCCAATTACTAAATCTTTATATAAGATTTAACATTTTTACTCATTTACCCTCTGGAAGGTTTTTATCCCCTTCATGACCTTTTACCCCCTTCATGACCAGGGCATTTTTTTTTTTTTTGATATTCAGCAGCACTGCGCTACTTAACCACTTCAATACTGGGCACTTTTCCCCTTTCTGCCCAACCAATTTTCAGCTTTTCAGCGCTGCTGCTATTTAACCACTTCAGCCCCAGAGGATTCGGCTGCCAAATGACCGGGCCATTTTTTGCGATTCGGCACTGCGCCGCTTTAACTGACAATTGCGCGGTTGTGCGACGTGGTTCCCAAACAAAATTGACGTCCTTTTTTCTACACATATAGAGATTTCTTTTGGTGGTATTTGATCACCTCTGCGGTTTTTATTTTTTGCTCTATAAACAAAAATAGGGCGACAATTTGAGAAAAATTCAATATTTGTTTACTTGTTGTTGTAATAAATATCCCCAAAAAAATCTATAAAAAAACGTTTTTTTTTCTCAGTTTAGGCCGATACGATTCTTCTACAAATTTTTGGTAAAAATAAAACGCAATAACTGTTCATTGATTGGTTTGCGCAAAAAGTTATAGTGTTTACAAAATAGGGGATAATTTCATGGCATTTTTATTAATATTTTCTTTTTTTTTTTTACTTGGAATGGCAGCGATCAGCAATTTTTATCGTGACTGCGACATTATGGCGGACACTTTTGATGCTATTTTGGGACCATTCACATTTATACAGCATTTAGTGCAATAACAATGCACTGATTACTGTATAAATGTGACTGGCAGTGAAGGGGGTTAACTACTAGGGGGCTAGGAAGGGGTTAAGTGCCTTCCTAGCCCCCAAGTAGTGATTCTAACTGTGTGGAGGCGGAGCTTACAGTGACAGGACACTGATCACTGCTCCCAATAAGAGGGAGCAGACGATCACTGTCCTGTCACTAGGCAGAATAGGGAGCTGCCTTGTTTACACAGGCATCCCCCCGTTATGCCATTCCGTGACCCGATCATGTGCCCCCGGCGGACATTGAGTCAGCGGGTCCCACATGCACGGTCATGGAGAACTGGCAGGCGCGCGCCTGCTAGGCGGCATATTCAAAGCAACGTATATATACGTTGCTTTGCCTGACCGCTCCATGCTGCCAACGTATATCTACACTGTACCCAAACAACATTTTTATAATTTTGTTCCCACAAATAGAGCTTTCTTTTGGTGGTATCTGATCACCTCTGCAGTTTTCATTTTTTTCTAAACAAATAAAAAAAGACCATTAAAAAAAATAAAAAATAAAAAGTTTTTCTTTGTTTCTGCTATAAAATGTTGTAAATAAGTAAGTTTTCTCCTTCACCGATGGGCACTGATAAGGTGGCATTGATGAGCGCAGATAAGGTGGAACCAATGATGGGCACTGATATGCGACACTGATAGGTGGCACTGATATGCAGCACAGATGGGCAATGAAAGGCTGCACTGATGGGTACTTATGGGTGGCATTGCTAGGTGGGCATCGATGGGCATGGATGGGCACTGATGAGTGACACTGATTGATGGCACTGATTAAAAGGCAATGGTATTGCTGGTGGGCACTGATTGACATTATGTGTGGACACACATTGCCACCAGGGATGCAATTCCTGGTGGTCATCAGTGGTGGCAATATCTGATGGTCCTGGGTGGGCATCTGCAGGGGGGGGGGTGCTGTTCTAATAAACAATCAGCACAGACCCCCCCCCCCCCATGTCAGGAGAGTAGCTGATCGGTTCTACTCTACTAGCATCTGTCAGATGCAAGTGAGGGAAAGCCGATTAACAGCTCTTCCTGTTTACATCATGATCAGCCATGATTGGACACGGCTGATCATGTGGTAGAGAGTCTCCTTCACAGACTCTTTACCTAGATCTGAGTAGCGGTGTGTCAGCATGACACACCTCAACAACGATCGCCACGATGCGCGCACCTATATGTCATATGACGTCCGATCAGAATAACACAACCATTTTGCGCCGTCATTTTGCTATATGGCAGGCGGCAAGTGGTTAAGGACCAAACCTATTTCTGAAATTTGTTGTTTACAAGTTAAAATCAGTATTTTTTGAAAATTACTTAGAACCCCCAAACATTATATATTTGTTTTTTAGCAGAGATCTAGAGAATAAAATGGAGATTGTTGCAATACTTTATGTCACACCGTATTTGCATAGCGGTCTTGCAAACGTAATTTTTTGTTTGGAAAAAAATACACTATTTTGAATAAAAAAAATATAAAAACAGTAAAGTTAGCCCAATTTTAGAGTAAGAGTAAGATATAGAAAAAGTAAGATATATATATATATATATAAAAAGGGAGATCGTATAATGGAGCATCAAACATATTTTTATGTCAGCCCAGGATCCTTCTCCTGGGCTGACATGGAGACGAGTGAGGGGAAGATGGCTCCCACCCATCTCCATATTATTGCAGGGCGGAAGAAACGTCAAAACGCCACTTCTGCCCAAAGCTCTTAAAGGGACATTTTTTATTTTATTTTTTTAAATTACATTCAATTTATTTTATTGCAAATATGAGATTTGAGGTCTTTTTGACCCCAGATCTCATATTTAAGAGGTCCTGTCATGCTTTTTTTTCTATTACATGTTTTTTACAAAAAAAAATTATTAAAATAACAGTGTAAAAAATGTTTTTTTTTAATAAATAAGAAAAAAATAAAATGTAAACGGGGGTTCTAAGTAATTTTCTAGCAAAACAAATGTTTTTAACTTGTACATCTCAGAAAGAGGCTCGGTCCTTAAGTGGTTAAGGAACACATCAACTTTTTCGAGCATTTGAGTAACATAGAGAGATATATATATATATATATATACATATATATATACATACAGCCCTCAAAATTTTCACTCGCCTGCTAGCATTTGGCGAGTGGATTTAAGCTGGAGGCAAGTGATGACAGGGCTACATGACCAATCTCCCTCCAATCTGTACCTACACTTAGACCCCCGATGCGATTGGTGGACGAAGAGGAAAGGTGCATGCTCAAGAAAAGTAGTCTGGTGAGCCGCGCACAGGCAGAGCAGTACACAGGTGCTCTCCTTACAATTGGCCATGGGACCTAACAGCATGACCTCTCTGAGCCTGCCACCCTCCGCCCGGCCCCCGACCAATGTAGCTGGGGAGCAGGAAGTAATGAGTGAGGTGGAGGATTGTGAAAATGACCACTCCGGGTGTCCCAGGTAGGCAGTGCAGCGCTCACTGAAAGTTGCCCTGACATTAGAGCGGCAGCCTTCCAGTTTGTGCAGTTTTCTTCTCCTTGTGCTCTATGTAAGTGTCCAGTTCAGCCTGAGCACTGTGAACAGACTGGTCTCAATGTGTGCTGTGCGGTGTCAGTGTGCGCTGTGCGGTGGTGTCAATGGCTGTGCAGTTATGTGGATCTCAGCGCTGGATTGTACTCCCTCCCACTGTGCTGCAGCTCCTCTCCTCACTGCCAGCTTGAATAAAAGGGGGAAGTGGGGACATGAAAGCGTGGAGCCACACACACAGGCTCCTGATGATGAGATCAATAGGAGAGGGGGGGAGAGAGAGAGAGAGAGAGAGAGAGAGAGGATGGATGGGAGTTGCAGAGGAGACTGGATCGATGAGAGTTGCAAGAGAATGGGGAAGAGACCTGGTTCTAGTGCCCCGTCCCTCTGTTCTGCCCCCATGCCCTGTCTTATTTTGTTAAAGTTGTTGGTAATATTTAATTGTGTAACTTGATTTTGCATAAAACATTTAACAGTGTCATTCCATGAGATTATCTATGAGGGCGTGTTTAGGGGTCCAATTAGGCGCGGGGCAGTGTATGAATGGGCTGTTAGGTGGGGCAACTGGTGGCGAGTATCTCTTGAGGTCTGGCTAGTAGCTCAGGGCTTGAAATGTTGAGCCCTGTATAAATATATATATATATATATATATATATATATATATATATGTTTACACAGGACTCAAAATTTTAAGTCCTGAGCTACTAGCCAGGTCTCAAGGGTTACTCGCCACCAGTTGCCCCGCCCAACCCCTACCATGCCCTGCCCCTAAATCCCACCCCTAAACACACCCTCATAAATTATCTCATGAAATGATGCTTAAATGTTTTATTCAGTATTAATTTATATTAGGGCTGCGTAAATTAACGATTAATTGTTCGATTAATCGTTAATTTCTTTGATCGACGAAAAAAAATTTGATCGACGATCCGCGGAGTGAGCTCCGCGGTCTCGCCGATAGGAAAGACCGCGGCTTCGGCCTAGCTCCGGAGCCGCGGCCATCTTGGTCCACCCGGCGGCAAGCAAGTAGCGGCGCGCTGATGTCATCATCACCCGCCCGCCAGCTTGCATCGTGCACGTGTCAGTGTCAGCTACTCTGCGGACGGGTCCTCCTGCCTTAAGAAGGTAAGAGAGGACAACCATCATGTATAGCATGCAGGCAGATGTGTATAGGAAAGCATGCAGGCAGATGTGTATATGAAAAGTATGGGGGCAGATGTGTATAGGAAAGCACGCAGGCAGATGTGTATATGAAAAGTATGGGGGCAGATGTGTATAGGAAAGCACGCAGGCAGATGTGTATATGAAAGCATGGGGGCAGATGTGTATAGAAAAGCATGGGGGCAGATGTGTATAGAAAAGCATGGGGGCAGATGTGTATAGAAAAGCATGGGGGCAGATGTGTATAGAAAAGCATGGGGGCAGATGTGTATAGAAAAGCATTGGGGCAGATGTGTATATGAAAAGCATGGGGGCAGATGTGTATATAAAAAGCATGGGGGCAGATGTGAATATGAAAAGCATGGGGGCAGATGTGAATATGAAAAGCATGGGGGCAGATGTGTATATGAAAAGCATGGGGGCAGATGTGTATATAAAAAGCATGGGGGCAGATGTGTATATGAAAAGCATGGGGGCAGATGTGTATATGAAAAGCATGGGGGCAGATGTGTATATGAAAAGCATGGGGGCAGATGTGTATATGAAAGCATGGGGGCAGATGTGTATAGAAAAGCATGGGGGCACATGTGTATATGAAAGCATGGGAGGCAGATGTGTATAGAAAAGCATGGGGGCAGATGTGTATAGAAAATCATGGGGGAAGATGTGTATATGAAAGCATGGGGGCAGATGTGTATAGAAAAGCATGGGGGCAGATGTGTATAGAAAAGCATGGGGGCAGATGTGTAAAGAAAAGCATCTGCCCCCATGCTGTAATAGACACATCTGCCCCATACTGCAAGAATATATACATCTGCCCCTATGTTGTAATGTACACATGGGGGCAGATGTGTATATTCTTGCAGTATGGGGGCAAATGTTTATATTCTTGCAGTATGGGGGCAAACTGTATATTACAGCATGGGGGGCAAATGTGTGTATATTACAGCATGGGGGGCAGATGTGTATATTCTTGCAGTATGAGGGCAGATGTGTACATTAAAGCATGGGGGCAGATGCTTTAATATACACATCTGCCCCCATACTGCAAGAATATACACATCTGCCCTCATGCTGTAATGTACACATGGGGGCAGATGTGTATATTCTTGCAGTATGGGAGGCAGATGTGTATATTAAAGCATGTGGGGCAAATGTGTATATTACAGCAGATGTGTGTGTATATTACAGCATGGGGGCAGATGTGTGTGTGTATTTTACAGCATGGGGGTAAATGCTGTAATTTACACATCTGCCCCCATACTGCAAGAATATACACATCTGCCCCCATGCTGCCCCCACCACATTTACCACTGACTAATGCAGAGTTGCAATGCAAGGAGATCAGCTAAAAGTAGTTGTATCTGTATGTGCGTTAAATAATCGAAATTAGTCGATTAATCGTTTTTTGTTTTTTTTAATCGATTAATCGAAAACAAATATTTTAATCAGTCACAGCCCTAATTTATATAAATAAATATTAACAAATGTGTCCCCAATGCAGCCCATGTCCGCCAGTTTGGACAGAGCTGGCCATCTGGCCAAACTGAGCTATCAGGGGAGAAGAGCCTTGGTGAGAGAGGTGAAGAAAAACCCAAAGATCACTGTGGGTGAGCTCCAGAGACACAGTCTAGAGAAAGTTGTAGAAAGTCAACCATCACTGCAGCCCTCCACCAGTCAGGGCTTTATGGCAGAGTGCCCCGACGAAAGCCTCTCAGTGCAAGACACATCAAAGCATCCATGAAGTTTGCTAAAAAAAAAAAAAAAAATAAAAAAAAACACCTGAAGGACTCCAATATGGTGAGAAATAAGATTCTCTGGTCTGATGAGACCATGATAGAACTTTTTTGCCTTAATTCTAAGCGGTATGTCCAATACAGTCCCAACAGTGAAGCATGGTGGTGGTAGCATCATGCTGTGGGGGTGTTTTTCAGCTGCAGGGACAGGACGACTGGTTGCAATCGAGGGAAATATGAATGCGGCCAAGTACAGGGATATCCTGCCTGAAAACCTTCTTCAGAGTGCTCAGGACGTCAGATTGGGCCAAAGGTTTACCTTCCAACAAGACAATGACCCTAAACACACAGTTAAAATAAAGAAGGGATGGCTTCACAACAACTCTGTGACTGTTCTTGAATGGCCCAGCCAGAGCCCTGACTTAAACACAATTGAGCATCTCTGGAGAGACCTAAAAATGGCTGTCAACCAATGTTTACCATCCAACCTGACAGAACTGGAGAGGATCTGCAAGGAGGAATGGCAGCAGATCCCAAAATCCAAGTGTGAAAAACTTGTTGCATCTTCCCCAAAAAGACTCATGGCTGTATTAGATCAAAATGGTGCTTCTACTAAATACTGAGCAAATTATTTATTTTTTCTTATTTATTTTACTTAAAATTTTAATTTTATTTTTTACATTGTTTAAAAAAAATACATTTTAATACCTTGTAATAGAAAAACGCATGACAGGACCA
Source organism: Rana kukunoris (assembly GCA_029574335.1). Lineage (NCBI taxonomy): Eukaryota > Metazoa > Chordata > Amphibia > Anura > Ranidae > Rana > Rana kukunoris. The sequence continues at coordinate 66,358,949 of CM056059.1, read as the reverse complement.
CTTAAATATGAGATCTGGGGTCAAAAAGACCTCAGATCTCATATTTACACTAAAACGCAATAGTAAATAAAAACATTTTTTTATGTCATTTACAAAAAATATAAAAAATTTCATTTTTAGAGTATTGGGCAAAAGTGAAATTTTGACGTTGCTTCCGCCCTGCAATGATATGGAGACAGGTGGGGGCCATCTTCCCCTCTCTCATCTCCATGTCAGCCCAGGGACAGAATCCGATCGTCTCCGCCACTTTGTAGACAGCTCCAGTAAGCGGTGGAGTGCACCAGAGAGGGGGGGCCCTCTCCCGCTGCTGATAAAAGTGATAATGCGGTGAATCCGACGCAGAGACCACTTTTATCTGAAAGCGGCCCACCTGCTGAACAAGAGGATACCAGGTTTATGGTAGCTAGCTGCTACCATAACCCCGGTATTCCTCTTCAAAGTAGCAACATATTCCTGCGGCAGGCGGTCCGTAAGTGGTGGTCAGGGCTAAAATTATTGCTCTCATTCTACCGATCGTGGAATGTTTAAAAATGTATTTATTTTCTTATTTATTTTACATTAAATTTTATTTTTTTACACGGTTCTTTTAAAAAATAAAAATAAAAAAATTGTGTCACTTTTATTCCTATTACAAGAAATTTAAACATCCCTTGTAATAGAAAAAAGGTACAGGACCACTTAAATATGAGATCTGGGGTCAAAAAGACCTTAGATCTCATATTTACACAAAAATGCATAAAAAATAAAATCAAAAATTAAATGTCATTTAAAAAAAAAAGCATTGGGCAGAAGTGACATTTTGACATCTCTTCCGCTTCGAGAATGGTATGGAGACAAGTGGCGGCCCATCTTCCCCTCACTCGTCTCCATATCAAGCCAGGAAAAGGACGCGATCAAGGCAGCGGTAGAGGGATTAAGGCCTGAGGGCGGAAGTGACGTTTGACATCGCTCTGGTCCTCCAAGGGCATAGAGTTGAGTGGGGGCCATCTTGCACTCACTTGACTTCCTGCCCATCACTCCCGTGGATCGGATCGGATCATTTCTGCTGATCTCTCCAGCAAGTAGCTTAAATGACCGGGGGGGGTACCTCTCCCGCCACCCATAAAAGTGATCTTGAGGCGAATCTGCCACTGGGACCACTTTTATGTTAAAGAGGATCGCCCACTGTGCAAAAAAATACAAAGCGGCTAGCTGCTGCCCTAACAACGGTATACAATGTCAAAGTAGCAACGTATAGCCACAGTGGGCAGTCCGTAAGTGGTTAACTATCAATTGTGTGGTCATGCAACACTGTACCCAATCAGTAGGCCAATCAGCAGGCGCAGCGCAATTCGCACATGCGCTGTAGGGATCTGGGCAGTGAAGCCGGAGTGCTTCACTTCCTGGTTCCCTCACCTAGGATGGCGGGGGGGGGGGGGGGGCAGCAGAGTGACGAGCGATCGCTCATCCTCTGCTGCGGACGGTGCTGGACTCCAGGACAGGCAAGTGTGCCAATATTAAAAGTCAGCAGCTGCAGTATTTGACATCCGCTTTAACGGGCACTATAGCACTAAAAATAGCACTTGCAAAGTGCCTTTCCTGTAATTTCAGTGTGAAAGCCCGAGTGCTTCCACGCGTTTGCGGGACGGTAAAAAAAAGGTCCAGCAAACAGCATCTTTGAGGCGCTTTAGGAGCGGTGTATACACCGCTCCCTAAGTGCCCCTGCCTATTGAAATCAATGGCGTGGCAGTGGCAACTTTAAACCCTTTACCGCCAACGCCCCCCAACTCTCCTGCGTGAAAGTTGTTGTGTGCATGTACGTAGCACAGGGGTTCCAACAGCTAAGGAACAAAAGTGCAGACACTGCATTAACAAAAAAAAAAAAAAGAATCGTTGGAACTCATATGATTGATGGATTAACCACTTCAGACCTGCGCTATTGACAAAATACGTCAACAGCGCGGACCTGAGGCGCCAAGTAGACGTCTTTGGACGTGATTTCTAGTGCATTACCCGTGCACGCCACTGTCCCGCCACATCGCTGAAGAGCCGATGCATGTACCTGGCGGCCTCGATGACCGTCGGGTACATGCGATCGGCGGGAAAACAAGCAGATGACAGCAGGGACGTGGAGCTCTGTGTGTAAACACAGAGCTCCACGTGCTGTCAGAGGAGAGGAGACCGATCTGTGTCTCTTGTACATAGGGACACAGCATCGGTCACCTCCCCCAGTCACCCCCCTCCCCCCACACAGTTAGAACACACCCAGGATACACATTTAACCCCTTCCTCACCCCCTAGTGTTAACCCCTTCAATGCCAGTCACATTTATACAGTAATTAGTGCATTTTTATAGCACTGATCGCTGTATAATTGTGAATGGTCCCAAATTTGTGTCAAAAGTGTCCGATATGTCCGCCGCAATATCACAGTCGCAATTAAAATTGCAGATCGCCGCCATTACTAGTAAAAAAAAATATATAAAAAAAATCATAATTCTGTTCCCCATTTTGTAGGCGCTATAACTTTTGCGCAAACCAGTCGCTTATTGCGATTTTTTTTTTTTACAAAAATACGTCGAAAAATACATATCAGCCTTAACTGTGAAAAAAAATAGTTTTTTTAAAAAAAATTGGGATATTTATTATAGCAACAAGTAAAAAATATATATATTTTTTTTAAATTGACACTCAAAAAATAAAAACCGCAGAGGTGATCAAATACCACCAAAATAAAGCTCTATTTGTGGGGAAAAAAGGAAGTCAATTTTGTTTGGGAGCCACATCACACGACCGCGCAAATGTCAGTTAAAGCGAGGCAGTGCCGGAAGCTGAAATTTCCCCTGGGAACGAAGGGGGTTTATGTGCCCAGTAAGCAAGTGGTTAATGAAATTGTTTATTTCTCTGTATGTATGAACATGAAAATAAATAAAGAAATAGCTTGAGTAATACCACTCATGCACAGAAACTGTACAGAACTTTATTGGCATGAGAGACCTGGCACCACTGGCACCAAATCCAAAATGTTGGCAGCCAGCAGCAGTCTAAGAGATTATTCATCTTTTGCAAAGAACTAAAGCGTATCTAAACTTTAAACCCAAAACCAAAAAAGTGATATTTCAGCTCAACAGGCCTGTTTTGGCAGCAATAGTTTCTTTTTACTTTATTTTCACCTTTTGATTCTTCTCAGGACCGGTGCTACCACTAGGCAAACTAGGCAGCCACCTAGAGCGCCCAGCCACTGGTTTTCCCACTCTCTTCTCCCTGCAGCAAGCAACCAAGTCTCAGCATCAGCAGGCAGGCACCACTGCATAGTGTCAGAGATGCAACGGCAGTGGCGGAGGACTGTGTCCCAAATCTCGAATGAATAGAAGCAATCAAACATTCATTGCAGGGCTCTGGTAAGCTGCATTTGACGGGCGTTGGTAAGGCTGCATTTGATGGGTGCTTCATTAAAAAGGTAGGGTTTACATAGGCAGGGAAAAGGAGGTGGAGTCAGGGGTGGAGCCAAGCAAAATGAGGTTTCGCCTAGGATGTCAAAAATCCTTGCACCAGCCCCGATTCTACCATTAAATCATTTCCAGTCTGAACCACTTCAATACTGGGCACTTTACTCCCCTTCCTACCCAGGCCAATTTTCATCTTCCAACCCTGTCACACTTTGAACAATTGTGCAGTCATGCAATGCTGTACCCAAACTACATTTTTTGCAAAAGAAAAAAGCTTTCTTTTGGTGGCATTTAAATCACCAGAGTTTTTATTTTTTGCTAAATAAATGCAGGAGGATTGTTGGATGCGTGCGAGTCACTCACATTGGGAAGAAATGGTACCAGAATGCACAATGGGAAAAAGGCAAGCCAGCGGAGGGAGTGTGGTGCTTTGGGCAATGTTCTGCCGAGAAACCTTGGGTCCCAATATTCATGTGGATGTTACTTGACATGTACGACCTACCTAAACAGTGTTGCAGACCAAGCACAACCCTTCATGGAAACGGTATTCCCCGATGGCAGTGGCTTTTCAGCAAGCAAATTGCTATGGGGCACAAGCAGGAAATACGGGAACAGAGAAGAAAGGAGGAATTAAGGGACTGCTACGTGCAAGACCATTGTCAGAAAAGGAAAGTATAGTATCCCTTTCATTTTAATAAAAAAAGGCTTTACAACTTTAATCTCTTAGAAAAAATATGCTGAAAACACAAATGATTTATAAATAGAGCCTATAATCTTTATGGGAAGAGTTTTTCTGAACTGTATGGTCTAAAAACAGGGGCCCAGATTCACAGAGCAATTACGCCTGTCTAACTGGTGTTAGACAGGAGTAATTTCAAATTTTGCGCGCCGTATTACTAGTTTGAATCCTCAAACCATGATACGGCGGCTTCGGGCTTCGATCCGAGAGGCTTACGTCTTCGTAAGCCTTCGGATCTACGCTGCGATATTTTTGCTGCCGCTGGGAGGAGTTTGCGTCGTTTTCATGCGTCGGGATATGCAAATGAGTTTTTACGGCGATCCACGAAGATACGAGCGGTCTTCGCAATCGCTTTCGTCTATTTTTTTTATACGTACTGTTAGACCAGCTTTTTGCTGGTCTAACGGTGCGTAGCCCATGTTAAGTATGGCCGTCGTTCCCGCATCGAATTTAAAATTTTTTTTTTTTTTTTTACGTAACTCGTTCGGGAATAAGAATCTCCGTAAACGACGCTACTCAAGAAAAAATGACGTAACGATGTGATTTCGCGCAATGCACGGCGGGAAATTTGCGAACGGAGCATGCGCAGTTCGATCGCCGCGGGAACGCGCCTATTTTAAATGCTTCACGCCCCCTACTCGCGTAGATGGATTGCGACGGGAGAAATACACTACGCCGCCGTCGTTTACTGGACAAAATCTACCTGGATTCCACGTAGAGCCAGGTAAAAAACGGCGGCGTAGTGTATTTCTGATACTCTACGATAATCTAATTCTATCTGAATCTGGGCCAGGGTCTCCAAGCCTGTTCTTGGGTAAAATGCATGGGAAGGAAGGTCCCAGACAGGACTTTTTTGCATGTGTCAAGAACAATATCATTTTATTACAACATTGGAACACTTGGCTGTTGTGGGGCTTAGGAATAGCAACCATTTCTTCAAAATCCTTGTCAGCTGTTGTGTAGGGTTCTTGAGTGCTTCCAAGTTTACATCCTTTGGGCACATGTGGCATCTTTCTCTCCATCAGTATCTTTGCTGTTATACTTCCATTTTCTTACCGCTTTGCAAAGCCAAAAAGCTATGGGCCAGATTCTCAGAAGCGCTACGTCGTATCGCCGTTTTTTTGCCCGTGTATCTATGCATGTGATTCCCAGAAACACTTACGCATAGATACAGGTGAAAATCCGCCATGTGTAAAACAATTACACTGGCGGATCGTAGATGTAATGACAACTCTGGCCGCTAGGTGGCCTTTACGTTGTTTTCTCATTTGCCTATGCAAATGAGGGTAATACGCCGATTCCCTAACGCTTTTACGCCGCCCCGTCGTGGTTAACGTTGTTTTCGTCCGCGTAAGGTTACCCCTGCAAAGATGTGGAGTAACCTAACGAAGTCCCGTTGGATGCCATGTTAAGTATGGCCTCGGGACCGCGTTGTGTTGTGCGTCGTTTGCGTACGTCGATTCTCAATGGGGCTGGCGTACGCTACGATTACGTCATTTACATTGAGAAAATGTGATGTCCTTTGGAGCATGCGCACTGGGATTTTGTCGCGGCCGGCATATGCGCAGTTCAATCGGCACGGGGGCGCACTTAATTTAAATACAAGCCGCCCCCTTTGAATTACCGTACGCTGGGCCATTTACGCTACGCCGCCGCTAACTACGGAGCAAGTGCTTTGGGAATAAAGCACTTGCTCTAGTACGATGCGGCGGCGTAGTGTAAATGGCTAACGCTACGCCGCCGGAATTCTATGAGAATCTGGCCCTATGTGTATAGACCAGTGTTTTTCAACTCCAGTCCTCAAGGCACACCAACAGGTCAAGTTTTCAGGATTTCCCTCAATTGAAATGGCTGTGGTAATTACTAAGGCAGTGAAACTGATCAAATCACCTGTGCAAAATAATGGAAAGCCTGAAAACATGACCTGTTAGTGTGCCTTGAGGACTGGAGTTGAAAAACACTGGTATAGACCAGTACCCACAAAAAACACTCCACAGACTGCAATCTGATCGGCTGCTAGGGCTACTGCACTTTCATACTGAAATAGAACATTATTATATTTTTTTTAAATAGCCTTACAATTGAATAAACACATTAAGCACAAACCTCTAAAAGATTCACACTTTTATTGAAATTAAGACATGAAGTACAAAGGAACAGTTAAAAAATGGCCTCGGCCTCCTTTTAAAGAAGAAGAAGAGGCAGATCACAGTGCAAAAAACACAAACATAACAATTGCTCCAAACAATTAAAAAAACTGTTCAAAAATATGACCTCCTCCCCTATATCAAAGTATAAAAGTTGTACTTTCAGAATTCTGGTGTATGTAAAGGCTGTTCTATAAACGGTAACTGTAGAAGTGAACAATGGAGCACTTTGGGGCGATGGGTTGGTAGGTGTGGCTTGATACAATAATGGGACCCCATCTAAGCATGCTGGAACACTGTTAGGGCCTTGTAAACACAGCCTTTAGTTTGTTCAAGTGTAGAACACCTTCAACAAGCCATTAAAAAAAGGTTTTCAAAATTTTGAAACTTGTTGAAAGTCTATGGGCAGCTCATTTAAATTGACACCAAGCACTCTTATGAGTCTTATGTTCAACATTCCCAAAGTATTGCTAATGGGCAAGATAAAATCTCTCTTTGCAGTGGGGTTACTTTGGGTATAGGGTGCCAATTTACATATAGGGTACTTGGAAAAAGCAAGTTTTACTTACCTAATACCCTGCTCCCCCAACAGCTGGCACTCTCCTCTACCCCTACACTCCAGCGGTGAACTGTCCCCATATCCAGTGCAGGGCCACAAACCCTGCGTTGTACTGGGTGAAGTCAGGGGCCTGCAACTGCTGGAGCCTAGAAGGGAGGGGCTGCGGTGATCAGGCTACCAGCACAGAGGCAGTATGCAGGAGAAGAGGATGGGGTAAGTAAAAATGCTTTTTCCGCTACCCTAGACCACCATTTAACCCTTTTACTGCATATGTGGCCCCACTGCAAGAGACGTTTTTTTTTTATTTTATTTCCTCAGTCAGCCCTTAAATGTTCGAGAAGGCTGATTGAAGCTTACAGATAGCTTTGCAAAAGGTATGTAAAAGTTGTGTGTACACCACACTAATACAAGCTGAAGCTCATGTACAAATCCTAAAGGAATGGTGTCACTAAGGAAAACATCTGATTAGTGCCTCAGATGGAAGATGAATTTTCATACTCACAAACTGTGCATAAATTCCATGATAGTAATCTGACTCAAAGGTTCAACTTCTACCCTGGAACTGGTATGAAGTCTGTGTGGTGGGAAATGTCTACTTCCACCCAGGGACTTCCGACACAGATGCTTTGCTTCCCTTTAGCTGGGGTGCCACAAATTCCCCATGACTGCTTTGGTGCTTAAGATAAATGAAGTACATGCAATTTTCTCATGAATTAAATATTTCTCAAAAAGACATCATGCATGTTTTTCCATGCTCCAAGCTGTATATTCACATCTGCTCAACAACCTAAAGACCTTTTTATTTTTAAGAGAAGCTTATCTTACATTATGTACATTGCGAATACAGTTATTGGCATCAATGACCTCTTCCATGTAACAGATGTGACCTTTAAGCCATGTTTTCCATATCATCTTTTGGTGGTAAACACTTATCAACCTATAGCTCTACACTCAAGTCAGCCATGTCTGATTGTGAAGAATGTTTGGAAAACATGAAAAAAGCCATTGCCTTGCAAAATAAATATACACCGGGCTGCTGCCACATGGTTTAGCCTGCAATACTGTGTATATATATATATATATATATATATATATATATATATATATATATATATATATATATAGTCTTCCCTCTTACTTAAAGCAGGAACTGGGTGCATTGCCTGACATACCACAGACATAACCATTCTAAAAGCTTATTCTTGTTTGCATGGGTCGGGGAGGGAGTTTCTATATACAGTAAAATGGCTCAGTTTCCTGATAAGCTCAGGGCGATCGTAAACTAGTACAGATTAATTCCAAGAGAGAAAGTAGCAGAAAGATTTGTATTTCTGAGGACACTGCTCTTTTAGTGAAAAGACACTTGGGACTCTCAAACATGGGTAAAAGCTTGAACTATGTCATGGCAACGAGACAGGGTACACATGTGCCATTCTTATCCAGTTTTCCATTGTATGAAGATGTAGGCTGGATTCACACTAGTGCAAATTGGATGTGGGTTTCCTCGCAACCAATTGGCATGACAATGGAGCCGGTTCACACATCGCAGGAGTGGCTGCAGAGGTCCTGTGCATCCTTGGCTCCGTTTCAGGTACAAATTCAGGCAAGAATCCAGACCTGATTTGTTCCTGAAACAGAGAGGTCCACCAGACTCCTGCTGCCAGCTGCATTCATTGGCTGTGTAAACCACCAAGTATTATGGATCTGGTTACAATAACAAGGTTTTAATTGCATAGCAAATATTAGCAACTATGAGGACACATAGCAACTATGGAGGACACATAGCAACTATGGAGGACACATAGCAACTATGGAGGACACATAGCAACTATGGAGGACACATAGCTACTATGGAGGACACATCCATTTAAGAAAAATTTCTAAATATTCAACTTCTTTCACACTTTTACTCTAATTCCCTCTAAAAACTCTGGGACCCAATAAATAAAGACAATTCAAAATTAGTTTTACTCTCTCAAATTTAAAACCACTCTGGGATAAAAGGGGTTCAAAATGTAAAAAAGGAGTTCACACACACAAAAACAAAAAAATCTTCATGACCTAGAAACCCACCCCTACTGACTTGTTAGAGGACCAGCCTCATTTGAACCCTTTCAGACCAGCAGAAGTGATATTACGCCAATTATGCATAGTACAGATTCTGGAAGCCGCAACCTATTATGAAACCATTGCACATACCCATACACTTTCTTAGAAAACAACATCTGATAATACAGTCGAACACTTACTATAAATCACCTAAAGTGTAACATCAACTTTTCTAAAAAAAAACATACTTAGAATCGCAACTAAATTTACCAAACTTGACCCGGGTACCTTTTTTTTTACCGTTTCTGTGCGGTTTAAATAAATTCAATGGCAAGATGGATATGGGATTTGAAAAGTTAATATGAATCTCTTCCCTGGGGCTCCTAGAACACATTTTCCTTCTGCCAACATTAAGCAGATTGGTTATGCGAGGAAAACAACATTATAGTTTGGCCTCATTGATTAACAACCACTGAGCTGACTTGATTTATCCTGCAGGACTTTTCATTTTCAATAAGGAAAGTGTTTGTGTTATAGTCAGAACAGATGCAAAAAGTAGTATGATAAAATCCTTGCTAAATGTTGTAGACATGTTTTTTTTTTAAAGTTAGGACATTTGAATTTACAGGAAGCCAGCAAAGGATTCTGGGTCCATCCTGATACTTCTCCTGGAAAGATGAGGGAGTGACCAACAGAATTATAGTATCCATCTATACTCATAGCAGAGGCACTGCTAAGCAGATACAATTGTACGATATAAGCCTCACCAAATCACTTTGCTGGATTTTAACCTCTCAAGTGGCTGTATATACAGCAGGAAGGACAAAACCCTTATTATAGAGAGAAGGAGAGAAAACTTCAATATTACTTACCCTGTGGAATCCTGAGTGTGGGATGACATTTTGGTATAGCCCATAAACCCTTATTTATCAAGAGATATCCTTTGAAATAATCTTCCACCTCAGAACAGGTTAAAGCGGATCTCCACTCCACTGATCGGAACCCTCCCCCCCTCCTGTGTCACATTTGACACCTTTCAGGGGGGAGGGGGGTGCAGATACCTGTCTAAAGACAGGTATTTGCACCCACTTCCGGCCCGCAGTCTCGGGCAAAAGACGTGTTTTTCCGTTGTGTGCTGGGAACTCTCGGCTCCCAGCACACAGCGGGAGCCAATCGGCGGGCGCAGCAGCGCCGTAGGGAACCGGGCAGTGAAGCCGGAGCGCTTTACTTCCTGGTTCCCTCACCGTGGATGGAGGGGGGAGCAGCAGAGAGACGAGCGAACGCTCGTCCTCTGCTGTGGACGCCGCTGGACTCCAGGACAGGTAAGTGTCCTAATATTAAAAGTCAGCAGCTGCAGTATTTGTAGCTGCTGGTTTTTAATATTTTCCTTTAAGGGGCCATCCACTTTAATAATTCTAATAGTTTTAGATTGAAAAAAATATAAACTGGAACCAAACCGTAGCTGGAACTGTGTAAACTGTCAGGTCACAAAATGAGAAGGGAGCAAAAGAAATCCTAAAGCGTAAAGAAATTGTAGGCCTTTCCATACAGGTCACAGAGAATAAAATTATTGCCAAAAGGGTTTTTACTGCATAGTTAAGTTAATCAAATTAACTTTACTATGCCTGCTATAACAAAAAAAGACCACAACATGGGAAAACGGGAAGCATAAAAATGGTAAACAACGTAAACTCTTTCAGCCAAGTCAGGGGTCTTCAAACTATGGCCCTCCAATTGTTCTGGGATTACAATTCCCATCATGCCTAGTCATGTCTGTGAATATCAGTTTTTTTACAATTCCTTTATAAGACATGTAGTTCAGCAACAGCTAGATGGCTGTAGTTTGAAGATCCCCGAGCCAAGTGATGGATATTGTAGCGATAGCACATAGTGATCTGTTGACACACAGCCGGACAGCCATTTTGAAGATCCTGAGAATATGTCCATCAGCGACATTCTGGTTAACTGCTACATTGAAAACAGTCTGGGGGAGCATGGTCTTCTACAAAATGGGCACCTCCACTGCGGACAATCAGTTGTTTAAGGCAGAAGAAGACATCTTGTGCAACTCCTCCCATGATCCTTTGCCAAAACAGGTTGTAACAAAAGGTTGGCTTCTGCCCACACACACATAAAAGAAATAAAACAGTATCACAGGACAAACTCTTGAGGGAGCAAAACATATGAAACATAAAACATTTAAATCAATAACTTAAAATATATAAAAGCAAAGAATATAATACTCAGTTCAAGGATTTTTTTTTATAACAGGGTTAAAATGATCCTTAAAAGTTCTGCACACCTGCAAGTGACTAGAAGCAGAAACAGAACGTACAACTGGCCCAAGCCAAAATGGGACCATTACTATAGACCTCAAGTGCTGCTGTTCTGAAGGGGTTGCTGGAACAGATCCATACCAGCATTAACCCCAGGTTGCTGGTTTTGTGGATTTAAAAGACAAAATGTACACCTTAAAGTTTATGGTAGTGTTTCAAAGTCTTTAAAAAAAGCTTTTTGGCTTGCAGTGCATATGATGCAGAACACCCTTCTTGAACACTGACCCGAAACTCTGCAACCTAGAGGAAGCTTAGAGTTTCTTATCCATCCTCTTCTCTACTGCTTGCAGTAAAAGTTCTGAGTATTGCTGCAACAGGGCAAGAGTCTTATCATCCCCCAGGTGCTGAGAGCCATGAACAGCTGAAGCGTCACCATCCACCTGAAGTTCAAGTTTTTCACTGTACGGCTCGAATTGTGGAGACGAGCTTTCACCTATATCTGTTTGACTCTCTTGTAAGGAATCCAACTCTCTCTTCACAATGCCAAAGGTTTCCGTCAGAAGACCTTCCATCTTGCATCTGTCCTGAGTTGTTTTAGGGTCAGCAGTTGTCACCTTTGGGAAGCAAACAAACCATATACATTATATAGGAGTCGCCAATTATTTTTAGCACTGTAAAAGGTCAACATCAGACAAAAGTGATTTAATATGAAGTGGGGAAGGGTTGAGATTTTGTTGATGTCTGTGATACCAGTTAAGAAAATGTCTCCTCAATTCTTATTAGCCAGGAATGACGACTAACAGAGCAGGAAGGTAAGAAAAACTTCCCCAATTGGCCTCCACAGAACAATAACCACACAACAAAGTTTCTAATCCTTCCCTACTTTACACAAAACTCAAAGAAATTATTTTGATAGGATACAAACTTTGGTTGCCACTTTGGAATAATTATTATATATTAGTCATGATTATTACATTATTGCCATGTTATTTGAAGTTGCATGTATTATGTATTTCTACAACCATACAAAAATGTGTGAGGAAACAGAGGATGGTCACCTACCGATCGATAGAGACTGAGGGCTCTCCTTAAGCTGTCCTGTAATTCTGAAACAATTATTTCACACTGCTGAAAGCTGACTGGTTGTGCTGAAAAAAAGAAAAAAGCAATGCATATTATTATATATTTTCAACAGTGCCATCTAGAATCCTAATCTATGCACAACACAACTAGAATATACTGTATATACAGTATACATAGAAAAAAAAAAGGGTCAGTCTACCAAAGATATATACTTTAGCTCTGAACAGTCGCTGGCAGGCTGTATCATACTGTCATCTCGGGTATCTTAGGGATAGTGCATATAGTTTTGAAATGCGTTTAATGCATTCACACTAATTTCCATAGAGGAATAAAAGGAAAGCACAATCTGATCTCTAGATGTACTTAAGAGCAACTGTGCTTTGCTCATGCAGGGCAAAGCAAAAGGCTCACTTTAAAGGTTGGGCCACCCTCCTGCATATACTTCCCTGTCCTTCAGTCCCCTGACAATCTATACACCACCAGCAACAGAGAGAAATACTAATACTTTTGGGTTTAAAGGATCAAGTGAATAACTCCCCTTCCTCCAACATGATAGCACTGTTGCTCAGCAATTGTTGCTCAGGCACCAGCACTGTCACATCATATGGGGGTCGGCAGAGTCTCCCCAGCTCTCCGAGTTAGAATTGACTGGGCCAAATATTGGGCTATATTGGCCGATTCAATAAAAACTGGACGACATTTGGCCCGATTGTATAGCAGCTGATCCAACAGAATCCGGTTATGCGTCCGGCTTTTGTTGAAGGGGCATGACGTAAAAGGCTCTACCAATCGTCTTCCAATGCGCTGACTGATGTGTTCTGACAGGGGGCATCCCTTGTCAAAGTGTAATAGCTTAGCGGGGGAGATCACTGTTCCAACATCGAAAACGTAGTACAGCGGCTCCTCCCGAGTTTTTTTTTTGGTTAGCCCGCTGGGTTGAATATAAAACAACAAAAAAAATGCTAGTGTGTGCCAGGCTTTTAAGTTTACACAGGGCCTCTTCTCTGTGCTCCCAGTAGCATATAGAGCTACAGGGGGGTGAAGGGATGTCAAAGTTCAAGAGGATGCAGAATGCAGCTTTAAAGTGAACCTGTTTCAGTCTGCATGGTTGGAGCACATGTCCACTCTGAATGATCCAAGGCCTTAATTGGGGTCCCGCGCTCCTTGTTGGACTTTTCACATATTAACCATTACATAGAATGCACTAGAAAGAGTGAAATACCACCATAAATTAATTATGGTGAGGGGGACTCTTGTCAGTCTTGAGGACTCCATTTTCTAGTCTTCAAGAAATATAAGAAGTCCTGCTTAGATTCTGCCCAGCACTATCCACTTATAAATAGTATATCATTTTTGGTGACATAACCTTTTAGCAGTTTGACAGGTGGGCACATTTCCTCCACTTACAATGCACTTCTGTCTATAAGTTTGGTCACTTCATTTCAAGTAAATTTGACTTGCTGCATTTCCACCCCTATTCTGATTGTGAGAGCTGCACCCAAGGCAGCCAGCTACAATAATCCTATAGAAGAAGTGTGCACACACACATACACTCGAGACCCAACAGCTGTGCAATACATCTTCTTCAAGTACATGCACAAATCCTACTATAAAACACAAGACAATATTATGACACAATGATGACAGAACGAAAAAAAAAACATTAGACAGATATGCTAAAAACACACAGTGAGAACTAGAGGTAGTTATAAGAACACTATAAATGAAGAAAAAGTCTGATCAGAAAAAAAAGGATTTTTAATAAACAGCTTACCTGTAAAATCCTTTTCTTGAAGTACATCACGGGACACAGAGCGCATAGCCATTACACTTGGGTTATATGGGTACCTTCAGGTGTGGACACTGGTGTAATCAATTTCACAGGAAGTTTCCTCCCTATATAACCCCCTCCCACTGGGAGTGCTTCAGTTTTGTAGCAAGCAATTCCTCCGAGGTTACACAATGTTCCCCAAAAGAGGGGTGGGAGCTCTGTGTCCCGTGATGTACTTCAAGAAAAGGATTTTACAGGTAAGCTGTTATTAAAAATCCTTTTTTCTTTATCGTACATCACGGGACACAGAGCGCATAGCCATTACACTTGGGATGTCCTAAAGCAATGCTCTATGAAGGGAGGGAGACCGTAAGGCCAAGAATAGCCGAATAAAAACATTGTCAGGAGAAAACATGGCTCCACCAACAGAAAAACAAGGGGGCGTGAACCGGGCCAGAGGATTCTATACTGCTGCCCGTAGGACCGCCTGCCCAAATGCTGCGTCCGTACCCTTTGCAACGTCCAACTTATAAAATTTAGTAAACGTATGTACGGAAGACCAGGTTGCCGCCTTGCAAACCTGTGCCATAGAGATCTGATGGTGTGCCGCCCAGGAGGCACTCATGGCCCTCGTAGAATGGGCTTTAACTGATAAGGGAGGTGGAACGCGCTTCAGACCATATGCCTGAAAAATCAGCTGCTTAATCCACCTAGCCAAGGAAGACTTGGCAGCCGGCTGACCCTTCTTGGGGCCATCCGGAAGAACAAAAAGCACATCTGTTTTCCGAATCTTCTCTGTAGCCTTGAGATAGACCCTCATGGCTCGAACCACGTCCAAAGTATGAAGCCGTCTTTCCTCTCTGGACTGGGGAGTAGGAAAGAAGGATGGTAGGACTAGGTCCTGATTCAAGTGAAAACTGGATATGACCTTAGGAAGGAAAGAAGGTTGAGGCCGCAGAACCACTCTGTCCTTATGCAGAATAAGGTATGGCTCCCTGCATGACAAGGCTGCCAGCTCGGAAACCCTTCTGGCTGAAGCCATAGCCACCAAGAAAACCAACTTTCGGGTTAGTAGCACAAGAGGGATTTCTGTCAGAGGTTCAAACGGCTGCCTTTGTAAAGCTGACAAGACCAGATTTAAATTCCAGGGGCAGAGGGGAGCTCTAATAGGGGGATTCACATGCAAGACCCCCTGCAAGAAGGTTTTCATAAGCGAATGGGTGGCCAAGGGTCTTTGAAACCATATTGATAAAGCCGACACCTGCCCCTTTAGAGTACTAAGAGCCAACCCTTTGTCAACGCCAACCTGGAGGAATCGCAAGATCCTGTCAATAAAAAACTTTCGAGGATGCCATTTTTGAGACTCGCACCACTCCACATAGGTTCTCCAGACTCTGTAATAAATATTTCTGGAGACCGGTTTCCTAGCCTGAATCAACGTAGATATGACCTGATCTGAGAGGCCTCTGCCCTTAAGAATTAGGGATTCAGCTGCCAAGCCGTCAAATTTAGCTGCTGTGAAGCAGGATGGCAGATTGGGCCCTGAGACAGCAGATCTGGGCGCAGGGGGAGCGGCCCCGGCGCCCCGACTGACATCTTCACGATGAGTGCGTACCAAGCCCTCCTGGGCCAGGCTGGGGTCACCAGGATCACAGGCCTGCGCTCCACCCGGATCCTCCGTAGAAGGCGGGGAATCATCTGCAGTGGAGGGAACGCATACAGAAGAGAAAACTGGTGCCAAGGGCAAACCAACGCATCGGTCCCGTAGGCCGAGGGATCCCTGGCTCGGGATATGAATTTGTCCAATTTTTTGTTGGATCTCGTTGCCATAATGTCCACATCTGGGACTCCGAATCTTTGGCAAATCTCTTGGAATACCTGGGGGTGAAGAGACCATTCCCCCGGGAGCAACTGTTGACGACTCAAAAAATCTGCTTGAGAATTGTCTATCCCTGGGATGAACACCGCCGAGATGCAGGGTACATGGGCTTCGGCCCATGAGAAAATCAGGTATACTTCTCTTTGGGCTGCTGGGCTCTTCGTGCCCCCCTGGTGGTTTATGTATGCCACCGCAGTGGCGTTGTCGGACTGTATCCTTACTGGCAGACCCTGAAGGGGGAGAGTCCAGGCGATCAGGGCCACTCGAGCAGCTCTGATCTCCAAGATATTGATGGGAAGCAGTTTTTCTGCCCCCGACCACAGCCCTTGCTGGGTCTGTTCTTCTAGAACTGTCCCCCAACCTAACGGGCTGGCATCCGTGGATACTATCTTCCACGTGATGGGGCAAAAGGATTTCCCTTTTGACAAATTTTGAGAGACCAGCCACCAAGACAGGCTGCGCCGGACCTTCGGGGAGAGCACTAACGGACGATCTAACGCCTGAATGGATTTGTTCCAAGCAGAGAAAATGGCTGCCTGAAGATATCTGGTATGGATCTGGGCGTAGGGCACAGCCTCGAAGGCGGCCACCATCTTTCCCAGCAGTCGCATACATAGGCGAATAGTCGGCCTCTTCTTGCCTAAGATCACTTGAACTGCTTGAGCTATTGATCTGATCTTTGCTTGAGGTAAACTTATCCTCTGGCAGTCTGTATCTAGCCGAAGGCCTAGATATTCCAACTGCTTTGTGGGTTTCAATACCGATTTTTCTAGTTTTACAATCCACCCGAATTCCTCTAGATGCTGAACTGTGCGACCTACTGCCTGATTGAGGTTGGAAGCTGAGCTGTCGATAACCAGAAGATCGTCCAAGTATGCCAAGACTAAAATGCCTTCTGTCCTTAGGACGGCTAGCACCGGGGCTAACACCTTTGTGAATACCCGCGGAGCTGTTGCCAACCCGAAAGGGAGGACTACGAACTGGTAATGGCGGTGATCTATCATAAAACGAAGAAACCTGTGATGTGCCGGGTAGATCGGCACGTGCAGATACGCATCTTTTATAACTATAGATGCTAGAAAGTCGTCTTGATGTAGGCTGGCTGCCACCGAACGTATGGACTCCATACGAAAGGTCTAAATGTTTAGAAAGCGATTTAGGCGTTTGAGGTCCAAGATAGGCCTGACGTCGCCATTGGGCTTTGGTATTATGAAAAGGTTGGAGTAGAATCCCAGACTCCATTCCTGGGTTGGTACTTCTACAATTACTCCTTGGAGCCAGAGACGATCCAATGCTTTTACAAGAGAGGCCCTCTTTAATGGGTCGCTTGGAAGACTTGACCCCTGAAGATAATGAGGGGGGACTTCCCGAAACTCTAGCTTGTAGTCCGTGGTTACCACGGATCTTACCCAAGAGTCGGGAATTCTGACCGAAGCCTTCCCCCCACCCAAGAGAGTGGGGGCGCCCCTTCATGAATCTGACTTGAGGGCTGGTTTAACCGGCTTGCGAGGCCATGGCCTCTTGCCTGTCGTGGCTTGTCCTTGTGGGTGGCTATTAAATGCTGAACGCCCGGGAGGCCGTCGATACTGACGGGAAGTTGAAGGGGCCGAGCCTGTGAAGGCCTGTCGCTTAAATGCGGGCCCACGCGATCTTTTCTTGATAGGCAAGAAAGAACTTTTACCACTTGATATGGTCTGGATATATTTATCTAGGTCTTCACAGAATAGTCTCCCACCATGAAAGGGAAATCCTGCTAAAAGCTTTTTGCAGGGTGCCTATGCTGACCAGTTTTTTAGCCACAAAAGGCGACGCATATGAACCAACAGCAGAGATAAACGGGACGCCTGTTGAACGGAGTCCTTAATAGCATCTACTGCAAAGCAGAGAGCTCTTGGGAGGTCAGCCAATTCACGAGCTTGCTGAGCCGGTATGTCCCTTAATATCGGTTTAGTCTGATCCTTTAAAGCCTGACAAACGCCAATGGCTGCCACTGCTGGCTGAACCACGGCACCTACTGTGGTAAAAGAAGCCTTCAGTAGGGTCTCCAATTTTTTGTCGACTGGATCTTTAAACACCTGGACATTTTCCACCGGACAGGTCAGGAATTTATTTACGCAGGAAATGGCTGCGTCCACGGTAGGGAGTGCCCATTTCTTTGCAAATTCTTCTTCCATAGGATAGAGAATGGTGACCCTTTTAGGAGGGATAAAAATCCTATCAGGTCGAGCCCAATCCTGAAAAATCACGCTCTCCGGAAGGGGGTGAACCGGGAAAGACGCACCACTCAATGGTGCCTTCAAGGAACCTAAAAAGAGGATACCGCGGGGGCTAATTGTTCTGACACTGGAAGTTTAAAAGCAGTGCGAACCATATCCGTCAGAGACTGGATCCACAGACTCTCTGCTTGAGAAGCCGAAAAAAAATTCATCTATAGTGGAATCTTCAATGTCTGACCCGTCAGGACTCAGGTCCGCTTGATCCCCCTGTGGGTCCAATTCCTCCGAAGAGAGGACCTCTGCATCCGAACACACCGTTCTAGGTGACGGGGATCTAGCCCGTTTGCCACCCGGCAAAGAGCGGGCAATTAAAGCAGTTAACCTTTTCTCTAGCCCACCCAGGGTGGATTCTAGCATTTCTTCCGTAACATAAACGGGAATGGGTTGATTGGGGGCCGCCTCTGCCCCTAGCACCCTCAATGGCTCCTGCATGATGCTGTTCGGTGGTCTATCTGGTGAGGGTGGGACCACTGGAGCCTGGCCCAAATCCTCTGACCCCGTTGGAGACCCCTTTACTTTTTTGGCACCTTTTGCAGCCTTAGCTGGTCCTGATCCCTTGGGAGCCATTGCACAACCTTGAGACACCCCTACAGCCAACACCCAACTGTTGTAGCTAGAAGTGAAACATTAATAAGGACAGGCTATGGTAAAAAAAAAAATTATTATTTTTTTTTTTTTTTTAATTTTCATACGCCTGAGAAGGCGGCAACACCGAGGAGAGTCCTGTGAGTATTGCCACACCAATGCCCGTTAGCTGGAGTCCAAGGCTGCACCGACTCAGATACTGCCAGATCTAAGTCCCTTTAAGAAAAAAAACTTTTTTTTTTTTTCTGGTCAGTGTGGACTAAGTCCAGACCTGAAGATCCACAAACCACCACTGGGTGTCACTGTTAGCCAGAAATGGCTCAGCTGCGTGCTCTGTGTCCTCACTCTCCACTGCTCTCAGGAGGGAATGACCAGCCAGGAAATGCTTTTTTTTTTTTTTGCTTTATCTGAGACCTGACGCTGCTGGCCCGCCCCCCCCACGCTGAAACCAACATGGAGGAAGCAGAGGAGAAGCCTGGACCAGCGCTAGTAACACAGACACCCGGTAAGCCACTAATCTTTGTAGTGCACACATAGAGGAAGCTGTCCCCCTAGGCTTCCTAGGAAACAGGAGTTTTGTCAGCACTTCCTCTCTATACACGTGGGGCTGCAGTATCATGCTAACAGGCAAATCTGGGGGGAGTAGCAAAATACATATCTTTAAAAGCATATATATATCTACATGTTATCTGGGTAAACATTAGTACATCCCATCCTGCCTCAAAAGACATAGTGGAGATAGTGGCTGATGCACAAGCATACCATTAGCCAACCCAGAACCCCCAGGGGGATACCTACTGTCGAACCAAGTCCCGCAGGTTCCCTCTTACCTGCTCCACGCCGCAGGGTATTGCAAAATGCAAGAGGCCCAGCCTTCCCCCATCTCCGTGGGTATTGTCTTGGACCTTCAGGGACCGGGGTCCTGTGTTAAGGAACCCACACCCCTGGACCTATATAGCATCCTGGCATCAGTAGCGTTTAGTTCTTGGAAGAGACTAAAGTACTGGAGCCCAGAATCCAGCCCTCCAAGGAGAGGCATTATAGGCAAAACCCCACTCCAGCAGGGCCC
This sequence comes from Rana kukunoris, assembly GCA_029574335.1. NCBI lineage: Eukaryota > Metazoa > Chordata > Amphibia > Anura > Ranidae > Rana > Rana kukunoris. The sequence goes on along the minus strand of CM056059.1, from coordinate 66,339,089 downwards.
GGGTACCGTACACCTTGGCTTTGAAGCACTTCGGACGGATCCGGCTAGCTATCCTGGGTCCCGAGACCTCCGAGGGACAGCTAGACGTGACCAACACCTAAGACACTGGCGAAAAAACTGAAGCACTCCCAGTGGGAGGGGGTTATATAGGGAGGAAACTTCCTGTGAAATTGATTACACCAGTGTCCACACCTGAAGGTACCCATATAACCCAAGTGTAATGGCTATGCGCTCTGTGTCCCGTGATGTACGATAAAGAAATATTAGTTTTTTTAAGTAATTACTCTGCTAGATAAAGTGGAACTTTACCCATAACAGCTTGATAAAAATAATGTTCTTTAGCAAGGAAATATTTATGCTACCAAAATGAGTGTGTGCTGTAAATTGCCTCCAGTTTCTTTTTGCTGGAGGCTGCCATTTTGCTGAAGCTCAGAGCCCCTAAACAGCAGTAAATCTTTAGGCTGTCATCAGATAGGCCTTTACAAATTTGGCACAGTGCCTAAAAACAGAGAGCAACTGAACATGTGCAGAGCAGTGCGAGTCAGTCTATTACTACATTTTAAACCGTATAGGTGCTTATTTTTAATGTTTTACATTGCTACAGTGCCTTGGAAATGTATTCATACCCCTTGAAATTTTCCACATGTTGTCATCTTACAACCAAAAACATAGACATATTTTATTGGGATTTTATGTGACAGACCAACACAAAGTGCCACATAATTGAAGTGGAAGTGGAACAAAAATGACAGATCATTTTCAATAATTTACAAATAAATATCTGAAAAGTGCAACGTGCATTTGTATTCAGCCCCCTTTACTCTGATACCCTTAACTAAAATCTACAGGAACCAATTGCCTTCAGAAGTCACCTAATTAGTAAATAGAGTCCAAATGAGTGCAATTTAATCTCAGTATAAATACAGCTGTTCTGTGAAGCCCTCAAATGTTTGTTGGAGAACAGCATAATGAAGGCCAAGGAACACATCAGATGGGTCAGGGATAACGTTATGGAGAAGTTTAAAGCAGGGCTAGGTTATAAAAAAAAATATCCCAAGCTTTGAACAGCTCACAGGGCAATTTTAAATCCATTATCTGAAAATGTAAAGAGTATGGCACAACTGCAAATCTACCAAGACATGGCCGTCCACCTAAACTGACAGGCCGGGCAAGGAGAGCATTCATCAGAGAAGCAGCCAAAAGGCCCATGGTAACTCTGAAGGAGCTGCAGAGATCCACAGCTCAGGTGGGGGAATCTGTCCACAGGACAACTATTCATTGTGCATGCCACAAATCCACCCTTTATGGAAGAGTGGTAAGAAGAGAGCCATTGTTGAAAGAAAGCCATAAAAATAACCATTTGCAGCTTGCGAGAAGCCATGTGGGGGACAGAGCAAACATGTGGAAGAAGGTGCTCTGGTCAGATGAGACCAAAATTTAACTTTTTGGCCTAAAATCAAAATGCTATGTTTTGCAGAAAACTAACACTGCACAGCACCCTGAACACACCATTCTTTTTTTTCGGGAGGGACAGGGAAGCTGATGAAAAGGTGAATGGAGCCAAATATAGGGCAATCTTGGAAAGAAAACCTGTAAGAGTCTGCAAAAGACTTAAGACAGGGGTGGAGGCTCACCTTCCAGAAGGATAACAACCCTAAACACACAGCCAGAGCTACAATGGAATGGTTTAGATCAAAGCATTTTCATGTGTTAGAATGGCTCAGTCACAGTCCAGACCTAAAGCCAAATGAAAATATGTGGCAAGACTTGAAAATTGCTGTTCACAGATGCGCTCTGTCTAATCTGGCAGAGCTTGAGCTATTTTGCAAAGAATGGGCAAAAATCACTCTAGATGTGCAAAGCTGGCAGAGACATCCCCAAAAAGACTTGCGAATGTAATTGCAGCAAAAGGTGGGTCTACAAAGTATTGACTCAGGGGGGCTGAATACAAATGCACCCCACACTTTTCACATATTTGTAAACAATTTGGAAAACCATTTCAACTTCCTTTCACTTCTCAATTATGTGCCAATTTATGTTGGTCTATCACATAAATTTTATTTCTGTTTTTGGTTGCAACATGACAAAACGTTGAAAATTTCAAGGGATATGAATACTTTTTCAAGGCACTTATACCTTTCAAAAGGGGCCAGTCTGAAGTCATCCAACAGGACTTAATTTTCTGACTAAAGTTCCACTTATATATTATTACACATATATTATTGGCACAAACATCACACTTGGATAACAGGTCTGGAATGCCCTAATAAATACAAAACTGTTAAAAAAGTAATCCAATATCCCAAAGTTAACCAAGGAAATAAAGGGATATTAAAATCACACCCCTCACCATTTTTGGGATGGCTTATGGAACAAGACAAGCGTGAACAGGACGAAACAGGCCAGAGACTGGACGAAGAAAGATGAGATGGAGCAGGGAGGTCACCCACACAAATAGGAGACAGAAATGGAGATACCACCAGGGGTGGACCTCTTTGCCCACCTGAGTTCAGAGTTGATGCTGCATTGAGTGAGGGAGATCTGGGTCTAAAGGTTTCAACAGGACACAGTCCTGAATGATTGTCTGGAGTGTGACCAATAGTAGAGGCTCTACATCTTGTGATAGGTTTATTGATGTCTGAGGTGAAGTCCATTTTGTCTTGAGTTGGGTCCATCTTAGTGTTAATGGGGCTGACATCTTCAGGACTCCCTTTCGTATAAACAGGGCTTTCTAACAGACCTTGCTCACTTCCTCCAGAAACTTGATTGTCCGTACGACAAGCTAATTCTGTAAAAGATAATCTAGGTTTCCAGCTACACCCTGGTGATCTCGGTGATCTTGGAGACTCCATATCCAATGTGCTTCTGCTTCTACTAAAGGAAAGCAATGGTCGATCAGGAAGAGGCTTTCCAATATCCAAAGTCAAATGTGCCCGGTTCTTTGACTGAAATGTCTTTGGTAACGTGTTGGTTGCACTAGGCTGCAAAAGAGGTTTAAAAGCTGCATTGTCCTTTATTGTTGGGTTGTTCTTCTCAGCATCTGTGTTAGATACCGTGCCCACATCTGCTTCACAAAGGATTTGCTTTCCATCTGAACCAACTGATGGGTCTTGTGTGTCCCCGAGGTTTAAGTTTTCTCCAACAGACACACTCCTGGAGATCTTGGCCATTGAACTTGTTGTTGGGTTCATGTAGGACCTGCCTCTAGATGATTTTACATCCTTGACCTGGAATGGTGAAGGTTGACACTCCACTTTCATCAGTGTAGCTGGCAAGGTCCGACGATGACTGGCTTTCTGCTCCTTTTCTGCTGCAGTCTGAGTTTGAGGACGCATTTTTACTGCAAATATATTAGAGCAAAAAAAGAAAAGTTATTCACCAATTACCGACCACCCTATTGTAGCTTTACTACTACAGGGCGGCCGCTTTGTGCAGAATCACGTATATATACACACACATACACGATTCTGCACTTCCAGGTAGGGGAGCGCACCACACTTCTGCTGCGCTTAGTCAAGCAGAAGCCGATCAGCTAGTCCCGGCCAATGGATGACCGCCGGCAACCGCTGATCGTCGAGAACACACACTGGCCGGAGCTCTTCATAAGTAAATAATGCTGAGCGCCGTCCTGTCAGCGGGGATGTGTTGGATTTTGTTTCCCTGCATAGCAGGGAATAAAATCCAGCACATCCCTTAGTGAAAGCAGCACAATGTAAATTTTCCAGCAGTCAAGGGGTTAAAGAAACCATATTTTTATCAACATTTAGACATTCCTGTTGCATGATTAAAGCGGTATTAAACCCCAAATCAAAAGTGTAATATACTGCAGCCTGCTAATCATTAGATACGGTGGCTGCATTACTTTTCCATATTTTAGGCTTTTTTCCCCCCCTCTGGTTTCACCTGGTGATCTGGCCAGTAATACAGTAGGTGACTGGGATATTGTGTCAATCTCGCTCCCTTTCTCGGCGAGATTGAGCACTTGCGAGCCCCATCGCGAGAGCCAGCGCCGAGCTGGCTTGCCGCGATGGAGACAAAGCCGTCATAGAAGCGACGGGGATCCGACACGGATTCCCGCCAATTCTACACGTGGGCGGAGTTTGTTATGAATCCTGAAGGAGAAATCCCCGCCAGATTTAAAAAAAAATCTGGCATGGGTTCCCCCCTCAGGAGCATAACGGGCCCTTAGGTCTGTTATGGGTTGTAAGGAGACCCCCCCCTACGCCGAAAAAACGGCATGGGGGTCCCCCACAATCCATAACAGACCCGTATCCAAAGCACGCCGGCCAGGAAGGGAGTGGGGGCGAGCGAGCGCCCCCCCCTCCTGAGCCGTACCGGGCAGCATGCCCTCAACATGGGGGGGTTAGGTGCTCTGGGGCAGGGGGCGCACTGCGGCCCCCCACCCCAGAGCACCCTGTCCCCATGTTGATGAGGACAGGGCCCCTTCCCGACAACCCTGGCCGTTGGTTGTCGGGGTATGCGGGCGGGAAACTTATCGGAATCTGGAAGCCCCCATTAATAAGGGGGCCCCCAGATACCGGCCCCCCACCCTAAGTGAATGAGTATGGGGTACATCGTACCCCTACCCATTCACCTGCAAATAAAAAGTGTAAACACAAATAAAACACACAGGGTATTGAAATATTTTATTAGTTGGCCGCTGGGGGGGGGGGGGTGTGTATGATCGCTTTTATAAAAGCGCCCCCTCCGGCGGGCTTCTGTGGGGGGGTGGGTGCCGCCGTCTGGTTCTCTTCCGCCGCCGGGGGGCGCTTTGATAAAAGTGCCCACCACCCGGCGGGCTTCTTTCGACGTCTTCGGCGGCTGGGGGGTCTTCTCCCACTCTCCGGGGTCTTCTCCTGCTCTCCGGGGGTCTTCTCCGCTCTCCGGGGGTCTTCTCCTGCTCTCCGGGGGTCTTCTCCTGCTCTCCGGGGGTCTTCTCCTGCTCTCCGGGGGTCTTCTCCTGCTCTCCGGGGGTCTTCTCCTGCTCTCCGGGGGTCTTCTCCGCTCTCCGGGGGTCTTCTCCTGCTCTCCGGGGGTCTTCTTCTTCTTCAGGACTCGCCGCCGCTATCTTCGTGTGTTAGCTCAATTACTAGCGGCGGCGGCCCCCTCTTCTGCGACGGCGGCGGCGTCTTCTTCTTCTTCTGCTCTCCAGATGTTGACGCGACGCTTCCTTCCGCTGTTATGCCGGGCGCGCGGCTCGCAGCGAAATATATAGGCCTGTCTTGTGACGTCGCAGTCCCATCATGCTCCGGTAGGTACCACGTGGTACCTACCGGAGCATGATGGGACTGCGACGTCACAAGACAGGCCTATATATTTCGCTGCGAGCCGCGCGCCCGGCATAACAGCGGAAGGAAGCGTCGCGTCAACATCTGGAGAGCAGAAGAAGAAGAAGAAGACGCCGCCGTCGCAGAAGAGGGGGCCGCCGCCGCTAGTAATTGAGCTAACACACGAAGATAGCGGCGGCGAGTCCTGAAGAAGAAGAAGACCCCCGGAGAGCGGAGAAGACCCCCGGAGAGCGGAGAAGACCCCCGGAGAGCGGAGAAGACCCCCGGAGAGCAGGAGAAGACCCCGGAGAGTGGGAGAAGACCCCCCAGCCGCCGAAGACGTCGAAAGAAGCCCGCCGGGTGGTGGGCGCTTTTATCAAAGCGCCCCCCGGCGGCGGAAGAGAACCAGACGGCGGCACCCACCCCCCACAGAAGCCCGCCGGAGGGGGGCGCTTTTATAAAAGCGATCATACACACCCCCCCCCCCCGGCGGCCAACTAATAAAATATTTCAATACCCTGTGTGTTTTATTTGTGTTTACACTTTTTATTTGCAGGTGAATGGGTAGGGGTACGATGTACCCCATACTCATTCACTTAGGGTGGGGGGCCGGTATCTGGGGGCCCCCTTATTAAAGGGGGCTTCCAGATTCCGATAAGTCTCCCGCCCGCATACCCCGACAACCAACGGCCAGGGTTGTCGGGAAGGGGCCCTGTCCTCATCAACATGGGGACAGGGTGCTCTGGGGTGGGGGGCCGCAGTGCGCCCCCTGCCCCAGAGCACCTAACCCCCCCATGTTGAGGGCATGCTGCCCGGTACGGCTCAGGAGGGGGGGGCGCTCGCTCGCCCCCACTCCCTTCCTGACCGGCCGGCGTGCTTTGGATACGGGTCTGTTATGGATTGTGGGGGACCCCCACGCCGTTTTTTCGGCGTAGGGGGGGGTCTCCTTACAACCCATAACAGACCTAAGGGCCCGTTATGCTCCTGAGGGGGGAACCCATGCCGGATTTTTTTTTAAATCCGGCGGGGATTTCTCCTTCAGGATTCATAACAAACTCCGCCCACGTGTAGAATTGGCGGGAATCCGCGTCGGATCCCCGTCGCTTCTATGACGCGCTCGCTGAAATGTGCTTTTACTATTCCAGCGAGTGCGAGATATCGGCAGCCTGTCGCCGAGATTCAGCGCGATGCTGGCGTGCTAAAAACACATTCTCGGCGGCAGGCACTGTACACTTTAAGGTTGATTAACTAAAACTGAAGAGTGCAAAATCTGGTGTGGCTCTGCTTAGAAATCAATCAGCTTCTTTTTTTTTTGTCAAAGCTTAACTGAACAGTGCCTTCATTCTGGATGAAGGAGCAACAGAGACACTTTTGGATGGTGGCATGGTTAGTCTTGGGGGAAGGGAAGTGTTAGATATACTATCAGATTTATATACACTAAACAAGTTGAAGCCACACTCCAGCTAACACTTTATAAGCAGTTACAGCAAACTGATTTTTGTTTACAATAAAACCGACTATGTAAGCAACCCTGTCAGTAGTAAATAATGTCTCACTGCTTACACTGTTACATCTACACGACAGCTTTTTCTGTTGAAAATCAACAGACTTACTGGCCAGATCATCAAGTAAAAATAAAGGAGAGAAAGCCTAAAAAGAAAGCTAATGCAGCCACCACATCTAAGAATTAATAAGCTGCAATATAATAAATGTTTGCTTTCAGGTTTAATACCACTTTAAGTGTTCACATATTGGGCATTTAGATGAAAGCAGCACAGTAAAGATATCTTAAAAGTTAAAGAGGGGACACAAACAATCATTACCGCTGTTGCATTCTAGGCTTTAAAAAAAAAATGGTCCTGCTGCCTGGTGACATATACTTTCTAAGTTACAATGAGGAAATGCAACATTACATGACAGAATTTGCCCCCGAAAGGCACAATATTTGACCTCTTCTTTGAGAATGCTAGTTCCCTGGCTGCCAGTATGATGCTTTGATTTCAACGCTGTCCAAGTCACTGACGTGGAACAAGTATAGCTAGAAGATGTTATGATGCTTATTTACAATATTCTTGTTCCAGGACTGTGACTGAAACATACTCAAGTCATATACAGTCAGGCAACTAGTATTTCTTAGGTATTCTGCATTCTTTTTAAAAGTATGGGCAAGCTGACATTGAAGCAATGTGTAAATATCACTGTATTCCACAACTATTTTTACAGACCCAATCTTAAAATCCTATGCAAACTATTTTGAGGCTGCAATTTCCTTCAGCTGTATTTGTGGAATTATTATCAATTCTCCAAGATCGGACAGACTAGAACCCTTGCCAGTAGGAGCAGGAAGATGACAGTGTCCAAAAAATGCCTAAGACATTGGCGTATCAGTGGTAGGGGGCACTGGGCTCAGGCATGTATATGACCCACAACCCTTCTGCTATCGCCATACACATAAAGCAAAGTATTTGAAAGTGCTTTAAGTAACTTGTTTATAGTTTACTACACCATAGTGTAGAAGGTGCCTCCACATGCGATTAGTAATTTAACCAACATTGGCAATTCTTTCTTCGCAAACTAAGAAATTTTGAAAACCTTAAAAAGAACATATGATTCTTCTTAAGACATTCTTATTTGGGCGTTTACCTTCATTCACAAGATCATGTACAGACTGTGCTTTCCTCATATTGGACACCACCGGTGAAAACGGCCCTACTTTTCCCATCTTGACTTCTGCTGGCTGTTTCCGCTTTCTCTGATAAGTTGGTTTACAAGGGCTGGAATCTTCTTGATCTGCTACGTTGCGACTTCTTGCTTGATAGTCAGATCCATTGGCTTGTGTGTTGTACATAAATGGGTTCTGGTTATTACAATCTGGACTGATCTCCTGATCGGACATTTCTGTGGCACAAACTCCAGGCTGGTTCCTAAGAAAACAAAAAAAAAAAACATTTGAATTGGCTTTGCTGTTTAAAGAGCCTTGAAAAAGAGAACATTTACTGGAAATTATTTCTTTTAACTTTGGTTCCTCCAGAAAACTGTCATGGTGTGAAAAAAATTACCCATTTGAGCCAATATAATTAACAAAAAGTCTGAGAGGCAGTAGAAATGTGAACAAATTGCTGGAGGACATTTTCTTTTGCAGCCTTGACATGAAGGTCCAATTGGGGTGGACCTTCACCCTCTTCCACTACCACTCCTTCCATCCTCTTTTGGTATTGCGCTGTATTTTGTTATTTTAACCTCATCTTTCAGCTTACAAAGTCTTACCCCAACTCCCCATGCACGTCAGTCGTCATAGGTGAATGACATGCACACTACCTATGATTTGCAAGTTACATATCCCAGGAGGCATGGGCTTTCATTCAGAAAAGGAAGAGTGGGCAGGCCTATCAGTGTGTCATCTGAAGGCCCACCCTCTGAACCAGGAAGAGCCGCCGGGCTTCGCAATGACAGAGAACATGGCAGTGTGGGACGGAGCTCTTGCTGGGCATGAGAGGATCCCAGCGTGACATCAATGGATGTGCAATTATCTGAATTGTGTAGATACTACTTTAAGGTGGTGATGGTGGTGGGGGGGTTGGTTGGGCGGTTGAAATACAACACATACATACATACACACACACATATATATATATATATATATATATATATATATATATATATATATATACATATATATATATACATATATATATATACATATATATATATATACATATATATATATATATATATATATATATATATATACATACATATACATATACACACACACAGTGGTGCTCATAAGTTTACATAGAATTTAGGATTTCTTGGGCATTTTTCAGAGAATATGAATGCTAAAACAAAAACATTTCTTTCACTCATGGTTAGTGTTTGGGTGAAGCCATTTATTATCATTCAACTGTGTTAACTCTCTTTAAATCATAATGGCAACAGAAACTACCCAAATGATCCGGATCAAAAGTTTACATACCCTGGTGATTTTGGCCTGATAACATGCACACAAGTTGACACAAATGATGAATGCAGGCTATTAAAAGGTAGCCATCCTCACCTGTGATCTGTTTGCTTGTACTGTATTTATCGGCATATAACGCGCACTTTTTTCCCCTTAAAATTAGTGGAAAATCGTGGGTGTGCGTTATACACCGATCCGCTGTCCCTGAGCGCTGCCGCTAGGCTCGGCTCCGCTCATGCCCTGTCCCACCTCCTAGCCTTTATGCGAGAGGAGCTGAGCGTGGCTGAGCCTAGCCGTGTGTACCAGAGTGTACTGCGCTCTGTATATGTCGGCGGCGCTCAGAGACAGCACGGGAGAAGCGGGGAGGACACCACCAAGGCCGCAGACGGACTAGGTTTGGGATGTGCGCTATACGCCGGTGCACGCTTTACCACGATAAATACGGTAATTAATGTGTGTGTATAAAAGGTCAGTGAGTTTCTGGACTCCTGACAGACCCTTGCATCTTTCATCCAGTGCTGCACTGACGATTCTGAGTCATGGGGAAAGCAAAAAAAAAAATCAAATAATCTGCGGGAAAAGGTAATTGAACTATAAAACAGAAAAGGGATATAAAAAGATATCCAAGGAATTGAGAATGCCAATCCGCAGTGTTCAAACTAATTAAGAACTGGAAAATGAGGGGCTCTTTTGAAACCAAACCACAGTCAGGTAGACCAACTAAAATTTCAGCCACAACTGCCAGGAAAATTGTTTGGGATGCAAAGAAAAACCAACAAATAACTTCAGGTGAAATGAAGGACTCTCTGAAAACGTGGTGTGGCTGTTTCAAGATGCACAATAACAAGGCACTTGAAGAAAGATGGGCTGCATGGTCGAGTCGTCAGAAAAAAGCCATTACTACACAAATGCCACAAAGTATCCAATACACCAAACAGCACAGAGACAAGCCTCAAACCTTCTGGCACAAAGTCATTCGGAGTGATGAGACAAAAACTGAGCTTTATGGCCACAACCATAAACGCTACATCTTGAGAGGAGTCAACAAGGATTATGATGAAAGGTACGGAGGTGGATCGCTGACGTTTTGGGGATGTGTGAGCTACAAAGGCACAGGAAATTTGTTCAAAATTGATGGCAAGATGAATGCCGTATGTTATTAAAAAATACTGGAGGAACATTTGCATTCATCAGCCAGGAGGCTGCGCATGGGACGTAATTGGACATTCCACCATGACAATGATCCAAAACACAAGGCCAAGTCGACCTGTCATTGGCTACAGCAGAATAAAGTGAAGGTTCTGGAGTGGCAATCTCAGTCTCCTGACCTCAATATCATTGAGCCTCTCTGGGAAGATCTCAAAACGTGCAGTTCATGCAAGACAGCCCAAGAATTTACAGGAACTGGAGGCTTTTTGGCAAAAGTAATGGGCAGCTTTACCATCTGAGAAGATAAAGAGCCTCATCCACAAATACCACAAAAGACTTCAAAGCTGTCATTGATGTTAAAGGGGGCAATACACTGTATTAAGAACTGGGGTATGTAAACTGTTGATCAGGATCATTTGGGTAGTTTATGTTGCCATTATGATTTAACCACTTGACCACTGGGCACTTAGACCCCTTTAATTACCAGACCAATTTTCAGCTTTCGGTGCTCTCACAGTTTGCGGTTTTTATTTTTTCCGCTATAAATGAAAAAAACAAAAATGTTGTCAAAAAATGAATTTTTCTCCATTTCTATTATAAAATTTAGCAAAAAAGTAATTTTTTTTCATAAATTTGGCCTAAAATGTATACTGCTACATATCTTTGGTAACAAAACAAAAAAAAAAAAAATAGATATTATTTAGTCTGGGTGAAAGTTATAAGGTCTACAAGCTATGGTACCAATTACTGAAAATGTATCAATTTGATCACATCTGATGTACTGACACAGCCTCTCTCATTTCTTAAGACCCCAACATGCCAGAAAAGTACAAATTCCCCCCAAATGACCCCTTTTTGGAAAGAAGACATTCCAAGGTATTTAGAAAGAGGCATTGTGAGTTTTTTGAAGTTGTATTTTTTTCCCACAATTCTTTGCAAAATCAAGATTTTTTTTTTTTTTTTACCACAAAATATTCATATTAGCAGGTTTTTTCTCACACACCGCATATGCATACCACAAATTACACCCCAAAACATATTCTGCTATTCCTCCCGAGTATGGCGATACCCCATGTGTGAGACTTTTACACAGCGTGGCCACATACAGAGGCCCAACATGCAGGGAGCACTATCAGGCTTTCTGGAACACCCAGACCAATTGTGACATTTCTCTCCTACATGGAAAAATCATCATTTATTTGCTAGAAAATTACATAGAACCCCAAAACATTATACATGCTTTTTTAGTAAAGACCCTAGAGAATACAATGGCGGTCGTTGCAACTTTTTTTCGCGCATGGTATTTGCACAGCAATTTTTCGAACGCATTTTTTTTGGAAATAAAACCGTTTTCTGCTTTAAAAAAAAAAAAAAAAAAAAAAACATTAAAGTTAGCCCAATGTTTTTGCATAATATGAAAGATGAAGTTACGCCGAGTAAATAGATACCCAACATGTCACCCTTCAATATTGCACATGCTTGTGGAATGGCGCCAAACTTCGCTACTTAAAAATCCCCATAGGTGACACTTTAAATATTTTTACTGGTTACATCTTTTTAGTTGGAGAAGAGGTCTAGGGCCAAAATTATTGCTCTCACTCTAACGTTCGCAGCGATACCTCACATGTGTGGTTTGAACACCGTTTTCATATGTGGGCGGGACTTACGTGTGCGGTCGCATCTGTATACGAGCACGCGGGAACAGGGGCGCTTTAAAAAACAAAAACAAAAAATTGTATATTTTACTTTATTTATTTTAGTTTGACACTTTTTTTCCCAAAAATAAATGTTTTGATTACTTTTTTTCCTATTACAAGGAATGTAAACATCCCTTGTAATAGGAATATAGCATGACAGGTCCTCTTCAGTGAGATATGGGGTCAATAAGACCCCACATCTCACCTCTAGGCTGGGAAGCCTGAAAAAAAACGATCGCAGGGAGTATTGCGCAGGGAGTATTGTGTGGTGGTACTGCAGAGTATTGTGCGCTGGGGGTACTGCAGAGTATTGTGCGCAGGGGGTACTGCAGAGTATTGTGCGCAGGGGGTACTGCAGAGTATTGTGCGCAGGGGGTACTGCAGAGTATTGTGCGCAGGGGGTACTGCAGAGTATTGTGCGCCGGGGGTACTGCAGAGTATTGTGCGCCGGGGGTACTGCAGAGAATTGTGCGCGGGGTACTGCAGAGAATTGTGCGCGGGGGTACTGCAGAGAATTGTGCGCGGGGGTACTGCAGAGTATTTCTCAGGGGGGTATGCAGAGTATTTCTCAGGGGGGTATGCAGAGTATTTCTCAGGGGGGTATGCAGAGTATTTCTCAGGGGGGTATGCAGAGTATTTCTCAGGGGGGTATGCAGAGTATTTCTCAGGGGGGTATGCAGAGTATTTTTTAGGGGGGTATGCAGAGTATTTCTCAGGGGGGTATGCAGAGTATGGGTATGCAGAGTATTTCTCAGGGGGGGTATTGCAGAGTATTGCGCAGGGAAGGAAGGGGTTAATGCAGGGATAGCTGAGCAGGGATGGATGGATCTGTGACTGCAATAGTCACAGATCCATCCGACACAGCTGCCGACACCCGCGCTCCCCCTCTCACACTGTACCGATTGGTACAAAGAGAGGAGGGAGGAACCGGCGTCATCAAATGACGCCGGTTTGTTTACATGTGATCGCTCCGTCATTGGATGGAGTGATCACGTGGTAAACCGCCGCTATCAGCGGCGATTTACCGTGATCCGCCGGGTCCTCTGGACCCGGCGGTCACGGACATTCCTGTGTGCGTGCCCCAGGGGGCACGCGGGAGCGCGATTCTGGAATCACGTTATATAACGTGATCCCAGAGTTAAGCAACCACCTTGCCGCCGTTATTTTTCGGCAGGTAGTTGCTAAGTGGTTAAAGAGAGTAAACACAGTTGATTGATAATAAATGGCTTCAGCCAAACACTAACCATGAGTGAACACATTTATATTCTCTGATAAATGGCCAGGAAATCATAAATTGAGAACCCTAAGGGTGGCAGATACCCAATGAGCCAATTAAACGATAAGTTCACCTTTAAAAAAATATATATATTATACATACACATCCTTTTTGTAGGTAAAAAATATGTGCATTTTTTTTATTTTTTATAAAGCATTGTACCCATGATCAGCAGACTGCAGGTGCCATGCAGGACTCCTGCAGGCTGTTAGTGTATCTGTCTGCTTGTACCTCATACGAGAAGGCAATTGCACACTGACAGGAAGAGACAATCAACTACCAGATTTCTCAACGGCGCAAATGCTGTGGGTACTTTTCGTTCTCCCATTCACAGAACTCTGTTGAATGGATGATGTGGCTGGGCGGGGAGAAAATCCCCAACTTGCTGTCACTAGAGGCAGCAGATCGGGGATTGGCTGTAGGAGTTGGAACGTGTTACATTTTCCCCAAAAGGTGAACTTATCCTTTAAGGCTACATTCACACCGGCAATTTTGGCCGGCAAAAATTGTAGCGGAAGAAATCTTTTGATTCCCGCTGCAGCCACTGGCCCCGTTCACTATAACAGATCTACGGGGGCCGCGGGTATTGGAGGCTTTCGGCACAGCTAGCAATTGCTTGGGGTGTTCTCTGGCTGTGCAGAGAGCTGCAGGTGATTGCGTACAGCTGGCTACAGAAGTGAAGAGCTATAAGCAGCCATACTCTGGTATACGCCCATGCACGTATGATGCATTACCTGAATGCAGAAATTCTGCATTTGAGGAATATATCATACGCGCATATGTGTGTTTACACCAATGAATTAAAGCATCTGCATATACTACTGCTGCATTTTGCCATTGAGGTCTTAGGTTGGGTTCACATATGTGCGAATTGAATGCATTTTTCACCACACCACATGCGAGTGTAAGCGACTCTTAATGGAGTCGGCTCACACATGTCCAGGATGGCTGCAGTGCGATTTTTTAAAAGGGTCCTGTGCATTTTTGGGTCCGATTTAGATGACAGTTCAGGCCAAAATTTGGACTTGAATCGCACCTGAACCACAGAAATGCACTGGGCCCCAGGCTGGAAACCATTGCTGCACATACGTGAACCCGGTCTAAGTCTGGGTGTATGTGCCACATGTGGCTCCCTGGGTAGGGGGAAGAAAAACATGTTTTGGGGGGATTTTGCACTACTGCGGATTTTAAGCAACAAACTGTACATGTGCCTTTAATCAGCAACATGTAGCCATATACTCATTTATGAATTTAAATTTTGCTACAAATTAAAACATGCTACATAAACTTGGTGGTGCCAAACAGCATAAACTGGTTTTATTCTCAGGGCCTACTTTTAAGACCTGCTCATCTTTCAATTAGTCTTTCTGTGGATTATTTTACCTTCTTTTTACATACACCATAATGGATCTGAGTATAAGAGATAAAAAATACAAACCTGACAGCTGGTATCTGGGTCATAGCTAAAAACCGTGATGAGATGCTGGCATTTTCTGTTCCCACCAAATTCAAGACTGGTTTCTCTGTGGATATAAATTAGCAAGTCACTAAACATACAGATCTGTTTTAAATGGCAGACTGTTTAAAAACCTGTAAATATCAGACACTTTGAAAATCACCAAGCACGAAAAACTGCTCACGTTTGAAATGAAACTTTTTATTGCTTATCACAGATAAGTAAATCTAGATTCAACCTGAATAATAATGTATTTACCATAAAATGTAAAAAACTGAATATTTAAAAATGCAGATTATAACCATAAATTTGTATTTGATATAATCAGACATACTGTATTTTACTGGGTTTGTGAAGATAAGAGGATTATCTTCTGGGTCTCCAGTTCTGTTATGCCACACTGTAGGTGTTCGGTATGTATCCCGAAAAATGTTATACACTGAAGCCTGCTTTCCCCCTGAACGTTTCCATCCCTAGCAGTAGACTAGGGGTTGATTTGCCAAGACTGGTGCAGCTCTGCATAGAAACCAGCTTTCAGGTTTTATTGCCAAAGCTTAATTGAACAAGCGGATTGGCTACCATGCACAGCTGCGCCAGATTTTGCACTTTACGGCTGTAGTAAATCAACTGTTAGGTCACCATAGATCTAACTAAGAGCCATAGTTGTGTTTGTATACTGGACCCCTAAAAAGCTTGACAAAAGACTATGGGCCACGCTAATGCTGGTCATACACTAATCAAAATTTGGAAGCCAAATTTTAATAAGTGTGTGGGCTCCCCTGCTCAGCAGATATAATTTCTTCAAGCTACCTCTGTCAAAGAGACATGTTGAAAAAATGTTTTATCATTCAGTGGCTGCAGCCAATCAACAGTATATCCCTGCGTTTGTGTGGATGGAGGAATCGGCTTGTTTTTTTCAGTCTGCAGTGTCTTCACCCCAACATCTCCCCATGGTATGTGATAGAAGGCATCAGAAGGAAGAGAATATATGCTCACGTTCACAAACCCATACAGCAGCAATGGCAATCCTTGTAATGGCTTGTGATTAGAACAGAGGATTCACACATATGGGTTATAAGTCACTGGAGTGATGGGTGCCAGGAGAGAAAGTGTAGAGGAACACACACAGGAGCAGGCAATGCGAGACTGGTGCAGGGACAGAAGAAAGGCATACATACAAATACTAGAATACTGGAGCTGAACTGTGAAAAGTTTGCAACCCAAAACGGTGCATCACTATAAATAATGACATCTGGAATCTGATTTGCTGTCTCGGACCATGTGAAAAAAAACTTCTTCCAGATTTTATAAAGCCGTCTAATGTTAACTAAAATATATTTAAAGAGAACCAGTCACCAATTAGCATTTGTAATAATCTGAATCTCCAACATTAAACTGACACAGTAGTGCAGCCTTATCCCTTAGGTGTTACTTGATTTTGATTATTTACTTATATTTTCTCCCTGTAGCAGCAGAAGGGTCAGGCTGAATGTAAGGCTGTAAGGCTGTAAGGCAATCCTACCTCCTTCACGAGCTCAATGCCAATACAGGTGCTTGAAAATTGTAACAAAGTGCCGTCAGGATGATATTAAAGCAAAATTTGTCCTCATGCACACAGATGGTTTGAGGCTTTAAATCTGCTGTAGCATAAAATCCACCCAGGAAGTTGCAGGCGATGTGTACAGCTGGCTATAGAAGTGAATGCCTGCAAGCGGCCATACTCTGTTGTAAGCAGATTCTTTTATGCATGAACCTATGATTTATAACCTGCAGGCTGCGCTTGAGGAATACGTCATACAAGCATGTCCGTGTTTAAACCAAGGCATGAAAGCATCTGCTTATATCCAAGTACTTCTGCATTCAGTCATTCATGTCTTAGTCTGGCTGTACATGCCACATGTGGCTCCCTGAGTGTGTGAAAAAGAAAAGCTTGGATTTTGCGTTACCGCAGATATTAGGCCACAAACTGTACATGTGCACAATGCGTATAATCAACATGTAGCCAGATACTCATTTACCTATGAATTTTGTTTTTGCTTCAAGGAAAAAATGCTATATATACTTGGTAGCATGAAAACAGTGTAAACTGGGTTTCTTCTTAAGGCCTACCCTTTCAAGGCCTGCTCATCTTTCGATGTCTGTCAATGATGTATTATTACCTGAATGCAGAAATTCTGCATTTGAGGAATACATCTTATACACATGTCTGTGTTTACGCCAATGCATGAAAACGTACCCAAGTACTGCCGCATTCAGCCATTTACGTCTTAGTCTGTACTTGCCACATGCAACTCTAGGTGGGGATAAAAAAGCGTGGATTTTGCATGATCACAGATTTTAGGCCACAGACTGTATGTGTGCATGAGGCCTATACGTTTTGCTGTATGTGTGCATGAGGCCTATACGTTTTGCTGTATGTGTGCATGATGCCTATACGTTTTGCTGTATGTGTGCATGAGTCAATTATCAGCCCTAAGCTCCAGTCAGCCTCCATTGGGCACTGGCATTACATTATGCTAAGACAGGGAGAGAATGCAGCTAAATAACAGTACACACCCATCCCTGCAAGGTAAGGCTGCACTATTACATCAACTAGAGTGAATATATGGATATGTACATTCTTTACAGGGTTCTCTTTAAAACACTTTGCAAACCAGTTTCCATAACACTCTAATGTATATGCTGGAATTCTCCATCTCATTAAAGAACGATTAGTATCACACACAGGACTACAACATTAGTGAAAATAAATTTAGCTGGGAATTCAAACAACCTGGGTCATTGTTGGTGGACAGATTTCCAAAGTGCTGTTTGAGGAACATTTCCTGATCGGGTGTCTGTGGGATTTCACCATCTAAAACCAGGCAGGGGGTGTCCAGCTCCTCAACCTCTGCTTGCTCTTCTAGATCCGACGAGTTTCCATCTACACTCAGGGGCTCTGTGCTTTCCGAATCTTCTCAGCACCACAAGTAAAATAAAACATCACGGTAAGTGGCAAGAATTGGAATGCAGAATGGTATGATGATAAATTCTGAAATGGAGGACTCCAGATCTTCTATTGACCAGTGCAAGCATGGTGAGCATACAAATGGGTCGATTCACTAAGGTGCACAACTCCATAAGTGCAAAATGATGTTTTAGTCACATTGATTGAGTTAACTATTGCAATATTTTATTTTTCAAAAATCCGAATTTTTCCTATTTCACAAAACATTACTTTACCTCCAGCTCAAAATGGCAAAATCTTCTGATCCCCTAAATATTTTCCACAGAATGCCAGTCAAATGCTAGCAAGATTTTAAAGGGAACCTGTATGTTTCCCATATCAAGCAATATAATAGGTATGCTTTACAGAAGTTAAACAGCCAATACTTTCCCAACTCATGTTCCGCACTGCCTTAATCTACCACTGTAGCTCCAAGAAACAGTAGTATTGATGGTAGTTTCAGGTGTGGAGAAAACGTGATGCCTTTCCTTAATAGTAGCAGCGCGCCACTGGCTCCCACTAATGTCAATCAAAGCCAATATGGAGAGAGAGGGGGTGGGTCACGGCTCCTAGTATGAATGGGCACAAGGAGCTTTAGTATCACTTTAGGGATTTCTTTATTAAACAAATTAAACCCTAAATGATGATGTTGTGCGACGGATATAATGATGGACATAGTGGCAATTTGTTGACTTTTGTCCTAATGCATTAAATTACATATATTTGCTTTTAAATGTGTCTACGTATTATATGTATATTATATATTATATATATATATAATTCCAGGCACACAATGACCATATCTGCCTGATTTTTTTTTACAGTGCAGATTTTTCTTTATTTCAAAGTAGAAATTTATCAGATCAAAATGTTGGGAAATTTAGATCTGGCTAAAATGGATACCAAGGTTTGAGCATAAGCTAAGTTGGGAATATTGTTCATGTGTATGGTCAGTTGAAGGCCTGATCACTTCAAGAATGCTCCAGTACAATAGTTTTGGTGAAGCCCCATGCTATTACAATATTGGACTGAAAAGCAAATTCTGAGACACATAAAGGATCAGTAAGGAAGAGAAGACAAACAGTTCTACAATGATTTGTGAACAAAGCAAGGACAATTGCACACACCTTTCAGAAATAGGTTCTCATATTAAATAATATTTATCATATACTAGGTATAAATTATATAAATTAAGAAAAACCTTTATCCAAATTTGTCTATTTTGTTGCGATAGAGGTTTGTGTCCAATGACTTGCCTTTCTATCATTCACTTAAAAAAATCTAATTTCTACTTGCCTCCCTGCACACTCTATTGATGGCATTTGTGTTGTCTATAAAAGACATGCTCCCCACACTCCCCAATGCCAGGTGGACCGACAGCAGATTTTGCGTGGCAAGAATAAATGCTTTTTATATGAGTGCTATGGGGCAAAGTAGATCTTTACACCATAATCCACAAAAAACAATATATGTTGTTTTATTGCAATTGTTTTTAGTGCTGGTATACTCTAAATGTAACTAAAGGACAATACCTGTGCAGCTTTTTATATGCCTGCTATATTTTATTGCTAAGGGAGTAGTAACACTGACCCATTAAATGTATAGTTCTTGGTTAGTGAAACTGAGCCATTTCAGAAAATTTCTGGTTTCACCACAGCCTAATTACACAGGGTTTTGCTTTTTGAAAGAATCTGTAAACTCAACTACTTACATAAAGCCACTACTGACCTTCATTGGGGTGATCGGGGCTAGACAGGCGGCTGCTACTGTAATCCACGGAACATGCACTATCTGGACTGTGCTTCTCTTGTACATCATCATAGCCATCAAGAGGCAAACCTCTTATCCTAAATTCACTATAAAAAATAATAAAACATAAATCAGTACACAGCTGCACCAGGAGTACATATAAAGAAAGCATAGTACCTGTACAGCAGAGGGTATGAAAAATAAAAAAATACTAAAATGACAATGTCACAGATAAGCAGCTAAGACATTGTATAGCACACTACAAGGTACAGTGTACTATTATTTACCACCATTATGTGATCTACAGCCATGGCCAAAAGTTTTGAGAATGACACATATACTAATTTTCACAAAGTCTGCTGCCTCAGTTTTTCAGATGGGAAATTGCATATACTCCAGAATGTTATGAAGAGTGATCAGACAAATTGCAAGTAATTGCAAAGTCCCTCTTTGTCATGAAAATTAACTTAATCCCATAAAAAAAAATTCTACTGCATTTGTGAAGAAGGCTTCAGGGTGCCCAAGAAAGTCCAAGCGCCAGGACCGTCTCCTAAGTAGGATTCAGCTGCGGGATCGGAGTGCCACTAGTGTAGCGCTTGCTCAGAAACGGCAGCAGGCAGGTGTGACCGTATCTGCACGCACAGTGAGGCAAAGACTTTTGGAAGATGGCCTGGTGTCAAGAAGGGCAGCAAAGAAGCCACTTCTCTCCAAAAAAAACATCAGACGGCTCGCTCCGCTCGCTTGGCCTCCTGGCTCTTTTTTTAACATCCTCCAATCCACGGGGATGTTAAGGAAAGAGCCTGGATGCCGAACGATTATCTCCTCCCCACCTCTCCACCCTAGGTTTTTTGAGATGAGGAGAAAAAAATAAAAAATATCGGTCTAAAATATCGGCCGCAAAAATCGGTAACACATATCGGCCGCCCCGATTTCCAAATATCGGCATCGGCAAGAGAAAAACCCATATCGGTCGACCTCTAATGGACACATTCTAAAACATCCATTTCATCTTAATTATTTGTTTCAAATATAAACAAACTTCTCTTTAAAATCTATAAGTACAGCATTCGTGCTGTTGCATTACATAAAAATATGCTTTAGCGCTACAGTTCTCCTCTCTACCAGCTGAGCTATCAAATGAGCGGTGCTTTTCATGAACTTGTACATCACACGTCCTTTAGCACATTCAGCATCTCAAATAAGTGAGTACACCCCTCGCATTTTTGTAAATATTTTATTATATCTTTTCATTTGACAACACTGAAGAAATAACACTTTGCTACAATGTAAAGTAGTGAGTGTACAGCTTGTATAGCAGTGTACATTTGCTGTCCCCTCAATAACTCAACACACATCCATTAATGTCTAAACCGCTGGTAAAAAAAAAAAAAAGGGTGTACACTCCTATTTTGAGGGGACAGCAAATATACACTGTTATACCAGCTGTACACTCACTACTTTACATTGTAGCAATGTCATTTTTTCAGTGTTGTCATATGAAAATATATAATACAATATTTACAAAAATGTGAGGGGTGTACTCACTTTTGTGAGATACTGCAAGTCTGAAATGCTAACCTTAGTTGTACTGACTGTACAGTACCACAATAAAAAGTCAGTACCACAATAAAAAGTCAATATTTATCAACTTGCCTATGGCTGTACAGTACCACAATACACAAAGTCAATCTTTATCAACCTAGTCGGTGGAGAACTTCTCAACATGTTTCCTGGGTCTTTTGGAGCGCTTCCATCAGGAGTACAGAGTACAGAAACAAAGATTAAATAGATTTTTTAGAATGTGTTCATGTAAGTGCAGTTA
The DNA here is from genome assembly GCA_029574335.1 of Rana kukunoris. Lineage (NCBI taxonomy): Eukaryota > Metazoa > Chordata > Amphibia > Anura > Ranidae > Rana > Rana kukunoris. The sequence continues at coordinate 66,317,726 of CM056059.1, read as the reverse complement.
AAAGCCCCCAAAAAGTTCTTCCTTCTGTGGTGGGTTTTTATTCTAGTTAAAGGGATGTGGGTGCACTCCTTGGAGGAGATGTATTTAAGAACTTAAAGCGGAGTTCCACACCAAAAATTGAACTTCCGTTTATCCGGTTCCTCTCCCCCTCCGGTGTCACATTTTGCACCTTTCAGGGGGAGGGGGGAAGCAGATACCTGTCCAATACAGGTATTTGCTCTCACTTCCGGCAACAGATCTATGTCATGTCTGGCCCCTACTCCCCCCCCCCCCCCCGCTGTCTTCTGGGAGATACACAGATCCCAGAAGACAGAAGGGACCAGTCAGGACACGACTTGCGCATGCGCAGTAGGGAATCAGGCGTCGGGTGAGGACATTGCGGGTGCCCTGGACAGGCAAGTGCCCATATTTTTAAAATCAGCAGCTGCAGTATTTGTAGCTGCTGACTTTAATTACTATTTTTTGGGGGCGGAACTCTGCTTTAAGCCCTGTAAACATATACTGTACATTCAAAATAAGGGTTATTTTACAATTTGCCCTGTCAGTTCCAATTTTAAACTGCTGTAACGTTTTACTCCATAAAATTCTTAACTATTGGATTTTTGGTTTTGGGAACACTCAGATTGCGCAATAGATTACATGTTTATGGGGATCTTGCATTTAAATCACAATGCCATCAGTGTACATACACAATTTTAACATAGACCAAAAATGGGCAATTTCATTGCATCCTAGAAATGCATCGTTCTTGTACTACATTTGCACCTAAGTGTGCTCCATATCCTCACTCTAAACACTCCCACTAGGTGGCAGAATAATACATGTAAAAAGGTCATCCATGACAGCGCAGATACTGGCTTTCGGGCCAATTGCACATGCTGGACTCTACCATAAAAGGTCTTGTGTCCAAGTAAATTAGTTACACCAAGTTCCCTATATATGAACCAGTTCCATTCCGAGAGCTTGTTCATAAGTCCAATTTGTTTGCAAGTCCAACAAAGTGCCCAACCAACACAATCGGTCCAATAAATTACTATGATAGATTTAGAACACATTTCACACAAATAATACATGGACAAAAATGTTGAAATAAAGTACACAGAAGCACAACCACTTGTAGAGAGGATGCACGCATAGGAATGTATGTCGGAAATGTCAACTAACTCATATGATTTTACATGCAAACGCATGTTTGTATCTTTAAGACACCTTTCACACTTGTACGACTTCAAAGTCGCACGATTTTACCGCGATTTTGCAGCCGGGATTTTACCGCAATTTTGCCGCGATTCGCGGCCGCGATTTCAATGGATTCCTGTGTAAGTGGCATCAAAATCGGACCAAAGTAGTTCAAGGACTACTTTGAAGTCGGCACTACTTAAAATCGTGCCAGTATGAATGGTAGTCATTGAAAACAATGGAGAATGACTGGTCATACGATTTTGCAGTCCAAAATCGTGGGACAAGTCGTATAAGTGTGGAAGGGGACTAAATGTCTCGAAGTAGAGGACCAACTGTAAATAGGCTGAAGTGAGTCAGTTAAATGAAGAAATTAACACTTGCAACTTTGCTTTTTTATTTACTATGTCATCGAAAGTGTTTATGGTATTATCATTCAACGCATACTATATAACAATTGTGCACCGCAGCCAGAGTTTTTTCCTTTAAGCAAAAATAAGCTTACAGTTGTGGTGTTCACCTGACAGTCTGTGGAGGGCACTATTGCCATGCAGGACTCACTCGTGAGCAGTCTTTTCCCTATGGAAAGTGTGTCTGCATTACTGAAGTCATGTCTGGTACTGCTGGTCCTGTTTATTGGTACACAGACATAACTACGGTAGTTCAAATTCCCAGTCCTGCTTTCAGCAGAAATACAGATTTAGTTTGTTCAAAAAATGACCAAAACTAAGCCTATTTTAAAAGAAAAGTGAAAGACTACATGGTAGGGATGATATCGGCTGCCGAAAAAATTATCAGGAAAAAACAAGGTTATTGGTGTTTTGGCGATAGAAAAAAAGGTGCCGATAATTTCCATCTGAAAATGATCGCCTGAAAATAGAGTTATCGGTGCTGATAATAGCCGAAAATAGTTATATTTATATAATATATTTTTTAAATGGCAATTTTGGTTTCGGTTTTCGGCAAAGTGATCCCTGAATTTTCGGTTTTAGAATTTTCATTTCGGCGCATCACTACTGCATGGGAGGAAAACATAAATAAACTGGTTTCAAACAAAGTTTAAGTTACCTGCAAGTATCTAGAGCCTGCTCTTCCCCTGTATCAGGGTAGATGACGCATTCCTTGCCCTCTGGGGTATCCAATTCCTGTTTGAAAACTCCATCCTCACATGACATTAACCGAATAACACGAGGACGGGCAGGGCCACAATGAGGAACAAATGGGTCCTGCAACAGCAAAAAAAAAAACTTAGAAAAAAAACAGAGTGGCAAAGTGTTAGCAACCTCTGTTAGGTTTTTATTACCATTTGTGTCCTCATTGGGAAGATATTGATTTGCACTGGTAACCAATTTAGCAATAGATCTGCAGTATTCGCCTCATGAATGTGAAAGCTTCTTTGTATACACTTTTGAATTTAATACTAATTTGTATCGTTGTCCCGATACCGATACTAGTATCGGTATCGGGACCGATGCAGAGTATTTGCGGGATTACTTGTACTCCCGCAATTACCCCCGATACTAAAATAGAATACTTCCCCCGCCCCCCATATTGCAGCCATGTATGTCCCCCATACCTGTATATATGATGCCGCCACCGCCACCGCCGTTAATCCCCTGCATTACAGCGTAGCGTACCCCCGCAAACGCATTACAAGCTTCCATTGTGAATACTTGTAAAGCGATCGCCGCCATGCATAGACACTCCCCTTCTCGGGATTGGATGGATCCGTCCAATCCCGAGAAGGGGAGTGTCTATACATGGCGGCGCGCGCTTTACAAGTATTCACAACAGAAGCTTGTAATGCGTGCGCGGCGCTACGCTGTAATGCAGGGGATTAACGGCGGTGGCGGCATCATATATACAGGTATGGGGACCATACATGGCTGCATTATGTGGGGGACCATACATGGCTGCATTATGTGGGGGACCATACATGGCTGCATCATGTGGGGGACCATACATGGCTGCATCATGTGGGGGACCATACATGGCTGCATCATGTGGGGGACCATACATGGCTGCATCATGTGGGGGACCATACATGGCTGCATCATGTGGGGGACCATACATGGCTGCATCATGTGGGGGACCATACATGGCTGCATCATGTGGGGGACCATACATGGCTGCATCATGTGGGGGACCATACATGGCTGCATCATGTGGGGGACCATACATGGCTGCATCATGTGGGGGACCATACATGGCTGCATCATGTGGGGGACCATACATGGCTGCATCATGTGGGGGACCATACATGGCTGCATCATGTGGGGGACCATACATGGCTGCATCATGTGGGGGACCATACATGGCTGCATCATGTGGGGGACCATACATGGCTGCATCATGTGGGGGACCATACATGGCTGCATCATGTGGGGGACCATACATGGCTGCATCATGTGGGGGACCATTCATGGCTGCATCATGTGGGGGACCATTCATGGCTGCATCATGTGGGGGACCATTCATGGCTGCATCATGTGGGGGACCATTCATGGCTGCATCATGTGGGGGACCATTCATGGCTGCATTATGTGGGGGACCATACCTGGCTGCATTATGTGGGGGACCATACCTGGCTGCATTATGTGGGGGACCATACATGGCTGCATTATGTGGGGGACCATACATGGCTGCATTATGTGGGGGACCATACATGGCTGCATTATGTGGGGGACCATACATGGCTGCATTATGTGGGGGACCATACATGGCTGCATTATGTGGGGGACCATACATGGCTGCATTATGTGGGGGACCATACATGGCTGCATTATGTGGGGGACCATACATGGCTGCATTATGTGGGGGACCATACATGGCTGCATTATGTTGGGGACCATACATTGCTGCAATATGTGGGGGACATACATGGCTGCAATATGTGGGGGGACATGGCTACATTTGGGGACACATTTAAAAAAAAGTATCGGTATTCGGTATCGGCGACTACTTGAAAAAAAGTATCGGTACCTGTACTCGGTCCTAAAAAAGTGGTATCGGGACAACCCTACTAATTTGCCATAAAAAGAGGACTTTCCCCCCCCCCCTCCTCCCACTTAACCCCCCTGGCGGTATTCCCGAGTCTGGCTTGGGGTAAGATTTCTTTACCAAAAGCGGTATCCCCGAGTCAGGATCGCCTTGCAGCAGCCGCAGACAAAGTTACTTACCTTGTCCCTGAATCCTGCGATGCCTCCCCGCTGTGTGAGCGAGCGGGTGCTCGCTCGATTCACACAGTGTCCCTGTGTGCCGCCGATCTCTGTTCCCTGCAACGTTACGACGCACGGGGGTGGAGAACAGCACCAAATTCAAAAAAGTAAATAAACACAGTACATACATTATACTGTAATCTTATATATTACAGTACTGTATGTAAAAAATACACACCCCTTTGTCCCTAGTGGTCTGCCCAGTGTTCTGCATGTACTTTTATATAATAAAAACTGTTCTTTCTGCCTGCAAACTGTAGATTGTCCATAGCAACCAAAAGTGCCCCTTTATGTCAAAAGTGGTTTTAGAGCAGCTAGAAAACAGTGATAATAAATTATAATCACTTTCAGAATTAAGCGATAGCGATTTGTGGGAAAATTCGTCAAACAATAAAAGTAATGACAGCGACAATTGTGCAACAGAGCAAATTTCAGTTTTTGATTACATTATTGAATAATTTTTATTATAAATACATTATTATTTGTTATAATTATTTATTATATTATAATTTATTATTTTGTTTTTCAAACTTTATCATACCCTGGATGTCTACTAGACTCTTTGGACAGATTTAAGGGAGTTTTTCCTAAGAATTACAGGCCTACAATTTAAAACGCCAAATTTCCATGCAAAATAATGGTACCGCTTTCAGTACCTAAAATCAGAAATAATCATACCGCCAGGGAGGTTAATAAACTGCCAGTACATGATATAAAGTTTCCTCCGATGCCATTTTAAAAGATAGCTTGCCTACTATATACATACACAACACTATAATAGGCTTGCTACACCTGTGCACATTTCGCACCATACTAGCCTGTGCATTTGAATCAAGTAACATTGCCCCCTGTTCCTCGTGGTGTCCTAGGAGGTCGTCAGATGGAGAGAAAGACTCAAGCTGGCGGAGATCGAGCATCGACTTCACTGTCATTTCAAGGTTTCCAGGCTGGGACCATCGGACACGTTGTCTGCGTGTCTTTTCAAGAGAGTCTGAACGCTGGGCAATGCAAGCCTCCTTCTCCTTGAGATAGAAAAAATTACTAGCAACATTCAAGCATTTAGCAAATTGTGCTTATTTGTAATTAAACAGTTGCAATCAATATTACTTTTGTGTATTACAAAATCAACATAAAAAAAAATAAAAAAATGAATCAGTTACAATATACTGTCATATAAAGCCATAAAAGAAACAGTCACTGTAAGTACAATATAACATACACAACATACAATCAAATCTATAGGGGTACGGCTAGGGCAGTCAAAGATGGAGAAAGATCTACATGTCTTGGTAGATTATTGACTTGCAATGCCAATCTGCAGCGAGCTAGACTTTTTTTGAATTAAAAGAGAGAAATAGACTTAAAGAAGTCAGGAAAAGCGCTAGGAATTGTAGCACTTTTGAACAAGTGCTGGATTATAAGGGGGTCAAGTCCAATGTGGTGTATGTCACTTCATGAGGTTTGCAGCCGCTTTGCCTATTCTCTTCCTATTGTCCAATCATGGAAGGCTTTGTGTTTTATTGACTCATTGACAAAATACAATGTGTGCTGTGAATGGACAGCAGAGAGAAGGGGCGGGACAGTGCAGCAGCTGGGTAGCAGAGTGCATATTCCCGACATTCAATAAAAATGTAAATGTTAAATAAAAGAGATGAACTAAATCAAGGTAATTAAATTAGCCACCTTATAGAGAATATTTGATCATTCCGATCGAACACACCGATACATTCTTACAGAACAAGCTATTAGTACAATAAGCACAATTCTACTACTCACTATAGCTACTACTTAATTAATGGCTAACAGAGTCTGGAGACATACCCTCTTCATTTCCCAGTAAGATCCACTTCTTTTAAAGGAGTCAGCAATATTTGGGGGCTTATCCAAATCTAAAACATAAAATTAATAATTTAAAAAACATTATATACTGAGACAATTTAACCTTTCTTTGCGTAATCAAAAACTATAATTTTTAAATTTCAAGACACTGAATGCTTTTAAATCCTTAGTGTATGCTAGAGGACAAAGAATTTAATAAAAAATTGGAACACGGAAAACATGATATGATTTAACTAAATTAAACTCGTTGCCTTACTTGTGATCTCCTCGTCGCTCCCTTCATCAATCCCTTCTTTGTCACTGTCAGATGACAGTGCAGGAATTGGAGACATCACCGCAATGGTCTCCCTTCTGGGAATATAAAAAGACTCCGCTTACCTAACACATCTAGACTAGGAATAGAGGATATACTATATCTGCAGCAAAAGCTCAAAAACATACTAAGAATATCAAAGGATGTAGAGCAGGGGTATCAAACTGGTGGTCCTCCAACTGTTGTGAAACTACAAAGTTCCATGAGGCATTGCAAGGCTGACAGTTACAAGTATGACTCCCACAGGCAGAGGCATTTTTCGCAATAGCTGTATCATATGTAGTCCTGTCACTTTAAGACGCTAGGGGAGCGCGCGCGCACCCGTCGCGTCACTTAGAACATCGTGCTTCTGCCTGGCGGCCGCGATGGCCGCCGGGCACACGCGATTGCCTACAATTGAGCTAGGACGTGGAGTTGTGTGTGTAAACACAGAGCTCCACGTCCCTGTCAGGGAGAGAGGAGATCGATTGTGTCCCTTGTACACAGGGACACAATCGGACACAATCGACACGTTCAGACACAATCGGTCACCTCCCCCAGTCACCCCCCCTCCCCCTACAGTTAGAACACACCTAGGATACACATTTAACCCCTTCCCCGCCCCCTAGTGGTTAACCCCTTCCCTGCCAGTTACATTTATACAGTAATCAATGCATATTTATAGCATTGTTCACTGTATAAATGTAAATGGTCCCAAAAATGTGTCAAAAGTGTCCGATGTGTCCGCTATGTTGTCCCAGTCCCGAAAAAAAAAAAAAATCGCAGATCGCCACCATTTCTAGTAAAAAAAAAAAAAAATCATGATTATGTCCCCTATTTTGTAGGCAATATAATTTTTGCACAAACCAGTCACTATACGGTTATTGCAATTTTATTTTTTATTTTTATTTTACCAAAAATATGTAGAAGAATATGTATCGGCCTAAACAAATAAAAAAATGTTTTTTTGTTTTTTTAAATGGGATATTTATTATAGCAAAAAGCAAAAAATATTGTGTATTTTTTTCAAAATTGTCGCTCTTTCTTTGTTTATAGCGCAAAAAATAAAAACCGCATGGGCGATCAAATACCACCAAAAGAAAGCTCTATTTGTGTGGGAAAAAAGGCCGTCAATTTTGTCTGGGAGCCACGTCGCACGACCGCGCAATTGTCAGTTAAAGCGACGCAGTGCCAGAAGCTAAAATTTTATCTGGGCAGGAAGAGGGTGTAGGTGCACAGTAGGCAAGTGGTTAATCATCATTATTATTAATATGTTTTTCTTATATTATTTTGTATCCTCTTACTACCAAACCACACATTATTACAAACCATGAAAATTTTATGTAAAAAGACATGTATATCCAACATGCCCTAACTATATGCAATGATGCCACTTTGTAAACTGTCATTTACTTTCAATTAAACTTGATTGTGAAAAAAATAATAAAATAAAATTGAAAAACGGAATAGGAATGCAAGCCAACACGAACATTCAAGTATAAAACCCCAAGTAGCAAACCTTCCTGATCCTGTCCCATACCGTGCATTAGTTGTTTTGTTGGGTGTTGCTTTCTCTACCACCTTTCCACGCTGTCTCATTTCAGGCAGTCTTTGGCGCATATTGATGGTCATCTCAGAGCTGAGGCGCCAAATGAAAATGCAGCTGCAGAAATAAACCATAAACGGGCTTTAAGTAGTAAGACAAAGTAAAGCATGCCTCCAAGTTATGCCAGTGCTTTTTAATACAATGACCCCAAGGGGCCTCAAATACAAAAAGTTCCAACTAAAAGACAATATGTACAAAGGCACTATGAAATCCCAAAGACCTCCATACCTGTCTCCAGACACAGATATAAGGTGCTTGCAGTCATTGGTGAATTTCATTCCAGTCACAACCTCTGTAAAGCAATTATAAACGGTTTAGTTGAAATAATTGCATGCATTATAGGTTTATTAAAGTTAAAAAAGGAATTGATAATTAAACCAGCTCTGAATTTTATATTTGTAAGCAGATTATCAGTGACAGCTGGGATTGAGAACTATCAGCCATGCAAGGTATCAGCTGATGGGTCTAAAAAAGGGATTTTTAAATACAGCTTACCTGTAAAATCCTTTTCTTGGAGTACATCACGGGACACAGAGCGGCATATTCATTACTATATGGGTTATATGGAGTACCTTCAGGTGTGGACACTGGCAATCTCAAACAGGAAGTCCCCTCCCTATATAACCCCCTCCCCTAGAGGGAGTCCCTCAGTTTTGTAGCAAGCAGTATGCCTCCCAAAATGTTCCCCAAAAGAGGGGTGGGAGCTCTGTGTCCCGTGATGTACTCCAAGAAAAGGATTTTACAGGTAAGCTGTATTTAAAAATCCCTTTTTCTTTCTCGTACATCACGGGACACAGAGCGGCATATTCATTACTATATGGGATGTCCGAAAGCAATGCTTTAATGAGGGGAGGGAGACATCTTCCAAAGAAGGATTCAATTTAGAGGTATACTCAAATAATAATAATAATTCCAACTTAGTCAAGAAAAAACTTTATTTTTTTATTTTTTTTATTTTTTCTTTTTTACAACCAAGGGTGCCTCTGATCCCGAGGATCTTAAACTGCAGCCTGTAGTACTGCCTGTCCAAAGGCAGAATCCGCATTCCTTCTCACGTCTAGTTGATAAAACTTTGTAAACGTGTGGACTGATGACCACGTCGCCGCCTTGCATATCTGAGCCATAGAGATCTGATGGTGTGCTGCCCAGGAGGCGCCCATGGCCCTGGTAGAATGGGCCTTTACCGACAAAGGAGGAGGCAACCTCTTCAAACCGTAGGCTTGAATGATTAATTGTCTAATCCATCTCGAGATGGTGGATTTTGCAGCTGCCTGCCCCTTCTTGGGGCCATCTGGTAGAACGAACAACACATCTGTTTTCCGGATCTTTTCTGTAGCTTTAAGATAGGCCTTCATGGCCCGGACAATATCCAAGGTATGCAGCAACCCCTCCTTTCTAGATGTGGGTTTCGGAAAGAAGGATGGAAGTACCAAATCCTGGTTCAAGTGAAAATTGGATATAACCTTTGGTAGAAAGGAAGGATGGGGCCGGAGAACTGCCCTGTCCTTATGTAGAACGAGATATGGTTCCTTACACGATAAGGCTGCTAATTCTGACACTCTCCTGGCCGAAACTATGGCGACCAAGAAAACCAACTTTCTTGTCAGTAAAACTAAAGGAATCTCAGCCAACGGCTCAAAGGGTTGTTTCTGTAGAGTGGACAGGACAAGATTTAAGTCCCATGGACAAATTGGTGACTTGACAGGAGGATTAATACGCAAGACCCCCTGTATGAAGGTATTTACCAGCGAGTGGGTGGCCAGCGGCCTCTGAAACCACACTGACAGAGCTGAAATCTGTCCCTTGATTGTGCTTAATGCCAGGCCTTTATCCACTCCTAGCTGGAGAAAACTTAACACCCTATCAATGGTATATTTGCGGGAATTCCATCTTTTGGATTCACACCAGCCTACGTAGTTCCTCCACACCCTGTAATAAATCACCCTGGAGGCCGGCTTTCTAGCCCTAATCAGGGTAGGAATTACCTGCCTAGACAGACCTCTACCCCTGAGAATCAGGGATTCAGCCTCCAGGCCGTCAAATTTAGACGTTGTAATGTAGGGTGGAGGATCGGGCCTTGTGAGAGTAGGTCTGGTCGTAGAGGAAGAGTCCAAGGGTCTCCTACTGCCATCTTCAGGACTAGTGAGTACCATGTCCTCCGGGGCCAAGCTGGAGCTACTAGAATGACCGGCTTGTGCTCCACTCTGATCCTGCGCAACAGGCGAGGAAGTAACTGTAGCGGAGGAAATGCATATAGAAGTTTGAATTGATGCCACGGGCAAACCAACGCATCGGTTCCGCAGGCCATAGGGTCCCTCGCTCGAGACACGAACCTGTCTAGTTTCTTGTTGAACCTGGATGCCATTATATCTACGTCTGGCATTCCCCACCTCTGGCAGATTGTCTGAAAGACCTGGGGATGCAGAGACCACTCCCCTGGCAACAGACTCTGGCGACTTAAGAAGTCTGCCTGCAGGTTGTCCACTCCGGGAATGAATATCGCCGAAATGCAGGGTACATGAACCTCCGCCCACTGAAAAATCAAGCTCACCTCCCTCTGAGCGGCCTGACTCCTGGTTCCCCCTTGGTGGTTTATGTATGCCACCGCTGTGGCATTGTCTGACTGGATTCTCACCGGGAACCCCTGTAATCTGGAGGTCCATGCCAGAAGGGCTAGGCGAGCAGCTCTGATCTCCAAGATATTGATGGGGAGCTGCCTCTCTGTTTTCACCCAAGTTCCCTGGCGAGAGAACCCCTCGAAGACCGCCCCCCAGCCTGCCAGGCTGGCGTCTGTGGTAACTACCTTCCAGACAACAGGGCTGAAGGATCTTCCCTTTAGAAGATTCTGAGGGTTCAACCACCAGGCCAGGCTTTGTCGGACCCTTGATGATAGCGTCAAAGGGGACTCTAAGGCATGTGCTTTCTTGCCCCAGGCTGCTAGAATGGCTGCCTGTAGGACGCGAGTGTGGATCTGAGCGTATGGTACTGCCTCGAACGTGGCCACTAGCTTGCCTAGTAATCGCATACACAGGCGAATAGTTGGTTTTTTCTTGCTTAGAACCAACTGAACCAACCCCTTGATAGCCTCGATCTTTACCAGGGGCAGGAACACCCTTTGCTGTTCTGTGTCTAACCTCATGCCGAGGTATTCCAACTGCTTTGTAGGTTGGAACGCTGACTTTTCCCGGTTTAGGACCCAGCCGAATCCTTCGAGGTACCGAACCGTGAGGTTTACTGCCTGTTGCAGACACGGCCGTGAGTGATCTATGATTAAAAGGTCGTCCAAGTACGCTAGGACTGTGACCCCTTGGATCCTTAAATTGGCCAGAACTGGGGCTAGGATCTTCGTGAATACCCGGGGGGCCGTGGCCAGCCCGAAGGGGAGCGCCCTGAATTGGAAGTGTCGCTGCCCCACCGCGAAGCGTAAAAATCTTTGATGCGACTGAAAGATTGGTACATGAAGGTAAGCATCCTTTATGTCTATGGAGGCCAGAAAATCGTCCCTCTGAAGCGCGGCGGCTGCTGACCGGATGGATTCCATCCGGAAGGAACGAACCCTTAGGTAACCGTTTAACCTCTTTAGGTCCAAGATTGGCCTGACATGGCCGTTGGGCTTTGGTATGACAAAGAGATTGGAATAGAAACCTAGCCCTTGCTCTTGGGCTGGCACCTCTATTATTACGTCCTGGCAAAGCAGGTGATCCAAAGCTGCCAGCATTGAGGCCTTCCTTGCTGGATCCTTTGGTAGCCTTGACTCTTGAAAATGAGGCGGAGGAAAGTTTAGAAACTCCAGTCTGTAGCCTGCGGTTACAGACGCCCGGACCCATTTGTCGGGGATCTTGGCTTCCCAAACTTCTGAGAAGAAACTAAGCCTTCCCCCCACCCGCAAGAGTGGGGGCGCCCCTTCATAAGGCAGACTTAGGGGCTGTCTTTGTCGGCTTGCGATACCATGGCCTCTTACCCCCAGGGGCCTGTCCCTGCGATCTACTGTTAACGTTGGATCGTGCAGGCGGCCGTCGATACTGCCTGGAATTTGAGGGCCCTGAGACAGGAAAGAGCTGCCTTTTAAATGTAGGACCCCGGAATGTCTTTTTGACCGGTAAAAGGGTACTTTTGCCACTTGAAATAGTCTGAATGTATTTATCCAGATCCTCCCCGAAGAGTCGTCCTCCATGGAAGGGAAACCCTGCCAGAAGCTTTTTGCATGGGGGCTCCGCCGCCCAGTTCTTCAACCATAAGAGCCTTCTCATGTGCACCAAAAATAGTGATAAACGAGAGGCCTGCTGGATGGAATCCTTTATAGCATCTACAGCAAAACACAGAGCTCTGGGAATGTCAGAAAACTCTTATGCTTGTTGGGTAGGCATGTCCTTTAACATTTCTTTTGTCTGGTCCTTTAACGCCTGACAAACTCCAATTGCAGCCACAGCTGGCTGTACCACTGCTCCTGCCGTAGCAAAGGATGCTTTTAAAAGTGTCTCTAACCGTTTATCAACCGGATCTTTAAACATATGTATGTTTTCCACCGGGCAAGTTAGAGATTTATTCACACATGAGATGGCTGCATCCACCACTGGGAGCCTCCACCACTGGGAGCCTCCACCTCTTGGAGAATTTTTCCTCAATGGGGTAAATGACCGCAAATCTCTTCGGTGGCAGAAAAATCCTGTCCGGCCGTACCCAATCCCGAAAGATCAATTCCTCCAAGAGAGGATGGACCGGAAAAACTGCGTTGCTTAACGGAGCTTTCAAAGAGCCCAGAGAGGATACCGGAGGAACCTGAGGCTCTGGCAATGGTAAACTAAATGCCGAGCGGACCATGTCCGTCAAAGACTGTACCCACAGTCTCTCTGTCTGGGAGTCTGAAAATGGTTCCTCAGAGGTAGATCCCTCAATCCCTGAACCCTCTTGGTTCAGGTCTAGTTGATCCTCCTGCGATTCCAATTCCTCCGGAGAGAGAATCTCAGCATCTGAGGATACACCTCTTGGTGATGGGGATCTAACCCGTTTCTTGCCAGGAATAGCTCTAGCAATCAATGCTGCTATTCTCTCTTCTAGCCCCCCTAGGGATACGGCTAGCATCTCCTCTGTGATAAACACAGGGCTGGGCTGATCTGGGCCAGCCTCCGCACCAGACCCCCCTAATGGCTCATCCAAGGCGCCCTTTATGGGAATAAGTTGCGGGGAAAGTATTGGCATATCATCAGAATCAGAGGGGGAACCCCTTTGTTTTTTGGTCTTTTTTGTACCCTTTGACCCCGAACCTTTGGAAGCCATAATACAAAATCGAGGGACTCCGCCAACAACAACAGACTGTAGTGGCCAGGAGTAAAAAACTAGAGCTTAGGGGACAATAGATCACTAATGCCCAAAAACTGATGGGGCCCCGTATGTTTTTTTTTTTTTTTTTTTTTTTTAAATATATATAAGTCTCTTTTTTTTTTTTTTTTTTTTTTTTTTTCAAACATACAGTGACCCCAAACTTAGTTTGCCAGCCTCCAACCTGCTGTAAAAAGGGGAATTTCTTGGCTTAACAAAAAAGGCATTGGAACAAAGTCCAGCATGTACTACCCCTCTTCCGCCACCGGGAGTCACTGTTCTGCCGCTCTGCGTCCTCTCCCTCTGAGATCAGCCTCAGACTGAGCACTGACAATGCCTGCTGATCTAGAACAGCACAAGGCGCGCCCCTGTATGACGCTGCAGGCACGCCCCCCCCCCCCCGCCCTCCTCTCCGAACGGCGCGAAAAACGTCTATAAGACGTGCGCGCGCGCGCGCGTATGCCGGAGCAGGAGGAACATGGAGGAGCCGCGCTGCTGGAGACCCAGGACTGCAGAATCAGGCGGCAGATTTAAACCCCCGGCCAGGTAGGACTCTTCAAAAGGCCCCATAGGGATCCTTACCAGTCCTAGGAAGAAAGCAGCAGGTAGCTAGCAACACCATTCTTAGACAGGGGAACCTAGTGATGGGGGAAAAGGGATCATCCTGTCTTTCTCAGACATAGTGAGCAAGGTTGCCAATGCAGAGCATACTTAGGCTGCCCCCCTTTTAGGTTACCCCGGAGAGCCTGCTGTCGAACCAAGTCCCGCAGGCTCCCCTCTTACCTGCTCCATGCTGCAGGATGTTTGTCCAGCAAAACGATCCAATCTTCTCCCATCTCCGTGGGTAGCGTAGTAGACCTTCAGGCCCTGGGGTCCTATGAAGGTACCCACTGTCCTGGACCTATATAGCACCCTGGCAAACAGGAACTTATGGTTTTTACAAACTCCAAGTCCTGGGCCCAGGGTCCAGCCCTCCAAAGAGGAGCATTATAGGCAAAACCCCACGGTTTGGGGCCCGGGTACTGTCCACTTTGGCACTGAGGCTCCTTGGACAGATCCGGTTAGCCCGCCCTTAATCCCAAGGATGTGGAGCAAAGCTATTCCGTGACCAACACCTAAGACACTGGCGAAAAAACTGAGGGACTCCCTCTAGGGGAGGGGGTTATATAGGGAGGGGACTTCCTGTTTGAGATTGCCAGTGTCCACACCTGAAGGTACTCCATATAACCCATATAGTAATGAATATGCCGCTCTGTGTCCCGTGATGTACGAGAAAGAAAAGAGGAAATGTTTCATGTATCTGTATCTATATACAGACTGTGGTTAGGAAGAGGTTAAATATATGAAAATATTACCTGAATGTCCAAACATGGTGGCCACACATTCCCCGGTATAGAAATCATAGATTGATAAGTTTTTGTCCGAACAGCTAGTAGCAATGTAAAGTCCAGATGGGTCAGTCTGAACCTGGAGGGATTTAGAAGAAGATACAGAAAAAGATTTGTGGGGTGTATGTTATATATATATATTTTTTAAATAACAAACATGTCATACTTACCTGCGCTAAGTAATAGTTTTCCACAGCCAGCTCTCCTGGCTACATCTCATCTCCAAATGTCCAGATAACAAGCGGCTAGTACATGCTTGCTTTCAAGACTCGCTGTGTGTCCATAAGGGCACACAGAATGGGTCTCAGCCCCACACCCCACTCCTTCCTCACTGGCTATGACTGACAGCAGCAGGAGCCAATGGCTCCCACTGCTGTCCCTCAGCCAATGAGGAGGAAGAGACCCAGGTGAGCAGCCGCTCTCATACACAACGCTGCATTGCGATTGGGCAAGTATTCGTGGGCTGTGGGTGGAGCTGCATACTGAAGGTTTTTTACCATCATGCATAGAATGCATGACAGTAAAAGCCTTTAGAGACATGGTGTACCTACAATCACCGCCACCCTGGTAAGGAGGGCTATTTAGGGACTAGAGAACATAACCACTCAGCACCATAAAAAGCACTTGTACTGACTTTTGAAAGCTAGGGGCACAAGGACATTACACCGTATTAACAAAATTAAATAACAGAAACCAATGAGTAGTTTAACATGGTGCAGGGGCAAGGCCTTTTACTTATTCCGAGGAACCTTATTTGGTCCACTACAGGACTACTAGATCATAAGCCACCCTGTTAAACACATACAGTAATATACGGCGGTGCAAAGTGACAATTGCAACTTAAAAAAATTGTGCTGCAAAGAACAAGAAAGATTTGGGGAGGGCTGAGAAAAAACTTTGACCAAATGCTGACCAAAGAGAAAGTGATAAAACCACAAAGATACAGCTGTCATTTTATCCCTATATTGAGGGAACACAACATTCCAACTTGACCATGTCAGTGGTAGTCAGATTAATCCTTTGGTCAATTATTCCAGGGGTGGAATCTAAAACTAAGATTAAAGTGAACCTGTGAGAGTAAAAATACAGACGTTATGATTGCCAACTGTAGAATTTCAAGTTTATCAGGAAACAGGCATGTAGGCAGTCATGTCTCAAAAAAGACTAAACTCCTGCCAGCCCTGGAGCCTGCTATTGAGAGGAAAAGTGAAGACTTACTTCTCTCTTTTCATAGGTTTTCATTAACACATACAGGAGTCCCTATACATGTGTGCTGGTCATGGGATCCTTTTATATGGCTCTTAGTGCGATTTATAGAAGTAAAAGGTTTCGATTGCTGTATGTGACAAATACTAAAAATCATAGAGAGAGATGTACACATGCACAATGCATGCAAAGCACAGCTATCATGGAAACAAATCATTACTAGAGCTTGAAATTCCCTGCAGATCGGGGTCCGGTTTGCTGACGGTGCTTTAATGTCAGCAGTAAATAATGCTGATTAGCATTTACTACTATGCAAGGAGCCAAAAAATCTATGACTGTCCTGGAAAATCTACTTAACTCTTTCATACTTGGTCAGTACACATACAATCCCTTGCTTGGACATACAAGAATCTTTGTTATAGGTACTCAATGAGCTAGTTCATAATGGGAACAATTTTATTACAATTCATTGTATATCTTTCCAATAATAAGTAGCTACCCTAAAGTGGTCCTAATGGCTGAAGTTTATTTACCTTCATGCATTCTATGCATGAAGGTAAAAAACCTTTTGTGTGCAGCGAGCTCCCTCCGATCCAGTGATGTTCACAATGTCCTCGGCTGTCCCGAGACTCTCCCTCCTCATTGGGTTAGACAGCAGCAGAAGCCCATTGGCTCCCAATGCTGTCAATCACAGCCATTAAGCCAATGAGGAGAGAGCAGGGGGCAGGGCAGAACCGTGGCTCTATGCGTCTTATGGATGCATAGAGTAGCGGCTCAGGAGCGAGCATGCAGCGGTGCACACAGGGCAAACGGCTTTCTCTGGGGGGCTCTGCTTTAGAGGGAGGAGCCAGAAGCGCCAGCAGGGGACCCAAAAAGAAAAGGATCGGAGCTGCTCTGTGCAAAACCATTGCACAGAGCAGGTAAGTATAACATGTTTGTTATTTAAAAAAAAAAAAAACACAAAGCTTTAATACCAATTTAAGAAAGGCCGTTTGGAAAATGGTATAATTACAGCAGGGAACGGGACACCTTTCAGACAAGACCAAAAGCTGCCCTCCAGAATCAGTGACGTAATTGGCATAACTGAAATGGTTTCAAGGACCGTGACTATTTTAAATGGTAAAAGTTGAGGAGAAACTAAACTACATAAGTGCATTGCCTGATGTTATGCAGGAAATTACTGACAGACAGGAATGCTTGTATGCAGAATCTTGCTGTCAGTCTGAATGAGCCCTAACCGGGGTATTATAAGATCTATTTGACTAGCACTTCAGAGGAATGACAGTATTAAAAATTAAATAGTCGGGTATGTAGGCTTTGGTTCCTGTATCCATTTCAGCAATTATCTTCTGGACAGTTTAATCAGGTTATGATGGACATAAGGGTATAAATCTGTCTGACACTCTGATGGGTCGTAATATCCAGCGACCCAGCAGGATATACCGTACTTACTTTAATAAGTGTCCCGTCTTCACTCTGTGAGCCTTTGTACAGCTTCTTCTGCTTCCCACTGCTGATGTTAAATATCCTGAAGCGCAAAACAAGAGGGTCACAATAGGACCATTAAGACTGATATTCAAAAAATAGATCAAGTAGCTTAGGACTTGGATAAATAGATCAAGTAGCTTTGGACTTGGATAAATATTAGGCTGATTAAGACAGTATAAAAAAAAAGTATTAAGGCGATATTAAAATGTTAGAACAATGAAAGGAATATTCAATAAAAAGTGAAAGAGAGCATACAATGGGCAAAGCGCAGTAATTTACAGCAAACAGATATTAATTTATTGATGTCAGATCAATGACGACAACTCTGTGTGGCTGAATAGGGTTCAACTACTAGTTGTGACAATGAAAGCAATACTTAGCTCTGTTTTGTTCTACATGAACAAGCTAGAACAGTTTCCTTTCAATTTTATTGTGATCTTCAAGATATTTTACATATGGAAACACAAAACTACAAGCAAAAGTTAGACCCTACCTGATATTTCTGTCCTGGCAGCCAATGGCTGCATACTTCAGACCAGGATCTACGTCCATATCATACAAGGTTGTTTTACGTACTATGTGGTGTGTGCGAGTGAAATGGATCGCCCCTTCTCCAGTCTGAAAATAAAAGTCACAATTATCAAACCGTAAAATGCACAAAAGATTTTCCTAAGAACACATGGATTAATGGAGAACTACTTTCTTACAATTAATCTTTGAAGCTTCACCCCGCCACCATATTTTAACCACCCTCTAAAGCTCGAAATTAAAATTTGGCCAGTTCAGCAGGTTTCAATTCATTTATGGGCATTCCCCCTCAACAGAAGTTGATCTAACAAACAGGACTCTTGGAAAATGTTTGTGGATCACCGACTTGCAGCCAAATCCCGCTGTCAAATATACAATAACACAGCAGGGAAGATCACTCAATCCACCTTGCATTTATAGGTGAGGAAAGCAGATTGTTTCCCCCCCCCCCCCCTTTAGCCCACTGTCTGATCGAAAAAAAAAAAAGAATTGTCTATTAGTACTTTATTTTTTTCTATGACCAGCTAGCAGGCTGATCGATACAAGCTGAATGGATTCCCTTATCCACACATGCAAGGTGGATGGAGGCATCCTTCCTTGTATTCTGACAGCAGGGACTCTTTCGCTCTCAGAAAACACTGATCGATCAGCACTGCAGCAGAGAACAAACATTTTCCAACAAGCCCATTTTTGAGAAGCGATCATTAGATTGACTTCTCACAAACCGAAACAGCCACAGGTGGATCAAAATCCGGCCAGAGCCTGCTGAACCAACTGCATTTCTATTAATCTATTAACATGTTAACGATCCATGCTCTGCGAGCCACATGGAGCAGAGGAGGTTGCAGAAATTTTTATTGCATCCACACAAAAAAAAAATACACATCATACATAACATTTGAAATAGTGCATTTAATAGAATTGTTAAAAGTACCGCAGAACAGCTACTGTGCAGCGTTCATATGAGTCATCACAGCGTCAGAGGGTCTGGGTTAATAATAGGACAAGGTTTATAGACCTTTTACTGCATTTGGTCATGGAGGCGTTGTTTGCACTTGTGTAAAGATATCGGAATTCACGTACCTGTTCAGCAGTGCGGAAATAAATGCTCTTATCGGCTCCACAGCTGATCATTCGTACTTTGCCATCGTTGGCTAGAAAAGTAACATTTAAAGTGGTTTAAAACAGACACGAGGGTTACATTATAAAGCATTGTAGCACTTTGTGGAACTGGCATGCAAAACCCTGCATTTTGCTGCAAATTTACAGCTCTCCGCAGAAGCAAAACGTGATATCACAAAAATCTGAATTCCCCTTACACTGTACAATGGGATTATGCTTTAATAAGCAACGCAAGGAAACTAGCTAAAGCGGATCTCCACCCTAAAGTGAAGTTCCGCTGATCGGAACCCTCCCCCCTCCTGTGTCACATTTGACACCTTTCAGGGGGAGGGGGGTGCAGATACCTGTCTAAAGACAGGTATTTGCACCCACTTCCGGCCCGCAGTCTCGGGCAAAAGACGGGTTTTTCCCATTGTGTGCTGTGAACTCTCGGCTCCCAGCACACAGTGAGAGCCAATCGGCGGGCACAGCGTCACTCGTGCATGCGCCCTAGGGAACCGGGCAGTAAAGCCGGAGCGCTTCACTTCCTGGTTCCCTCACTGTGGATGGAGGGGGGAGCAGCAGAGAGACGAGCGAACGCTCGTCTTCTGCTGCGGACGCCGCTGGACTCCAGGACAGGTAAGTGTATTTGTAGCTGCTGGCTTTTAATATTTTTTTTTAATGGGCCATCCGCTTTAAATCGGTTTGTGAGCTAATGATATCCAAGAAAGTAACTTAGGATTTGTTACTGTGTTCCTGTGCAGGACTGCCGTCTTTTATATTTAGAAAAGGAGCAATGAACCAAGAGCCAAAACAACTAATCGATAAATGATCATTTATGAAATCAATCGATTACTATTTTCATAACCGATTAATCGGGCAGTTACATAATGGGGTTCAAAAAAATTATTAAAATTAGCCCTTCTCGGTACAAAAAGCGCAAATAATTGCTAATATTACTTTCACGGTTCTATAGTAAAAAAAAAATGAACCAATTACAGTAGTGATTATCTGCTCTTTTTGTACTATAAAGGGCTAATTTTAGTTATTTTTTTCTTTTTAATCCAGAATATATATTTTTTTTAGGCACATTATGTTACTAAATCATCTTAGGCCTGGTTCACACCTCTGTTTTTTGGTGCTTTTTTAGAAACACACTAAAGTTCATTTACATGGTTTCCTTAGGGGAAGGGTTCACGTCTATGCTTTTTTAGGTCGCTGCGTATTTGGAGGGGGGGTCAGGGACTTTTTTTGCGCAAAACTATGTTTTTTTTTGGTTCAACATACTTCAGTGGAGAGCCTGCAGAAAAGCATGCAATGCGTTTTTGCAGCAATTTGTGTTTTTTAATCTGCTCAACAACAAATTTGCCAAAAAATGCAAAAACCGCAAATCACAGCAAAATCATGTGCGCAAAAAACAAAATGCACAGCAAAAAGCACCGCAGAAACAGTTTATAAGTAAACTGCAAAGGTGTATGCCGAGCCTTATGCACGATCATTTTTCGGCATGAAAAAAAACGTCGTTTTTGAAAAACGTCATTTAAAATGATCGTGTGTTCTGAAAAATGACAAAAAAATAAAAATTCGAACATGCTGCATTTTTTTAACGTCGTTTTAAACTATGTCGTTTTTCGGGTTGTAAAAAATGATCGTGTGTGGGCTAAAACGTTTTAAACCCGTGCGTGCTCAGAAGCAAGTTATAAGACGGGAGCGCTCGTTCTGGTAAAACTACCGTTCATAATGGAGAAAGTACATTCATCACGCTGTAACAGACAGAAAAGCGCGAATCGTCTTTTACCAACAAGGAATCAGCTAAAAGCAGCCCAAAGGCGAATAGAACTTCCCCTTTAGAGTGCCGTCGTAGGTGTTGTACATCACCGCGCTTTGTTCATCATTTTTTTTTTAAACGATGGTGTGTGGGCAACGTCGTTTTTAATGATGAAGTTGGAAAACATTGTTTTTTGGACATGCTGAAAAACTGTTTTTTTCATGCTGAAAAATGATCATGTGTACGCGGCATAATGCTGGCCACATGGATCAATTTTCAGACGAGAATATTCATACGATAAATCTTTGTACATTCACTGAATGAATGAATGTTGTCTGAAATTTTCACTTTTTTTAACATTCTGTTTTTAAAATGAATGTCATTTCTGAACAAAAACAACATACACTGTTTGAGAATTGCTTTTATCAACAAGTTGTCTATTATTTCTAAATTTTCCCATCACTGTGGTTGAAAATAAAGGTCAATTTGACACCAATAATGATTAGAAAATCGAACAAACGTTCTTAAAATTACATTTGTTTTAAGGAAGAATTTTTTTTTTCTTTTTTTTTTTAATACAAGTCTCTGAGTCTGATAATATTTACCAGATTCACTCTTTAAATAGTGTATACAGTATATCTCTTCTGTCTGTTATTCCGGATTAGAGATTTTGCTCCCTAACCATATAGTTGGTTATTTATATTTACCACTTCATAGAGATATTTAAGAATAAATTGCCTTTTTTTTTTAAACTTTACATATTAACTAAATTATACACCACACTTTTTTTTTAAGGTTATTAACTGATTAATCAAAACAATAAATCGGCCAACTAATCGATTATGAAAATAATCGTTAGTTGCAGCCCTAATTGAAACATTTGATTGCATAGTTCTTGGGGTTTTAAAAATATAGATGTCAGCAATCATATGGAATTTCTAATAGTGATCGGTGATGAGAAAAAGGCGCACTGTCTCAAAACAGATCAAACAAGCGCTCTTGGAATATCCAGCCACCAAAATCTAAAATAACTCTGTATTACCACTTCTCAGTTGTCAGCTGCTACCTAAGAATACCCAATTGGTATCATAGAATATTAACACAGGGTAAATGAAAAAAAGTAAAAGCAATGCTTAAAACAAGTTAGCATCCACCAGGCAGCGCTAGTGTATATGTCTATTGCAACCTTATATATTACATCAATAATCAATCAATATACTGGTTTAGTGTATGTCCATGTTATATATAGATTTCTACAAAAGAGAAAAAAATAGTATAATAATAGTATTAAACAGTCCAATCAATCCCAAGAAGATGAAAGCAAGATCTTGTTGTTGCCAGAAGATCCACCACCACTCGTGTACAGAGAAAGGAGGGGGGGGGGTGTGGATAGCAGCCCCCTCTTAAGAAAGCCTCTTACCAGCAACCAAATAGACAAAAGCCTTAAGAGAGCAGGATCCAAGCTGATCTCAATGTGTGTCTCCCCACTCCAAACAAATGGATGCTCAATGTTCAGCAAGCTACACTCCTTTTGCTAGGATCAAGAAATTCCAATGGATATGTCTGTCCAAAGCCTGGGACCCTTATATCAACTCCCTCTGGTGAAGCTGAAGTTTTGGTTGTGGTGTTATAGACCAACCTTATGTTATCAATCCAGCAATCAATTACAAGGGGCAACAAAAGCTCCAGAGTAAAGTAGTAATCGGTTTTCTTGGAACACATGTAATGTACAACCGATGGTTTATTCAACTTGGCTTCCAGCTGGCTTCCCTAGGTCGCCAGGAATTTTATGTCCTCTCTAGCAGCAGACACCCCATTACACGAGTGGTGGTGGATCTTCTGGCAACAACAAGATCTTGCTTTCATCTTCTTGGGATTGATTGGACTGTTTAATACTATTATTATACTATTTTTTTCTCTTTTTCTTTTTTTCTCTTTTGTAGAAATCTATATATAACATGGACATACACTAAACCAGTATATTGATTGATTATTGATGTAATATATATGTTGCAATAGACATATACAGTAGCTCTGCCTGGTGGATGCTAACTTGTTTTAAGCATTGCTTTTACTTTTTTTCATTTACCCTGTGTTAATAATCATATGGAATTAGCAAGAGGAGTGCCAGCAGCACAATATTAATGTGGTGTTCAAAAAATTAGAGCTGCTTTTTGAAGGTAGGCTGCTAGCTAGGAGACTTCTTGACCTGTTCAAACGTTGTCACTGGGACAGGAAATCGGAGCAAATTTCCAACACGACAACAATAAATGTTTTAACCTCCCCTCAACCGAAACGAGCAGTAATAAAAATTTGACATCCCCTCTCCACGTTATCAGAAGAAAAAACAGTAGCGCCCAACTCTGGGCAACTAAATTATTCCTTACAGTTGGGCTGTGCCTGCACTGCAAAGGTAAATTATTTATGTTTAGGGGAACAATAAGAGGAGATATACTTACCCAATCCTTTGCTCCTCCCCGCAGCAAGACCAGTCCTTCTGCACCTCCAGCCAGTCTAGGATCCTGATGTTATCAAGACCCGAGCAGGCTGCATAGCCCTGGTGCGGTGGGGGTTACGGAGCATCAGGGAGGTAAAACGGTTTCTCTGTTCCCCTAGAAATAGCGTGCCATTACCCTTGTCATATGGGCACAGTCGCACTGCAAGGGATATTTTTTTAATCTGCCTGGAGTTGGGCTTTATGGTTTTACAAAGGCCCACCTTCCGACACAATTATACATACCTCGTCATTGCTACTCTTTCCTCACAGTCAGCTTTAAAGTCCCCAATGTTGGACATGAGGGGCAGCAGTGACAGCCTCTCTGTGATTGGCTGATGGATCATGGCACTCACATTGGAGGTGGTCACATGCCCCCCCCCCCCCATACCTGAAAGTACCAGGCATTGTCACTGGCTGTGGCAGTGGAAAGAACGGTTAAGGAGTGCCGACTAAGAAGATCAGTTGGTCATTGGGACCTCTGAAGACATTGTCATTTTGCCCTGAATGGACATGGTGACAGTGTTTCATTAAAGTGTAATGTTTACAGGCTTGTTCACACAGACACTGAGGCTAGTACACCATGAATGGGCCACTTGTTTAGGAGTCCCTATCCAGCAGGTGCCATCTACAGGCAGCCTATTTATGCCTATGAGAATTCAGTGGCTGCCCAGACACAGCTGCTCATCCTATTGTGATAGGTGTACACGGCACGACCATATGTTTTTTCTACATAACCACCAAAGAAAATGAGCCCCAACAGTGCTAAAAGCTTAAAGTTACTCTCTTGTGAGAGACATATGGGGTCCATCCTTACTGGCCTCCTTGAGAAGATGATAGTTGCCTGGCTGTATCAGATTTTGGTACTTTTGAATCACAGGCATGGAACAAGCATGCTGCAAATGAGTGCGAGAGATTCTAATTTCTATTTGTTTCAGATCAACTTATCAGACAGCACGAAGCTTTAAAATCACAGCCAGGCATCTAGCATTCTAAAAAAGAGAATTCAGCAATGGCAGCCTCCATTAATTCTATCAATTCCTTTTAAGAAAGATGGGATGGAGGAAGTTTACTGAATCTGTTGAGCAGTAAATCCTTTAAAGGCCAGTCACAATGTTAAGGCAGGCCATAGATGAGTCAAAAACCAAACGAACATTCTGGGTCGTTCGTTTTTCACATCATTAGTAAGCCACTGCCAGCTGCGACACACGATTTTTGTGGTGTAATCAAAAGTGCCCGATCCAACATGCTGCATTTTGTTTCGAAAAGTAAAACAAATGATGACACAATCACACGCGCCAATTTTTATTTTTTTAGATCAACAGAACGTTCGGCTTTTGACTCGTCTATGGCCTGCCAGGGTAATTTGAGAGCAACACCAAAAAATTCAAATCAGGAAAACAAATACAAGAGAGAGAGAGGAAGAGGTCATTGGCTACACATTCATACAGCACAGCAGAACATCCTGTGTACAAGTAAACAACATAGTGCCATTATCTTTCAGATAATATTGAATTGTGTAGAAATTACCAGCAAATTTCACAGCAGTGATCGATGAAGAATGATCATCCAAGGTTTGCTGGAGGCTGTAATCCCTAGAAGCGTCTAAAACGTGGATAAGTCTGTCTCGGCTGGCGGAAGCAAGGAGGTTTAATCCTGATAGCAGGAAGAAAAGGATTAATGAGGATACATGTGTTTACTGTCAGATGTCACTAATGGATTTAGGAAATCACACATTATCAAGGTAAAACACTTTTTAGAAATTTAAAGTTGAATCGCACTTAAAAATAATCTCTATAAATAATAAGCTATCTTGGTTATAGAAGTGGGAAGTACTTTGGGCTCTAGACTCATAATTTATCCTAAGGGGAAGATAAGAGTTCAGTATATCATGTGATGACATGTAAAATTGTTGTGCATTTTTCCTAATTTTATATATGTATTCACATAGCAACCAAATCAGTGTATTCTGACAGTGGTGGTTGCTACTGTCATAACACAATGTCCCAGCGGGGGGAGGGGGGGGGGGTCAGTAAGGTGAGTGGGAGGTAGTGTTGTAGGGGGGGGGGGGTAAGGTGAATGGGAGGTAGTGTTGTGGGGGGGGGGTAAGTTGAGTGGGAGGTAGTGTTGTAGGGGGGTAAGGTGAGTGGGAGGTAGTGCTGTAGGGGGGTAAGGTGAGTGGGAGGTAGTGTTGTAGGGGGTAAGGTGAGTGGAAGGTAGTGTTGTATGGGGGGTAAGGTGAGTGGGAGGTAGTGTTGTAGGTGGGGTAAGGTGAGTGGGAGGTAGTGTTGTGGGGGGGGGGGGGGTAAGGTGAGTGGGAGGTAGTGTTGTAGGGGAGGCGGTAAGGTGAGTGGGAGGTAGTGTTGTAGGGGGGGGGGGGTAAGGTGAGTGGGAGGTAGTGTTGTAGGGGGGGGGGGGTAAGGTGAGTGGTAGGTAGTGTTGTAGGGGCGTAAGGGAAGTGGGAGGTAGTGTTGTGGGGGGGGGGGGGAGTAAGGTGAGTGGGAGGTAGTGTTGTGGGGGAGAGGGTAAGGTGAGTGGGAGGTAGTGTTGTGGGGGGGGGGGGGGGAGTAAGGTGAGTGGGAGGTAGTGTTGTGGGGGAGAGGGTAAGGTGAGTGGGAGGTAGTGTTGTAAGGGGGGTAAGGTAAGTGGGAAGTAGTGTTGTAGGGGGGGGAGGTAAGAAGAGTGGGAGGTAGTGTTGTGAGGGGATTCCTCAATCCACCTCGTTTGTGTAGATCGTGTAATCTATTAGCTTTATTTTTCACCCAGCCAAATTATGTATTGCTAGATTAAGGCCTCGCACACACTGGATCTTATAGCATTCGCTGTAGAATCAGTCTTTTAGCGTTTTTGCAGTAGCGTTTTTTTTATCAAATCTATACTCTCACAAAAGCTTATGGCTAGGAAATAGTGATAAACGCGAAAAGCCACGTTTTTTCAGCTTTTTTTTTTCTTTGCATTTTTAGGCTTTTTTTCAGAGTTAGAGCGTTTTTACAGCTGAAAAACTCCTCTTGAAACCCACTAGTTCTGGGGGTTTTTTTCAGCCAGAAAACGCCCTTGACAAAAATCCTGATAACCACCTATGTGTGCATGGACACCTAGGATAACATGCTGGGGAGTTTACTGGCTGCAGAAAAAAATGCCTGAAGCCCTAAACAGCGGCTGTAAAAATGTCCAGTGTGTACGAGGCCTTATAGCTGGATGCTGTCACCTAAGCACCTGGGACTCAAGTGGATAACAATGAAATACCAATACAAAAGCTAGTACACTAAAACATGCATATCAGACCTTCCTTTTTTGAAATTGTGTTTACAGTCTCTAAAACTCCACTAACTCATAGGAGACAGACAGCAGTGAGAGCCATAGTATTCTGTTGCGGTCAGTCAAATCCTATGGCCGCGTACACACGATCCCCAGACCAGTTTCAGCGGACATGTTCGATCGTGTGTACGGCCTATCGGACCGTTTTCCAGCGGACAAAAGTTTCAAAACATGCTTTGAAACCTGTCCGCTGGAAACCTGTCCGTCGGACAGGTTCGATGGTTAGTACACAAAATCATCGGACCAAAATCCTGCACATGCTCAGAATCAAGTCGACGCATGCTTGGAAGCATTGAACTTCGTTTTTTCATCACGTCGTCGTGTTCTACGTCACCGCGTTCTGGTCCGAGGGGATTTTGGTCCGATGGTGTGTACGCACATCAGACCACTTCAGCCTGGTCCGATGAAAACGGTCCGTCGGACATGTTTCATCGGACATGTCTGATCGTGTGTACGCGGCCTATGAGGAGGGAGCAGGAGTTGTAGCCGAGCCGCACTGTACTGGCCTGGCTCAGGAGCATGAGGGCACCCGGAAAAAGAAGATGACAGTGCCAGCGGGGGGACCAAAGAGAAGGTAGGTGACTGCCTTGAGCAATATCGTTCCACCAAAATAGGTAGATATAAACATCTTTTTTATTTTAGGCCAAAAAAACAGCACTACAACTTGAATATGATTTACTGGCTTACTTAAAAAATATAAAAAAGATACAGGCTTTACGGACAAGTCCAATCCCTTTGTCAGGCTTCATACAGAGAAGCAAGACAAAGGGATCAGAGTTTCCCTGAAAGTTTTCATCATAAAGTGATTGTAAAGTCTTGTAAAAAAAAAAAAAGAAGAACAAACATGTTATACTTGCCTCCTTTGTGCAGTGGTTTTGAACTGGGCAGCCTGGATCCTCCTCTTCTCTTGTCCCTGTTTGATGCTCCTGCCCCCTCCCTTTGAGTGCCCCCACGGCAACAGTTTGCTATGGGGGCACCTAAGCCGAGCTGCAGCTCTCTGTGTCCATTCAGACTCGGAGATGACGTCCAGCTCCGCCCCCTCTCTCCTGATTGGATAACTGACTGATTGACAGTTGCCGGAGCCAATGGCGCCACTGCTGTGTCTCAGCCAATCAGGAGGAGAGTAACGTATGGCTGAGAGACTCGTTGACATCACTGGACAGAGATGTGGCTCAGGTGAGTATTGGGGGGGCTGCTACACACAGAAGGCTTTTTATTTTAATGCATATAATGCATTAAGATAAAAAACCTTCTGCCTTTACAACCACTTTAATAACTCAAGTTCGCCAGCAGAACAGCTGGCCATAGTTGGATTAAAATTTGGTCAATTCAGCATAGACCGGCTGAATTTCGATCCATCTTTTGATGTTTGACAGAAGTCAATCATTAGGTTTACTAGCACACAGTCACTGCCGTATTCATTTGACGTTTCCCCATTTAGAGACATTTACAGTACAAGACAGTCAGTTATGAGAATATAAACACAGAAGATTCTTACCAATCTCTGGCTTTGAGTACTCCAGACACAGAATCTCGGAGTCATGGGCTTCTACTTTCAACAGCTCCGACAGAGATTGTAGTTCATGTACCCTATGGCATCAATGTACATGTCAAATTTGCAATATAAATCTATGCACTGTAACACCATAAATAACTTGTAATGCCATTACCTTAGAGTACCTGTCCTGTCCCCTGATGCCAAGTGCTGGCCATTGGGACTCACACACACAGAGCGAATGCCAGTCTTGGTGTCTAATAATTGAGGGTCCACTTTATCTGCCAGGCCAGCAGTGTTACAATCAGTGTCCAGCAAGGCCTGCGTATTATTGTCTATCAGAATGATTTTCATCAGATCCTGAAGAGAGGGTTAAGGTAGATTAACAAGACATTAAACTGGTTGTAAGCTCTTACATGTATCTACTAAAGTGACTTGCCTCAACTGATACACAGAGATTAATCAACTCCTCCCACATCAGTTGTGCTTGTTTATCTGTAGCCCTCTATCTTGTACAGCTTTATAAAACACATTGATCAAAGACCATTTCTCAGCTCTTGCAGACAAGGGGCAGGGATCTGATGTTACACACTGCACTGCATACAGCAAGGGGCTGAGTGTAATCAGAGATCTGAGGGAGGGAAAGGTTACTCATACACAGTCTTATAGGGAAACATGCAAAGCTCAGGCCGTCAATCAGAGCAGGGCCACCTCCTGAGATTTCATGGTGTTGGGATAACCTGTCAGAAGTGTAAACACTAAAGAGGATTAGGCTCTGGTCATTTTTCATTTCAGAGTTTACTCGTCATAGTGCAGTGAAGGAGAGGGGAACATTTTTTTCCTTAACCACTTGCCGACCGCGCTATAGCAAAAACACTGCTACAGCGCGGTCGAGCTACTGTGACACGACGTCCATGGGACGTCTTTCACTTCCGCGATTGCGCGTGTCCGTGCTCACGGATCACGGTAAATTGCCGCTGATAGCGGCCGTTTACCACGTGATCGCGCCGTCGAATGACGGCGCGATCACTTGTAAACAAACCGGTGTCATTTGATGACGCCGGTTCCTCCCTCTCCTCTCTGTACCATTCGGTACAGTGTGCGAGGAGAGGGGGGGGGAGCGGGGTGTCAGCAGCAGCGCTGTGGCTGGATCTGTGACAAATGCAGTCACAGATCCAGCTATCCCTCCATCCACCCCAGTAATCAGCAATACCCCGCGCGATACTCTGCAATACCCCAATACTCTGCAATACCCTGCACGATACTTTGCAATACCCCAATACTTTGCAATACCCTGCGCGATACTCTGCAATACCGCCTATGGGGATTTTTAAGTAGCGAAGTTTGGCGCCATTCCACGAGTGTGCGCAATTTTGAAGTGTGACATGGTGGGTATCTATTTACCTAGCGTAACTTCATCTTTTACATTATGAAAAAAAATTGGGATAACTTTACTGTTTTGTTTTAAGCACAAAACAGTTTTTTTTTTAAAAACACGCGTTCAATAAATTTCTGCGAAAATATCATGCGAGATAAAAAGTTGTAACGGCTGCCATTGTATTCTCTAGGGTCTTTGCTAAAAAAGCATATATAATGTTTTGGGGTTCTATGTAATTTTCTAGCAAATAAATGATGATTTTTCCATGTAGGAGAGAAATGTCAGAATTGGTCTGGGTGTTCCAGAACGCCTGATGGCGCTCCCTGCATGTTGGGCCTCTGTATGTGGCCACGCTGTGTAAAAGTCTCACACATGGGGTATCGCCATACTCGGGAGGAATAGCAGAATGTGTTTTGGGGTGTAATTTGTGGTATGCATATGCTGTGTGTGAGAAATAACCTGCTAATATGACAGAAACAAGTTTTTTTTTTTTTTTTTACAGAATTTTCAGTCGTTTTTCTTTTATAGCGCAAAAAATAAAAAACCCAGAAGTGATCAAATACCACCAAAAGAAAACTATTTGTGTGAAAAAAAGGACAAAAATTTCAAATGGGTACAATGTTGTATGACTGAGTAATTGTCATTCAAATTGTGAGAGCACCAAAAGCTGAAAATTGGTCTGGTTAGGAAGGGGGTTTAAGTGCCCAGTGGTCAAGTGGTTAAAGTGTTATCAAACCCAAAAGCAAGCAGTTATTATATTGCAGCTTACCATTTCTTGGATGTGATGGCTGCATTAATTTTTGTGTTAAAGTGGATGTAAACCCACTCTCATCCTTTCTAAACTACTGCCATAGTGCTGATCTATAAGGCCTTGTACACACGAGGGAATAAATCCGCTGAAGATGGTCCGACGGACCATTTCAGCGGAAAAATCCCCTCGTGTGTAGGGGCAAACGGACGCTTTTTGCTGGATTCATCCGGCGGAAAAATTCCAAAGCATGCTTTGAAATATTTCCGCCGGATAGCTGGCTGGCAGATATGTCCGCTGGTTAGTACGGCAAACCAGCGGACATATCTTGCCGCACATGCGTCGTATCCTGTGAATGGATCCGACGCATGCGCGCGGAAGTGTTTACTTCCTGGTGCGGTGACGTGGCGGTCACGTGGCGGCGTCAACGTCACCGCCGCGTCACCGCGCTATCCGCCGGCGGGGAATTTGATCCGATGGTGTGTACAGCCATCGGATCAAAACATCCCGGCGCAAATATACGCTGTAAACGGTCCGGGGACCGTTTACAGTGGATATTTCCCGTCGTGTGTACAAGGCCTAAGGATATACATGCCTCCTGCATGTATCCTTATCTGTCAAATGTCTCCCCTCTGTCTGTTATAGGAACTGAAAAACTGCAGATTCTGTGGGTGGATCTTTTGTCTGGAGCTCTGTGGGTGGAGTTGTGATGTCTGTAGACTCCCCGCCCACCTCTACACTCCCCTTACACTAAATTCTGCCATGATCACTAACATCCAGTCAAAATCCAGAAAAGTAACCACATGTCTTCAGAAAAGGAGTGGGAATTAAAAAATAATGCCTGTCTCAGGCTATTGCATGAGATATGTAAATAAACTGTCATTTACAGCGAGGGGGAAAAACGGACAAAAGTTTTCTCCTGTTTGTCCATTTATCTCACTGAACAATAAAAGAGGATTGCTCAGCGCTGGATTAACTCTTTGTGAAAAGACTGGGCACAGATGATAGGAAATCTTATACTCTACATTGTGACAGCAAAAAAATAAAAAACAAAAATTTGGGTCTACATCCACTTGTAAAAACTGTATGCTGTAACTGCTTCAAAAGTGTTAGCTGGTGTTTGCCTTTAATTTTTTTTAATGTATACAAATCTAATAATACATCCAACACCCCCCTCACCTCCTCCTGATTGACAATTCTGCTGTCCAAAGGTGCCCCTGTGCGCTTTCATCCAGAGAGGGATGGTACTACAAGAGGCGTGTTACTGGCCAGATCACTAGGTGAAAACAGAGGGGGGGGGGGGGGGGGGCTGGAATGAAGGGAAATCTCGGAATGGGATATATTTATTCCGTATTTTATATAACTGGAAAAACAATGTTTTGGGCTTAAAGTAGAAGTACAGCCAAAGCCAGCCTTCTCCTGTGGATCACAGGAGTGCAGAACGAAGCCGAAGCCTCGGCTGACATCACAGAGCCAGTCCAGGCTACATGCTTGGACCGGCACCCTGCTCAGCGAATTACAGAGCCTGCCGCTGCTGCTCCCTCCCCCTCCACAGCCCCATGCTCTAGTGAGCTTGGGGGGGGGGGGGGTGTTGAGGAAGAAGTGCAGACAGCGGTGCCCGACAGTCACTAGCTCTCTGCTTAGGGAACCAAGTAATAGGTGGTGGTTGATCGCTCGGTTCTCAGTCTTTGAGTCGGCGGGGGACCAAAGCTGCATCCACCTAGGCAAGTATGATTCTGAAAAAACAAATATTTTTTTCGTTAAAAAAAAGTATGTTTTTGTTTTAAAACAAAAAAAAGGGATCCACTCAAGACAGTACTTTAAAGAAAAAAAGAGATTGCGGCGTTATTTAAAGACTATAAAAGAGCATGCCTATCCAACCACTTTAAACATATTCTGGGTCTCTATGCGGTTCAGAAACATGAAGTCATACCAAAGTTGGAAAATTGCTTACATTGCTGAGGATATTTCGATGTAATGCAGTTCCATGGATGTTTGAGGTCTCCATATTCCAAAGACGGATGGTACTATCGGAGGAACATGTTATGAAAGAGTTGGGTGGTAACCAGGCCTGGTTACTATCCTTCATTTCAGGGTATGTCTGTATAAACAAGAGTTACAATAATAGTGAAATAGATGTTTACTCAGGTTAAAGATTACCTCTGCTAAGTAAATTGACTACAACACATAACCTATATTTATTTATTTTTAAATAAAAATAAAACCTCACTAGAAGGAGTAGAAAAAAATTGTAGGTCGTAAAAGAGGGCTGCTTGTGTACGGAGGTGCCCAGTGCTGTATATTGGTATTCTCTCGTCCAAAATTATTTTTTTTTTTTTTACCAACATGAATTCCTAAAATGTGTGTTGGAATGCTTCACCCATAGGGCACCTTCAGAAACAAGATGAGTGGTATCCTGGTGGCAAATGTGCAACTATTACTAGTGCCAAGTACCACCTCCTAAGGAGCTTATAGTTTAACTTCATGGATTCGAATTACCGTATTTATCGGCGTATATCGCGCACTTTTTTGCCCTGAAAATCATTGATGCCAAATTAAGACAGAAACACACATTTCTAGAATCTTAATAAATATGCTGAACAAACAAAGCAACTAGGGTTGTCCAGACACCGATACTACTATCGGTATCGAGACCGATACCGAGTATTTTCGGGAGTACTTGTACTTGCGCAAATGCTCCGGATGACTAAATAGAATACTTGTTTTGTATTTATCAACATGTTCTGTGAAAATTCTTTGAGTTTTTTTACTACTGCCTGACAAGCAAATAAAACATTTTTATTCATTTTTACTAATTTTTATTCTTTTATAATGTCTTGAGTTAGAGTTCTTCATAATTCTAAAGAAAATATCCTTAGTCTGTATTGTGGTTTGAAAACTGTCACATGACATTTAAAAAAAGTATCGGTATTCGGTATCGGCGAGTACATGAAAAAAAGTATCGGTACTTGTACTCGGTCCTAAAAAAGTGGTATCGGGACAACCCTAAAAGCAACAAATCCAGGAATGAAGAGCATGTTTGTATTCTTGTATGAGAATGAATCTACAGAATTAGTTGTATGTGCATGGTAAAGTCCTGCATTCTATGGCTCTCAATGCTTTTACATGGATTCAGCCAAAGCTAAACATCAGTACCTGGAGTTAGTTTAGAGGGAACATAGCTAGGTACACTTTGCAGCACAGGGGTCTCCAAATTAAGGCTCTTTGCTTCCTTTAATCTGGACCTTGTGGCCTTTTTTCCACCCTCCGCTCCCTGGTCAGCAACAGTGGGGCATAGTGCCTGCCAATGACACCAATGATGGGGCACTATTCCTCCCATTGACACCAATGATAGTGGGAGGAATAGTGCCTTATCATTGGTGTCAGTGGGAGGAATAGTGCCCTGGCATTAACCATGGTAAACTATTCTCTCCATCGATACCAATGATAGGGGTACTATTCCTTCCACTGACACCAATAATGGGGTACTATGCCTTCCACTGACACCAGTGATGGGGCACCATTTCTCCCACCGACATTACCCATGGGAGCAGCGTTCTTACCATTGATAACGATAATGGGGCAATTATTACTCCACTTAATACCAATGATTGGGCATTTTTACTCCCACTAATGCCAAGACATTTGCTCCCCCCTCTGGCCACAGTCCAGGACTCGCTAAAGTTTGAAGGACATTAAACTGGCCCTTTGTTTTTAACCACTTACCTACTGTGCACCTACACCCCCTTCCTGCCCAGACAAAATATAAGCTTCCCGCACTGCGTCGCTTTAACTGACAATTGCGCGGTCGTGCGACGTGGCTCCCAAACAAAATTGGCGTCCTTTTTTCCCCACAAATAGAGCTTTCTTTTGGTGGTATTTGATCGCCTCTGCGGTTTTTATTTTTTGCGCTATAAACAAAAATAGAGCGTCAATTTTTAAAAAAATGCAATATTTTTTCCTTTTTGCTATAATAAATAACCCCAAAAAATATATAAAAAATATATTTTTTCCCTCAGTTTAGGCCGATACATATTCATCTACATATTTTTGGTAAAAAAAAAATGCAATAAGCGTTTATCGGTTGGTTTGCGCAAAATTTATAGCGTTTACAAAATAGGGGATAGTTTATGGCATTTTTTTTTTTTTTACTATTAATGGCGGCGATCTGCGATTTTTTTATTGGGACTGCGACGTTATGGCGGACATTTCCGACACTTTTCTGACATTTTTGGGACCATTTACATTTATACAGTGAAAAATGCTATAAATATGCATTGATTACTGTATAAATGTGACTGGCAGTGAAGGGGTTAACCACTAGGGGGCGGGGAAGGGGTTAAATGTGTGTCCTATGAGTGTTCTAACTGTAGGGGGAGGGGGGGGGACTGGTGGAGGTGACCGATTGTGTCCCTATGTACAAGGAACACAATCTGTCACCTCTCTCCCTGACAGGGACGTGCAGCTCTGTGTTTACATACAGAGCTGCACGTCCCAGCTCACTTACAGAGCAATCGCGTGTGCCCGGCGGCGATCGTTGCCGCCGGGCACTCGCACGGGATCCCCGCGGAGCGGCGGGTGCGCGCGCGCGCCGCCGGCGACGCGCGCGCGCCCGCCCGCGGCTTTAAAGGGACATCACGTCATATGACGTGATGTCAGAACAATGGAGTCGTCTGCCCGCCGTCAATTGACGGCGGGCAGATGACAAGTGGTTAAAGTTTGGAGACCCTTGCTCTATTTGTAGACCTCAATGCTTATATATGGATCAAGTCAAGGCTCAACATCATTACTAAGAGTTATTTAATTTAGAGGGAACATAGTTAGGTACTGTTTGTAGCACAGGGAAAAATACAAAGCACTGAAGGACGCCATGAATGACAGCTGCAGAGGCTCTATGAGTAGGCCTTTATCATAGAGGCAGCCGTTTGTAAATCCAAGGCTCCAACAAAAATGTTATGAAAATGTTAAACAAAAGCTTTCTACAGCCTCACTGAATGATCAAAGGACAATTCTGGTCTTACAAAAATGGACTGTTTCAAAATGAAGGCTTCCTTAAATGATTACATATAACTTAAATAACATTTTGGACACTTTGCTTGCAAAGAAGCAGCAAACATACAGTCTAAACATTTGTATAAACGCACACTGAAGTCAAAGGGGGGTGCTTGACAAGCATATTCCACACTTGAGAGGCACCTCTAAATACTAAATACATGCATGGCACTAGAGGATTGCCTTGTTTATCCATTCTTGGAGAATGGGATAATGGGTTGAAAACAGTTTCCCAATCACCAATATTCCTTTTAAGATAAGCCAGCCAGAGGGGAGAAGAGTCCTCCTCTATCGTCCTCTTACCTGCATAGCATAACAGTGTAATGTATTTGAGATAAATAGTAAACTTGACGAACTTGGTGGTGGCAGTGAGGGCGTTATCGCTCCTTTGATCCCCGCTGAGCCGGCGGATGACAGGGCGGTCCCCGCACACTGTGCAGGGACCATCCTGTCTTTTCTCTGCTCTTCCCTATGGGGGGATCGGATGAACACGGACCGTCTGTCCGGGTTCATCCAATCCGATCTGCCAGACGGATGGAAAAGTAGGTTTTTCCTCCGTCACACTTTGGCGGATCGGATGTCAGCGGGCATGTCACCTCTGACATCCGTGGCTCCATAGAGGAGCATGATGCGCCCGTTCAGGTCCGCCAAAAAAACTGGCAGGCGGACCTGAACAGTCCGCAAGTGTGAAAGGGCCCTTAGTGTAGTGGGGGAAGGCACAGCAAAAGTAAAAAAAAAAAAGTACAACTGGATTTTATGTTTAATAATGCTATTTATTAATAATGCTGTTCGCATGGCTGATCTCTTATATTTTATACAATCAAAAACACAGAACAAGCGCATAATAATAAAAAAAATAAAAGTAACAAAAAAGTCACTGTAAATTGTTGTACACTGCAATTAAAACTCAAAATACAGGTTCTGTTATAATACAGGTTTTTGGATTTTAACTAATTGTGCAGTTTGCAAGGGATGACACAAGACCCTTTCAACCTCTTAGCTTGTTAGACAATAAGAGGGTCCCCTGGAACTTTGCAGCATTTCCGAAAAGTATTAGCTTTTTGCTGACGAGGAAGCCAACTCAACAATGCTGCAGATGTCATCAGCTATAAACAAATGGAGCATCAAGTGTAAAAATCCTTACTCCTAAAAAAAAACGCCGATCAAGATTACTTTCGTCTTTCTGCCAACAGGATGCTAAGAAAGAAATGATGTGCCCGCTTAAGCAGACATGCTTCTTGAGCCCAGGATTTGGCTCACACAAAAAGAGGTCGATATGCGAATGTACATTGTATATGTAAAGTGTTGCGTAAATTGACAGCGCTATACAAGTACCCAAATAATAATAATAACATGTACCAAACTATACAAGTCAAAACCAGCGTCGGCTGGAGCTCAAAACATTTGGGGAGGCGCAAACAAACTGAAAAATTCTGGAAAAAAAAAAAACATTGATTGCAGTCTCACTGTGCCCAAACGCCGCCACTGTACCCATCAAATGCTGCAACTGCAACCATCAAATGCTCCCACTGTGCCATCAAATGCTGCCAGTGCAATTCCCCTCCCCCTGCCATCTGCCTAGCACATACCCTGTCTCGGTGGGGCAGCGAGTGGCGGCAGCGGGTGGTGTCCTCCTTGCTCCTCGAAGTCTTCTCCCATCCTCTCTTTACATCCTCTGCTATGATTGGATGCCTAATAGGATGAGATTAATCACAGCGCCTGTCTTTTCAGCCAATCAGGTGACGGGTAACAGACCTGAGCACCTGATTGGCGGAGAGGCGGTTCAGTGTTAGGAAAGCAAATACTAATTTGCTTTTCTAACACAGCTGGATGACGCCTATTAGAGCTTATGGCAGGTGCTTCAAAAACACCCCCTGCCACTGTAATTCAGGCACCTGGCGCCCAAAAAGGGGCCAGGCCCCTGAATAGGGGGTTGGCAGTGGCGGCCATAGATAGATTCATGCAATGCATGAATCTATCTATTGGTGCTAGTAGGGGTGACAAGAGAGGGGGCGGCACCCTTGCGCCCTTATGTACGCACCGCCACTGGTCAAAATACAAAAGTATCCTACTCTACACTGCTATAAAAGTTGGCATGTTGCAACCTTAAAAAAATAAAAATAATCATAAATGTGGTCATTCTGTTGTATTTGATGTACAGCAAAACGGTACACAAAATAGAGCTACATTTTCCTTTTTGTTGTCTTAAAACTAAAGAACAGAAATAAATGTATGACAGCATTTCATACCTCAACGCTCCACACACAAGAAGAATGGTATAAGGCCGAGTAGACTTTCCCAACTTTCTTCAAGTCTTTAATATCCCATACATACAGACTGTGGTCATTGTACACACAAGAGAGCCACTGGTTGGCAGGGTCAAAGGTCATTCCCACAGTGTCTGGGTACTTGGCATCTGCAGCGCTGGAGAAGAGGCGGCTGAAAGGTAGTGAATAATAAGGGAATTAATTGTACTTTCCATATATTATCACACTGCTGCATCTTTCTAGTTAGAAGCAGCTGGCCAGTTCATGTGGTCCAAGTACTGTAACAGCTTACAGGCACTTTACAAACAAGTTAATGAATGTCATGCACACAAGTACGGCTACTACAAGAAATAACATCTAACTGCACACTCTCATGAGCTCTAAGATTTCTAAAATACTCAACACTTGTATACAGTACCTTGAAAAAGTATTCAAACCCCTTGACATTTTCCACATTTTGTCATGTTACAACCAAACACGTAAATGTATTTTATTGGAATTTTAATGCGATAGACCAGGGGTCCTCAAAGTATGGCCCTCCAGTTGTTTAGGAACTACATTTCCCATCATGCTCAGTCATGTCTGTGAATGTCAGAGTTTCACAAT
Source organism: Rana kukunoris (assembly GCA_029574335.1). NCBI lineage: Eukaryota > Metazoa > Chordata > Amphibia > Anura > Ranidae > Rana > Rana kukunoris. The sequence goes on along the minus strand of CM056059.1, from coordinate 66,279,436 downwards.
GCCTCATGGGATTTGTAGTTCTGCAAAAGCTGGAGGGCCGTAGTTTGAGGATGCCTGCGATAGACCAACACAAAGTGGCACATAATTGTGAAGTGGCAGAAAAAATAATGGTTTTCAATTTTTTTTTACAAATGTCTGAAAAATGTGGCATGCACTTGTATTCAGCCCCCTTTTCTCTGATACGTCTAATCAAAATCTAGTGGAACCAATTGCCTTCAGAAATCACCTAATTAGTAAATAGAGTCCACCCATGTGTCATTTAATCTCAGTATAAATACAGCAGTTCTTTGAAGCCCTCAGGTTTGTTAGAGAATATTAGTGAACAAACAGCATCATGAATGACAAGAAACACACCAGACAGGTCAGGTATAAAGTTGGAGATCTTTAAAGCAGGGTTAGGTTACAAAAAAAATATTCCAATGTTTGAACATCTCACAGAGCACTGTTCAATCCATCATCCGAAAATAGATTCCAAAACAACTCTGTCTATTATCTCACCACATCTCTGTTTGAGGTCCTTGCCTCCCCCTAACTTTTAGTGCATCGTATCCTGTACTTCCTCTGCTGGGCTCATAAACCAGTCCAACTGGTTCATTTTCATACCAATAGGGGGAGTCTTAGCTTCTTAAAATAGCACGTGAAAGCGTATGGCACAACTTCAAACCTACCAAGACATGGCTGTCCACCGAAACTGACAGTCTGGGCATTAAAGAGAGCATTAATCAGAGAAGCAGTCAAGAGGCCAATGGTAACTCTGGAGAAGCTGCAGAGATCCACAGCTCAGGTGGGAGAATCTGTCCACAGGACAACTATTAGTCATACACTCCACAAATCTGCCCTTTATGAAAGAGTGGCAAGAAGAAAACCATTGCTGAAAGAAAGCCATAAGAATTCCAGAAGAAACATACTGAAAAGGGTTCTCTGGTCAGATGAGACCAAAATTGTACTTTTTGGCCTAAAAAGTTTTTCAGTGACTAGTGGTTTGGCAACTGCAACTCGCCCATGAATGTTTTGTTTATGGAAATTCCTCTGCACAGTTTTTGTGGACACTGCATTTGGAAGACCTCTGCAGTCACTTTTGCAGCAGTTGTTTTCTTATCCTTGCCCTATGTCCTTTTGTCTCTTTCGGTATATGCCGTCATAACCTTTGATACATTATTTCGTGACACCAGCTGGCCCTCTTTGAAAAGGAGGGGGGGGAGAGATAAGCAGAGCTTCCACTTTTTTGTGGAACTCTGCTTTAAGGACTTGCTTTTAGATTCCCTCCAGCAGCATACTCGCCTTTATTCCATTTCCCCACCACTCCATATATCTATTGGGAGGAAAAAAGAATACTAAGGGCGCGTACACACGTACGAGAACCTCGTCGGGCTAAACCCATCGTTCCGCCCGACGAGGTTCTCGGCAGGCCGTCGAGTTCGTCGACCAGGCTGTCGAAAAAGGCGTTGAGCCATTAGTCCCGATGGCCCGTCGAGGAAATAGAGAACCTGCTCTCTATTTTGGCTCGACGCCTCGCTCGTCAGTTTGCTCGGCGAAAACGTACACACGATCGAGCTTCTCGGCAGAATATGGATCCCAGCGAGCTTCTCGCTGGATTCTGCCGAGAAGCTTGGTCGTGTGTACGGGGCCTAATACTTTCAAGTATGGACTCAATCCATGTGACAGTGCTGGTGCTTTGTGATTGGTACAGAGATGTCACATGTGGACAGGTAGATTACCCAACCCTGGGTAAACTAACTGGATGGTTTCAGAAAATTACACAGGGCTCTCTGGGGAGTTGGGCAATAAAGGGAACATGGTATCAAGAGCAAAGCACAGGTTCAATATAAAGCAAATATGAACTGAAAGCGGAGTTCCACCCTTAAAATCACTTTTTTTCATTACATCCAGCATACTGGCGTCAGCGCCAGTATGCTGGGTTTTCTTTTTTTTAATGCGCGTACTTACTTTATATTAAAACATTGAATTCCAGGCGCACCGCGGAGTGTCGCCGCTATAAGGCGTCACGCCTTCTGGAAACAGCCGATTAGCATTCGGCTTTTACTCGGCGCCTGCGCACAGACCCAGGAGCTGACTGCGCAGGCGCCGTATATAGCGCGTCACGCCCTGCGAAAAAACCCGAACTAGGGCCGGCTATTTTCGGCGCCTGCGCAGTCAGCTCCTGGGTCTGTGCGCAGGCGCCGAATGCTAATCGGCTGTTTCCGGAAGGCGTGACGCCTTATATCGGCGAAACTCCGCGGTGCGCCTGGAATTCAATGTTGTGATATAAAGTAAGTATGCGCATTTAAAAAAAAAAAAAACAACAGCATACTGGCGCTGACGCCAGTATGCTGGATGTAATGAAAAAAAGTGATTTTAAGGGTGGAACTCCGCTTGAACAACAAAAATCTAGTCTATTGCAGCTTACCAGTCCTTGCATGTGGTGGCTGCATTAGTTTACTTTCTACAGTTTTTTCCCCTTCTTTTACTGTTACTAAATTAGAGCAAAGAATGAATGTACATCCGAGTTACTAGGGTCTTTATGTAAAAAACCATAGTGCAAGCTGCATTTGTGGAAAAAGGGTACATAAATGACTTTTCAGTGTCTTTTCACCTTACCATGCTGACTTTGCACGTTTTATTTTATAACACATTGGCCTCCAAGTCAAGGGCTAGGTGTGGTGGTTTCCATTACAAAAATAATGTCACTGCTCCTGTATCATTTCCTTAAAGCCTATGGCAAAGTATTGACTTTTCCTAGATGTGAAATACCGTACTTTTCTAAGAGATCTTTACACTTGTTATACTAGAGAGGAAAGAAATCTAATAGGATAGATGAACTGCCTGTATATGCAGTTGAAAGACAAGCCAGCAGAAATACAGAGGCCAACTGAATAATTAAAAAACACCAGAGGCCTAGTGACAAACACATGATCTATTGACAGTCAAACCATACAGCTGTGGGTTGGGGGTCAGGAGAGAAGGAACCCACAGGCAGAGACATGGATCAAAAGAATGACTGTTCTTATGAAAACTTCAGCAGGAATGACTGGCCTGAATTCCATTCATCTGCTCAGTGTTTGAGCCAGCGAATGCATTTATAATATATGCAAATGAATTGTAAAACAAAAACAGAATGCAAGAATAGTGAATATCATGACTTCAAGGCCTGGGAAACCGCACTGCTAACAATACAGAATGAGGTTATGCACGTCCCTGTCAACAATACACAGCAGTCCATCAGCTTAAAAGGTGAACCAATATTCAGCAGTATCTAAAATCACATGAATTACAGCCTCTTACGTCCTTCCTTCCCAAAGTTTCTCATTTTGTCTTTTACAGCTTTTTGCTCCCATTTATTAATTCCACTCCAGGAATCTATTGCTCAACCCAACATGCAACAACAATGTATTTGTAACTGTAATAATAACGTAATAAAACAAAAAACTGCAAGGGCAATAAAGAAACAAACATTAAAGTTAACAAATCTGTTTTTAATCCTGATATCTACAAACAGGGGAACCAAGATTTGAGTTACTGAATGCAAAGAAGCACAGGGGTGGTGCCTTCACTGCCAACCCCCCAAACCAGTGTAATCTTTCCTGTCCCCCATTTTATCAGAATTTACAAACTACCATAAACTTATACCTGTCCCTCATAATTCAAACATTCCTGCTATTATGGACCACAGGGATTCCTTCCCCTGCGTCTGATCCAGGATGAGACATTTGTGGAGTCATGATGGACATGTCTTCTCACTTACTACCCATCTGATGTGGGTTAAATAGAACGGGAAGTAAGATTAAATCTGTTGAGTAGGGACACAGATTAAAGTAGAGAGAGGTTTTAATCTCCCCTACTGTTGAGCTTTGAATCAGCACTGACTGTCGGAAAATATAGAGACCAGGATACACCATAGTGTACACTGTGACATCATACAACTGGATATTTAGAATTTAGGAGCACCCATACAGCTCCTTCTGCATACATAGGCACAGACTCCTTAATAAGCCCTACTAAAAGGTCAGACAACCCAAAACATGAATTGCCGTTTCTAGTAGATTTTTGGTTGGTTTCACTGCCTGACAGCTTCCTATATATCTGGGGACTTTATTGGTTCATTATCTGTTCCAGGGTCTACATACCTGTGCCAGTATCAGAGGGCCCAACTTTTTTTTTTTCTTTCAGTAATTCCATTACATGGAGACTAACCGGAGAAGCTGGATAATGAAAAGGTAAGGAGGAACACCCAAAGCTCCCAAATAGTTAGAAACTAAGTTAGGCTACAGATGTCTGAGCACTCATATGGGAATATCATTGAAGTACATGGGGTTTAGAATGTTAAGCAGTTTGAAGCTTCAAGCTACAAAAGCTCAAGTGTGAATTAGGCTGCCCCTATAAATAAAATACCTTTTTGCTGGACCGATTTTTTTTATCGTGTAATAAACAAACGAACTAAGCAAAATTCAAAGCAGCATAAAACAATGCCTAAAGAAAAATCATAACTAATGTTAAAACACACAAAAAAAAAGTCTGTTTAAAATGTATGAATATTTCCATTTGTGCTCACCTGGCTTCAGTGATAGTAGCAATATCTACACCCAGGCAGTGTGGCTTTGGCATAGTGCTAAGAAAGTGTAGGTTGCTTGGGTTGAATATGCGCACCGTTCCATCTGCACAGCCACAGAAAATATAGTCCTGGCTCACCAATATGCAGCTGGCTATGGTGGTCTGTTTGGAAAAGGGTAAAAAAAAATTAAACATATGAATGAAAAACACGTAACAGGAACTGTTAGCATTAACAAATCACGCATCTAGGCTAGATCACCAATGCTGACTGGCCTAAAATTTATGAATCCTGTCTTTTACCTATGGAATTCACAATGATCTATCTACTGCAAAGCAAATATTTTGAGCATTGCCATTCACATTTAGACCTGCCAATACTTATTGAATGTCTGGAACTACAAATGCTGCCACCACAAAATGCAAAAATGTGCCTGCAATTACCTACCCTGTTGAGAAAAGTATTTTTAGTACTCTGAGCTTGCTTTTAATCTGCCTCAGCATCTAACTTCAACTCAAGGCCAGGCCATCAATCAAAGCCCCACTAGCGAACTGTAAATTTTTTTGGGGCACTGAAGATTATTTTTTGAACAAGGGATATAATATAGTATCACCCAGCCTTTTTGGGGCTTTGTACCATGTGATGTACACAACATGCCTATGACTTTGAAAGTGCAAAAAAAAATTAATTGTGACACAATTAGGATAAAAAAGAAACAAGAAAACATAGATCTTGAATATGCATTAGTATTCACCCCCCTTTTCCCAAGAGTCAATACTTAGAAGAGTTATTTTCTACAATACTATACAGCTGAAATCCTCTTGGGGTACAGTATGTTTCAATTACCAGTTTAGTACATCTAGCCACTGGGATTTTTTCCCATTCTGTAAAGCGGATGTCCAGGTTTAGTTTCACTTTAAATAGTTTGTTTTGGCCAAGCTGGCTCAAACAAGTCATTTCCTTTATGAATATGTGCCCACTGGGCATGCTATATAAACTGTATGTAGCTTCAGCTACATACAGTATATAGCACTGTGTCCAGTGTCAGAGATGAGACCTTCCTGTCTCACACCCAGAACAAAATAGCTGTCTAAGCAGCACTCATCCAATTATAGGCAACTTTGCATTCCATCAATGAATATAAAGCTTCCTCTGAGTGGAGAAGCAGGCTGATGACGTCACAAATGCCAACTCTGACAATCAGAGGAAGCTTTGTATAATACAAAGCTGTAGTGGGGTAGGACATTACCTAGAGCCAGTCAGAATTGGGGAAAGCGATACAGAGACTCAATCAAGCAGTGGGACCCACATCAATGAGAGCCCTTCCTTCCGCTGAATAAATCAAAATATTACATAAAAAACAGGTTTTTGTGCAAGTCATGTTTCTGCCGAGCTATCAAAACCAAATCTTTCATCCAGTTCAGCTCCTCGACTTTCCTGAGCAACAGCCCAACTGACAGAGGCTGTGTCCGTTTTCAGGTAAGGGGCATACAGGGTTTGGCTGCATTCAGAAAATGGCAAAGAATAGATTTCTTGTACATTTTGGCAGCGATTTTGTAGATGTGCAACAAGGCGGCGGGCCGGATCTTCAGAAATCTTAGTCTGTACATTATTGGGTAATCTTCCGGACCCCTTTCCAAAATCCCCCTAGTTTTGAGAAAGGCCAGTAAATGTGAAACAATATCCCACACTCCTGCCAGCACCAGCATTGGTCAAACGTGGGAAGCATCTGTGGTGGGGAAAAAATCTTGAAGTTAGTTTCCTGCACTTTCGTGCAAATGGAGGATTTTAAGTCAAAAGTGTACCAGGTCTGATTCCCGTTTTTGCAGAAAGGCCAGCTGGAAGTCCTTTGGGGGTGTAGCCACTCCCCCTTTTTTTTAAATGATCACTTGCCCTCTGTTCCCAGCTGCATAAGAGCTGGGGGAGTTAAAGCAAATGTACACCGAGCTATTGCAGTGAAAGGCTGTACACAGGGAAGGTGTGTCAGGACAAGTCTGATCATTTGTGGAGAGTAGGCCAAGTTCCCAACACAGCTAAAGAACTGACCACGGCCTGTACTCCTGCATAGTTTGGTCAGTTTTTAATAGTAAAGCAGAGGGATTGGCAGGAACACAAGGGATTTCACACGATGGAAGCAATCCAAAAAGAACAGGATACTTTGCATACAAGTGCATGGTAGCTGTATGTACATGAAGCCTTGGGCAAAATTGTTCCAGCTCATGCAACTTAGACAGGTTGCATTGGTGTAGAACAATCTTGATGTAAGCTTTGAATCTGGTGTATTTCTGTAAAACAAACACACATACTGCACACACTCACCCTGAGCTCCACCCACTTGTCCAGCAATCGACGATCATTGAATTCACATAGCAGGCCAGAAGATGTTATACAAAAAGTACTGCTTGATTTTTTGCCTTTCCCACATGCAACATCTGTGAAGAAGTTGTTCCTGAGCTCACCCAACAAGCCAGAGCGCCCCAACAGTGGAATGGTAGAGTTCACCTGAAAGAATAATTATAATGACAATAAATATTAAGAAATTATATATATATATATATATATATATATATATATATATATATATATATATATATATATATATATATACACACACACACATATACATACACAAATATTTATTTACATACACCTATATGCGTGCACACAAAAAAAAGAGTGGCTATGGGCACAAAATTCTTTATCAGAGAATGGGAAGACAAATTTGTTTTCGGAAGAATGAGAGATGAACTGATCTTTTACAGACGGTTCATTGATGACTTGTTCTTTATATGGGCAGGATCAGAATCATTGCTCCGTGAATTCATGGAATACTTGAATAATAAGTCAGTGGCGTAAAGATCAGATTAACTTCTTGGATGTAAATTTGTACAGACATGATAATAGATTAGAGACTAAGGTGTATTTCAAGCCTACCGACCATAATAGCTAGCTACCTTTAAATAGTGGACGTCATCCCCTTTGGCTGAGAAATATCCCCTAAGGCCAAATTATGAGAGTAAAAAGAAACTGTTCCACCACTAGTGACTTTATAACACAGTCCCAAGTATTAAAAAATATATTTGTGGATAAAGGATACAATCCACAGTATTTGGATAAAGTGGTAGATGACGTATTGGTACTCCCTCGAGGAGCCCGTTTGAGTGATGTAGGGCCTCGTAGGAAAAACGAAGGTCATGAGTGGGGTTTAATTTCAGGTTTACACTCACAATATAAAGAAGTAGAAGCGATTTTTGTGGGCACACTCGCATATATTATGTCTGGATAAAACACTTAAATCTGCACTCCCAATTTATCTACAGAAGGGCCCCTAGTTTTGGGGATAACATGGTAAAAAAAAAAAGTATTAGATCCACCTACCAGACCCTCATCCATTTGGGATAGGGATGGGTTTTTTGCATGCAATACTTTGCCTCAGATTGCGATATATATATATATATATATATATATATATATATATATATATATATATATATATATAGCGTACTAAGAGACATTTGAGAATTCGGATTGCGGAGCATATCCAGAATATAACATATTATGTTTTAAGGACCACAGTCTCTCATTACATTTTACATTTTTACCAGTGTGGAGAGGTTCCAATAAAATGAGGGAATTATCTAAACGTGAAACACTCAAGTTACCTGACAGATACACTCACGCCTAAAGGGTTGTTAAGTTTAGAACTTGATATTGTTTTATTAGTGATTGACATTTTTTTTTATATTATTATGATACATTTATTAAAGCTCCAAGTATATAGGATTAATTTAAAATGATAGAATTTTTTAGTTATAGCATTAATTTGAGTACGATTACGATTAATTATAGGATTGTTAACTGTTACAGTGACTGGAAGTGACGTTTGCATGTCACCACCAGGAAGAGACAGCCACGACTGATCGACGTTCGTTGATTTAACGATATTGGTTTGCCCTCATTTCAACGGATTGGTGAAACCGCTTTCTATTTTATATGCTTACTGACATTTTAATGACTCAAAGTGCAATTTTAGAGACGTTGGGGTTGCGATAAGGGTACTTTCACACTTAGGCACTCTTCAGGCATTTTAGCGCTAAAAATAGAGCGCCTCTCATGATGCCTCCCCAGTGTAAAACCCAGAGTGCATTCACACTGGGGGGAGTTCGCTTGCAGGATGGGGGGGTGGGAGAGAGGGGGTGGGGGGGGGGGGAGTCCTGCAGGCAGCATCTTTGGGGCAGTGCAGGAGCGGTATATACACCGCTCCCAAAATGCCATTCCTGTTGAAATGACTGAGCAGTGCTGCCGAAGCGCCTGCAAAGCAATTGGGCAGTGCTGCAACAGTCGCTTTTAACCCTTTCTTCGACTGCTCGTGGGGGTTAAAAAAAAGACACGCTAGCTGACGAAAAGCGCTGCTATAACGGCGGTAAAGTGCCACGTAGAATTGTGCCGCTTTACCGCTATCGCAGCCACTGCCCCAGTGGGAAAGTACCCTAAATGCTGAAACGGGATCAGGGTATGTGGAGTTTTTCTTCCTATGTTCCACTACCCATGGAGTGTTTTTTAGCTCTAGACCATGCCTGTTTTGTCAAGGCTTGTGTTATATCGATTTCTGACGAGTTTGAACCCCTCGGGGAGTGTGAAACACGTGGTGTGAAGCTTGGTGTATGGTACACACAGATTAAAATCTACAAGGATCACCACCTGCATTCAAAACTTTCATTCACCAGTGTCATCCATTTTGATCATAACATATGAATGCTGGTCACAAATAATGACTGACAAGAGCGCTGCTACAGTACTGGATGTTACACAAGCCTGAGTTCTTAGATTTTGTACTAGAAGTTATTTTATGTGTTTTATATAGCGGCTGCTTTCATGCAAATGTTATGCAACTTTTCTTTGCTGCATGTTACGATTTCTGTGATTGATAACACTGTGTTCTTGATTTTAAAAGTTACTTAGCGCTGAGCAGTGTGAGTAGGCCTTTAGTTTACACTAAGTTTTTTTTATATCATACAATTTACCCATATTTTGTGACCATATAAGGATTATAGAGATTTAAAAAAGACAAAATAATGTATTTTCAGTATATTAAACTCTAAAGCACTAACTGTAAAAACTTTCAACAGTCAATTAGAATAATTCTATCAACCATACAGCCACTTACATATGCACAGCATGAAGAACAGCAAGGAATCACTGTACTCATTTATTTTACCATTTCCATCTGTACCAACATCAACAGGCTCCTAACAAATATTAATCAAATGTTCTAAAGCCCTGTTATGTATTTTGAGAAAATAATTTCATCAGTGTTCGCTGTTGAGCCAGAAGTGATCACACCCTCAAAGTTTCCTACATTGGCTGGCATGATTCAGCTGGCAAGAGGAAGACCATGAAATCACACGGCTCTTGTGCTAGCTTAGAAAGCAAAGAAATAAACACAAGGCAGGCTACAATAAAAGAAGTGTCTGTAGTCTTCTGTGTTATTCTAAAATAAACACACACATTAGTAGTGGTCTACAGCAGCATGGAGGCGCACGTGAAGCTGCTTTCATAGTTCTTGAATTCAAAGCAGCTAAATGGGCCATTGATGCTCCCAGGCAGCCCCAATAGTAGCAGACACTGCTATATTGCTGTCACTAAAAGAACCACTGAAACTTTCCACATGTGGGTGGGAACTGCTATTAAAATGAGCGAGAGAATAAAACAAAGAGGCAAGCTATGGAAGAAACTAGTGTCTAGTGGAGAGCGATTCTAAATTTGTTATAAATGAACCTAAGAGATGGAAACAAACAGTTTTAGACTTTTCTGGTGGCACTTTTGCTAGGTCCTGCCCAGGGCTGCTGTTAGAAATCACGGGGCCCCATACAGCCTACCCGTCAGGGCCTCCCCAATATATTGAGACCATATTTTCACAAAAAATACACTAAAATCATTATTAGTGGACACAAACATAACAGAGAACCTGTGTAAATTAGCCCTTTTTTATTTGTTTTTTACATAATTTTTTTTATTATATTCACAGTGACAAGGGTAAGCAATTCGAGGAAAGATGCCCTGTGTCTGTGTCTCTCTCTGCAGCAGCTAAAAGCTGGCAGGCGGGGGAGAAGCTGGCTTTCAGCTGCTGCAGAGATCTGCACAGGGAATCTGTAACTGCACCTACACCAAACCACACTAATTCCCCCTGCTGTTTGGGCCCCCCTGTGTGCCCGGGCCCCCTACAGGAGGACTGGTGGTCCCCCCCCCTATCAGCGGCCCTGGTCCTGCCCCCTTATGAGTCTTTATTTGTGCCTTCATGTGACAGGTGGGCCTTTTAGCATCTGGGAGGGAAGAGTGGGAGAAATATATTGAAATTTGCCTAAAAACTAATACTATCTAGACCCCTAAAAGCTTGCCATACACTGATCAAAACTCAGATGATCCATCGAGTCCTGGCTAAATTCTTATTAGTGCTCTCCCACCAAACAAAAGCAGATTAAAGTGATACTAAAGGCTTGCATTTTTTTTTTTAAATAGCAAACATGTCTTATTTACCTGCTTTGTGCAATGGTTTTGCACAGAAAAGCCCTGATCCTCCTCAGGTTTCCCATTGGCTGTCTGGGCTCCTCCCCCCTGCCGAGTGCCCGTTCCCTACTCTCGGTCCTACAATAAGGCGCACAGATCAGGGCTTGGCCCCGCACCCTCTTCACTGACTGTGATTGAAAGAAGCATGGCTTCCACTGCTGTCTCGGAGCCAATGAGGAGGCAGAAAGCCAGGACAGCAGCTGCTCTTGTACATATTGAGGGATCAAGATTGGGCTCAGGTAAGTATTAGGAGAGGGAGCTGCATACTTAATGCATGAAGGTTAAAAAACCCTTCAGCCTTTACAACTACTTTAACTGCATGCCGACCTGCCGCCGTAATTTTACTGCGGCAGGTCGGCTTTCCTGGGCGAGAGCCCGTAGCTATACGTCCGCTTTTACGCAGCCACCCGAGTCCCGTGCCCAGCGGGCACGATCGCCGCTGGGCACGCGCGCTCATTCGTTACAGAGTGGGGACCGGGAGCTTTGTGTGTAAACACAAAGCTCCCGGTCCTGTCAGCGGGGAAACGCTGATCTTCGGTTTATACAATGTATGAATGGAAGATCAGTGATTTCCCCTAGTGAGGCCACCCCCCCATACAGTTAGAACACACCAAGGAACATACTTAACCCCTTCCCTGCCCCCTAGTGTTAACCACTTCACTACCAATGGCATTTTTATAGTAATCCAATGCATTTTTATAGCATTGATCGCTAAAAAAATGCCAATGCTCCCAAAATTGTGTCAAAAGTGTCCGAAGTGCCCGCCATTATGTCGCAGTACTGAAAAAAAATGTTGATCGCCGCCATTACTAGTAAAAAAAAAATATTATTAATAAAAATGCCATAAAACTACCCCCTATTTTATTATGATTTTTTTTTAACAAAAAATATGTAGAAGAATACGTATCGGCCTAAACTGAGGAAAAAAATTTTTTCATATATTTTTGGGGGATATTGGGGCAAAAAGTTAAACATATTGATTTTTTTTTCAAAATTGTCGCTCTATTTTTGTTTATAGCACAAAAAATAAAAACCGCAGAGATGATCAAATACCACCAAAAGAAAGCTCTATTTGTGGGAAAAAAAGGACGCCAATTTTATTTGGGAGCCACATCGCACGACTGCGCAATTGTCAGTTAAAGCGACGCAGTGCCGAATCACAATAAGTGCTCTGGTCATTGGGCAGCAATATGGTCCGGGGGTTAAGTGGTTAACATCTTATCAATTTCTGTTAAAGGACCATTTTCCAGTGTGATCTGTGGCTGCAGCCTCTGATCAGTTTATTCTGACAGCTGCTGTCAGAATATAATATCATAGCGGCGGGGGGGTCATTCCTCAGTCCACCTTGTTTGCGAGGATAGAGGAGTCTTAGTTTTGGTTTTTATTCAACCCTCTGACCGCATAAAAAAAAAAGTGTATAGCAAGCTTAAGTATGTTCATCAATTTAGCAAGTGATTCTTACAGAATATTACCTCTACTTAGGTTGTTTATCATATGCGCTGTGTGAACCGCATTTATATTTAGGTATTTGAGGTTGTTTGCACATATGAACATGTAAATTCGTAAAAAAGTGCATATTGTGTTCCTCCTAATGAGGTAAAATACAGATAAACTTTGAGCAAGCTGTCCTGATACAGAGCTGCATTCACTCATTCTTCTATAGTCACCCATCCAGTCCTATACCCCTCAACTTACCTTTGATGACTTTGCTTCATCCAGATACCAGAACTTGACATGTCTGTTTCCAGCAGTAACAAAGTAGCTGCTATCCTCCGAGAATGATACCGCCGTTACTTTACTAGAGACCTTATTGGCTGCCACCACCACATTTTTCTGGAGAACATAAAGTCAGACATTGTAACAAAAAAAATGTATTTTAAAAGTTTTGAAAAGACAATGCCAAGACATGGTCATGAAAGACTGTTCTATATATTTTTTATATAGTGCCTGCCCTAAAAGAGCTTATAATCTAAGGCCCTGACCTCAAATGCATACATATACTAGAACCAATAAAAAATAAATAAAAATAAATGTATTATTGAAGTTATTGCATGTATACAACAAAACAAACATTAAGGAAAAAGTAAATAAAAAACACCAACCAGATATTCACATGGCAAATATACAAAACTCAGAGACGATATGCATAGGGTTTCATAATATCATATGTCAGGTAACATCTCAACTGTCATTTATGTCATTGTAAGGCATGGGAAAGCAGTAGCACTACTAAATATAGAAGCCAGAGCATTCCTTAACAGCACATAGGTGTGACTGCCCACTTTCTGTTTCTGTAAGTGTGCACCAACATAGCAACTGGACTAACCGTTTAGAGGCCAGCCAGTACTCGTACCATTTCTTCAGGACCTGTGCAGTGACCGGCGGCACCCGCACACATGCGCGGGAGTGACATAATCGCGGCTCCGGCCAATCACATCGCCGGAGCCCGCAAACCCAGAAGTAAGGTTTTTACAACTTCTTTAATGTATACCCTGGTTACTTATCAGATCAAAGAGGTATCTAGTAATTTCAATCCATGTATGGGCAGTCCATCTATCGATCAACTTGTGTACAACCAGCCTCTGTTGCCACGGCTATTGCCCATTATTGTATCCTGGCGTAGGAGAAGTCTCCATTGAAATAAATGCGTCCAGCGCCCTGCATGTAGATTAGGGGTCAGGCACATGGATTAGGGGGGCGGCGCCCCTGCGCCCCTAATGGAGCGGCCACCACTGCTTCCCACTGTCAGAATACAATACCACAGCGGGAGGATTCCCACATCGAATGTGTGGATGGGGGAAAATCTGATCTTTTTTTGCTACAAACTTGCTGGTTAAACTAGAATTAAAAAACAAAAGATCAATGAATAGGATGCCTTAATTACCTCTGTACATCAGGCAATCTAAACTTATTGACCCTCTTATCTCTCTGCTGATTGAAATAGACTTAATGCAGTAATGACTGACTGCACATCAGACAACAGCACTGGATACATCTGTCTAAACATACAATTCCTAGTATAATCGGGGAAGCCATTCCCACAGTATGAGGAATATAAACCTCTCTAACCCCTTAAATGGCAGTTGGATGACTTCCCTAAAATTACGCAATGTTGAAACAAAAGGAAAAAAAAGGCAGGCACACTAAATCTCATGTACAAAAAGTGTCTGAAAGAAAAATGACAACCCCTAACAAACCAATCATATTCTTTCCTTCTCCTAACTTCACAACTGCCAGAATCTGACAAGCTGTTACAAGGCTCACTGCGGGTTTACTGCCAACACTGAATGAAATGGGAAACAGTGGACTGCTGCCCACAACATTCACGCTTGGTTTGCCTTCATTGTGCCACCCAGATTTTACAAATAAAGTAGAGGATCAGCTGAACCAGCCTCAATAATGCATTTGAAAGGGATACTATTTAATCACTTCCCTCTTCTTGCTTTATTCAGTTAAGCAAAAAAAGGGATTTTTAAATACAGCTTACCTGTAAAATCCTTTTCTTGGAGTACATCACGGGACACAGAGCGGCATATTCATTACTATGTGGGTTATATGGAGTACCTTCAGGTGTGGACACTGGCAATCTCAAACAGGAAGTCCCCTCCCTATATAACCCCCTCCCCTAGAGGGAGTCCCTCAGTTTTGTAGCAAGCAGTATGCCTCCCAAAATGGTCACCCAAAAGAGGGGTGGGAGCTCTGTGTCCCGTGATGTACTCCAAGAAAAGGATTTTACAGGTAAGCTGTATTTAAAAATCCCTTTTTCTTTCTCGTACATCACGGGACACAGAGCGGCATATTCATTACTATGTGGGATGTCCGAAAGCAATGCTTTAATGAGGGGAGGGAGACATCTTCCAAAGAAGGATTCAATTTAGAGGTAAACTCAAATAATAATAATAATTCCAACTTAGTCAAGAAAAAACTTTTTTTTTTTTTTTTTTTTTTTTATAACCAAGGGTGCTTCTGATCCCGAGGATTTCAAACTGCAGCCTGTAGTACTGCCTGTCCAAAGGCAGAATCCGCATTCCTTCTCACGTCTAGTTGATAAAACCTTGTAAACGTGTGGACTGATGACCACGTTGCCGCCTTGCATATCTGAGCCATAGAGATCTGATGGTGTGCTGCCCAAGAGGCGCCCATGGCCCTGGTAGAATGGGCCTTTACCGACAACGGAGGAGGCAACCTCTTCAAACCATAGGCTTGAATGATTAATTGTCTAATCCATCTCGAGATGGTGGATTTTGCAGCTGCCTGCCCCTTCTTGGGGCCATCTGGTAGAACGAATAATACATCTGTCTTCCGGATCTTTTCTGTAGCTTTAAGATAGGCCTTCATGGCCCGGACAATATCCAAGGTATGCAGCAACCCCTCCTTTCTAGATGTAGGTTTTGGAAAGAAGGATGGAAGTACCAAATCCTGGTTTAAGTGAAATTTGGATATAACCTTTGGTAGAAAGGAAGGATGGGGCCGGAGAACTGCCCTGTCCTTATGCAGAACGAGATATGGTTCCTTACACGATAAGGCTGCTAATTCTGACACTCTCCTGGCCGAAACTATGGCGACCAAGAAAACCAACTTTCTTGTCAGTAAGACTAAAGGAATCTCAGCCAACGGCTCAAAGGGTTGTTTCTGTAGAGTGGACAGGACAAGATTTAAGTCCCATGGACAAATTGGTGACTTGACAGGAGGATTAATACGCAAGACCCCCTGTAAGAAGGTCTTTACCAGCGAGTGGGTGGCCAGCGGCCTCTGAAACCACACTGACAGAGCTGAGATCTGTCCCTTGATTGTGCTTAGTGCCAGGCCTTTATCCACTCCTAGCTGGAGAAAACTTAACACCCTATCAATAGTATATTTGCGGGAATTCCATCTTTTGGATTCACACCAGCCTACGTAGTTCCTCCACACCCTGTAATAAATCACCCTGGAGACCGGCTTTCTAGCCCTAATCAGGGTAGGGATTACCTGCCTAGACAGACCTCTACCCCTGAGAATCAGGGATTCAGCCTCCAGGCCGTCAAATTTAGACGCTGTAATGTAGGGTGGAGGATCGGGCCTTGTGAGAGTAGGTCTGGTTGTAGAGGAAGAGTCCAAGGGTCTCCCACTGCCATCTTCAGGACTAGTGAGTACCAAGTCCTCCGGGGCCAAGCCGGAGCTACTAGAATGACTGGCTTGTGCTCCACTCTGATCTTGCGCAACAGGCGAGGGAGTAACTGTAGTGGAGGGAATGCATATAGAAGTTTGAATTGATGCCAAGGGCAAACCAACGCATCGGTTCCGCAGGCCATCGGATCCCTCGCTCGAGACACGAACCTGTCTAGTTTCTTGTTGAACCTGGATGCCATTATATCTACGTCCGGCATTCCCCACCTCTGGCAGATTGTCTGAAAGACCTGGGGATGCAGAGACCACTCCCCTGGCAACAGACTCTGGCGACTTAAGAAGTCTGCCTGCAGGTTGTCCACTCCGGGAATGAATATCGCCGAAATGCAGGGTACATGAACCTCTGCCCACTGAAAAATCAAGCTCACCTCCCTCTGAGCGGCCTGACTCCTGGTTCCCCCTTGGTGGTTTATGTATGCCACCGCCGTGGCATTGTCTGACTGGATTCTCACCGGGAACCCCTTTAATCTTGAGGTCCATGCCAGAAGGGCTAGGCGAGCAGCTCTGATCTCCAAGATATTGATGGGGAGCTGCCTTTCTGCTCTCACCCAAGTTCCCTGGCGAGAGAACCCCTCGAAGACCGCCCCCCAGCCTGCCAGGCTGGCGTCTGTGGTAACTACCTTCCAGACAACAGGGCTGAAGGATTTTCCCTTTAGAAGGTTCTGAGGGTTCAACCACCAGGCCAGGCTTTGTCGGACCCTTGATGATAGCGTCAAAGGGGACTCTAAGGCATGTGCCCTCTTGCCCCAGGCTGCTAGAATGGCTGCCTGTAGGACGCGAGTGTGGATCTGAGCGTATGGTACTGCCTCGAACGTGGCCACTAGCTTGCCTAGTACTCGCATACACAGGCGAATAGTTGGTCTTTTCTTGTTTAGAACCAACTGAACCAACCCCTTGATAGCTTCGATCTTTACCAGGGGCAGGAACACCCTTTGCCGTTCTGTGTCTAACCTCATGCCGAGGTATTCCAACTGCTTTGTAGGCTGGAACGCTGACTTTCCCCGGTTTAGGACCCAGCCGAATTCTTCGAGGTACCGAACCGTGAGGTTTACTGCCTTTTGCAGACCCGACCGTGAGTGATCTATGATTAAAAGGTCGTCCAAGTATGCTAGGACTGTGACCCCCTGGATCCTTAAATTGGCCAGAACTGGGGCTAGGATCTTCGTGAATACCCGGGGGGCCGTGGCCAGCCCGAAGGGGAGCGCCCTGAATTGGAAGTGTCGCTGCCCCACCGCGAAGCGTAAAAATCTTTGATGCAACTGAAAGATTGGTACATGAAGGTAAGCATCCTTTATGTCTATGGAGGCCAGAAAATCGTCCTTCTGAAGCGCGGCGGCTGCTGACCGGATGGATTCCATCCGGAAGGAACGAACCCTTAGGTAACCGTTTAACCTCTTTAGATCCAAGATTGGCCTGACATCGCCGTTGGGCTTTGGTATGACAAAGAGATTGGAATAGAAACCTAGCCCTTGCTCTTGGGCTGGCACTTCTATAATTACGTCCTGGCAAAGCAGGTGATCCAAAGCTGCCAGCATTGAGGCCTTCCTTGCTGGATCTCTTGGAGGCCTTGATTCTTGAAAATGAGGCGGAGGATACCTTAGAAACTCCAGTCTGTAACCTGTGGTTACAGATGCCCGGACCCATTTGTCGGGGATCTTGGCTTCCCAAACTTCTGAGAAGAAACGAAGCCTTCCCCCCCACCCGCGAGAGTGGGGGCGCCCCTTCATAAGGCCGACTTAGGGGCTGTCTTTGACGGCTTGCGATACCACGGCCTCTTACCCCCAGGGGCCTGTCCCTGCGATCTACTGTTAACGTTGGATCGTGCAGGCGGCCGTCGATACTGCCTGGAATTTGAGGGCCCCAAGACAGGAAAGAGCTGCCTTTTAAATGTAGGAGCCCGGAATGTCTTTTTGACCGGTAAAAGGGTACTCTTGCCATTTGAAATAGTCTGAATATATTTATCCAGATCCTCTCCGAAGAGTCGTCCTCCATGGAAGGGAAACCCTGCCAGAAGCTTTTTGCATGGGGGCTCCGCTGCCCAGTTCTTCAACCATAAGAGCCTTCTCATGTGCACCAAAAATAGTGATAAACGAGAGGCCTGCTGGATGGAATCTTTTATAGCATCTACAGCAAAACACAGAGCTCTGGGAATGTCAGAAAACTCTTCTGCTTGTTGGGTAGGCATGTCCTTTAACATTCCCTTTGTCTGGTCTTTTAACGCCTGACAAACACCAATCGCAGCCACCGCTGGCTGCACCACTGCTCCTGCCGTAGCAAAGGATGCTTTTAAAAGTGTCTCTAACCTTTTATCAACCGGATCTTTAAACATATGTATGTTTTCCACCGGGCAAGTTAGTGATTTATTCACACATGAGATGGCTGCATCCACTACTGGGAGCCTCCACCTCTTGGAGAATTTTTTCCTCCATGGGGTAAATGACCGCAAATCTTTTCGGTGGCAGAAAAATCCTGTCCGGCCGTACCCAATCCCGAAAGATCAATTCCTCTAAAAGAGGATGGACTGGAAAAACTGCGTTGCTTAACGGAGCTTTCAAAGAGCCCAGAGAGGATACCGGAGGAACCTGAGGCTCTGGCAATGGTAAACTAAATGCCGAGCGGACCATGTCCGTCAAAGACTGTACCCACAGTCTTTCTGTCTGGGAGTCTGAAAATGGTTCCTCCGAGGCAGACCCCTCAATCCCTGAACCCTCTTGGTTCAGGTCTAGTTGATCCTCCTGTGATTCCAATTCCTCCAGAGAGAGAATCTCAGCATCTGAGGATACACCTCTTGGTGATGGGGATCTAACCCGTTTCTTACCAGGAATAGCTCTAGCGATCAATGCTGCTATTCTCTCTTCTAGCCCCCCTAGGGATACGGCTAGCATCTCCTCTGTGATAAACACAGGGCTGGGCTGATCTGGGCCAGCCTCCGCACCAGATCCCCCTAATGGCTCATCCAAGGCGCTTTTTATGTTAATAAGTTGCGGGGAAAGTATCGGCATATCATCAGAATCAGAAAGGGAACCCTTTTGTTTTTTGGTCTTTTTTGTACCCTTTGACCCCGAACCTTTGGAAGCCATAATACAAAATCGAGGGACTCCGCCCACACAACAGACTGTAGTGGGCAGGAGTACAAAACCAGAGTTTAGGGAACAATAGATCACTAATGCCCAAAAACTGATGGGATCCCGTATGTTTTTTTTTTTTTTAAATATATATTATATATTTTCTTTTTACCACATACAGTGACCCCAAACTAAGTTTGCCAGCCTCCAACCTGCTGCAAAAAGGGGAATTTCCTGGCTTAACAAAAAAGGCATTGGAACAAAGTCCAGCATGTACTACCCCTCTTCCGCCACCGGGAGTCACTGTTCTGCCGCTCTGCGTCCTCTCCTTCTGAAAATCAGCCTCAGACTGAGCACTGACAATGCCTGCTGTCTATAACAGCCCAAAGGCGCGCCCCTGTATGACGCCGCAGGCACGCCCCCCCCCGCCCTCCTGTCTGAACGGCGCGAAAAACGTCTATAAGACGTGCGCGCGCACGCGCGCGCGCGTATGCCGGAAACAGGAGGAACATGGAGGAGCCGCGCTGCTGGAGATCCAGGAACACAGAAACAGGCGGCAGATTTAAACCCCCGGTCAGGTAGGACTCTCCAAAGGCCCCTAGGGATCCTTACTAGCCCTAGGAAGAAACAGCAGGTTTAGCTAGCAACACATTTTTAGACAGGGGAACCTAGTGATGGGGGAGAAAAGGGGTGTCATCCTGTCTCTCTTAGACATAGTGAACAAGGTTGCCCATGCAGAGCATACTTAGGCTATCCCCCTTTTAGGTTACCCCGGAGAGCCTGCTGTCGAACCAAGTCCCGCAGGCTCTCCCTTACCTGCTCCATGCTGCAGGATGTTTGTCCAGCAAACTGATCCAATCTTCTCCCATCTCCGTGGGTAGCGTAGTAGACCTTCAGGCCCTGGGGTCCTATGAAGGTACCCACTGTCCTGGACCTATATAGCACCCTGGCAAACAGGAACTTATGGTTTTTACAAACTCCAAGTCCTGGGCCCAGGGTCCAGCCCTCCAAAGAGGAGCATTATAGGCAAAACCCCACGGCTTGGGGCCCGGGTACTGTCCACTTTGGCACTGAGGCTCCTTGGAAAGATCCGGTTAGCCCGCCCTTAATCCCAAGGATGTGGAGCAAAGCTATTCCGTGACCAACACCTAAGACACTGGCGAAAAAACTGAGGGACTCCCTCTAGGGGAGGGGGTTATATAGGGAGGGGACTTCCTGTTTGAGATTGCCAGTGTCCACACCTGAAGGTACTCCATATAACCCACATAGTAATGAATATGCCGCTCTGTGTCCCGTGATGTACGAGAAAGAAAGGTAGACCCCACTTACAGAATTGCTAGAGAGAATTTGTATGCTTGAGTCCTTGTTCACACCAATGCTATTTGTCAGGCGATTTGACCGTTCAAAATCGTATGACAAGTCACACCCTATTTTCGGTAGGAATCAGTCAAATCGTTGCAACTCAAGATGGTGCAAGGTTACTGCACTACTTTTCTGAGATTTCATTGTGACTTGCATTGACTTCTGTTGATATGCGACTTTGAAATCAAGCTGAAGTAGCCCGATTTCAAATGGTGGGAAACAGGGCTCAACATAAAAAATGTATGTGTTGAAGTGCAGCAAGCTAAAGTATAAGTTCACCTATTCATACACAGGTTACATATTCCACTTGTTTTTAGGGTGAAACAACAATGTAACATGTTCCCAAGGCAGGGGTAGACAACCTCGACACTCCAGCTGTGCCTCTGCCTCTAGGAGTCATGCCTGTAATTGTCAGGGTCTTTCAATGTCTCATGGGACTTGTAGTTTCCCCACAGCTGGAGGGCCAAGGTTACTTACCCCTGCTTTAAGGCCTCGTGCACTTGTTTTGCTATCTGTGCTAGACTCCATTCTTCTGGGCAGCAACCTTTTTTTTTACCTTGTTTTTAAAAACATTTAAAGCGGAGCTCCGCCCTATAGTGGAACTTCCGCTCATCAGAACCCTCCCCCCTCCGGTGTTACATTTGACACCTTTCAGAGGGGAGGGGGTATCTGCACCCACTTCTGGGAGTCCTCTCTGCGGGGAGTATGTCATTTCTCACCCCGCCCACTGTGTTCTACACTCAGCTCCCAGAAGACACTGGGGACCAGTCAGGATGGCGCTGCGCGACTCACACATGCACCGTAGAGAATCAGGCAGCGAAGCCGGAGCGCTTCACTTCCTGATTCCCTCACCGAGGACGGCGGGGGGAGCAGCAGAGTGATGAGCGATCGCTCGTCCTCTGCTGCCGACGTTGCTGGACTCCAGGACAGGTAAATGTCCCAATATTAAAAGTCAGCAGCTGCAGTATTTGTAGCTGCTGGCTTTTAATATTTTTTTTCCAGCGGAGATCCGCTTTAAAGCATGTAAACTTGTGTAATGTGTTTAGGTGCATCAAGCGCTTGGGGGGTTAATTAATTTCAGTGGCCAGAATAAGAATTTATTCTGGTCACTGAAATGAATGAATGCTCAAGCACTAAAAGTGTCTAGTGCTTAGGCAAATTTAAATGCGTTTAGGTGTGTCAAGCGTTTTTTTCTGCCAAAACTCTGCTACTCCTGGATGCACTGGCTGTGTTTTTTTTTTTTTTTGTTTCTGCCTCTAAATACCTATGTGTGCATGGACACAAACTAACATGCAGGGGCATTTAGAGGCTGGAAAAAAATGACCAATACCCCTAGGAACAGCATAAAAAAATGTCCAGTATAAAAAAAAATGTCCATAAAAAAATAATTACCACCTATCCTATTTTTAATAATGCAGCGCACCACAAAGCATGGAGTATATGCATCTGTGCACTGTTCTGTGCTATAGCATAGGCATCCTTTCTAAACAGCACTTTAAATGTGTGCTTTCTGCAAGCAAGACTGGACAAGTGAGAAATCAAACATCTAAAATAATCTAATAACCCAATATCCAAAAATCATGACACTGCTCTGTATTTACATTGTATGTATATATATATATATATATATATATATATATATATATATATATATATATTCAGAACTTACTCAGAGAGAGTAAAACCAGCACTCACCTTCCATGACCACACATTAACAATCATGTCATGCTGGTATCCCACTGATACAATGTATTTGGAGCTAGGGGAGAAAGCCACACAGGCCACCCCATACTTGTGTTCTTGAAGTTCTGCCACCTGTGTCCTTTCAGACACATCCCAGACCCGTACTGCCGGCATGTGTCCGCTCTGCAAGCAAAGTTAGAACAAAGTTAGGACAATCATTTTCCTACTGACATACAGAATACACCACACTCTTATTAAACCCAAATTATTATAAAATGGTCAATACATGATATATTGCATCTTGTTCATACTATTTTTTCCACTAGAGCATTTGTTTTCTGTAGATTCCAAAAGAACTGGTTGATCCTGCTCTTCACAGTCCCTAAATCCTTGTCTCTATCCCCACTGCAGCCAGAGATTATGTAGACCAGCTGTTGCCAAACCTACTGAGCATGCTCCAGATTCAGTTCCTTTCTAAGCTGGTAATTTCTTATTTTTCTGTGCAGCTCACGTAACCATAGGAGTTACACATGTAGAAGTGCACACAGTGGTATATTGCAGTCCCTTCCCCTCCCTCTTTTCCATGTCCTCGTATTGCTAAACACTATGGAGGTGGGATATCCGATGTTGATTGATGGAGGCTTCACCTCCCCGTTAATCCAAGCACATACACACAGGCTAGAGGGGCATGACACAGCCTTTGATTCGCAGAACCTCCTCCAGATATCTTTATAGTGTGAACATTTTGAAAGCTATGGTCAGTCAATGTAAACTCCACCTATATCATGCTACTGCAAAAAAAAATATGAAAATTTCCTTTGAAATAAAGATTTGTACTAAGATATTTAAAAAAAAAAAAAAAAACTTTGTTGCTATATATTTGTATTCTCTACTCTAAACGCCTAAGCTGTATTTTTTTGTCATGTGACCAGCACAGCACCAATTAGTGCTATGCAGACACAGATTCATAGTCCAGGCATCCTCTTCTGCTATGAAGGATACATCAGCAGAGTACTACACACCCCTCCCTCAGATCCTTCCCCGAGGATGGAAAAGATATGGGAAACGTGACTGCTGAACAGCAAGGATTGAGGCAGTATTACACCCAAAAATGTAAAATATTGCAGCTTACCAATTAATAGATTTGGTGGCTGCATCCGTTTTGTTTTTTGATTATTATTATATTTTTTATTCATTTTCAATACACAAATGTACACACAAAATCTCTCTTACACCCTTTTCCCCACCTGTGTTTTCGCCTGGTGTTCTGACCAGAAATACAGTACACCTCCTGAGTCTTACAGACACCACTCTGCATGAATGAGCACAGGGAGGGAATTTGTACAGCATCATTGCCAGTCTGTGGGGAGTGGAGTGTTGAATGTACTAGCCGATTTTAAAACAGCAACACATAGAAGCTGAATTCCAGCTAATATTTAGTTAGAGCAAACATTTTTTTCCTTTTGGCCTCTTTCACACGGAGCGGTCCGTTTTTCGTTCCGCTCCGTGTGTGTCCGTCGGACGCGATCCCATAGGGGCCCATTACAAGTCCGTAAACGGACTTGTAATAAGCGGACGAACGGTCCGCTCATGTGAAAGGGGCCTTTGGGATAAAGGCTTTACATAAACAAAAGCTCTTACAGTGTTTAAAAACAACAACATCGCCAAAAGAAAATAGATATTTAAAAAAAAAGAAAATAAATAGAGCCATCACATCTCAGATTTGGTAAGCTGCAATATAATAAAGGTTTGTGTTTGGGTTCAAAATTGAAGTAAAGGCAATTTTTTTAATATGTGCTGACAGGCAGGGTATTTACAGTGCCTTGTGAAAGTATTCGGCCCCCTTGAACTTTGCGACCTTTTGCCACATTTCAGGCTTTAAACATAAGGCTGCATTCACACCTAGGCTTTTTTACGCCCTACGCCCGATGCTCGTGCCGCTGGAGGGGTGATTTTACATTGTTGTCTATGGAGATGGTTCACATCACCACGGCGAACAATGTTGTTATGTAAAAAAAAAAAAAAAAGGAAACGACCCGTTTTGTCGCGGCAAATCGCGGTACAATACTCCGCAATTTGTCGCGGCAAAATATGCGCGTTATAGTGTGAATGCAGCCTAAAGATATAAAACTGTAATTTTTTGTGAAGAATCAACAACAAGTGGGACACAATCATGAAGTGGAACAAAATGTATTGGCTATTTCAAACTTTAACAAATAAAAAACTGAAAAATTGGGTGTGCAAAATTATTCAGCCCCCTTAAGTTAATACTTTGTAGCGCCACCTTTTGCTGCGATTACAGCTGTAAGTCGCTTGGGGTATGTCTCTATCAGTTTTGCACATTGAGACTGACATTTTTGCCCATTCCTTCATGCAAAACAGCTTGAGCTCAGTGAGGTTGGATGGAGAGCATTTGTGAACAGCAGTTTTCAGTTCTTTCCACAGATTCTCAATTGGATTCAGGTCTGGACTTTGACTTGGCCATTCTAACACCTGGATAGGTTTCGTTGTAAACCATTCCATTGTAGATTTTGCTTTATGTTTGGATCATTGTCTTGTTGGAATACAAATCTCCGTCCCAGTCTCAGGTCTTTTGCAGACTCCATCAGGTTTTCTTCCAGAATGGTCCTGTATTTGGCTCCATCTACCTTACCATCAATTTTAACCATCTTCCCTGTCTCTGCTGAAGAAAAGCAGGCCCAAACCATGATGCTGCCACCACCATGTTTGACAGTGGGGATGGTGTGTTCAGGGTGATGAGCTGTGTTGCTTTTACTCCAAACATAAGGTTTTGCATTGTTGCCAAAAAGTTGGATTTTGGTTTCATCTGACCAGAGCACCTTCTTCCACATGTTTGGTGTGTCTCCCAGGTGGCTTGTGGCAAACTTTAAACGACACTTTTTATGGATATCTTTAAGAAATGGCTTTCTTCTTGCCACTTTTCCATAAAGGCCAAATTTGTGCAGTATATGACTGATTGTTGTCCTATGGACAGAGTCTCCCACCTCAGCTGTAGATCTCTGCAGTTCATCCAGAGTGATCAGAGTGGGCCTCTTGGCTGCATCTCTGATCAGTCTTCTCCTTGTATGAGCTGAAAGTTTAGAGGGACGGCCAGGTCTTCGTAGATTTGCAGTGGTCCGATACTCCTTCCATTTCAATATTATCACTTGCACAGTGCCCCTTGGGATGTTTAAAGCTTGGGAAATCTTTTTGTATCCAAATCCGGCTTTAAACTTCTCCACAACAGTATCTCGGACCTGCCTTGTGTGTTCCTTGTTCTTCATGATGCTCTCTGCGCTTTAAACAGACCTCTGAGACTATCACAGTGCAGGTGCATTTATACAGAGACTTAATAACACACAGGTGGATTCTATTTATCATAATTAGTCATTTAGGTCAACATTGGATCATTCAGAGATCCTCACTGAACTCCTGGAGAGAGTTTGCTGCACTGAAAGTGAAGGGGCTGAATAATTTTGCACGCCCAATTTTTCAGTTTTTTATTTGTTAAAAAAGTTTGAAATATCCAATAAATTTTGTTCCACTTCATGATTGTGTCCCACTTGTTGTTGATTCTTAACAAAAAAATACAGTTTTATATCTTTATGTTTGAAGCCTAAAATGTGGCAAAAGGTCGCAAAGTTCAAGGGGGCCGAATACTTTCGCAAGGCACTGTATGACCCTATCGATCTCTTCTGCTTTAAATGCACCCTCCTGCCTGTCAGCCGTCATGTACACTGAGCCGGGCATGTGCAGCTCAGCGAACATTTATGGCCCAGAGTAATGTCGCGGTCATGTGACTACCGCGCACATCCGTGGGAGTGACGTCATCGCGGCAAGGCCTATCAAATGGACAAAGGCACGGAACCCGGAAGAAAAAACAGGAAAAGGAGGAAGTGCCAGGGGCCAGCTGGATTGATCCCACTGCAGTGCTAGACAGGTAAGTCGGTCATAATGTTCTAATATGCTTTGCATACTAGAAAATATGGCATAACTCGCCTTGTGGACCTTAAAATTAAAATGATACTACTGCTTTACATAAGGTACTGAGATTCTTTTTTAATAATAAATACAGTGGTACCGTCTTCATATATAAACAGAAGGGATAATGACAATGAAATCACTTTAAAAAGTAAGCATGTAATACAACATTACCATGTAATATAAAGATACTCAAAAACAAACAGATAGAATAATGTCAGGGAGTAGTAGAACATTTATACATTGTTAAAAAAGGAAGTAGATGTTTTATATGAAAACATACCTAAATATGACAGGTAGCCCGATACAAACAGACACAAGTCAATTTACACCAGGCCACCCACAGAGACATTACAGGTAAAGAGCAATAAACAGGCGCAGGTGTCTGCGCAGCTCTGATTCAGCAGGAGATCTATTCACAAATTCCCTGCTGAAAGGAGCGGGCCACCTGAAATGAGCCTTACGTGTTTATAATAAAAATAAGAAAAGGAAGCATAACATATGTTGATTTAGTATATCTTATCACCCCACTATGGCAACCATTGCCTGCCATTAAAGCAGCTCATATGTGGAATAGTCACATGAACAATTATTCACCTCTGCAGTATCAGAATTCTACTTTGTAAGCAAACAGCATTAAAGAAAACTGTACTAATAGAACCTGAAGACTGTCATGGCGATTCTATTTATGAAAATAATGATCAAGCTGATCCAATAGCTTCAACATTGAGGCACAAATCTGAGTATCCAGATCAGGATTTAACTTCACTCACTTTTTACTCTGCTCTCTTATGCCGCGTACACACGATCAGAGTATCCGATGGTCTAAAAATCCAATAGATTTTTTTCATCGGAATTCCGTTCAAGCTGTCTTGCATACACACTGTCAGACTAAATTCCGACTGTCCAAAATGCGGTGACGTAAAACACCACAACGAGCCGAGAAAAATGACGTTCAATGCTTCCGTGCATGCGTCGCCTTGATTCTGAGCATGCGTGGATTCTTCTCCGATGGAATTCGACACAGGCGATAGGAATTTTCCTTCGGATGAATTTAAAACATGTTTTATTTTTTCAAGTCCGATGGTCCACACACTATTTGAAATTTCCGATGAAACAAGTCAACCTGACTTTTTTCATCAGAAAATCCGATCGTGTTTACGCAGCATTAGTGCTAGTTCACACAAGATGCAGTCCAGTGCATTTTTTTTTCTGCATGAAAAATGCATGTTCAGTGTTTTCCATGTATTCCAATGGCCCTAGTTCACACCGGTTCAGTCAGTTCCAGTCTGTTTCCAGTGCAGGAAAAAAAAAAGTAGAACATGCTGCAAATGCACTGGAACACAGCAAAATGTATCAAAAACGCACCGGCAATGCGTGTGGTGTGAACTGTAAGCAAAAACTGATCCGGAATGTATGCAGAGTGCATTTTTGTGGTGTGAACTGGCCCTATTTTTATACACGATTTCCAGGTCAGTGTTAGTATAGTACATTTATACAGAAGAATCATAGTAGTGAGCCTGCAACAAACCTACCACTACCCCAAATGACTGACCACAAAGCTGCACTCTGACCCTGTGGTCACTTTTAAAAGTTAAATAAGCAGATACAATTAAAAACAGGAGCCTGTGTGCATGTTAATGAACTTTATGGAGTTTCTATGGGGGCCCAGAAGCCAGGCAGTGTCAATATGCAAACTTTGACCAGTTTTTAGAGTCAAATCTCTAGACTGGCCCCTTGCTGCATTTCACAGTTTTTGGAGGTACAGAAGGGGGCTTTCGAAGACCTGCAATAACAGTATGCCTTGTATTTCAGGGTGTCTAGGGTGATCAACAAGCTTTGTGAGCCTTAAAGGAGAAGTTCATCTTTAAAAAAAAAAATACAAATACATAAATGCAATTTTTTGCAGGTGACAAATTGTGCATTTTCTTTTCTTAGGAGCCTATAAGGCCCCTTTTACATGCGTGGAACGTTCAGATACGCCTGTCCGTTTAATCAGGCGGACTTGAACGGGGGCTCCATGTACCTCTATGGAGTGTTGGATGTCAGCGATGACATGACGACTGACACCCGATCAGCCCCGATCCTCTCCGCTAAAGTGCGATGGATGCAAACTCTATTTTGCATCCGTCTGGCGGATCGTATGAAAACAAACAGACTGTTCGCTTTCATCCGATCCCCCCAAAGAGGAGAGCAGCGATCTGACTAGTCCATCTCTGCACAGTGTGCAGAGACAGGCTAGTCATCCGCCCTATCAGCAGGGATAAACGGAGCGATCCCCGCTGAGCAAGCGGATGCCTAAAAACAGATCTGCACATGTGAAAGGGGCCTAAAGCGTAGATCCACGATCAGCAGATCACAGGTGTAATGTCAGGCTCTTGCAGATGGTCAGTACCTTCCGATATGGGCAGGCAGTTACTGAGGTTCAGGAAGCTCAATGGACTATGAGAGTACTTATCAGGTACCCTCACAATTTATTCAAATCTACAATTTGTCAGCTGAAATGGTTATTGGTAGTACCCTTACTTTGTTCTTATTTATCATTTCCTTCACTGGACAGTTCCCATTGACACTTCTTTTCAACACTGGACTCTATTTTGGCCCCACCAGGCTGGGCTTTCTGTTTATTACTATTTATCTGACTGGTTCACTTAATTGCAATTCCCACCTGGGTGCCTTAGATTTGCAGCCACCTAGGATGCTGTCCATCTGTGGCGCCATCACTGGATATCCCCCACCACAGCTTCCGACCATGGGGTCTTGGATGGCTAGCAATATACCACCAGTACACGATTCCTTGTAGGTAATATGTGGCAGGGGGTACCCTCTCCCATATTGGATTATCATTACAGAATACTTAGACCTTTTTTTATTTTCTTAATTTTTAGACCCATAACATGCCTACTCCCGAAACTACCCTCTTAAAGTTAGGGTGCATGCTATACGCCTGTGCGTGTTATACGCTGATAAATACGGTACACTAATTGTCCTCACATGCTCAGCTTATATAAAGTCAGATGGGCAAAATTCAGTTTTTATTTGCAACCAATCACAAGTCCTCTTTCAAAAAAGAGTTGTAGCTGCTTACTCTGGAGGGGTACATCCATGTTTTTTGCTCTTGTTTCCAGTGCCCAGCCACAAGCTACTGATCACTTCCAGTGTACATCGCATCCACGGGGCACAAACTTAAATGTTTTTGATCTGTAATCTGTGGATGACCACTGGAAGCAGATATAGCTTCACCTAATGCTTAGTAAGTACCAGGGAATTTTGGCTTGTCAGAGTGGACACATCTCTATACAGACGGAAAAAAAAGCCCAACATCTGGGTTGGACTATAAATAGATGTCCTGCAGAAAACCAGGCAACGACGAGATGGAAAGAAACTGCCAACATCTGTGCAGCCTAATTATGGAGGACAGAACATAGAGGGGATGGTGGTGTGCGCTGCACCAGGACTACTCACATTGCCCTACTATTGCTAAACAGACCAAGCGTGTGACTAACAGGTACGCAGTCCAGCATCTTCCTCCAAAAGAGGGGACGATGTAGTCTTTGGGCGGCAGAGCCGTGGTTTCCTGATGACATTGGGGTAATTGTCTATTTCAGTCATGCCGCAGTGTCCCTAAATGACTCCGCTGCTCAATCAGGCATCCAGGCACAGATGGCTTCAGAGCTTTTGTTTAGAGAGGACTGACCCACATGTACTGGAAGCGACTGAACATTTTACAAGACAGAATGGTGAGAAGCTGAACAAAATGCAACCAATTTACACAAGCATGGCCAGACACCCTTTATAATGAATGTAAAATGGACTTCATTCTCACATCAAATCAGAAGGGATCTATTCATGTTTTATGTAAACTGGGTATATGTAGAAATACAGTATCTTACAAAAGTAAGTACACCCCTTACATTTTTGTAAATATTTTATTATATCTTTTCACATGACAACACTGAAGAAATTACGCTTTGCTACAATGTAAAGTAGTGAGTGTATAGCTTGTATAATAACAGCATTAATTTGCTGTCCTCTCAAAATAACTCAACACTAATGTCTAAACCGCTGGCAACAAAAGTGAGTACACCCCTAAGTAAAAAATGTCCAAATTGGTCCCAATTAGCCATTTTCCTTCCCCAGTGTCATCTCAGTGTTACAAGGCCTAAGGTGTGAATGGGGAGCAGGTGTGTTAAATTTGGTGCTATCGCACTCTCTCTCTCATACTGGTTACTGGAAGTTCAACATGGCATCTCATGGCAAAGAAGTGAAAATGTCCAAATTTTACCCAAACATTTGTGTGGCCTCTGTTGTTTTCTAGCACTGCCTTAACCCTCTTGGGCATGGAGTTCACCAGAGCTTCACAAGTTGCCACTGGAGTCCTCTTCCACTCCTTCGTGATGACATCACAGAGCTGATGGATGTTAGAGATCTTGCGCTCCTCCACTTTCTGTTTTGAAGATGCCCCACAGATGCTCAATAGGGTTTAGGTCTGGAAACATGCTTGGCCAGTCCATCACCTTTACCTTCAGCTTCTTTAGCAAGGCAGTGGTCGTCTTGGAGGTGTATTTGAAATCATTTTGATGGAATGCTGCCTTGCGGCCTAGTCTCCGTAGGGAAGGGATCATGCTCTGTTTCGGTATGTTACAGTACATGTTGGCATTTATGGTTCCATATGGACTCCCACCGTCATGCTTGACTGTAGGCAAGACACACTTGTCTTTGTGCTCCTCACCTGGCTGCCGCCACACACGCTTGACACCATCTGAACCAAATAAGTTTATCTTGGTCTCATCAAACCACAGGACATGGTTCCAGTAATCCATGTCAAGTGCATCATCTTTTTTTTTTAAACAGAAAGAAGTGCATCATCTTTAGAAGAGATTTCTCTCTGGGACGACAGCCATGGAGACCAATTTGATGCAGTGTGAAGCCTATGGTCTGAGCACTGACAGGCTGCCCCCCCCCTCCCCCAACCCTTTTAACCTCTGCAGCAATGCTGGCAGCTCTTACGTCTATTTCCCAAATGGAACCTCTTGATATAATGTTGAGCACGTGCATTTAACTTCTTTGGTCGATCATGGAGAGGCCTGTTCTGAGTGGAACCTGTTCTGTTAAACCGCTGTATGGTCTTGGCCACCGTGCTGCTGCTCTGTTTCAGGGTCTTGGCAATCTTCTTATACCCAGTGTTGTAAGTAACGGAGTTACAATAAACGCAGTTACCTAACGCAGCCCCTTTTGAGGGTAACGAGTAATCTACCCGATTACTCTTCCCCTCACGGTAACGCAGTTCCCATTACTTGGGCGGCATTACCGCAATTACATCTACCGCCACTAGATGGCAGCAGAGTAATTGCTTCTGCCGGCGCTGTGAATATGAATATGGGTGGAACTCCGCTTTAGAATCATGTGACCGCTTTAGAATCATGTGACCGCTGTGATGGCCTGTCACAGCGGTCTGAAAACTCCCAATCGCAAGGAGCCCTGGATACAATGAGCCCCACCCGCCTCACACTGACCTATCACCGGGGAACAACGCACCTAGGCTGGGATATACACGAGATCACCATTTGTTTCCGGTTTTCTTCTCTCAAGGATCTGGCATTCTTTTGTCTTGGAGTATTAACTCACTGCTCCCTGGCAAGCGCCCGTCACCTGCGTCTCAACAAAGCATTGTAGAATATTAAAAAAAAAATCAGTTACTTTGCTGAGTAACTAATTACTTTTTCAATGTAGTAACTGAGTCACTAGCGCAATTACTTTTTCGGAGAAGTGATTTGTAACTGTAACTAATTACTTTTTTAAAGTAAGATGAGCAACACTGCTTATACCCTATGCCATCTTTATATACAGCAACAATTCTTTTTTTCAGTTTCTTAGAGAGTTCTTTGCCATGAGATGCCACGTTGAACTTCCAGTAACCAGTATAAGCCCAGGTTCACACTGGGTACGATTTAGTTCGATTTGAGATGCGATTTCACATGTAAAATCGCATCTCAAATCTGCGGCAATTGCCGGCAATGACACCGTCCTAATCGGTGCGACACCGCATCTGCGGCGCTGCACTGATTTCAAAAAGTAGTTCCTGTACTACTTTTTGCGATTTCAGGACGCGATTTACATTGACATCTGTGCAGAACCCTGCACAGATGTCTCCTAAATCGTGCCGAAATCGGGACTGCCAGAGGGAGTGAAATTGCGCGATTTCACTCCCGCAGCCCAATGTGAACCAGGGCTAAGAGAGAGAGGGTGATAACACCAAATTTAACACACCTGCTCCCCATTCACACCTGAGGCCTTTTAACACTAATGAGTCACATAACACCAGGGCAGGAAAATGGATAATTGGGTCCAATTTGGACATTTTCAATTAGGGGTGTACTCCCTTTTGTTGCCAACAGTTTAGACAATAATGGCTTTGTGTTGAGTTATTTTGAGGGGACAGCAAATTTACAGTGTTATACAAGCTGTACACTCACTACTTTACATTGTAGCAAATTGCCATTTCTTCGGTGTTGTTACATAAAAAGATATAATAAAATATTTACAAAAATTTGGGGAGGGTGTACTCACTTTTGTGAGATACTGTATATCTATTCACAAGAAGAAAATACATATTTTCCCTTATTTTGGTAAATTGTGTGATGATACAGTGAGGAGTGTTAGTGGCAAAGTTTAAGTTTTGTATATTTTTTAGTTTATCTAAACCTGCTAATACAGTGAACACCAACACCCCCCCCCCCTCCAGACTGACAATGCTGTCATCTGTGCTCATTCCTCCACCTGTATTAGTGAGTTGTCTCACTAATACAGGTGGTGTGTTATTTGCCAGATAATCAGGTGGTGGAAAAAAGCCAGAAAAAAAAAAAAGAAAGAAAAGAAAACTGATGCAGACACCACATCTAATGATTGGTAAGCTGCAATAGAATACATTTTTTGGTTTTGGATTTATTACAGTTTTTTTTTGCATCCCATACCATTTGTTTTACAACCCCATCATAATAGCCAAAAATGGTCATTGCGGTTTAATATTCGGCTACCTTTGACTTCAGTGTGGTTCGGATACAGCCCTGTGAACCCGGCTCAAACAGAACCCAGGTATGCTCAGTTCATCACTACTTTGGACCTATAGTGAATGGAGGGAATCTCTCAAGTCACACTACAAAATACATACCTCTCCTGTGACCAAGAATTTTCCATCTGGGGAAAACGCAAGTGCAGTGATTGTTTTCCTGAAATATATACACAAAATAAAAAATTTAAATAGAAAAAAAAAGTTTGAAAACGACAGCTTTTAAAAAATATAGAATATATACAGTGGATATAAAAAAGTCTACACACACCCTGTTAAAATTTCAGGTTTCTGTGATGTAAACAAATGAGACAAAGTTCAATCATTTCAATACTTTTTCCACCTTTAATGTGACCTATAAACTGTATGGCTGCATAAGTGTGCACACTCTTAAACTAATACGTTATTAAAGTACCTTTTGATTTTATTACAGCACTTTTTGGGTATGAGTCTATCAGCACGGCACATCTTGACTTGGCAATGTTTGCCCAATCTTCTTTACAAAAACACTCCAAATCTGCCAGATTGCGAGGGCATTTGTTCATAATTCCCTCTACCTTCACCAAGGCCCCTGTTCCAGCTGAAAAAAAACAGCCCCAAAGCACAATGCTGTCACCATCATGCTTCACTGTGGGTATGGTGTTCTTTTGGTGATGTGCAGTGTTTATTTTGCGCCAAACATATCTTTTGGAATTATGACCAAAAAAATAAATCAACCTTTCATCAGACCATAACACATTTTCCCACATGCTTTTGGGAGTCTTCTGATGTGTTTTTGCAAAATTTAGCTGGGCTTGAGTGTTTTTCTCTCTCGGAAAAAGGCTTCCGCCTTGCCACTCTGCCCCATAGCTCAGACATATGAAGAATACAGGAGATTCTTGTCACGTACCACAAAGCCAGTAATTGCCAGATATTCCTGCATTTCCTTTAATGTTGCTGTAGGCCTCTTGGCAGCCTCCCTGACCAGCTTTCTTCTTGTCTTTTTATCAATTTTGGAGGGACATCCAGTTCTTGGTAATGTCACTCCCGTCCCATATTTTCGCCATTTGATGATGGCTGTCTTCACCAAGTTCCATGGTATATTTAATACCTTGGAAAGTCTTTTGTACCTTTTGCCTTACTGATACATTTTAAAAATGAGATTTCCCTGATGCCTTGGAAGCTCTCTGTGGACCATGGTTTTTGCTGAAGGACTAAGAAAATGTCAGGAAAGACCTACTAAAACAGTTGAACTTTATTTGGGATTAATCAGAGAGACTTTAAAAGATGCAGCTCCTATTTAACATGAGTTTGAAAGCGAGTGCTTAATTCTGAACACAGCTAAAGGTGGAAAAAGTTCTGAACTGATTTATCTTTGTCTTATTTTATTACATCACAAAAACCTGACATTTTAAAAGGGGGTGTGTACACTTTTTATATTCACTGTAATTGTATTATATATGACTTTTAATAACACACATTTAAATGAATATGAATTTATTGTCACCCATTATTAGCACCTTTAGTGCAAAAAACTTGCTTGCTGCATTTTTGGTCAGTTAATAGAAACCCCCCTCCCAACAAAAACGCACCTCCCAGTTGAAATGCATTGATATTTCAGCAAGAACGCATCAGTAACGCACTCGTGTTACGTTTTTAATGTGCTTTTTGAGTCACATGATCTTTGAAAAACACATGGATGCGCAGCAAATTCGTGGTAAAACTGCTGCAAAATAGTGTACATTTTCGGGACCTTATTAGCACCTTTTTCTTTAATAGGCAAAATGGCGAAATTTTGGTGCATCTCTAGAAAAAAAAAAAAAATTACACTGCAGTCCAAGGCCTGGTTTACACCTGTGTGTTTTTAGTTCTTAGAGTTTTTAGTGTAGAAACACACTACAGTCCATTTAACACAGTTTCCTATGGGACATGTTCACATCTATGTTTTTTTAAGCTGCTATTTGGAAAGGGCCTGGGACTTTTTAATTCAATAGATTTCAATGCAGACGCTGCAGTAAAGCATATACAGTGGTGTATCTAGGGTATGGCAGCCATGGAAAGTGCCATGGGCGCCATATGAGGGGGGCGCTGATGAGTGGTTGGGCAGCAATGCACTTACCAGGGTCTGAGGGTCTCTTCTTCCCTCCTTCCGAGCATAGGCAGGATCTCCTTTTCAGCACCTTTGCTAATGGACAATGGCAGCGCTATCCCTGCTTCGTTCAGTCACAGCCCTCCCCTGTTCTCTCAGGCTCTCCCGTTCCATCTGGTCGGATTGGCAGCGCACAAAGTAAACTGAGGCTTTAAGTGATAAAGATGTTATCACTTCCAGTATTGGTTCTGCATTTACCTGGCCTTGGAGGGCAGAGGAGGGATCAGGGGTCTAATAAACCCCAAATTTCTCAATAAAGAGGATATGTCACTACCCAAGTTATCACAAGGGATGATAAATATTACTAGTTTTGTTAGCTGTATTTTTGTTAAGGTTATCTGATAGATGGGTTTCAAATGTTGCGACAGGGGTGCAGTTTCAGTGCTGGTCATAGGCGCTATTTTCACTAGATACGCCTCTGAGCATATAGTACATCTTTGCTGTGATTTTGCCGCAATTTGCATTTTTTTTTATCTGCCCAACAACAAATTGATTTAAAAAAAAAAAAAAAAGGCATCAAAAACACGTGTGCAAAACGTACCTCAAAAAGCACTACAGAAATGGATCAAAAGCAAACTACATAAGGTGTGAACCAGGCCTAAAGCTTACCATTCCCTTTATAATATATATAAAGCCACCTTCATATTTTTCAAAACTATAGTATGTAATATGGAGGGTCTAACTATTGATAGAGGACAAATCTTTGTCTAAGGGATTTGATAAAAAGCCATTTGTATTTTTGGTTTCATGGATCTAAAGTAATCAGAGCAAGCATCCTCAAACACATTCCTAATCTTACAGCAAGAGTCCTTCATGCTTTGTGTCAAGGACAATTTAGTTCCAGGCTCTGCTGTTTAGGTGCCCTCTCATCACCCAGAGGTGTGAGGGAGAAAATAGGAGCCCTCCAGGTCAATTATTGGCTAAAGGAGCCGTTAATAGAGCTGGAACTCCGAGAGGGAGACAGCGTAAAATAGCAAGACTAGCCAGGCTGGAAAAGGAAAAGGATCAAATGACCAGAAAGAGAATGTACACAAACAAGTGCCAATTGTGAGGGACCAGCAACAAATGTAGTGCATGTGGATACATAGGTCACAGGGCAGGGAACGTTGCACAAACCATTCTTCAAGTAACTCTAAACAAATGCATTCTGTGAAGGTCTAAATATATATTTACTGGTGTCTGCAAGCCAAGATAACATTCACATGAAAATGTACTCTGGCTGAGATTATGTGTGAGAAACCTGGTGGGGTTCCTGTAATTAGCGGTGAGTGGCGGCCTCAATGAATGCAATGGGAGACTGTTGGCTCTCATAGCTAATCACGCACCTTTATCGTACACACGATCGGAATTTCCGATGGCCTAAAATTCGATGGAACCGCCCAAAACGCAGTGATGTAAAACACAACGATGAACCGAAAAAAATGAAGTTCAGTGCTTCCAAGCATGCGTCGACTTGATTCTGAGCATGCATGGGTTTTTTCTCCGAATTTTCTATCGTTCCCCCCCCCATCGGAAAAAACAAAACATGTTCTATTTCTAAACACCGACGGGAAAAAAAGTCAGATGGGGCCCACACACGATCGGAATTTCTGATGAAAAAAGTCCATCAGACTTTTTTCATCAGAAATTCCGAACGTGTGTACACAGCATCACATGTAAACCATCATTCTACGATCACATGGAAGTGATTAGCCATGGATGCTGTACCTCGGTATAGGCAGAACTGTAAGTGAAGTTAATTTAAAGGGGTTGTAAAGGATTTTTTTCATAATAAGCATCCTTTACCTGCAGACATTCCTCTTTTCACTTCCTCATTGTTCGTTTTTGCTCAGAAGTTGCTCTATTTCTTCCCTGTTCCGTTCACTTCCTGCTTGTCTGATTTTACTGACCACCGTGAAGGAAGACTTTACTGCGGTTGGCAGTAACGTGCTTGCCCCCTCCGGGGAACTACATCTGTGCGGCAGGACGCTCTCTACGTGTAAGGCCCCGTACACACAAGCAAACAGATTTGTTCAAATCGGTCGGACAGACGGCGCGCTGACGTGTCGGCGACGTTGACGCCGCCACATCACCACACCAGGAAGTGAATTACTTCCGCGCATTTGTCAAATCCATTCGACGCATGTGCGAGAAGATATGTCTGCTGTTTAGCGTACTAACCAGCAGACATATCGGTCCGACGGGTTCCC
Organism: Rana kukunoris; assembly: GCA_029574335.1. Lineage (NCBI taxonomy): Eukaryota > Metazoa > Chordata > Amphibia > Anura > Ranidae > Rana > Rana kukunoris. Next base: position 66,241,680 of record CM056059.1, on the reverse strand, counting down.
AGCCGACAGATTTCAAAGCAAATCCGTCGGCTCGCCCGTACACACGATCGAATCTGTCTGCTGGGACGGTCGGGCCGACCGTTTCCAGCAGATAGATTTGATCATGTGTACGCGGCCTTAGAGACTTCAAGGAGGTGTGAATTACTGTGCGTGCCGCAATTTATACTGGGAAATGTAGTTCTTACATGAATAAATGATGCAAACCAGGAAGTGAATGAGAGAACATAAACTAGAACGCCGGAGGTGATATAGATGAAGGAATTTAATAGGTATTTACTCGTTTGTTAACAGAATAATTACACTATTCTGTCTGTCTACCTTACAGACATTAATTTTAGGCAAAAAATGATTTTCCTTTACAACTCCTTTAAGGCCGCGTACACACGATCGAATATATATTTGCTGAAACTGCTCCGCAGACCAGTTTCAGTGGACAGATTCGATCGTGTGTACGGGCTAGCAGACAGGTTTCTAGCAGACAAAAGTTTTAAAGCATGATTTAAAACTTGTCTGCTGGGAAGCCGTCTGTCGGATATGTCCGCTGGTAAGTACGCCTAACCAGCGGACAGAAATCTCCTGCATGCGTCGAATGGATTTACTTCCTGGTTTGGTGACGTGGTGGCGTCAACGTCACTGCCACGTCACTGCGCTGTCTGTCCGCGGGGTATTTGGTTTGATCTGTGTACACAATCTCCCAGGAGACATGTCCGATGATATATCTCGTCAGACCATTTTCATCGGATATATCTCCTCGTGTGTACGGGGCCTAAGACCCACAAGCCATCTGCTGCAGTGGCAGACAGCACTTGCAGTTCATTTATTCACAAATCTCTGAACAAGGCGGCTAAAAAGCCAAGTTTTTAAAATGTGACAATGGGAAGAGGAACCTTATACAGCAAGTGCCCGCACACACCTTACACACCCTGTCATGGTGGTGATGGGGGGTGCGGGCACTTACTGTATAGTAACATGTCACACCATGAATACAGGAGGTAGTAAAGGAAAATGTATCCTTTAAATGTAAGTATCGTACCTCTTGTGAATTTAAAATTAATAAAAAAGTTTTACCTAAACAAGGTTTGAATATAAAAGCTTTTTTTCAGACCAGGACTCTAAAAACCCCCATGTACACAAGCCCCAGGTGTGAAATATTTTTTTTTTCAATTATAGGGGCATATTTGTGAATTATTTCAGATTAAATGTGATCAGAATCAAAAAGTTATTGTTACGGTATATGGTGGATCACGCAATCAGCTGTGATGGATCAGACTTGTGCAAAGGATCAAATCTGCTGACAGTCAGACATTTATCATTGTAAGGATTTACATAGATTGTACACACAGTGCGACACTCACCTGGAACTGTTCAGAATATGATGCTGTTTGTTCTTTCTGGGATTTAATAACACTACAACACACCTAGATGAAGAAAAAAGAGAAATAGCATAAGATGTTTATTACCACAACTGGCACGTAATAATAATAATACTAAAAACAAAAACAAAAAAATCGAACTTTTAAAGTTTATAGATAAATAGATGCTTCAGGAAATTATCATAAAAAAAAAAATATTTAAAAAGCCAACACCGCAGGAAATGATACCTTCCTGTCCAGTTATACCAAAACGAGAGAACTACGAGAGACCTATTCTGTAACCCCCTTTCAAAACTCATCTGTTAAGAAAACAGTACTTACCAATATACAATGTATTATCTTTCACATTTTATAACTTAAAGAGGAACTGCAGTCTGCTCACATAGTCTGTAATAAAAACATCTTTGCCATTCTGAAGCTTCCCTCCAACCACTTTGCATATTATTTTATATATACTGTGATTCTGTAAAGAGAAAGGATGATCCTGGACTGCCGCTGATAGGCAAATTTTTATTGAAAAAATAGGATAAAATGTTAGCCATTTGTCCCTGTATGTCCACTTCTCATTGTTGACTGTTTTGTATGATTTTTTGGGGGATATTTTGCAGTTTTTGGATTTGATCCTTTGCTATTTTTTCGGAGTGCGGTAGTCCAGGATCATCCTCTCTCTTCACGGATCAGTGCAGAGCCTGCACCTGTCAGTGCATCAGGGCGGGAGCGTATTACAGGTGTTTGTAGGGCTTGGAGCGGTATTTTTTCCCATACTGTGATTCTGCACTTGCCAAATATTCTGCAGAAATCTCCCTCCACCAAGTACACCTAAAGCCCTGAAGCTTTCATTGGACCACTTATGACTCATCCACCCTAGGCCTAGGCTAATGACCAGACAAGAAACAAGGAAGTGGGCTGTATATGGTATTTACTGGCAGAAAAAAAATATTTTACTATCCAAAATATAAACAACAAAAAGGCAGAAGATTTAATAAATGGAAAGCTAAAAAAAAATGACCAAAGTGGGGTACACACTATAAGGAAATCAGGCGAATGAGCATCGAATTCTCCTTGTTGTTTCACGTCAGAACCAAGGAAGAAAATAATCTACGAAAATTCTCGTACGGCAAAGGCTTTTGTTTATTGTTTCTGATCATGATTCAGATTTTTCTCATACGAAAACAGTACACATTAACCACTTAAGCCCCGGACCATTTGGCTGGCCAAAGACCAGACCACTTTTTGCGAGTCGACACTGTGTCGCTTTAACTGACAATTGCGCGGTGCAACGTGGCTCCCAAACAAAAATGTACGTCCTTTTTTTTCCCCACAAATAGAGCAAAAACATTTTTATTCCTCAGTTTAGGCTGATACGCATTCTTCTACATATTTTTGGCAAAAAAATTAAAGAAAATCGCAATAAACGTTTATTGATTGGTTTGCGCAAAAGTTATACAAATAGGGGATCATTTTATGGCATTTTTATATTTAATATTGTTTTGTTTTTTTTACTAGTAATGGTGGCGATCAGCGATTTTTATTGTGACTGCGACATTATGGCGAACACATCGGACACTTTTGACACCATTTTGGGACCAGTCATTTTTACAGCAACCAGTGCTATAAAAATGCACTGTTACTGTAAAAAGGACACTTGCAGTGAAGGGGTTAACTTGTAGGGGGCGCTGAAGGGGTCAAGTGTGACCTAGGGAGCGCTTCTAACTGTTAGAGGGGTGGCTTGCCGTGACACATCACTGATCGGGTTCCCGATGACAGGGAACAGACGATCAGTGACATGTTACTAGGAAGATTGAGGAGATGTTGTGTTTACACTGACATCTCCCCGTTTTTTCAGCACTGTGACCCGATCGTGGGACCCTCACGGACACCGAGTTCACGGGTCTTGTGGTCATGGAGCTCACGACAGGGTGCAATCGCTACCACGCAGCCACCAAGTTAAAGGGGACGTATATATACACGCCCATTTGCCCAGCTGTGCTATTCTGTCGATGTATAAGTGCGTGCAGCGGTCAATCAATCAGTGCTTTATAAACATGAGCTTTTCATAAAAAATAAAACATGTGTGGGTGATGAGCAGTTAGTGTGCACATAGCGAGTTCGGGGATTTGAAATCCTCGCTCTTCTTTCTGCAGCACTTCCAAAACGGATCAGAGCGATCTGATTGGTCTGCACCAACACAGAGCATCACCCTTTTTATGCTGCCTCCCTCCATTTTAGCATAAATCACAATTTAAAAGGCTTCCCCTTGTTTTTCTATACAGTCATGTGAACCCAAAGCTCCAACTCCTCTATGCATTGTGAAGGGCCGACAATAAGGCTGAATGTCATAGGGCAGTGACACCACCATCAACTGTTCTAGAGGTTAGAGAGGATGACAGTTCTTTCACCAGCGACACATTATACAGTGGACACAGAGCTTCAGTCACATAACCATAAAGAAAACGCATGTCTTGACCTGTACATCAAAAGAAAAAAAAAATGACCGATCGTTAAAAGGCTGAGATATTTTTTACTTTAGAATAAAAGTACATTTTGTCATTTTTCCCCATTTATAAAGATGTGTGGTGAACTTTACTCCTGAGTTTGCTATGCTTTACTAGCAACAAATGTACCCCACTGTAATCGGTTTGGCAAAGTCTATAAAACAACATTTCACTTGGGTTTGTATTAAGGATTTTACTGATCAAAAAAATGTTTGTGTTCGATTAATCGTTTTTTTTTTTTAATCGACCAATTTCGATTAATTATAACGCACATACAGATCCAACCATATTTAGCTGATCTTCTTGCAGGCTGATTCCCAGTGCAGCTCCCAACCCCTGGAAAAATGGATAACAGGATACAAAAAACACACAAAGGCAGCGCTCGATGGGAATAGCATTAAAACTTTTATAGTCTTCAAGTAGGTAACCAAATAAATATTGCACTGGAGATAAAATCGATGTAGCTACATAAACTGTAAAAATGGTGCGAGTAATACCAAACGGTAGCAAAAGGAATCATAAAAACATGTAGCCAAGTATGATACTGGTATAAAAATGTATACAACGATACCACTGCTGAATCCAGATGAGGAGGGGTTAACATCAGTCCGTCAGCATGTAGATGTCCCATTAAGGGAACTATCACAACTTCCATTGGATGGCTGTAGAATCCCAGGGTGATAGAGGGAAGTGATAGATGGAAGTGTAACAGCCCTTGCGCGTGGCAGATAGGAAGGTCCCGCCAACATACAGATATGAAGGCACAGCAAAGGAGCCCTTCAGATGGACACGGCAAGCCCCACTGGTGTCCATGACGTCACCGGATCTCCGACAGAACTCCCTGAAGGCCCAGAAGCCATCGGAGAGGTGAGTACCAATCAAAAGTATTTTAAATCGATCAAAAAGATTTTGATCGATCAAAAAGATTATCGATCAAAAAAATTAAAGATTAATCGATTAATTAAAAGTTAATTTGCACAGCCCTAGTTTGTATGCTATCTGTAGTAATTCTATACAAACTGCATAATTTGGATTCTCTTTTTCCATTGAATTTTTAAACTGGCGATTCTCACCTCTTCACTATGCTGCAATGTAACACTTCCTATTTATGGCATCTTCACACCAGCGGGCTGTGCGTCCTGGTTTGTAAAACGCACGCCTGCTGGTCTGTGTTGTGTTGGGGAGGTGCAATGTGTTGTAACGACCCATAAGACGGTTTACCTTTTTTTCTACGTTTTAAACTTTATTGAAATAAATTATATATATATATATATATATATATATATATATATTATATATATATATATATATAAATCTATATATAAAATCTATAACAGTATAATGAATATGATAAAATAATATATTGAATATACGGTATATAAAATAGTATATTGCATAGAATACTAAAATAATATAATGAATATACTGTATATATTAGTATAATAATAAAATAATATATTGCATAGAATACTAAAATAATATATTGAATATACTGTATATAAAATAGTATAATATATTGCATATACTGAATATAATAAAAAAATATATATATTGCATATACTGTATATAATAATAAAATAATGTATTGATTACTGTAGGAAATGTAAACTGAATAAGAGCTACTACTTTTTCCTGGGATAAAACCCTCCTATGTGTGCTCCTTTAAAGTGGGGTAAACGCCAATCTCTGACTTTTACCTATAGGCAAGTCTCATTATAGGCTTATCTATAGGTACTGTAAATATATCCTAAACCTTGCGCCGTTTAGGAAATATTTACTGTACATACAGCCGGTTAAATCACCAGGGCATGCGCTCTGAAAGAAACCGCCACCCGGGTGACAGTGCTGGGACAGACATGTCAAGAGTCCCGCTTTCTATGGGAAGATCAGATGAAAACAGACCACCTGACTCATCCCATCTGATTTGATCCACCAGATGAATGGAAAAAAGGATCAGTATCTGTCTGAATTTGGCGGACAGGATCGGAGAGTGGTGGATGTCAGGGCTGACATCCACTGCTCCATAGGGGTAAATGGAGGATCTGATCGGACCGCCCGTGTGAAGGGACCCTTACTGGGGGCTGCCATCTTGGATGTGATGTCAGCCGCTGACTCAGAGCTGTCACTTAAGCGACATTCAGTAGTATTCCCTTTCAATCCTCCCACAGCAGCTAAACAAGAGGTTATGCATGGAGATAAAGAGGGGTGGAGGAGCTGGGCCAGCAATGGCAGTAATTTGACAGGGGAGAGGGATTTTAAGTGCCAGGAGGGAAGAGGCTGTGCTACAAAAATTACTGTTCCTGGACCATTCAAATTTTCTGCCAAGTTCAAAAGTTACACCGCAAGGAACTAAAATCAAAGAAACAATGCACTTGCAATCAAACCACATTTAGGCTTTTACCTGCAATGTTTTAGGTTGGTAACATGGCCTTATTAATAGCCAACAGGTTCATTAAAGTCTTTTCATTTCATTTAGGCTCTTCTTCAAATTATAACTACTCATTACCCTAATTACACTGTAAATTAAGGATTACTCAACACAGGCAATTGGTAACCACTGGCATTGCCAACAATCTAAATAAGAAATTACACAGACCATCTTTAAAATGATATCCAAGCACGCAGATTTGTAATATTGCTGCCAAAAGTTAGAAAGGAGAACATAACACATAAGCAATCAATCACAGCATTATCAATCTGCTAGACCAGCGCACAGATATATTCAAAACAGCAGATACAGGCAGCCAATGAAAGGAGGACTTCACTACGCCTACTGCCAGAGCAGACGTTACAGTACAATTCATCCCAGGGAAGGCTTTATCATTTTGTAGATACAGCACATAAAACTGCCTTGTGATAGACCCCGTGTTGGCTCTTTGGGAACATGTTAAATCCTCTCTCTCTCTCTCATTATACCAAACAAGGCAAATAGGAAACACAGACAGGGAGCCCCGGGCTCATCACAGCCCGTCTGCCCCTGTCAGGATGTATTAGTGACATTATCAGATAGACCTGGAGGCCTTCGCAATGAACTTGAAAGCCCAAGCACTAATAAATACACGAATACAAGTGGGCCTGTTATAACATCAGACCAGAACGCTTCTGGAATATCTGGCTCCTGTATAGGAAGTAGAGCTTCACCTTCAATGAAAAAGGTTGCTTGCTATTAAAGTTATACAACACATAACAGAAGGCTGTCATTTTGACAAAGTAATTTTATAGCAAAAAAAAATGCAAAAAAAAAGATAAAAGTTATACAACACATAACAGAAGGCTGTCATTTTGACAAAGAATATCAATCAGTACATTTCAAATGTGAATAGGGAATCTAAAAGATAAACAAAAAAAAACAAAAAAAAGACAAAAATAATGTATTATTATTATTGTTCAGGATTTATATAGCACCAACAGCTTGCCCAGCACTTTAAAACATGAGAGCAGACAGTACAGCTACAATACAATTCAATAGAGGAAGAATCAGAAGGCCCTGCTCGTTAACCACTTAAGCCCCGAGCCTGTTTTTCAGATTCAGTGTTTACGAGACTAAAACATTTTTTTTTGCTATAAAATTACTTAAAACCCCCAAACATTATATATATTTTTTTCTAACACCCTAGAGAATAAAATGGCAGTCATTGCAATACTTTTTGTCACACCGGATTTGCGCAGCGGTCTTACAAGCGCACTTTTTTTGGAAAAAATTCACTTTTTTAAATAAAAAAATAAGACCACAATAAATTTGGCCCATTTTTTTTACATATTGTGAAAGATAATGTTACGCCAAGTAAAATGATACCCAACATGTCACGCTTAAAAATTGCGCCCGCTCGTGGCATGGCGTCAAACTTTTACCCTTAAAAATCTCGATAGGCGACGTTTAAAAAATTCTACAGGTTGCATTTTTTGAGTTACAGAGGAGGTCTAGGGCTAGAATTATTGCTCTCGCTCTAACGATCGCGGAAATACCTCACTTGTCACCGTTTTCATATGCGGGCGCTACTTGCGTATGCGCTCGCTTCTGCGCGCGAGCTCGTCGGGACAAGGCGCTTAAAAAAAAAAAAAAATTGTTTTCGTATTTATTTTTATTTATTTTAAAATTTTTAACACTGAAATAAAAAAAATAAAAAAAAATATCACTTTTATACCTATTACAAGGAATGTAAACATCCCTTGTAATAGAAAAAAGCATGACAGGTCCTCTTAAATATGAGATCTGGGGTCAAAAAGACGTCACATCTCATATTTAGACTTAAATGCAAAAAAATTGAAACTGTAATTTTTTCAAATGACAAAAAAAAAAAAGGGGTGTTTCTTTAACCACTTAAGACCTGGAATAAAATGCAGGTAAATGACCAGGCCCCTTTTTGCGATTTGGCACCGCGTCGCTTTAACAGACAATTTTGCGGTCGTGCGACGTGGCTCCCAAACAAAATTTGCGTCCTTTTCTTCCCACAAATAGAGCTTTCTTTTGGTGGTATTTACTCGCCTCTGTGATTTTTATTTTTTGCGCTATATACAAAAATAGAGTGACATTTTTGAAAAAAAAACAATATTTTTTACTTTTTGTCATAAGAAAAATCAAATTAACTAAATTTTAGTCAAACATTTAGGCCAGAATTTATTTAGCCACATGTCTTTAGTAAAAAAAAAAAAAAAAAAAAATCGCAATAAAAAAAAAATAGCTACCTAGCGGGAACAGCGACACTAATACAGCGATCAGAAAAATGATCGCTTAGTGACGCTGGCAATAGGGAATGAAAGGGTTAACTAGGGTGGTGATCAAGGGGTTAAAACTTTATTAGGGGGGTACGGGGCTACCCTGGACCCAACACTAACTGACTGTCACACTGACACTAACTGCAGTGATCATACATATAATCACTGCGATCGCGGGGGTTAAATGTGCCTATGTGTGTGTGTCAGTGTAGTGTTGTGTACAGTACACTTAGGGTCCTTTCACACGTGCGGACCGTTTTTTAGGTCCGTTTTTTTCATCAGTTGATCAGTTTTTTCGTCCGTTTTTCGTCCGTTTTTTCATCCGTTTTTTCATCCGTTTTTTCATCCGTTTTTTCATCCGTTTTTTCATCCGTTTTTTTTTTTTTTTTTTTTTTTGTAGAACTTTTTTTTTATTACATATTTTGATGAAAAACGGATGTTAGCGGATCGGATGTTAAACGGATCGTCCGCTAACATCCGTTTTTCGTCCGTTCCGTTTTTTTGACGGAAGAAAAATAGGGTTTTCTTCCGTTCAAAAAAACGGAGCTTAACGGAGACGGATGCAAACGGACATTAGCGGATGCTCATCCGCTAACGTCCGCTATCCCATAGGGATGCATTGCGGTCCGTTTTTCATCCGTAAAAAAACGGACGAACGGTCCGCACGTGTGAAAGGGCCCTTACTGTGAGATGTGATCTCTCCTCAGCGGTGGTTGAAAAAACCGCCGAGTGGAGAGATCCACTGGAAGCCACAAAAAGTACTTCATCGGTCTTTACGCAGCGCTGGAGCAAAGTACACATAAAGGACATTTATGAGAAAAAATGAGCATGGAGATGAGTTTTGAATAATCTCAGATGATTCATTGAACTTGATAAAATCTGGACATTATCGAGTTTGTAATAAGCTGGCTGACCATGCTAGGTGAACAGAGCACTGTTGAATGTTCTAAATCAAAAAAAAATGGGCCTTTACATCACATCCTATTCAAGTTGCAGAACTACAGTCCCCATTAACCCTCAGCCCCCATATGCAGAGTGTTTAGGGCAGGCACTTGGAATATTATCTCAGTATCCGTCTCAAATTGTGCCATGTTGTCCCTCCCTATTTAGCTCTCAACTATGCCAAACCTCACCTTTTGCGTCCTCCAGCTCTTTCCCGCCGCACGTCTTCTCCTCATGCTCCCAGTCACGTCCAGCACGTCAGCCAGCGCTGATATTTTTTTTGCCAGTGTGTCTCAGCCGCTTTCATTGGTTAGGAAGCTAGCATGTGACCTCCGAGCGCTCATTCTATGTCACGCCCACTCGGACACGTCCCTGCTAGCACAGGGAAGTGTGGGAAATGTAGTTTGTAGGTGCGGTGTACGATTTTTTTACGATTCATTATTTTTTCGGTGACATTTCTACAGTCTCACGGCGTGCCCACCGAAACGGCTTGCCATGCCACGCGTTCGCCATCACTGGTCTAGATTTACATGAAAGTTTCAAATACAAAAACCCTTCATTGCTGCAGACCTCAGCACACGCCATGTGCCATGTAACTACTTATAGACCACAATAAATATATACAGCATCTCTCAAAAGTAAGTACACCCCTCTGTGTGTGAGAGATCACATACAGCATGTCACAAAAGTTAAGTACACCCCTCTGTGTGCAAGAGATCACATACAGCATGTCACAAAGGTAAGTACACCCCTCTGTGTGCAAGAGATCACATACAGTATGTCACAAAGGTAAGTACACCCCTCTGTGTGCAAGAGATCACATACAGTATGTCACAAAGGTAAGTACACCCCTCTGTGTGCAAGAGATCACATACAGTATGTCACAAAGGTAAGTACACCCCTCTGTGTGCAAGAGATCACATACAGTATGTCACAAAGGTAAGTACACCCCTCTGTGTGCAAGAGATCACATACAGTATGTCACAAAGGTAAGTACACCCCTCTGTGTGCAAGAGATCACATACAGTATGTCACAAAGGTAAGTACACCCCTCTGTGTGCAAGAGATCACATACAGTATGTCACAAAGGTAAGTACACCCCTCTGTGTGCAAGAGATCACATACAGTATGTCACAAAGGTAAGTACACCCCTCTGTGTGCAAGAGATCACATACAGTATGTCACAAAGGTAAGTACACCCCTCTGTGTGCAAGAGATCACATACAGTATGTCACAAAGGTAAGTACACCCCTCTGTGTGCAAGAGATCACATACAGTATGTCACAAAGGTAAGTACACCCCTCTGTGTGCAAGAGATCACATACAGTATGTCACAAAAGTTAAGTACACCCCTCGCATTTGTGTAAATCTTTTCATGTGACAAATTATACTTTGTATCTACAATGTTGTGTAGTGAGTGTACCTGGGGGGGGGAGGGGTGTACACAGGGGGAGGGGTCTTTGTATCTACAATGTTGTGTAGTGAGTGTACATGGGGGGGGGTGTACACAGGGGGAGGGGTCTTTGTATCTACAATGTTGTGTAGTGAGTGTACAGCTTGTATAACAGTGTACATTTGCTGTCCCCTCAAAAAAACAACACACAGCCATTAATGTCCAAATCTGAAGAATTGTATCCAGGACAGTCAATGGCAGAAAGTGTAGAGTTTTTTATTTTTTACAGTTCATTTTTTTTATATTTATTGCAATTTTTCTTTTTTTTAGCACTGTGGGGGGGCTTGGGTGAGATGTTAGCGGTCTTAACAGACCTCTGACATCTCACTTTTGAGACAGAAAAAGGGACTAAACTAAGGACACAGATTACCCAGTCCCTTTCACTGCAGCCTCAGCTAAAATGAATGGACAGGAGACAGAGGCTCCTCTCCATTCATAAACTGAAGCATCATAATCACAGGTTACGATGCTCAGCTATGTGAATGGACAGAGTCAGAGATCACTGATTCTGTTCATTCAGTGTTTAGTGACTCCTACCTCTGCTCTCCATCCTGACAAGGACAGAGGGAGTCCTGCGCCATAAAAAAAAAACTGCCCCCCCATCAAAAAAACCTGCCCCCCATCAAAAAAAACTGCCCCCCCATCAAAAAAAAACTGCCCCCCCATCAAAAAAAACTGCCCCTCCATCAAAAAAAACTGCCCCCCCTTAAAAAAAACTGCCCCTCCATCAAAAAAACCCTGCCCCCCCATCAAAAAAAACTGCCCCCCCATCAAAAAAAACTGCCCCCCCATCAAAAAAAACTGCCTCCAAACTGCACCATCAAAATTGCCCCATCAAAAAAAACTGCCCCCATCAAAAAAACTGCCCCCCCCCATCAAAAAACTGCCTCCAAACTGCACCATCAAAAAAACTGGCCCCCCATCAAAAGAAAAGAAACTGCCCCACCATCAAAAAAACTGGCACCCTGCCCCATCAAAAAAACTGCCCCCTATCAAAAAAACTGCCCCCCTATCAAAAAAAACTGCCTCCAAACTGCACCATCAAAATTGCCCCATCAAAAAAAACTGGCCCCCCATCAAAAAAAAGAAAAAAAACTGCCCCCCCATCAAAAAAAATGGCCCCCTCCCCCATCAAAAATGAGACTATTCCAGAATTTCACGATCACAATGAGTCTCCTCCAGAATGTGATGTTCACAATGAGACCCCTCCAGAGTGTGACAGTCGCGTAAAGATTTCACCAGCATGTGACTTTCACACAGAGACTCCACCAGCATGTGACGAAGATGGGGGCAAGGTTACCAGAAAGGATAGGCACATATTCGTGGTAGGGGATTCAGTTATTGGAAGAATACAGAGAGCAATCCGTCACAAAGACCATTATCGCCAAACAGTATGTTGTTTACCGGGCGCTCGGGTTCGGAACATTGCAGATTGCATGGACAGATTATTAGATGGCGCTGGAGAGGACCCAGCTGTCATGGTATATATCGGTGCCAATGACAAAGTTAGAGAAAGATGGAGCGCCCTACAAAATGATTTCAGGGACTTGGGGGCCATATTGAAGAAAAGGTCCCCCAAGGCAATATTTTCTGAAATACTGCCTGCACCTCGAGCCACACCACAGAGACGGCAAGAGCTTATGGTACTTAACAAGTGGCTGAGGAACTGGTGCCGCTTTGCAGTGACATGAATGTGTAAACCATGAAGTGGTGCATATACTTCAAATAAAGTAAAACAAACAAAAACAAATGTGCATTGCCCAGCATCCTGTCAGAGCGGACACTGTACTAACCAGCATGGTAAGGGTCCTTTCCCACCATAATCACACTGAAGACCTCATGTGTAGAGTTGAGTGAACCCAAACTGTAAAGTTCGGGTTTGTACCGAACTTTAGTTTTTTTTTTGACCCGGACCATTTTCTGAAAGTTTGGGTTCGGTGTTCGGCTATGTAATGGCGCGCTGCAGGGCAGCCAATCAGCATTTCTTTTACTTGTGTGACTTGGAAGCCATCACAGCCATGCCTACTAATGGCATGGCTGTGATTGGCCAGTGCAGCATGTGACCGAGCCTGTGACCCAGCCTCTAAATAAGCTAGAGGCACACAGCACAGCTCGTCACTCTGCTTTAGCTAGGGTAGGGAAAGGCTGCTGCTGGTCTCAGGGACAGATTTAGATAGGATTGTCCTGCTTCAGAAATCGAATTACAATACTCAGTCATCGATCTACATAGCATTAGCTACATTAAGGAAAAGTTCCTGATTGTGCTTATAGGGAGAGAATTGGTTAGGAGTCAGTCCTACTCAGAGCTTTTTTTCTCAGAAAATAGGTGCAGGAACTCAACCACGACCCCGTTCTGATTTCACAAACAGTAGAAGGGTCTTAACCGCTTCAATACTAGGCTTTTATACCACCTCCATACCGGGCCTATTCTGACACTTCTCTCCTACATGTAATAATCATCATTATTTTGCTAGAAAATTACACAGTACCCCCAAACATTATATATGTTTTTTTTAGCAGACACCCTAGGGAATAAAATGACGGTCATTCCAAAGTTTTATCTTGCACGGTATTTACGCAATTATTTTTCAAACGCTTTTTTTTGTAAAAAAAATTGTTTTATGAATTAAAAAAATAACAAAACACTAAAGTTAGCCCAATTTTTTTGTATTATGTGAAAGATTATGTTACACCGAGTAAATAGAGACCCAACATGTCACGCTTTAATTATGCGCACACTCATGGAATGGCGCCAAACTTCGGTACTTAAAAATCTCCATAGGCAACGCTTTATTTATTTTTTACAGGTTACAGTTTAGATTTACAGAGGAAATCTAGTGCTAGATTAGTTGCTGGCACTCTAACGCACGCGGCGATACCTCACATGTGTGGTTTAAACGGCGTTTACATATGTCGGCGGGACTTGCGTGTGCGTTCGCTTCTGCACGCGAGCTATCAGGGACAGGGGCGTTTTCATTTTTTTTTTTATCTTTTTTTTTTTTTTTTTACTTATATTTTATTTTTACACTTTTTTTCATTTTTTATTTTTTTTCCACTTTTATTCCTATTACAAGGAATGTAAACATCCCTTGTAATAGGAAATGTGATTGACAGGTCCTCTTTATGGAGAGATGTGGGGTCAATAAGACCTCACATCTCACCTCCAGGCTGGAAACCATGAGATCGGTGAAAAAAAATTCACCGATCTCATGAATGGTGACTTACAGCCGCAATCGCGGCTTTGTTTACATACGGGGACCCGGGCGTGACGTCATCAGATCGCGCCCGGGTCCTCCGACGGTCATAGAGATGACTGGTGACCATCTGGTCACCAGTCATCTCTATGCTTCCTGCCGCCGCCGACGATTCGTTCTCCGGGCCCCCGAAGGTACAGGTAAGCCCGGAGAAGCACCGGATGGCGGCGGGAGGGGGGGGATGAACCGCCGCTATGATCGTTCTTACTTTGTGCAGAATCGCCGGCTGAAGAGATGGATATCTGGATGATGCCTCTGGCTGCAGGCATCGTCCAGATATTCGCCTGCAATACCCAGGCCGTCAGTTGACGGCCACTTAGGATGGTAAATCCCATCCCAGGCCGTCAATTGTCTATGGCTGGGTATTGAAGTGGTTAAAGGGGCATTAAATACCAGAATTGCATTACATACAGTGTGCAGAGTTCAGGGGGTTACAAAGCAGTCACTTGTAAACACAGAAACCAGACTTCTGTGTTCACAAGTGATTGTGGTGAGCGGGCACCAAAGGGTCTGAGCCAAAGGTGGTGGAACTGAGTTCCACCAAGTTCCCTCAGAAAAAAAGCCCTGGTCCTACTTCACAAATCTAATTGCACCAGAATAGTGTTCCATCATTGGTATCATTGGCAGGAATAGTGTCCCATCATTTGTGTCGGTGGGAGAAATAGTGCCCCATCATTGGTATCAGTGGGAGGAATAGTGTCCCATCATTGGTATAATTGGCAGGAATAGTGTCCCATCATTTATGTCAGTGGGAGAAATAGTGTCCCATCATTGGTATCATTGGGAGGAATAGTGTCCCATCATTGGTATCATTGGGAGGAATAGTGTCCCATCATTTGTGTCAGTGGGAGAAATAGTGCCTCATCGTTGGTATCAGTGGGAGGAATAGTGCCCCATCATTGGTATCAGTGGGAAGAATAGTGTCACATCATTGGGGAAGGTTCCTGCTTGTCAAGATTATTATTTTTTTTTTTATATGTATTTTATGTTATTTTACGTTATTTTCCGATCCACATTTGATTGCAGAGTACTTGCCATGCTCCTACCAACATTTTGAGGCAATTTGCAGCCCTCTATCCCTTTCCATTAGTTTTTTAGAGACATTTTAGTAGTCAAAGATTCCGGTCCCCATTGACTTCAATGGAGTTAGGGTCAAGTTCGGATCCCGAACCCGGATTTTTTTTCCGAAGTTCGGCCGAACCCGCCCATCCAGGTGTTCGCTCAACTCTACGCATGTGTCGATGTGCATTTAACTTGCATGTACATGGGCATTGTGTTGCATTTTTTTGCACCTTGGAATGCCATTTCATATCATCTGTTGTGATAAGTCCCAGGAAGGGTCCAAATACTATTTTAATATCTTCATTTTCAGCTGTGCAAAATGCAGACAGGTTACTTTAAAAAAAACACACACACACACACACATTACACAACATTATGGTGTGAATGAGGCGCATAGAAATTCATTGCTTTCTAGGTGCCCGTTTAGTGAACTGTGTTGATCCGGTGCAGAAAAAAGCAAGTCACTGTGCATAGTATGAACAAGCCCTCAGGAGGTGCAAACCCGAATGTACAACATTAGATTGCACAACCAAAAAACAACTGGGCAAACGAAGGCCGTCTATCGTGGAATATATCACTACCCCGCCAGACTGGTTTGCAGTGTTTGTCTTCAATTATGCTGTCAAACTACAGGCAGTTATAACAAACATTTGTTTTTATAGATGAGATATTGACATACAACCACAATAGGCGATAACTAATAAAATTCCCATACATTAGCAAACGCTGAACAATCAACATCTGGGGCACAAACAGAATATGGAGTCAGGTGCTTTATACACGTATTAGACCCCTCTTGTCCAATATCTCCAATTCTGGCAGGACGACGTGACCATTGGGAAATATACTGGGCATTGTAGATCCCAAAGCTCTGCAAGGGAAAGCCCTCAACTAGATGAGACATTTTAGCCCCAGTCTTATTCCCTTAAAATAGGATGAACACGCAAGTACGCTGGTATAAAAGTGATGTCATAAATATCAAACACGCATATTTGTCAATGAAAAAACGTGATTTAGCAAACTGAACAAGGAATCCAACTAACAGTCAAGATCTGGTTCAACTGCAGTAATGCTAAAAATCAATTTGAGGTCAGATATAACAGAGTGCTTCAGTCTTAAAGGTCTCCCCTTTATTAGAGTAGGGGTCTCCAAACTTTCCAAAAAAAAGGCCAGTTTACTGTCCTTCAGGCTAGGTTTACACTAGTGCAAATTGGATTCGGGTTTCCCTGCATCCAAATCGCAGGAGAGTGTGCCCAGCTCTCTATGGAGCCGGTTCACACATCTCTGTGGTGGCCGCAGAGTGAATTACACGGGAGTCCTGTGCGTCTTTGGCTCAGTTTAAGGTCCGAATTCAGGCAAAAATTCGGGCCCGATTTATCCCCGAAACAGAGAACAGGGACACACCAGACCCCTGCTGTCAGCCACATCCGATCTAAGCGTGAACCCCGCCTCAAACTTTAGGGCACAGGTGGCAAACACAAGGCCCGCTGGCCGAATCCGGCCCTTCAGGCCATTTCATGTGGCCCTCGCACCTCCAGCTAACCTCTGGTCCTCCTCCAGACCCTTACTTTCTGCTTTAAAGCAATGCATCCAACTCCTTCCCAGCAGCAGCATAAGGAAAGAAGGGTGCACTGTGATGTAAGGGAGAATGAGGGACTCAACTTCTGATGGTGGGGTGGCTCTTGACATCTAATATATGGGAAGGTGAAGCCCCCGAAATCTAATCTTACAGATACAACCGGCCCTTTTCAAGGCAAACATAATGCTGATGTGGCCCACAATGAAATAGTGTTTGACACCCCTGCTTTAGGGTGACAAAACTGTGGCCAGTGGGAGAAGAAAATGTCCTGTGTCAATAGGATTTAACAATACCCCATCATTAGCATTAGGGGGAGTAATACAGCTCCGTCAGAATGACAGCCAGGTAACTAGAATTCTCAAACAGTCAGTAGCAGCCCTTGTATTACAACTTACAAGTGTTTTGCCTGTAGAAGCAGATCAATGTTATTCTATGTGTCCATGCACATTGGGATGATAAGAGGCATATTTTAGACCTCATGCACGACGTTTTTACAGCTGCTGTTTTTGGCTTCAGACATTTTTTCTGCAGCCATTAGGCCCTGTACACAGGAGGAGACATGTCCGATGAGACAGGTCCGACGGACCGTTTTCATCGGACATGTCTGAAGGGATATTTTGGTCTGATATGTGTACACACCATCAGACCAAAATCCCCGCGGACAGAGAACGCGGTGACGTATAACACACCGACGTGCTCAAACAAGGAAGTTCAATGCTTCCACGCATGCGGCGGGATTTCGGTCCGATGGTTGGGCGTACTAACCATCGGACATGTCCGACGGACAGGTTTCCAGCGGACAAGTTTCTAGGCATGTCTAGAAAATTTTGTCCGCTGGAAACCTGTCCACTATGCCGTACACAAGATCGAACATGTCTGCTGAAACTGGTCTGCGGACCAGTTTCAGCAGACATATCTCTTCGTGTGTACGCGGCCTTAAACTCCCCAGCACGGTATCCTAAGTGTCCATGCACACATAGGCTGTTAGCAGTTTTTGGCAAAGGCGTTTTCTGTCTGGACAAAAAAAACAAACAGAACCAGTGGGTTTTAAGAGGAGTTTTTTTAGCTGTAAAAAACGCTCTAACTCTAAAAAATAAAAACGCTGAAAAATGCAGCTATTCTGTGTTTTATTTTCGTTCTCCATTTGTTTTTGAGCCATAAGCTTTCGTGGGAGTATAGTTATGCTTAAAGGAAAGTAAAAAAATAAAAAATAAAACGCTGAAAAACGCTACTGACGTTTTTAGAACGTCCCGTGTTCATGAGGCCTTAAAAGGAGGAGTTGTAAAGGTTCATGTTTTTTCATCTTAATGCATTCTATACATTAAGATGAAAAAACATCTGATGTTTGCCTCCCCCCCCCCCCGTTTACTTACCTGAGCCCTCTAGCGTCCTGAGTCGTGAACGAGCAGGCTTCTGGACCGGGCTTTTTGGCTCTTTCATTGGATGATTGATAGCAGCGCTGCAATTGGCTCCCGCTGCTGTCAATCAAACCAATTACGCAGCGCACCGGAGGAGCGGAGCCGAGTGAAACAGTGGGCGGCTATAGGCACCGGCGGTATCACGGGAGCGCGTCCGCAAGCTAACCCCCTTGAGAGAGGGAGGCATGAAGTTTTCTAGCATATAAGCACAAAACTCGCCCAAACTGTGTACAAAAACGTTCTACATGAGCTTTTTTTTCCTGCCAGGGTAACTTAGGCCCAGTGTGCATTTTTTAATTAAACAGAGATGGCGCACCAGCCTTGTGCATTATCCCTAGATAGATTTTATTGAGGCTCTGAGGAAGAAGGTTATCCTTTGAAACACGTCAGCAAACGGTAGTCTCTGCGTCCTCTCCACCTTCTGGAGACAGTGGCCATCAGACCGACAGCCACCATTTAAAGGCTTTTTATATTGCAGTTTCTTTTACATGCTTGCGAGTAGTTTTTACATTGTTACTCCAAAAAATCTATCCAAGGATAATGCACAAGGCTGGTGCACCCTCTCTCTTTTATTCCCTTTTTTGATTGTTAGGATACCCTCATTCTTGAGGGCAGCAAGGCCTGAAACATTATCCATTTTGAACTATCGAACACCTGATTAGCATACTTGTGCGCCTAGAGTTTTATGTTTTCTGCATCTAATCTCAGTAGTAAGGAAACTAGTGTCAGTCCAGTTCCCTCAATCCATAGGACAGCAGATTACGTCAGAGTAAACTTACGGTTGGGGGTGCCTAGAGTTAAACGGTCACACACAAGACGCAGCACTGTAGGTTGGATCAGTCTGGAACAATTCCCGCATCACCTGCTGCACATGAAAACTCGGGAAGTGGCACCTCATCAGTAAACCTGGCCTTATCCTGGAGCAGCTGTGGATATACAGGTCTGTGTGATGGAGACCTAGCACATTGCTCTTCATTGCGTCACCCTTGTGTCTGTAACCATAGCATATGTTTTCCATGTGTCCTACTTAATAGGGGCCTGTTAGAGGTTTCTTATATGAAGAATGGTTTATGGGATTTGAATGCAACTGGTTGGAATTATATAATAATGTATAGACAAAGACCTGTGTTTACCATAGTAACCAATTCTCCCCATTCTGTCTACCCCACGTAAAGGAGAATGTGACTTGACGCTGCCAGCAACACAGATCTTTCTGGTAAATGTTAATCATGAGGCCAGTTTTACACATACCAAGGGTGCTACTCATGCCGGTTATGGAGGGTAAACTTACATTCTTAATAAAACCCACAGTAAAAAGCGGTCTGTATAAGCAGTACTGCACATGTGTGTTGTACTCACTGTGGAACCTAAGGGGTTAATCATCCACAGGGCTTGACAAATTTGCTATGAATCTAGGAGCCAGCTTTTTTTTAATGTAGCGTGGCTAGTCAGCACTTGGGGCAAGGCAAGTATTTTGTGCCGCCTAACTTACTTACGGCAGAGCATCCAGCCAATAACCTCGGCACAATGACAACTCAGGGTTATAGGCTAGCTGGAAAGAATGACAATAAAGCCCTAAAACACCATTATAGGGGGAAACACTTTTTTTTTTTTTTAGGGTGGACCTCCGCTTTAAATTGTCAGTGTTTGAGATTGGTACTTTAAATATGGAAACTATGTTTTTAGGACGCAACAGCACAGTCTGCTGCCCACCTTTGCTCTTCAGGTTACCTGATGTCCGTGTCAACTTGGCCTTCCTACAGCAGTAAAAGTTCAATATTTGATGCATTAAACTTCACTAGGGCAGGCCCTGGAAGATCTGTACTCTGAAAATGCTGCACCATAGGAATTCAGGGCAGATATATAATCAAGATAGTGAAGGAGCAATCGTATCTCTGTCATACACATCTGCCAGGAATTTAGCTGTCTGGAGGTTATGTGATCAAAAGGCTTAGCGTGTCAGCATGCTCTTTTTTATCCACATCACAAGAATATTTATTAGGGGACCAAGCAAGAAAAAAAAATAATGTGAACACACACATCTATAGACTTAATCAGCTGGATGTGTGGGGTGCTTGGTGTAACAGGAGGGCGTGGGACCCAAAAGCTCTTACAAAATATGACCAGGAAATAATGGACATATCTTGGATTGCTTTAACATGGGACTGTAATCCACAATATATTCAAGAATGTCTGTAAGAACTAATTACAGGTTGTTGATTCTGAACTGTACAGGTTAATTAAAGGGGGATTCATTCAATGTGGGAACACATACTGTGAGGGGTTAATGTCGTCTGCTACTGTGATATAAATGAACCTTAGGATGGCTCCTAAAGATCTTTCATTGTGTTATGCTAATTGACACTGTATTGTGTGAATTTCTATTGATGATAGAGGTGTTTTGTGATTTAGCACAGTCTAAAGGTCAGATGTCTGACTAAAAGATGTGTATTGGAGGCTCGTTCGTAACCAGTGTATGATGTTGTGGGTGGAGTGTGTCACTGTCCATTTGATTACTGCAGCATCCTTTTTGTGTATATAAGAGCCTGCTTTCTCAATAAAGATGGTCTATTCCTGTTGAACCAGAGAACAGAGCTGTGTCTCGTTTCTGGGGAATCTGTATGGGCCAGGTTCGTGTCGCCAGATTGTGGAGTGTCGATAAGCTGTCTTGGGTTGGTGGAATGGAATATCGTAAACGGCGTTAACCCTTGACAGTTACACTTGGCAATAGAGCCAGCATGTAATAATGGAGTTGTATCATACAAACACATGGAATTAAAGTCGATTTTAGATCGAGCAAAGGAGGGTTAGGCCAGTCATACATGGGGCAAATTTATCTTCTGCAACCACGGTTTGGTGAGGATTCCCTTATCAACACACAGGGGAAGTTATACCATCGAAGAAGACAGTGATTAATCGGTAACAGCTATAGCAGCAGCTAGCTATATTTATAAGAGACTGCAGCAGGCTGATTGTACCCAAATTGATCGATCAATTCACTTGGTACATTCACCCTGCCCATCAACAGTTCAAATCTCAGCCAGTTTCTGCTGAACCGGCCGAGATTCCAAACCGTGTATGGCTGGCCTTATAACCAGTCAGGTACTTTTTTTTTCTGAATCCCTGCAAGTTAAAAAAAATCCCCTACGTCAACCCCCCAGTTCACCAAAATTAGTGTCCCCATTGGAAGATTTCCCTTCCATTTAAAAAAATTGGGGATTTTCTTTAAGGTTGGGTTTGCACTGTGTGGCGTAGCTCGCAGCAGGAGGTCCAGTGTGTGCCCATTCACCATTTCAGGTCCGAATTATGTCAGAACTTTTGGCTAAATTCAGACCTGAAACAGGGCCAAGGACACACAGGACTCTTCTGCAGCGGCCCAGAGAGCTGGCCACACTCACCACCGGAACAAGTTATAAGAAAAGGAAGAAAATCAAGATTCACAATTACTCCCTATCTGTAACCATTGTGACCATTTTATGAGCTTAGATGGTCTTCCAGTAAAAACCAAAGAACTGCTGTAGGTAAAAAGGGTATGTTCCTCAGGGTTCTTGTATATACCAGCAGCAGCCTCCAAAACCTTCTTAGCAACATTTTGACAGTCAAAGGTTTGGCAGTTCCTGATAGTGCCAAAGCTTCCCACCCTTTTCCTGCTTTTTTCACATTCCGATTGGACATTGTGGCAGTCCATCATCAAGAAGGGCCAAGACCCACTCAGTATTCTTCTTCTTTTTTTTTTAAGATATTGTATTTGGTTGTAGAGGTTCCTGCAGATATGCAGAATGTGTAAGCACTTTGAGGTGTCTGGACTTTATCCACAGCAGTTTAATTTTTGTTTTTAAGGTAGTCTCTTTAGGGCCTTATTAATACAAGCTTCAAACAGGGTTCCGATATAGGTTCTCGAAGATCCCATTAAGTATCAGGCCTCAGTGCATTTGTGCATTTGTTTAGCTGCAGCACCTTAAATTGAAAGTGCCATGCAACATTCACACCACACCTTACACTGCCCAGCTAGCAACTAATACTGGTCAACCCTGATGGTCCCTCACTATTGGTATGCCAATTGGAGCCCATCTGCAAATTCACACAGGTGCTGGATGCATTTCTGCATGTAAAGAGCCAATGTGAAAGCTGCACAAAACAGGACCAAAGTAGACTGAAGAAGGTGAAAAAATAAAAAAAATAAAAGCTTTGCCGAGTTGTTCTAAAGCGAGAACATTTGTGTAAACCTTCCTGTAGAATTAGATGGAACGTGGCCAGCCAGAGCTTGTGAGGACACAATGTTGTACAAGGACAATGGAGGAGAAGGAGCATGCAGTGCATTGGACACTGAAGGAGTTAAGAATATGATGCAGATGTTTGGCGTGACGTGGTGGAGCTGCTCGGGTCTCTGACACACACGGCTATCACCTAACAGGCTGACAAATCCGGCTTCTCTCCAGATAAACAAGAACAATCCAGAGGAGCCGATTCAACTCTTACTACACATAATCACAGTTAACCCTGCAGGCACAACATTTTCAAACTATGTTAACTTAAAGGGTTTGTGGTGGTGGGGGTACAGAATATTCATCGTAGTATACTGCAATCTTACCCTACAGTTAAAAGTTTGCAATAGAAAAGCGAAGGATGAAATTTACAATCAAATATACAAACCATAAGAAACTTGTCAAAGGACAGGTATATACGATCATCAAAAGGCCTCCTGGCCATGTCCAATGTTGTCATGAGGTCATCTGCCCACCTTCAGGCAATACACATAATGCATACCTTCAACATTACAAGTTTTAGAAAATTAATGACATCTTTTACCACAATGTATGTAGAGCAAAGCCCCAACACCCAACCCCCAATTGGCCACGTACTTTGCCCATAAAGGAATAATTCAAAATGATTGCTCAAAGTCCAAGTGCCTTTTTTTACCACTACTGGTCATTTATACCTGCTTTTTGAAATATAAATAGAAAAATGCAGTAATTTAGAATCTGGATGAAAACAATGTTTAACACTTTTGTTAGTTAAAAAAAGAAAAAGAAAAAAAAAAATATATGAACAGAGCTTTGCTTCCAAAAGAGGAATTTAAATTTAATTTGTATACCAAAGTGGTTATTTTATGAAAGGTAAAATCTTAACAATTATAAAATGTTGAATGTTTACATTGCTATCTAGCATTTTTGTGGCCTGGCTATGGGTAGACACCTAATGTAACGCACCTCATCCCAAAATTTTATAAGGAAACAACAAAGAAGAGACGGCACTATAGCGGTGCGGTTAGTTATACAAAATTGATAAAATTAGAGCAATATTACTGAATCAATTCGCAATAGGGTGATTCCAGAATGGTGGTTGCATCAGTTATGGGCTGAGAAGTCATACGTAGTCCCACCGTGTTGCATCAGTTATGGGCTGAGAACAACATGTTGGGACTAAGTATGATCTTCTCAGCCCATAACTGATGCAACCACCATTCTGGAATCACCCTATTGCGAATTGATTCAGTAATATTGCTCTAATTTTATCAATTTTATAGAACTCATTAATAAAAATTATTGTATATTTTTCACTAAGTGGTATTTGAGTCTTCCATTGTGTTCGATATTTAGTCTAACAGCACCTCTTTAGTCCTGTCTCTTCTTTGTTGTTTGTATTGCTAGATCAGCATCAGTCTACTTCCCACTATTCAATACGGAGTGAGTAACTTTTTATCCTGTGTGGCTGGTCATAAAAGGATACCAATACTAATTTTAGAGCAGCCTTTCTCAACCTTTTTACCCCAGTGGAACCCTTGAAATAATTCCCAGGTCTCAAGGAACATCCTGCTAAAATCACTTCTTTGGGGGCAAGTGGGAAAAATGTCCCTTACATTGGTGATCATTTGGAGGAATGTCACCCTTATGGCTCATTTACACTTACTTTGGCTTCAACACACATTATAGCA
Source organism: Rana kukunoris (assembly GCA_029574335.1). NCBI lineage: Eukaryota > Metazoa > Chordata > Amphibia > Anura > Ranidae > Rana > Rana kukunoris. The sequence continues at coordinate 66,217,453 of CM056059.1, read as the reverse complement.
CCTACCGCTTCAACATGCTTTTATGATGTGTTTGTATTGCTTCAGTGGTGCTTTGATTAAGCTTTGGTGATAGTCTTGAAGCTTGGCAGATGCTGTGTGTGTGTGTGTGTGTGTGTGTGTGTGTGTGTGTGTGTGTGTGTGTGTGTCGATATCTCATGCCTGCAAATTTCTCCAAAGGGAAGCTAAAGCTGAATTAAAACCTCAAAAGTTGCAGGTGCTTCAAGCAAGCATTGCCATAGAGTTCTATTGAGGCTTTGAAGCCTCACTAAAGCGACACTGGGTATCATTTTTGAAGCAAAGCCAAAGCAAACACAAGGTGTAAACAGGACTGTAAGCCAACCATTTTTTTTTTTTTGTGACAGGGGTTTTGGCATTCAAAGAGCTTTAACAAAGCCATGTTTTTAAACAATTGTAAACTAGCCCTTACAGATAGCTGAACAAAAAAGATCTCTGGTGTCCTTCTGCTGACTCTACCATGTGGCATAGGGCTCAGGAATTTGGCAGGCACCATCAGATGGAAGGTCAATGCACCACAGCTCAAGTAACTAGCATTCTCTGGAGAATCCCTAGGTTTTTATGGAACTCTTGTTGGCAATAGGTGTTTTAGAACATTACATACATTTTAAAGCGGAGCTCCACCCATGAAAACAACATTTTGCCATGTTTAAAAAAAAAAATACTCACCCGAAATAGCTGTTGCTATGCGGAAGTCCGTAATCTGCCTCACCTGCACCGCGGTCCGATTTCTTCTTGTCCTTCTCCTTGTGAATGGGGTGCGCTGCTTTCTGGGAACTGTGTGTGTTCTCAGAGAGCAGCGCGCCCATTCACAAGCCAGCATGAGACTCGCGCAGGCACAGTAGGAAACGGGCAGTGAAGCCGTACGGCTTCACTGCCTGTTTCCCATAGTGTGAATGGCGGCGCGGGACTCGGAGCGATCGCGGGACCGGCATCGGGGGGGCCATCAGCGCGGGTGCCTAGGACAGGTAAGTGTCCTTATTTAAAGTCAGCAGCTACACTGTTAGTAGCTGCTGACTTTAAAAAAAAAAAATTTCGCGGCTGGAGCTCCGCTTTAACTACTGGGATTTAAATGTCAGATAGCTACCAGAATCTACCACCTTTGACTGACCGCCGGAGTTTGGTTAATGGTGACATTTAAAATGGTCTTGTATCAGTTCAATGCACATTTTGATGCATGGAAGTTTAATTTCATACATTGCTTTTAGACTCATAATTTGAGAAACACAGTCAGTTAGCCTCATTATTTCTATTAATACAGTTGGAATCACAACGTTTTACTAATAAAAAAATAAAAGGTTGTAGAAAATTGCAATTAAATTGATATAGAAAAATAGACAGCAATCCCATAGAAGGCGACCTATTTTTGCATTGCATTCAAATAGGGTAGTTTCAATTGCATTGCCTTGTGGTTAATCAAAAACACAATTTTATGAATTGTTTGCTTTGCGATTGCAACAAAAAATAAATAAAAAAATAAAAATGGATAATGGATTAGCAGCATTGTTTTTTGTGCCACTCTTCTGTTGGGTGGCGATCCCAGTGGGTATTACGTCTGTGATGACTCAAGTAGTATGGGAATATATCTCGCCGCCTGCCATTCTAGACAGATATAGCTGCCTGTCTATGACCAAGCCTTCAGTGTAAACATATCATGGAAGGACATCTACATACTAAATAAGCAATTCAACCCCATAAACATACAAATATGACTAAATCAACACAAACATACAATTGCCATTTAATTAAAACTTGTATAAACCCAAAGAAAAATAAATTACTTCGTACACACTACACAAAGCCATTGGTAATTTAAAATGTATTGAGTTTTTGATTAAACTAACATAGAAGCATAATAGATGTGTGAAATTATTTCATACATTATAAGCACCTTCATACAGTGTACATATTCACTATAATCAGAGGAAATTCTGCCACTCCCACAGGATGTACATTAAAAGTGACATCTATAATAATAGAGTTTATGGTTATAAAAATACAATCCCTGGTAGTTTATTTGAAGTAACACGCCCATGATACCATAACATATAATATTTATAAAGTAGGATTAACACACCTCTAACTGAACACACCACTTATGTATGGAGCACAGCAACCAACCAAATGCATGCTGGGAAACACAGGGCCCCATTCTCCTTTTGCGCCAAAGTACAGTACTTACAAACACCAAATCCCAGAATCTGCGTAATAATCCGCCTCATCACAACAGGAAAAATAAGATAAAGATTAAAGCAATTACGGGATCATCACGGTGATGGGGATTAAGTACCACATTGGCTTTCAGCTGAATTGGACAAACAAACATTCAATTGTTGCGTACTAAATTTTTTTTAGGCAGGAAAATTTGAGGGGTGTATTTATACATATAGAGCAAGTTTTTTTTTTTTTTTTACAAGATTGCAAATGCAGAATAGTATGTTTCCCAAGTAGTTTTAGTCAACTGTTTTTTTTGTTCTCATATCAAGTTTATCAGTTTTCAAACACTTTATATTAAATATTTTTATTTTTTATTTAGAAATTTATGGATCTGCAATATTTAGGAAAAAAATGTATTATATTATACTCAAACAATAAAAAATAAATAAACAAAACAACTATACATTCCCTTTAAAAGGGAAACCAGGTGCCGTTTCACACTAGAACTCTGGTGCGGTCTAGTTTTGCCATGAAAAGAGAAGTATGGGAATAGTTTTTTGCTTTTTTTTTTTAAATCATATTTACCTAGCTGGATGCAGCATCAGTGCGATACTGCATCTGTCCCCCACAGGCTCTAACACTGAGAACTGAGCAATCAAACACAGCTGATTGCTCAGTTCTCAGAGAAGATAAGCAGATAACTGGTGAGAGTACTCACCGCTGTCTGCCCCCCCCACCCCTCTGCTCACTGAGGCGCTGTGGAGGGGGCAGGAGCAGCATCCTGCTCAGGCTCTCATAGGCTCACTGAGAGGCTGCTCCAGGTCCCAATTCAGGCATGTGGGCAGATCCCAACCATATGGTCACAATCTTTCCTGAGTCTGGACCGGCTCTGAATGAACTGCACTCCTGTGATCCACAGGAAATGTACAGCCAAACAAGCTTTGGCTGTACTTCTCCTTTAACAATATAGTGGGACCTGCATGCAGATTGCAAGGACAGCACGTTTACCTGCAGAACATGCCTTTCCTGAACCATGTTTTGGTGTGAATCATGCCTAATGGTTTTGGGTTCCTTAGGGTTGTTTTTGCAAATCAGATAATGGTAACCAGGACAAATAGAGAGGGGGAATCTCCTTACAGGGGGGTAACAGCAATAAAAACCTGACAGGTGTTCTAATCGATCGCCACTCTATCCTAAACAAAAAAAAAAAAAAGTTTTGCCTTCAGTTATACTTTTAAATTATAATAACGTTGGCTTTCCTCTCATTACCATTCATGAGGCAGCAATCAAGAGTAAGAATGGCTTCACACTGCCCTGCTGCGCTTTTGCTAAAGCATCGCTAACTTGCCGATTTCATGCGGGTTAGCTGCGCTTTCCCATGGACTTCTATCAGGTCCTGAAATTTGGTGCGGTTTCAGACAGCGCACAAAAACTCCAGCATGCTGCATCTTTGGTGAACTTACTGTTTTTAAAGGTAACGTTATTGTACACAAAGTATGCGAGTACAAAAAAGAAAAAAACAGAAAATATAGCAAACAATGCTCAGACATCACCATATAGAATACACAGTATGTCCAATTCAGTACACGTAGATCGATCCATAAAGGCTCGTAACACACGATCGGTTCAAACCGATGAAAACGGACTGAGGTTCGTTTTCATCGGTCCAAACCGATCGTTTGTAGGCCCCATCTGTCCATTATCCTTCAGTCAAAAAACAGATGGCTTGCTTTAAAATTCAACCGATGGACGGCTAACCGATAGGTCAAAACCGTTCGTTAGTACGCACGAGCATCGGTTAAAAATCCACGCATGCTCAGAATCAAGTCGACGCATGCTTGGAAGCATTCAACTTTGTTTTTTTCAGCACGTCGTCGTGTTTTACGTCACCGTATTCTGACACGATCGGTTCATGAACCGATGGTGTGTAGGCACATCAGTCCATCAGTCAGCTTCATCGGTGAACCGATGAAAACGGTCCGTTGGACCGCTTTCATCGGATGGACCGATTGTGTGTACGTGGCTTAAAAGGTCCCCAACTCCTGTCAGTACGTTTAGTATTAGGTGGTAAAGAACTTACCCATAAGTCCCAGATTTTATGGAACTTACAAGGGCAACCTCTGGCTTCATACGTCTACTTATACAGCAGGGTAGGGGGATATATGGAGACTTTCATTGCATAGTTATAGATTTTTTAGCATAGAACAGAACTAAACGTAGGAAAAGTTGGGAGGTTTTTAGTAAGAGAGTCCTCATCAATGTGTCCAAGGAGGATTGTAAAGTCTTGTTTTTTTTTTTATAAAATAACTAATGTTATACTTAAAAAATAAATATATAAGCTTTGCTCCTAAAATAACGTATTAACCAAATATACAAATAAAAATAGAAAAAAAAGAAAATGAAATCAATAAATGAAAAATCACATGTCCCAAATCATAAATCATGAAACGTGTGTAAAGTCCACCAGTGAATATTGAAAACTGGAGATTCTTCCAGTGGAAAGTGAACAAACAGCAACAATATGAGACTAATGTGAGTTAATGAGACAAAACAAGTGAATCCACCACCACACAAAGTGCACGCTTAACAACAGCACAAGTTTAGACACTTGTGGCCAATACCCAGCCAGGGCCTTTACCTCCAAAGACTTCAGGTGTCTGGTCAAGCCATATGGTGCAGTAAGCAGTCAATCCGAAAGGTGGTTAGTTTGCAGGCCCACACACAATATCAGCTAGGAAAAAATATCAGCTCAAAAAAAAAAAGCAGGGGAAAACAGCGCGGTGACGTCAGCACGTTGCTCCTCCCATGTTATACTTACCTGCTCTGTGTAGTTTTTCACAGAGCAGCCCCGATTCTCGGGTGACTTCCTCCTATTGAGTGCCCCCACAGCAAGCAGCTTTCTATGGGGGGCACCCGAGCCCAGCTGCAGCTCCGTGTGTCCATTCAGACATGGAGCCATGACCCAGGCCTTGCCCTTTGTCTCTTCTCATTAGCTGACTGACTTTGATTGACAGCAGCAGGAGCCAATAACTCTGCACTGCTGTCTGAGCCAATGAAAACAACAGTCTTGGGCATCCAAGACACTCCTGCAACATTGCTGGATCTAAATGGACCTCAGGTAAGTATTGGGGGGAGGAGGGCTGTTGCACACAGAAGGCTGTTTATCTTAATGCATAGAGATAAAGATAACATGTAAAAAAGCTTCTGCCTTTACAACCACTTACGGACCGCCCACCGTCTTTATATGGTGGCACTTTGGAGTGGAATATCGTTGATATGACAGCAGCTATCTGCCATGACCCCGGTATCCACTTCTTCAGTGGGCGGTGCGCTTTCAAATAGAAATGGTCTCAGCGGTGGATTCACCGCAAGATCACTTTTAAATCGGTGGTGGGATAGGGCCCCCCTCCCGCCGTTCTCCGATGCCTTCTGCTGCTTAGCGGGGCTGTTGACAGCAGCGGAGGCGATCACGTCCTCTACCCTGCTTGGCATGGAGCAGAGTGGAAGATGGCCCTCGCTCGTTTCCATACAATTGTAGGTCGGAAGCAACATCAAAACGTCACTTCCATAGCTCTTAAAGAGACTGTTGTCTTATTTATTTTTAATTAAAAAAAGTGTGTGTGTATATATAATATGGTTTGGGGTTCTAAGTAACTTTCTAGCCCAAAAAAAAGGCTTTGAATGAATGAGAAACTTATATAGCGCGGTACATGCGAACCAAATCGCCTCTGGGCGTTTTAACTTGTAAACAAATCGGAAAAATAGACCCGGTCTTAAAGCGATTAGGGGTTACAGATAGTCAGTATTTGGGTAACTGAACCGATTAAAGCGGTGACCTGCGACCAGGACACTCTAACATTACCATGCCATATGATAAAATGTGCCATCAGCTAAGGAGCACTTAGATCAGGCAGCAGAGGGCAATCTATTTAGCCAGAAAAGGAGACATGGAATATAATTTGGTCTGGTTAACTGTCCCAAGAGTCAACTAACCAGATTTTTTAAATGAAATCCGGGGACATATTTTTTTTACTAGTAATGGCGGAAATCAGCGACTTTCTGCCCATTGCCGCCGCCTGCCTCACAGCCTATCAAGTCTCACTCTACGGGCCCCAGCTACTGCTGGGTGGGGAGCGGAGGAAGATCACTCCGCCAGCAAAGGCAAGGAGATAAGCAGTCAGGCGGCTGGCCGGGACTTGAGCCAAGGCAGAAGAACATGCGAGTAGCGCTGAATGGGCATGCACTCAAAACTGAAGAAATATTCCCTCCGTTCCGACCAGCACATGATCATCAGAAAGGGGCACAGATAAGCTAGTAGGAGCGGCAGAGAGAGGGTGTGTAATTCAGATTTTATTTTATTTTTTAGTCTTTGAAATTGCCCCAGCTCCTGTTCAAATCCAATCTGTGGACAAAACCAGGGACAGACTTGGTCCGGGGACAGTGTCCTCAATCCGGGGACTGTCCCCGGAAACTGGGGATGTCTGGTCACCCTACCCTAGAGGAGATAACCGTGGGGACTTGTATGGGGTTGGTGAGATTTCTGAAAATGCACCAAAACGGTAGGACCTCATAGAAGTCTATGGGAAAGTGCTGCTAACCCACATGAAGCCAGCAGGTTAGCTGCACTTTTCCCAAAGCACAGTGGATCATCTGGGCCAACGTTATAGGTTACCTCCATTCTTCCTTGCTTTATTATCAGAGATAAACAGATCATGCATTGGTCCATTCCTACACAGGACTCCTGAACTCGCAGCCACAAGCTAAAACAACCCAAACGTCTCATCCAATCTAGGCCTTGACTTTGAAGGGTTAACCCGCAAAACAATAGAGTTCCTGTCAGTAACTACCTCACAGCAATGTGTTATCGTCAGTTCTGAGGTGCCAGCTTCCCCAAATCACACCAAGCACGACAGAATTCACATCCTTCCTGGTCAACTGGAGCCAAAACAAAAACTGGAATTTAGCTGTAAAAACAAATAACATAAATCCCCCATGGCGAGACAAGACAATGAGATTTTTCACATCACGAAGAGCTGAGGTGAGGGCTGGGAAAGCTGGAAATTGTTTTTCTGCAGAGTGCTCCTTGCGGCATTGACAGGAGAAGAAACATAAAGCAGAGCTGGAATTTACAGCCGCTCGGCTATGAGAAAAGCAATGGAATGTTGTAACAGGTGAAAAGGAGCAAGACAAGACAAGAGTCTCATTTGATAAGAGTCAAGCACTAGAGATAGAGATTTGTGTAAACCTAAATCAGATGAGTGCTAAAATATTTGGTCATTTAAAGCTGAACTCCAGCTAATATAAAAGGAACAAAATAAAAGCAGCTCTGTAATCATGACTACACTGTGATTTTTTTTTTTAAATGCAAGTAGTGCTAAGCCTGCCAGACAGTTCTAAACACGGCTGGTTCAGCAGGGACTGGCTAAGATTCAATCCATGTATGGGCAGGCTGAATGTACCCAAATCGATTGACCAACTTGGGTACAACCAGCCCGTCAGATTTTTCATGCGATTACCAACAGCAGCTATAGCCGCTAGCAATAATCACTGTTTTCTCTCCCCCCCCCCCCAGGAGAACACAATAGCTCCGCAGGAGGGTTCCCCCTCCCCCCCATCAACACAGCCAGTTGGTTGCAGGGAAGAAATTACCAGCTTTAGTATCTGAATTTGACAAAGTATTAGGGCCCTTTCACACCAGCGGACCGCATGTCCGTTTTTTCATGCATCCGTTTACGGATGAAAAAGGGACATACATGTATCCCTATGGGATAGCGGGTGTCAGTGGATGACCATCCACTGACACCTGATCTCATCGGTGTCCGCTATGCTCCAATTCTGCAGACGGAGGAAAATACTGGGAATCGTCACACACCGCTATTAGATGGAAAGAAGCCGGCCGCAGTGGAGGAACAGCAGAGCGAGGCCTGGAGGAAAGGACTGACTGACCTGAGGATCACTTCCACTATATGAATTTGTTTAACGCCTATTTTAACCTCGCTAAATGTGAGTTGCCTGTACTTCATTTTTGTATTAAAGCGGAGTTCCACCCTTAAAACCACTTTGTTTCATCCCATCCAGCATACTGGCATCAGCGCCAGTATGCTGTTTTTTTTTTTATTTAATCCATGTACTTACTTTATAACAAATCATTTAATTTTGTGTGCACCGCGGTATGTCGCCGCTATAAGGCGTCACGCTTTCCGGAAACAGCCGATTAGCAGTCGGTTCTTCTCGGCGCCTGCGCACAGACCCAGGAGCTGACTGCGCAGGCGCCGTATATAGCCGCGTCACGCCCTCCGAAAAAAGCCGAACTAGGACCGGCTATTTACGGCGCCTGCGCAGTCAGCTCCTGGGTCTGTGCGCAGGCGCCGAGAAGAGCCGAACGCTAATCGGCTGTTTCCGGAAGGCGTGACGCCTTATAGCGGTGACATACCGCGGTGCGCAAAAAATTAAATGATCTGTTATAAAGTAAGTACATGGATTAAATAAAAATAAAAAAACAGCATACTGGCGCTGACGCCAGTATGCTGGATGGGATGAAACAAAGTGGTTTTAAGGGTGGAACTCCGCTTTAAATTGCTTTTAAACAGCTACACCCAGAGGCTCCTCTCCCTTGTTTTTTTTACAAGCAGCCAATCAGCTGACAAGAACCATGCTGAAAAGAGGAGACAACATGATCTAGAGATGAGCTCATCTTTGTGCTACTTCTCCTTCCACTGTCCAATCACAGACTAGGGCAGGTCCAGGACAACCTGGGCTCAGGCAAAGTGGGTTGACTAATAGATACAAGAACATACAAGTACTGCGGGAAATTTATAGACTAAAGACGATTATTGCAGCAAAAGCTGCTTTTCTTATTTTATCTTATAATGAGCCATTTAATTTTCTTTTTTTTTTTAAGAAAAAACAAAAGCTAGCCCATTTGTTGTACAATGTGAAAGATGTTACGAGTAAATAGATACCCAACATGTCATGCTTTAAAATTGTGCATGCTCGTGGAATGGCGTCAAACTACTGTACTTCTCCATAAGCAACGCTTTCAAAATTGTTACAGCTTACCACTTTAGAGATACAGAGTTGGTCCTGTGCTAGAATTATTGCTCTCGCTCATACAATCACGGTGATAGCTCAAATGCATGGTTTGAACATTGTTTACAATTTGGGCATGACTTGCGTATCCGTTCTGCACATGAGCCACGGAGGGATGGGCCGCTTTAATAAAAATAAGCAAAAAAAAAATAGCCATTGGCCGAATTAGATAGGTACCAGGCTTACCAACATTTGCCCATATCCTACTGTACCCAACACTTAATCCAAAAAATAAAAGGTTTTGGCTTTAGAAAATTTAGATTAATGCGTAAACTCAGTCATGACTGGTCCTCTTGGAATTGAAACTCAAGCAGATGGCAGAATTTTCAATCACAAATGGTCCCTTTAACATAAAGTACACTAAACTGCACCATTAAAACAAATACCTCAAATATTTGAAGTAAAAAGTAAATGCACAAAGGTTTGAAATGAAAAAACGCCGGTGACCAAGCTACCATATGTTTTATCCGGGAAGCAAGATAGATTATATTCTATAGAAAACAGAAGGGATTTATAATGCAATCCATATGAAGCAACAAGGCTCACCCCCTCCCCTCCACAGCAGCACATAAAGTACATATATTCATGTGAAGAAGACAGAATTAGAGAGCAAGTTAAAAGTAGCTGGGTATATATACAGGGGAAGATTTTCTAAAACGGGAGCACGCAAAGTCTGGTGCAGGGCTGCATAGAAACTTCCAGGTTTTCTTTTCAAAGCCTAATTAAACAAGCTGAGGTTAGAAACCGATCTGGGGGTGTCATTGAAAATGTATTGACACCCGCAGCGGTTCGCAGAGGGAAGTGTGAACTGCCTGCGGGAACCGGCGCTGCAATCGCATTGGTTCCCACATCACTATAGTGTGAACCCAGGCTGAAGCACCAAGAAATCATAGACGATTGCCGTCTCTGTTTACATTACATGATCAGCTGTCATTGGCTGACAGATCACGTGGAAAGGGGTCGGGATCCAGCGACTGATCACAGAGAGCAGACTCGCTGATCACAGAGCCCCCCGTGCGCAACCTGCAGGGGGCACGCAGGCTGTTTGAGAACAGAAGGACATCCATGGACGCCCTACTGGCAAATTAGCTCTGCACGTTAGCCATCTATCAGCTATAGTACGGATCTGAAGAAGTTAAAAAAAACGCGTCCAATGCCACATTTTGAAGCAAGTATAAACAAGCCCTAAAGGTACCACTGATAGTAAAAGAAAGATGAAATATAATTTCAATGTTCATTAATATCTCATTAAATAGTTAAGGATGATGAAAAGGAAAGGGCTGGTAGAGACTCTCACATGCTAAAGCCAGTACACATAAAAATGTAGCCCCATCGTAGGACATGAAGAGAACCCATAATTTCCCTGGTGTGTACCCCGCTTAATAAGAGAGTCTTGTTTATCCCGATTGCACGTGACAAGGACAGAAAAAAAGATATCAACACAACACTGAGGAGTTTTCTTCACACTGCATAACACAAAATGACACTCTCAGACTAAATGGATACAAGAGTGTTTAAAGTGTTTATCTTTATACATAAAATATTATCTGCTTGACAGGTAACAGAATAAATAGAATATTTTGTAGATTTTCATTTTAAACTGCATTTAGTAGGAATCTGTCAGAATATAAATAAAGGAGCTGCTAGTGCCATCTTGTTTTGATGAGTCAAAGTGGGGGGCCATCAAGCCTGATTAACGAGGTACTATGTGGTAAGTCACTAACCCAGAACAAGCATATGAATATTAAGTCTGGTGACACTTTCCTGGCTGCATACTCATACTGAAGAATAAGAATACCGGCGACAAAAACGTACACTTTTAGTCTAGGTTCACAATGTGGTGTGATTTGAGGTACGTTTTGTTCCGCAATTTGAAGGATCATGTCCATGCAACTTGATGCAGGTTCAGCATATATGTGAACGGCTTCCATAGAAAATCATGTTATTTCACGCGTTCTGGAACCAGTTGGCAATTATAATTTGCTGTCAAAATACACAAATCAGTGCTGCAGCCTATCACAGCTGATCGAGCAAATATACCAACACAAAAGTCAATTGGTCTGTTAAACCAAAGTGGCCACACACGGGTCGGAATTCATCTGGTTCATGTATGAAAGCTTAAGGGATGTGACAAACTGTTCAGCAAAAGTGACAGTGAAAGGGATTGGGCCAAATTAGAATACTGCCAGTTGGGCCTGAACAGTTGCAGATGGTTTCATTTGCAAACAGTCCTCAGAATACAATATATTTTACAATAGTGGTCACTTTAAGTGAACGTGTGATTTGCACAAGCTAAACTAAACAGATTAATTTTAATTAGCCCACATGGAGCGTGTACTTTCGTTCCTCTCACTATCCTGCCATTCTGTTTGGATATCATGAGTGAAGAAAAGTCACGTGTAAACTCCCAGTTGTTGCAGAAAGATTAGTTCCTGTCGCTTTGCCCTGAGTTTCTTGTGAAGTAGTACACATAGAAAAAACATGTATGCAGACAACTTTCTGTGAACTTCTACAGTACATAATCCTCCACCCCCACCCCCGTTCCAGTGATCTTCACTGTGTGGTCCTGCTAGGTGGCACACAGTTTTTCTAGCTAGAACGTGCCACACGGCTTGTTTTCATAATAGGCATGCACATCACAGTCCTATTCATTCTCATTGGTCAGCTGAAATATGGCTCATTCAAAAAAATTAATGGGGCTGTGGTACATATGTGCACTATGAAGAAGGGACGCTGAAAATTCTGGCTAGAAGGCTGTGCAATCTTGGGTATGACGAATGTTGAATATCGCTGAAGAAGCAAGATAATTTTCATTTATTTCCAATTTTGAGTTATAAATCCTGTTATTTTTATCATCTGTGTCCTATAGGGGGGATTTCCCTTCACTTCCTGTCCCATAGCCAAAACAGGAAGCAAGAGGAAATCCCTCTATTGCCTCGTTTCCACTGAGCGGATCGGTTTGGTACGGTTCGCTATTTTGGGTGTTTCCATTATGAAAGCGTGCCAAAAAAGCGAACCGTACCGCACCAGCAAGGGTCCTGCTTCAGATGAGGGTCCAGAGAGAGTGGAACGGTTCCATTAGGGCGGACCTACAAATACATCTCACTGATTGGTGGACGCGCTAGGAATTTTTTCTAAAACCTGAATGGTCCCTGACGGTCCGATTTGCAGTGGAAACGCTCACAGGAATAGACCGGTCCCATCCTAACCACTCCGAGTTTACTGACCCGAACCGTTCCATGCAGTGGAAACAAGGCATAAGGCTCCCTTCATAGCCGGGCATTTTGAATCGCAGGTAGAATCAGCGCTATTCTGTCAATTTCAAAACGCTCTGCTAAAATGTTTTTTTTCTTTGTTTGAATTTCTCACTTCCGGTTTCTCCTCAATAAGCTTGCCCCCATCATCTGGCTGGGAGTTAGTCAGCCAGAACAGCTTACCGAGGAGGAACAGGAAGTGAGAAATTCAGACAAAGAAAAAAAAAATTTAGAAGGGAAAGCGATGGAAAAGGTTAGTGAACCAACAATGCACTAGCTTAAGTGCCGGTTCACACAGGGGCAACCCGACTTACAGCGCGACTTTGCAAGACAACTTCAGCGCAACTTGGAGCAACTTACAACACGACTTGAAGTTGCCTCCAGGACAGGCGACATTGGCTGTGGCCAATCATAGAATAATCAGCTCTGTGGGAGGGAGGGATTTGCGTGAGTAAACTATTTTCTTTTCCTGTAAAGTTGTTTCAGTTAAGAGAGTAATCTGAATTTGAAGGCAACTTCCACTGAAATCTTTGGGTATAAGTCAGATAGAAGTCGCCTTGAAGTAGTACAGGAACCTTTTCTGAAGTCGGAGCGACTTCAGAAGTGTACATTAAGACAGCTCTCATTCACTTCAATTGATTTTCTCATGTCAGGCGACACAAGTCGGATCCCAAGTCGTGGTAGTGTGAACCGACACTAAAAGGAACCTATTTAACCACTTCTCTACCGAGGACGTCATATGACGTCCTCCACTTTGTGTGGGGATATCTGAATGATGCCTGCAGCTACAGGCATCATTCAAATATCGCCGTCTTCAGCCGGCGATTCTGTGCACCATAAGAACGATCAAAGCGGTGGAACCGCCGCTTGACTGTTCTTATAGGCAGCGGAAGGGGACGTCCCCCCCCCCTCCCGCCGCCATCCGGTGCTTCTCCGGGCTCTCCCGTGCCATCGGGGGCCCGGAGAGCAAATCGGCCGGCGCTCGCTGCAGATCCATAGAGATGACTGGTGACCAGATGGTCACAGTCATCTCTTTTTTCCACCGATTTCATGCTTGTAAGCCTGGAGGAGAGATGTAGGGTCTTATTGACCCCACATCTCTCCATAAAGAGGACCTGTCACACGGATTCCTATTACAAGGGATGTTTACATTCCTTGTAATAGGAATAAAAGTGATCCAAAAAAAAAAAAAAAATGTAAAAGAAAGTGTAAAAATATTAAATAAAATAAAAATAAATAATAATAAAAAAAAAAATTCAAAAGCCCCTGTCCCTGTTATTTTGCGCGCAGAAGCGAACATGCATACAAGTCCCGCCCACATATGTAAACGCTGTTCAAACTCCACATGTGAGGTATCGTCGCGTGCGTTAGAGCGTGTGCAACAATTCTAGCACTAGACCTCCTCTGTAACTCGAAAATAGTAACCTGTAAAAAATGTTAAAGCGTCGTCTATGGAGATTTTTAAGTACCAAAGTTTGGCCCCATTCCATGAGTGCACACAATTTTAAAGCGTGACATGTTTGGTATCTATTTACTCAGCTTAACTTCATCTTTCACATTATATAAAAAAATTGGGCTAACTTTACGGTTTTGTTATTTTTCAATTCATGAAACCGTTTTTTTTTTCCAAAAAAAGGCGTTTGAAAAATTCTTGCGCAAATACCGTGCGAGAAAAAAAGTTGCAATGACCGCCATTGTATTCCTTAGGGTGTCTGCTAAAAAAAATATATATAATGTTTGGGGGTTCTGATTCATTTTCTAGCAAAAAAAAATAGATTTTTACATGACGGAAATAAGTGCCAAAATAGGCCCGGTGGACAAGTGGTTAAAGTGGGGTTCCAACTACAATTAGCATTTTTTAAATGTATGTCCTTTCATCATGCGTTTTTATAATATAAATTCGATCACTTACTATTATACAATCCGCCGCCGCCGCCGCTTCGCATAGTTATTCAAAAGAGATAGTTTTATAAAACTATGTCCACACCGTTGTCATTTTGCTTGTGGGCATTGTAAAGCCCACAAGCACTTACTTCCTGGAAGTCTTGGATGGGGAGTGATAATTAGGTAGCGCACTGCATCCTGGGAAATGATGACACACATTTCCCAGGAGCATTAGAGGGAGATGATGTCAGAATCCTAGGTGATTCCAAAGGCAGATTTTGTGGGACCGCATAGCAACAGGCAGTTCCAGATGAGTAAAAAATAATAATAATTTTTTAGGTCTAATGAGCACAATAACGAAGAAAAAAAATGTAAAAAATGAAAAAAAATAAAAAACCTTTACAACCCCTTAAAAAAAATAAAAGGCTCTAATACATGTGTTTGTGGTAATGCACTTGGTGCTTGCGCCTTCCTGTCTCCTTGTTTTTGTAGTGCCACTTTGGATTCCCTTATGCATAGAAGGCTGCATCCGCCTAGCATTTGAATCAGTAGCACAGCCCTATTCAATAGTGAAGGACCTCTGAGCGCTGGAAGCGATTGTTTTGTACTACAGTAAAGTGTTATAAAAAAGAACCTAAAAAACAGGTCTAAAATTGTAGGTTTCACCAACTATTAAAGGCAACATCTTAAAAGAAGAGCATTTCACCTTTCTGTGATTCATACAGCTGTATGTTGGGAGACCGGATCTTGGAGTCAGATTTCAGTATATCATGGATAATTATGGGGTTTCGTAACATACTGCAATCAAAAAGGCAAAGCAAGTAAAACCACAGGAAAGAAGTCCTTACTATGACCCGAACTTGGGAGGAGAAAAACAAATGCTACAGAGAGCTGCAGGCCTGCGGGCAATGTGTAATTTACAACACCTGGCTCAGATATGCCAAGACTGCCAATGACCTCCCTAATCGCCCGAAGCATAAATAACACCTACAGAACAGAAAAAATGGCTACAAACTTCAAAAGCAGCTGAAAGACACAACACTGACTTATTAGCGGTTTTACTGCTCAGAAAAGATCAAGCATACCCAAATAAATGTGTTGGAAACACAACAAGTGGAATCAACAGATAAGCCAAACGAACAACCAAATAAAGCAGTAGGCCTCATGTACACTGCTGCTGGTAAACGGACGTTTAGGAGCAGTTGGGCATTTTGTTTTAGCTGCCCCTAAACTCTCCTCTGTTATCTTATGTGTACATGGGGTCGTTTATAGTCGTTTCTAGGCAGTTGAGTTTAAAGACTTTTTTTGGAATGCACAAATATGGGTTCAGAAGCTGTGTTTAGAGGCATTTCAAGCACCAAACGCTGCTAAACGTGCATGTCCCGTGTGCATGAAGCCTTACAGACGTTTTTCATTTTAACACACACATATACATACATATACATATACATATATATATATATATATATATATATATATATATATATATATATATTTTAAACGCTTCTAGATGCAAACGCGGCTAAACGCGACATATAAATTGTAAACAAGTCTAAACTGATGTTTATAAATGCAGATTTTTAGCAGTTAGGTCGTTCAGGAGAGGTTAAACAACATCCCGTGTACGTGAAGCCTAAGCCTCTTACACACAGTACGATTGTTGGCCAACTGAGCGTCTCATTTTTGTCAAAAGGGCCTGTGTCAGGATCTTGTCTTGCATACTAACAGTACACAAACACGAATGTACTGACATACTATGGGGAATTTCAGTTTGAGTGCCAACCTTTGGGCCCCTTCTGCTAATTTTGCGTTTGGTGAGCACTAATTCTGAGCATGCGTCTTTCTACTTTTGACTTTTGTGTGACGGGTTTTTGTACGGACCATCAGAAAATCTGACGTTAAACTGCTGTCGGCCGAAAAAAGGGATTTTTAAATACAGCTTACCTGTAAAATCCTTTTCTTGGAGTACATCACGGGACACAGAGCGGCATATTCATTACTATATGGGTTATATGGAGTACCTTCAGGTGTGGACACTGGCAATCTCAAACAGGAAGTCCCCTCCCTATATAACCCCCTCCCCTAGAGGGAGTCCCTCAGTTTTGTAGCAAGCAGTATGCCTCCCAAAATGGTCACCCAAAAGAGGGGTGGGAGCTCTGTGTCCCGTGATGTACTCCAAGAAAAGGATTTTACAGATAAGCTGTATTTAAAAATCCCTTTTTCTTTCTCGTACATCACGGGACACAGAGCGGCATATTCATTACTATATGGGATGTCCGAAAGCAATGCTTTAATGAGGGGAGGGAGACATCTTCCAAAGAAGGATTCAATTTAGAGGTAAACTCAAATAATAATAATAATTCCAACTTAGTCAAGAAAAAACTTTTTCTTTTTTTTTTTTTTTCTTTTTACAACCAAGGGTGCTTCTGATCCCGAGGATCTCAAACTGCAGCCTGTAGTACTGCCTGTCCAAAGGCAGAATCTGCATTCCTTCTCACGTCTAGTTGATAAAACTTTGCAAACGTGTGGACTGATGACCACGTCGCTGCCTTGCATATCTGAGCCATAGAGATCTGATGGTGTGCTGCCCAGGAGGCGCCCATGGCCCTGGTAGAATGGGCCTTTACCGACAAAGGAGGAGGCAACCTCTTCAAACCGTAGGCTTGAATGATTAATTGTCTAATCCATCTCGAGATGGTGGATTTTGCAGCTGCCTGCCCCTTCTTGGGGCCATCTGGTAGAACGAATAACACATCTGTCTTCCGGATCTTTTCTGTAGCTTTAAGATAGGCCTTCATGGCCCGAACAATATCCAAGGTATGCAGCAACCCCTCCTTTCTAGATGTGGGTTTTGGAAAGAAGGATGGAAGTACCAAATCCTGGTTCAAGTGAAATTTGGATATAACCTTTGGTAGAAAGGAAGGATGGGGCCGGAGAACTGCCCTGTCCTTATGCAGAACGAGATATGGTTCCTTACACGATAAGGCTGCTAATTCTGACACTCTCCTGGCCGAAACTATAGCGACCAAGAAAACCAACTTTCTTTTCAGTAAGACTAAAGGAATCTCAGCCAACGGCTCAAAGGGTTGTTTCTGTAGAGTGGACAGGACAAGATTTAAGTCCCATGGACAAATTGGTGACTTGACAGGAGGATTAATACGCAAGACCCCCTGTAAGAAGGTCTTTACCAGCGAGTGGGTGGCCAGCGGCCTCTGAAACCACACTGACAGAGCTGAGATCTGTCCCTTGATTGTGCTTAGTGCCAGGCCTTTATCCACTCCTAGCTGGAGAAAACTTAACACCCTATCAATAGTATATTTGCGGGAATTCCATCTTTTGGATTCACACCAGCCTACATAGTTCCTCCACACCCTGTAATAAATCACCCTGGAGACCGGCTTTCTAGCCCTAATCAGGGTAGGAATTACCTGCCTAGACAGACCTCTACCCCTGAGAATCAGGGATTCAGCCTCCAGGCCGTCAAATTTAGACGCTGTAATGTAGGGTGGAGGATCGGGCCTTGTGAGAGTAGGTCTGGTTGTAGAGGGAGAGTCCAAGGGTCTCCCACTGCCATCTTCAGGACTAGTGAGTACCAAGTCCTCCGGGGCCAAGCCGGAGCTACTAGAATGACTGGCTTGTGCTCCACTCTGATCCTGCGCAATAGGCGAGGGAGTAACTGTAGCGGAGGGAATGCATATAGAAGTTTGAATTGATGCCAAGGGCAAACCAACGCATCGGTTCCGCAGGCCATAGGATCCCTCGCTCGAGACACGAACCTGTCTAGTTTCTTGTTGAACCTGGATGCCATTATATCTACGTCTGGCATTCCCCACCTCTGGCAGATTGTCTGAAAGACCTGGGGATGCAGAGACCACTCCCCTGGCAACAGACTCTGGCGACTTAAGAAGTCTGCCTGCAGGTTGTCCACTCCGGGAATGAATATCGCCGAAATGCAGGGTACATGAACCTCTGCCCACTGAAAAATCAAGCTCACCTCCCTCTGAGCGGCCCGACTCCTGGTTCCCCCTTGGTGGTTTATGTATGCCACCGCCGTGGCATTGTCTGACTGGATTCTCACCGGGAACCCCTTTAATCTGGAGGTCCATGCCAGAAGGGCTAGGCGAGCAGCTCTGATCTCCAAGATATTGATGGGGAGCTGCCTCTCTGCTTTCACCCAAGTTCCCTGGCGAGAGAACCCCTCGAAGACCGCCCCCCAGCCTGCCAGGCTGGCGTCTGTGGTAACTACCTTCCAGACAACAGGGCTGAAGGATTTTCCCTTTAGAAGATTCTGGGGGTTCAACCACCAGGCCAGGCTTTGTCGGACCCTTGATGATAGCGTCAAAGGGGACTCTAAGGCATGTGCCCTCTTGCCCCAGGCTGCTAGAATGGCTGCCTGTAGGACGCGAGTGTGGATCTGAGCGTATGGTACTGCCTCGAACGTGGCCACTAGCTTGCCTAGTACTCGCATACACAGGCGAATAGTTGGTCTTTTCTTGTTTAGAACCAACTGAACCAACCCCTTGATAGCCTCGATCTTTACAAGGGGCAGGAACACCCTTTGCTGTTCTGTGTCTAACCTCATGCCGAGGTATTCCAACTGCTTTGTAGGCTGGAACGCTGACTTTCCCCGGTTTAGGACCCAGCCGAATTCTTCGAGGTACCGAACCGTGAGGTTTACTGCCTTTTGCAGACCCGGCCGTGAGTGATCTATGATTAAAAGGTCGTCCAAGTATGCTAGGACTGTGACCCCTTGGATCCTTAAATTGGCCAGAACTGGGGCTAGGATCTTCGTGAATACCCGGGGGGCCGTGGCCAGCTCGAAGGGGAGCGCCCTGAATTGGAAGTGTCGCTGCCCCACCGCGAAGCGTAAAAATCTTTGATGCGACTGAAAGATTGGTACATGAAGGTAAGCATCCTTTATGTCTATGGAGGCCAGAAAATCGTCCTTCTGAAGCGCGGCGGCTGCTGACCGGATGGATTCCATCCGGAAGGAACGAACCCTTAGGTAACCGTTTAACCTCTTTAGGTCCAAGATTGGCCTGACATCGCCGTTGGGCTTTGGTATGACAAAGAGATTGGAATAGAAACCTAGCCCTTGCTCTTGGGCTGGCACCTCTATTATTACGTCCTGGCAGAGCAGGTGATTCAAAGCTGCCAGCAATGAGGCCTTCCTTGCTGGATCCCTTGGTAGCCTTGATTCTTGAAAATGAGGCGGAGGATACCTTAGAAACTCCAGTCTGTAGCCTGTGGTTACAGATGCCCGGACCCATTTGTCGGGGATCTTGGCTTCCCAAACTTCTGAGAAGAAACGAAGCCTTCCCCCCACCCGCGAGAGTGGGGGCGCCCCTTCATAAGGCAGACTTAGGGGCTGTCTTTGTCGGCTTGCGATACCATGGCCTCTTACCCCCAGGGGCCTGTCCCTGCGATCTACTGTTAACGTTGGATCGTGCAGGCGGCCGTCGATACTGCCTGGAATTTGAGGGCCCCGAGACAGGAAAGAGCTGCCTTTTAAATGTAGGACCCCGGAATGTCTTTTTGACCGGTAAAAGGGTACTCTTGCCATTTGAAATAGTCTGAATATATTTATCCAGATCCTCTCCGAAGAGTCGTCCTCCATGGAAGGGAAACCCTGCCAGAAGCTTTTTGCATGGGGGCTCCGCCGCCCAGTTCTTCAACCATAAGAGCCTTCTCATGTGCACCAAAAATAGTGATAAACGAGAGGCCTGCTGGATGGAATCTTTTATAGCATCTACAGCAAAACACAGAGCTCTGGGAATGTCAGAAAACTCTTCTGCTTGTTGGGTAGGCATGTCCTTTAACATTTCTTTTGTCTGGTCTTTTAACGCCTGACAAACACCAATCGCAGCCACAGCTGGCTGTACCACTGCTCCTGCCGTAGCAAAGGATGCTTTTAAAAGTGTCTCTAACCTTTTATCAACCGGATCTTTAAACATTTGTATGTTTTCCACCGGGCAAGTTAGTGATTTATTCACACATGAGATGGCTGCATCCACTACTGGGAGCCTCCACCTCTTGGAGAATCTTTCCTCCATGGGGTAAATGACCGCAAATCTTTTCGGTGGCAGAAAAATCCTGTCCGGCCGTACCCAATCCCGAAAGATCAATTCCTCCAAGAGAGGATGGACCGGAAACACTGCGTTGCTTAACGGAGCTTTCAAAGAGCCCAGAGAGGATACCGGAGGAACCTGAGGCTCTGGCACTGGTAAACTAAATGCCGAGCGGACCATGTCCGTCAAAGACTGTACCCACAGTCTTTCTGTCTGGGAGTCTGAAAATGGTTCCTCAGAGGCAGATCCCTCAATCCCTGAACCCTCTTGGTTCAGGTCTAGTTGATCCTCCTGTGATTCCAATTCCTCCGGAGAGAGAATCTCAGCATCTGAGGATACACCTCTTGGTGATGGGGATCTAACCCGTTTCTTACCAGGAATAGCTCTAGCGATCAATGCTGCTATTCTCTCTTCTAGCCCCCCTAGGGATACGGCTAGCATCTCCTCTGTGATAAACACAGGGCTGGGCTGATCTGGGCCAGCCTCCGCACCAGATCCCCCTAATGGCTCATCCAAGGCGCCCTTTATGTTAATAAGTTGCGGGGAAAGTATCGGCATATCATCAGAATCAGAAGGGGAACCCCTTTGTTTTTTGGTCTTTTTTTGTACCCTTTGACCCCGAACCTTTGGAAGCCATAATACAAAATCGAGGGACTCCGCCCACACAACAGACTGTAGTGGGCAGGAGTACAAAACCAGAGCTTAGGGGACAATAGATCACTAATGCCCAAAAACTGATGGGATCCCGTATGTTTTTCTCTTTTTTTTTTTTTTTTTTTAAATATATATTATATATATTTTCTTTTTTAAAACATACAGTGACCCCAAACTTAGTTTGCCAGCCTCCAACCTGCTGCAAAAAGGGGAATTTCTTGGCTTAACAAAAAAGGCATTGGAACAAAGTCCAGCATGTACTACCCCTCTTCCGCCACCGGGAGTCACTGTTCTGCCGCTCTGCGTCCTCTCCTTCTGAAATCAGCCTCAGACTGAGCACTGACAATGCCTGCTGATCTATAACAGCACAAGGCGCGCCCCTGTATGACGCCGCAGGCACGCCCCCCCCCCGCCCTCCTGTCTGAACGGCGCGAAAAACGTCTATAAGACGTGCGCGCGCACGCGCGCGTATGCCGGAACAGGAGGAACATGGAGGAGCCGCGCTGCTGGAGACCCAGGACTGCAGAAACAGGCGGCAGATTCAAACTCCCGGCCAGGTAGGACTCTCCAAAAAGGCCCCTAGGGACCTTACTAGTCCTAGGAAGAAAGCAGCAGGTTAGCTAGCAACACATTCTTAGACAGGGGAACCTAGTGATGGGGGAAAAAAGGTGTCATCCTGTCTCTCTCAGACATAGTGAGCAAGGTTGCCCATGCAGAGCATACTTAGGCTATCCCCCCTTTTAGGTTACCCCGGAGAGCCTGCTGTCGAACCAAGTCCCGCAGGCTCCCCCTTACCTGCTCCATGCTGCAGGATGTTTGTCCAGCAAACTGATCCAATCTTCTCCCATCTCCGTGGGTAGCGTAGTAGACCTTCAGGCCCTGGGGTCCTATGAAGGTACCCACTGTCCTGGACCTATATAGCACCCTGGCAAACAGGAACTTATGGTTTTTACAAACTCCAAGTCCTGGGCCCAGGGTCCAGCCCTCCAAAGAGGAGCATTATAGGCAAAACCCCACGGTTTGGGGCCCGGGTACTGTCCACTTTGGCACTGAGGCTCCTTGGACAGATCCGGTTAGCCCGCCCTTAATCCCAAGGATGTGGAGCAAAGCTATTCCGTGACCAACACCTAAGACACTGGCGAAAAAACTGAGGGACTCCCTCTAGGGGAGGGGGTTATATAGGGAGGGGACTTCCTGTTTGAGATTGCCAGTGTCCACACCTGAAGGTACTCCATATAACCCATATAGTAATGAATATGCCGCTCTGTGTCCCGTGATGTACGAGAAAGAAATTTACTAGCATGTCAGAAAATTGCACAACATTTGTCAAAAGGAGCGTACTAATGGTAAGATTTTAGGTCGACAGACAATCCCCTGCAAACAATCGAACTGTGTGTACGAGGCTTTAGGCTCAGTTTACACTCGTTCGACTTGTCATGTGACTTTGGCCACTAAGGCCCTTGTCACACGATTGGACTGATCGTGTCTGTTTATTTTTCAGGGGGACCCGATTGGGCCAACCATTGCCCTCTATGGATAAGTGTTCGCTGACAGTTGATCCAACAAAATCCAATGAAAACCGATGTATGACAATGCGCAGCCATCCATCCAGCAGGTCGGATCGGATTGGATTAAAAACAGGCTGTTTTTATCCAATTTCCCCATAGAGGAGAGCGGGACTCTGACAGGTCCGTCTCCACACAGTGAGCAGAGACGGACCTGTCATCCTCCTGCTCAGCGGAGTGATCCCTGCTGAGCAAGCGGAGTCTGTCAAAACTGATCTGCCCCCTGTAAAAGGGGCCTAAAGTCCCACAAGTCATACCTCACCCTTCTATTTCTCTGAATGAATGTAAGGCCTTCTCTGATTGTTTAAGTTTGAAACATGGGCAGTAACATCATAATCTCTACCTCATCCAATAGGAGAATGCCTGGCACTCATTCTGGAAAATGCAAAGCGTTCTGAGAATGGGAGCCCATGCCAAGAAGACAATCCACCTTGTGGTTAATATGATGCAAGGCAGCCAATCAGCACAGGACCCAGAAGACAATGTAGTAGCAGAGGCTACTATAGTAATTTCCAGCTTTCGTAAGCAATTCACAGGTATGGCATATGCATACATACATACATTGATCCAAGCTGGACCAATAGAAAAGACTCACATATACACAGTGCATTAGAGCACTATATAAATGCATTCAAGCAGCAAGTAATGCCTAGGTAAAAAGGTTCGACACAAGCAACAGGTGCATCCTATGCAATAAAGCTTCTTAGTCTTCCTTAACACAAATGGACTTCCTCAGGAGCTCCCTAAGAAATCATTTTCATCAATAGCAATTTGTTTAGCAATGATGCTTCTTGATATTTTAAGAATATGAAGGTCAATTTTGCATGATTAATACCTGTCTAAACTTTATTTCACTTTAGGCCTGGTTCACACCTATGCATTTTTAGTGCATTTTGCAGATTTGCACTGCAGTCCATTCAGCATCAGGTTTCCTATGGAACACGTTCTGTAGCGCAAAATGCAAAAAGCATGTACTATGCAAACATTAATAAAAATGAATTTACAAAAAAAAAATGTATGCATGTCTATGGATCATTAATGGTTTTGGACTTTATATAGATCTTCACACTATAGAAGTTTTGTGTTAAAATGGCCATTCCGCTCCTAATCAACATTGATTCTTTTTAATCCTTGTGCTGCTAGCATCAGATAGGAAAGTACTGTATATCATATTAACATAGTTTTTCCCTTTAGATTCCTTTAGAGTAACATTCTGGTTTCTTGTCTAGGCAAAATGATGCCAGACATCCCAGGAGTATTTAGGATGGGAGGAGAGGAGGAGTTTTCTTAGCTAAGAACATTCTCCTGCATGCATGCTTGATCTAAGGGCAGATGGATTCCAGGAAGTAAATGCTACATAATGTATTTGCCCTTACTCAAGATGGCCACAACCAGAAAGGCTAGGTGGTGTTTTTCCAAAGTAATTTCTCAACAAAATAAAGCATGGAAACATGGATGGATGGGGGGAGTTTGCATTGCATAGGATTTGATTAAATTAATGAAGGCTACCTTTTTAATACTTTGGATATATATTAATGAGAGTTGGTAGCTGATTTTTTTAAAGTGCATGATATTTTTTCTCAAACTCCATCTGCAGCATGTTCTATGAATGAATTACAAATCAGACCAAGCAAAAAACTTTCTAACATGTCACCATCAGACCTCTGTCCAGCATCAAACCCCAGAGAATGAAATGAAAAAGGATCAACTTACCCAGCTGGATATGCAACAAGGCCGGTCTTCGGGTCACAGGAGAGACTTCTTCCAGCTGACACCGTGATACCCAGGACCTTCTCCAATGTCACCTGTCAAAGACAAATCAAAGTTACAAGCTTAGCACACCGACAGCTGGACTACTTGTGGGAGAGAGCCCTGTACACACAGCAAGACAAAGAATCACTGTTATATTCTGCAACTACTAAAACAAAACTGATGAAATGTTAAAACTGAACTCTGGCATCTCTAAAAAAATGTACCTTGCTGTGCGCCCCCCCCCCCCCCCCCCCCAGGAGATAAATGCATATTTGGTCTAGGGGGGAATAAATCAGTTTAATTAATTAGCTTTATACACACTTGCATGCTTCCACCTTTCTTTATCCCTGATAGGGGGTGAGAGTTAAGTAATTTGATGGGGTGGGGGCACTGCAAGGTGAGCCAAGTATAGCTGGAAAAGAAAAAATATATAATAATAATATAATATAATATAATATGATACAGGGTTTAACAAATTTGCTTGGAATCTAAAAGCCAGCTAAAAAAGTTAGGAGCCAAAAAACGCACCCCGTCCCACCAAGCTCGTGCGCAGAAGCAAGCGCATAAGTGAGTAGCACCCGCATATGTAAGCGGTATTCAAACCACACATGTGAGGTATCGCCGCGATTGGTAGAGCGAGAGCAATAATTCTAGCCCTAGACCTCCTCTGTAACTCAAAAGATGCAACCTGTAGAATTTTTAATTCAGCATGAATAAGAATCCAATAGGAGTATGAAGCCCTCACTTGATGATCTTTATGACCAGACCAAAAAAAACATTGCCTATGGAGATTTTAAAGAGTAAACGTTTGTTGCCATCCCACGAGCGGATGCAATTTTGAAGCGTGACATGTTGGGTATCAATTTACTCGGCGTAACATTATCTTTCACAATATAAAAGCAAATTGCGTTCCTCAGAGCTACAGCACTAATTTCTCAAGGCTTTTAAACTACATGTAAATTGTGAGTACCCATTGTTTGTCAGAAATAAACTTTACTATTTGTGAAACGGTATCACGCTATTGGGCACTTTCGTTTGTCTTCTCTATGAGCGGTTGAACGGATCCCATGTGAGAAAACCAGACAGATATAGAAGTGTGGACACTTGTTGTGAGAGCCTGTTACCCCTGCAGGGGTGATTGGATCCGGGGAGTGCAGGACCATTGGGGGAGAGCACTGAGTGATCCACCGACGGCTATACCTGCATGAAGCACTTATCACTTTATTTTGTATGAAGCAATCTTGAAAATAATTTTTTTGCATATAGCGAGATTGAAAATTGGACTTTCTTGAATTATTATTATCATCAATTTATTTTGAAGAACCTATCATTTATTTATAGGAAATAATTTTTTAAAAATAATTTACTGCACATAGTAAGATTGGGAATTGGACTTTATTGGACTATATGGATTATTATTATTATTATCAATTTATTTTTCACATATTGTTTTATTATATGTAATATCAAAACTGCTGTTATCACTACAAGGATTTGCACTTTTCAGCACATCATTTTCGGCCACAGTACTTACACTGTTTTTTGGCTACACCTTTTTTGCACTTATATATTAAGCTGAGTAGGCGCAATCACCTGCTATTTATACCTAAAAAGCAAATTGGGCTAACTTTACTGTTGTCTTATTTAATTTAAAAAAGTGTATTATTTCCCCAAAAAAGTGTGCTTGCAAGACCGCTGCGCAAATACAGTGTGACAGAAAGTATTGCAACGACCACCATTTTATTCTCTAGGGTGTTAGAATAAAAAATATATATAAGGTTTGGGGGTTATAATTAGAAGGAAGGAGATGGCAGTGAAAACAGTGAAAAAACACATTAGAACTGCTGTTTTTCTACTTGTAATGCCAACGGCCACCACAAGATGGCGCCAGATCACAAAAAGGAGCTTAGGCCTGCAGAAGGCCGCAGCTGGCTGGTAATTGAGGCCACGGCTTTGCGGCCTTCTGCAGGCCTAAGCTTCCCTGGGCGCCAGGTCACAATTTCTTGTCGCAATTGTGACCACACGCCCGGACTTTGTCGAGCCCTGAGATGAGATATATATATATATATATATCTCAAGGTCCAAGCCACAAAAAGACTGACAGTAAATTCTATTGGATTTCCTATCCCTTTCTGTCCCGCTGTCAATGTCCACCAGGACAAACACTAATGATGAATGTTGCCAGGGGGCAGCAGTAACATACAGACTAGCGTTTAACACATCAAAAAAAAAAAAAGAAGAAAAAAAGTTTGGCCTTTAGGTATACCTAAAATATTTGCCTTTCATGGAAGCAGGCATGTTAGGCTTAGAGGAAAACCCTATTCCTCTCAGAGAGACGACCGATCAGTACCTTTACAGACACAGAGCTTAATTCTAGGGATGATCACCCTTTGGTGCCCCTCTCTGATATGGTGTTACTGAGGACACTCAGTAAGAGAGAAGCAGTCTTGATTAGGCTTAACTAGAACATTGTTAAATGGTTATATTATGTAGGCCAGTCTATAAAATACCAAACACAGTGACCCGTGGTTTATGTGACAAACCTAGTCAGGACAGGGGCTTTTGAAGAGGACCAAGTGCAAGCCTCAAACCCATTGATTATGGCCCATGGAGAAAGCTTCCCTTCTGGAGTGGATGGAAATGTGTAATATAATTCTTGTATGGGTTAATGGTTAGAGGATATATGATGGTCCTCCCACAGACTGGGCTGAAGAGGGGGCTTCACTTGGGACAGAAATATTTATCAAACCTGTGAAGACAAATACAATTTTACCTTTTCAGACTGCTGGGACAAGAGTTTGTCTGTTAGACTGTTGTCAGACAGTCTGAGGTGGGGTGAGATTACTGTTTATGTGTGTCTCTCCCATGTGTGCCTCCTAGGTGTGAATTTCCACTGTTAACTGAGTTACCTATTGTTTCTGTCTTTTGGATAATTGTGCCAACTCTGGGAGGTCCCTATGATGGGATTAGCTTTGTGTCAACTTGAGCTAGTTCTCTAAACCATTGTGTGATGTTATGGATAAATATTTGGTTTTATTGTTCATTTAGAGATTGGCCTACTTTTTTTTAAGTGTATAAGTATAACCTGTATTTCTGTTCAATAAACTGTCATTTGTTTGAATTAAACCTCAACATCTTGTCTATGTACCATGCTTGGAGTAAAAGGGCTGGTATTAGATCTCGTCTGCCGGAAGGGTTTGGAGAGCAGGAGGCACAGTTTGGCAGTAGCACCTAAGCAGGGTGCAAAGCGTTCCATCACAGCTTATTTTCCCCAAAATTACAGGGATCAGTTATGCAATATTCGTATACATACTTAGCACACAGGCTCAATTTACTATGCTGTAAAGGTTGTATTATTTCCCATAACTGTCCTTATTTTCAGTGTCAGGATTGCTGCTCCCATTGACTGTCATTGCTGAAAATAACTGCCATTATAGCAAATAACAATCCTCATAACTTCATTAAATTTAGTCTAGTGGTGGTTACCGGCACAAGGTTAGGAAGTTTACAGATTAGTAACCACAAGGTACATTTTAGCACTGTTACTTTTTGGAAATTTAATGGGGGCACCCAACCAGGCTCACTCCCTAGCTGCTGCTCTGTGTGTCCATTCATACACAGAGCCACGGTTCAGCCCCTGCTCCGTCTCTCCTCATTGGCTGTGGTTGACAGCAGCCAATGAGGAGGGAGAGTCCCTAAAGAGCAAAGGGTCTTGTGCACATTGCTGGATCAAGACGGGGCTCAGATGAATAATAGAGGGGGCGGCTGCTCAGTGAAGCATTTTTTTATTTATTTTTTGCATGAAGGTTAACAAAAATAAAAAATGAAATTCATAGTGACATCTGAGTGAAAGGGTGTACACACAGTACTGCACTGTGAACAAATCCTACTGAAAGGTACACATCGAAACCCAATGTGCCTCAAGTCTCAGGAATTCCAAATTCCTAGTTGGTCCATAAACAAGAATGTTCTGCTCAGCCAAAAATTCCTGATTATGGCACAGAAGAGAAGGATATGACCAGTCAGTTGTCTCACCAAACAGGAGGCCTTCCATAAAACAGGATATTGTTGCTTGGCCAGACCAAAGAACTAATTTTGGTCTACTGGTAGCTTGAAGAGAACCAGAAGGTTAGCTATTTTAAAGTGGAACTTCACTCTCCCATTAACATTATTTTGAAACTCATGTGGCTGAAAGTACATCATATTTACTGGTTATAGACTTTTTTTTACATTTCTTTAGTTACTTTTCAGTTACTGGTTTCTTGCCTAGGCAAATTATGCCATACATCCCAGCAGTCTTGAGGGGAGATGAGGAGGGTTTTTGTCAGCTATGAACATTCTCCTGAATTGCATGCTTGAGACAAGGGCAGATGTATTCCAGGAAGAAAATTCTACATGAATCATTTGCCCTTTCTCGAGATAGCCACGCCGAGAAATGCTAGAGGTCGTTTTTCAAAGTGATTACTTGACAAAATAAAGCATAGGGACATGGATGGATGGAGGAGTTTGATTTGAATATTAAAAAAATTAAATTGTGTTTTTGATTTGTAGTGCTCAGATGCAGTTTTTAAATATTAGAAATGTCCCACCCAAGATCAAGTGCCCAGAGATGCCCCCTTGTGATCTTTAATAGCCAAACTATGTTCCTCTCTGAAACCAGCTTGATGTGGTCGATACAAGATAGATTTCAGGACATGTCACCACCAAATGCCATCACCTTGTTCCATTAGAATGCTCATATTGGACATTGAAGCACTCTCACTGGACAGGCAAAAGGCATTTATTACCAAAATTAGAAGGTCGGGATACAAAGTGGAACCAAGTAAAGCAAAAGTAGAACTCTTAAAGTGGAGTTCCACCCATTTTTTTATGTTTGTCTGTGCTGCATGCCCTAATCTCATAGTGTTCAGAAAGGAAAATTTGTATTTATTTTGTTGCTTGTAAATACCTTTATTTTGTAGTCCTTCATTACTTCCTCCTCCTTATTAGCCTAGGCTATTAAGTCACATGACTATATGCAAGGGTTTCTGGGATAGGCATCATGTTTCCCAGTAGTCCTTGCAAACCTGACTGAAACCTATTACATTGCTTGTGCAGCACTGAGCATGTGCGAGATATGCAAAGCTGAAATCCAGGAAGTCATACAGTCTGGCTTCATGATGCCCACACTTAAGATGGCCACGGTCTATTTCTAGATTTTAAACTAAATGCTGTAACAACCTAACAAAACGGACCTTAGTTTACAGACTAACTTTACTAGAATACATTAAGCTTGTGTATTACAGGGGTATTTATATTTAAAAAGTGAAATTGTCAGTGGAACTCCACTTTAAGATCGATTCCTTTTTATATCTAACTATATAAACAGGTGACAGGTTCACTTTGAAGTAAAATATTAAACACAAATGCGTGTTTATCTGCTCTTTGCATCTCCGATGATTCCTTGACTGACATCTCTACTGATATGAGAGACACCCAAAGTAGATGATAGGTTTTATTATCAAGTTTAAACTTGGATGTGTTTATACTAGGAAGGTTGATCGCTGTTTTAAGGAGAGGATTCTTTTGAAATCCTATCGTCTCATCTTTGGATATATTCCAGACAACTACGCCCTGTGTCTTCCCACTTGCTATCTAAAAATCTATCCTTCTTGTGACCTCCAGGCAAATGTCATTTCAACATACTGTGAAGCCTCAAAATTGGACATTTCAAACAACTTTCTGAATCATCTCTTGAGGGCTCTAGTGTTACCAAAGCAAGGTCTTTTCTCTGAATTATGAAGTTGTCAAAACAATAAAAAAAAAAAAAAACACTTTTCTATAACCCAGAGGCAACCTTACCAATGCAGCGTTGCTGATAACTACAACCGTTTAGCATGCAGTCCTAGAACTGATCCCCAATGATCAGAACGTATTTCAGCCTGCTTGAGAAACAATGCTGTACAAGGGTATATCTTGTATGGATGGCAGAATAATAAAGATGCCAGGTGACCATACAATGCAACTAAAGCAGTTATAAGCGACCCATGCCACCAAATGTACAGAGAGGGGAAGAGTATTTGATCCCCTGCTGATTTTGTACATTTGCCCACTGACAAAAAAATGACCAGTCCAGAATCTTAAACACAGGGCACTTTCACCCCCTTCCTGCCCAAGCCATTTTTCCGCTTTCAGCGCGGTCACATTTTGAATGACAATTGCACGGTCATGCAACACTGTACCCAAATGAACTGTTTATAATTTTTTCCCCAAAATAGAGCTTTCTTTTGGTGGTATTTGATCACCTCTGTGGTTTTTATTTGTTGCACTATAAACAAAAGAAAAGGGACAAGTTTCAAACACAATATTTTTTACTTTTTGCTATAATATAATAAATATCCATTTTTTTATCAGTTTAGGCCGATACCTATTCTTCTACATATTTTTGGTAAAAAAAAAAAAAAAAAAAAAATCGCAATAAGCGTATATTGATTGGTTTGTGCAAAACTTATAGCCTCTACAAAATAGGGGATAGATTTATAGCATTTTTATTATTTTTTTTTTTTTTTTTTTACTAGTAATGGTAGCAATCTGCGATTTTTATTGTAAATGCGATATTGCAACGGACACTTTTAACTAGGGTTGTCCTGATGCCTCTTTTTTAGGACCGAGTACAAGTACGGATACTTTTTTTCAAGTAGTCGCCGATACCAAATACCGATACTTTTTTTTAACCACTTCCCGACCGCCCACCGCAGGTATACGTCGGCACTTTGAAGATGGATATCTCGATAACGGCAGCAGCTGCTGCCACAACCGAGATATCCATCTCTTCTGTGGGCGGTCGGGTAAACGATAATGGCGGTCTCCGCGGCGGAATCGCCGCGAGATCGCCGTTATCGGTGGCGGGCGAGCGTCCCCCCCCCCCTCCCGCTGCGCTCCCGCGCTCTCCGCCGCTTACCGGAGCCGTCGGTAGCGGCGGAGGCGATCGGGTGTGCTCGTCTGTTCAGCGGGGATGCGAGTGAGGGAAAAAATGTCCCTCGTCCATCCCCGTAGCTCTGCTGGGCGGAAGTGACGTCAAACGTCAGTTCCAAACAGCGTCTTAAAGAGACATTTTTTTTTAAATGTCATTTGAAAAATGACATTTAAAATTTTTGGTATTTTTTTTGCATTTTAGCCTAAATATGAGATCTGAGGTCTTTTTGACCCCAGATCTCATATTTAAGAGGACCTGTCATGCTTTTTTCTATTACAAGGGATGTTTACATTCCTTGTAATAGGAATAAAAGTGATATTTTTTTTATTTTTTTTATTTTAGTGTTAAAAATTGGTAAAATAAATACAAATAAATACGAAAACAAAAAAAAAAAAATTTAAATCGCCCCTTCACGACGAGCTCGCGCGCAGAAGCGAACGCATACACGAGTAGCGCCCGCATATGAAAACGGTGTTCAAACCACACAAGTGAGGTATCGCCGCGATCGTTAGAGCGAGAGCAATAATTCTAGCCCTAGACCTCCTCTGTATCTCAAAAAATGCAACCTGTAGAATTTTTTAAACATCGCCTATCGAGATTTTTAAGGGTAAAAGTTTGACGCCATGCCACGAGCGGGCGCAATTTTTAAGCGTGACATGTTGGGTATCATTTTACTCGGCGTAACATTATCCTTCACAATATGTAAAAAAAATTTGGGCCACATTTATTGTCGTCTTATTTTTTTATTTAAAAAAGTGAATTTTTTCCAAAAAAAAGTGCGCTTGTAAGACCGCTGCGCAAATACGGTGTAACAAAAAGTATTGCAATGACCGCCATTTTATTCTCTAAAGTGTTAGAAAAAAAATATATATAATGTTTGGGGGTTTTATGTAATTTTATAGCAAAAAAAAATGTCTCGTAAACACCGAATCTCAAAAACAGGCCCGGGGCTAAAGTGGTTAAATGTGTCCCCAAATGCAGCCGTGTCCCCCCACAAATGCAGCCATGTCCCCCACATATTGCAGTCATGTCATGTCCCCCACATATGCAGTCATGTATGTCCCCCCACATATGCAGTCATGTATGTCCCCCCACATATGCAGTCATGTATGTCCCCCCACATATGCAGTCATGTATGTCCCCCCACATATGCAGTCATGTATGTCCCCCCACATATGCAGCCATGTATGTCCCCCACATATGCAGCCATGTATGTCCCCCACATATGCAGCCATGTATGTCCCCCACATATGCAGCCATGTATGTCCCCCACATATGCAGCCATGTATGTCCCCCACATATGCAGCCATGTATGTCCCCCACATATGCAGCCATGTATGTCCCCCATATGCAGCCATGTATGTCCCCCATATGCAGCCATGTATGTCCCCCATATGCAGCCATGTATGTCCCCCATATGCAGCCATGTATGTCCCCCATATGCAGCCATGTATGTCCCCCATATGCAGCCATGTATGTCCCCCATATGCAGCCATGTATGTCCCCCATATGCAGTCATGTATGTCCCCCATATGCAGCGATGTATCCCTCAAACCATTTAGATATGCTGATGCCGCCTCTGCCGCATACCGCCGTATCCCCCTGCACAATCGCGTAGCGCATTACAAGCTTTCATTCTAAAAACTTGTAAATGGCCGCGCTCCCTGTATTAAAACTCCCCTTCTCCGGATTGGAGGGATCCGTCCAATCCCACGCAAGGGGGAGTGTCTATATGCGGATTCGTGCATAGACACTCCCCCTTGCTCGGGATTGGAGGGATCCCTCCAATCCGGAGAAGGGGAGTGTCAATACACGGCCATTTACAAGTATTCAGAATGAATGCTTGTAATGTGTGCTATGCGATTGTGCAGGGGGATACGGCGGTATGCGGCAGCGGCAGCGTCAGCATATCTAAAAAGGTATGAGGGACGCATCGCTGCAATATGGTGGGGAAGTATTCTATTTCAGTATCGGGGGTATTTGCGGGAGTACAAGTACTCCCGCAAATACTCGGCATCGGTCCCGATACCGATACTAGTATCGGTATCGGGACAACCCTACTTTTAACACATTAAAAAACCAATAGAGAAAAAAACGATCGTCTGTGGGGAAATCCATCGGTCATAAATCCATGCATGCTCAGAATCAAGTTGACGCATGCTCGGAAGCATTGAACTTAATTTTTCTCTGCACGTCGTCGTGTTTTACATCACCGCGTTGGACACGATTGGATTTTTATCTGATGCTGTGTAGGCAAGACGGATGGAAGTCAGCTTTATCGGATATCTGATGAAAAAATCCATCGGTCCGTTTTCATCGGATGAACCGATCGTGTGTACGTGGCAGAGTTTCGCTTGTGTCCTGCTGCTGCCCAGAGCTCTGAGAACATATGCCTTATCTGATGCACTAGCCCATCATAACATGCGCAGGTCAAGCCAAAGATCAAAGCAACATGCTACTCCATCAAAACCAGCTAGACTATAGTAACTCATTATACATAAGCCAACTGCTCTCTCCGCATTCACCTCTTGCCATTTGTGACCCTGCATCTCTGGAATCAATTTATTTTAGAGCTCAATATTCAAAAGTACACCTGGTTTTAATCTTGTAAATCGGAGCTTGAAGAAAAGCTGCACAGAGAAAAATAGCAAGCGACTGCTGACCTCTTACTGAAAATGCAAGTGTTCTGCTTGTCCCTGGCTTCCATAGAGGTACTGACCCAAACAAATATGCATACATGAAAAGTATGTATAAAGTTCAGAAGTACATCTATGCATTCTGGAACAGCATTTTTAGTAAGAGGGGTCAGTAATAACAGCATTCATACTTAAAGCTTACAGCTTTAATGTGACATTATGGGGGTTATTTACTAAAACTGGATAGTGCAAACCTGGTGCAGGTCTGCCTAGAGACCAATCAGCTTGCAGGTTTTTTCATGAAAGCTTAAATGAACAAGCTGAAGTTAGAAGCGGATTGGCTACCATGCACAGCTACACACGATTTTGTAATTTCCAGTTTTAGTAAATGAACCCCTAGGACTCAGAGCCCCTGGAAGATGGAGATTTTGTGAGTGCTGGATGTCATGGACCCACCCCTCTTAAAGGGTGTCACCAAAGTGGCCTTCAGCAACAATGTAAGGATTTAAAGGGGGCGCTGACGTCATCACTTCAGCACTGCTATGCATCGACCAGCCTAATGGAATATGGAAAAAAAAATAAAAAGGCATAAAATACTGCTGGGGGGAGCTGTACCCAGAGTTGGGCTGTAAACATTTTAGGCCTCGTTGGGTTCACTTAGGCACCCTTCATGAACAGTGTATAATGATGCAGAGGGATATGCTTATGTCAGCATTATGCAGGACTGCTGGTTCCTGTGCTTTTCCATAAACTTTCTAAACAACTTTACTTAGAGCTTCAGGTTTCCAAGAACATGTTGAGCTTACTGATTTATACCCATAAAGCAATAATACACCATTGGAAGAAGCCTGATGCTCCCACACTACAGTCCTAGAAGGGATTGACAAACTCAACTTTATCATTTTGGGTGCCCCCAAAAAATTGACAGGGTATGGAGTGGTTGAATATCCATGTCTGACTCCGTTCTCATTTGTTTGGTAATGATACAAGGGTTTGGGTGATATTACAATATTTATTTATGAAAGTACTCTCACCACTTTAGGTGAGGGTGGAGACTGCCAAGACTGTACTCTTAATAGATTGGACATCATGTCTAATGTTTATGCTAGTGGGCAAACAATTAGCAATTTCACATTTCGATTTTTGACTCACGTGAGTAGGTTGTGCTGGTGGTGATGGGGCAAGTTTGAAGTTCTCCTGGTTTATTATAGCATAGCTTTTGTGCCATATGTAACATGGAAATCCTTGGCTGGGAACGGGTTACGAAAAGAGACAAGGGGAGGGACAGGCGGTAAGAGGGAGGGACAGGCGGTAAGAGGGAGGGACAGGCGGTAAGAGGGAGGGACAGGCGGTAAGAGGGAGGGACTCTTTTAGGGCGGTATGATCTTGTGTGACCTTAGATCGGCCTTTGGGATTTAATATTTCTGTACTTTTGTATATCTCTTGTTTTTGTCACTTAATAAAACGG
Organism: Rana kukunoris; assembly: GCA_029574335.1. Classification (NCBI taxonomy): domain Eukaryota; kingdom Metazoa; phylum Chordata; class Amphibia; order Anura; family Ranidae; genus Rana; species Rana kukunoris. The sequence goes on along the minus strand of CM056059.1, from coordinate 66,181,956 downwards.
AAGTTTAAAAAAAAAAAAAGAAGCATGCTAAGCTCCCTTATAAAAACAGCAAATCTGATCATCTCACACTGAAAGGCCTCCCAGTTGGACTCCGGCTTTTACACTGTGCAGAGAATTGTAGGAAAAAGATTTTAGGTATTTAAATTGGCAATATCTTTTTAAACTTGTACATCAAGTTTCAATGCATATGCTAAAATATTATAGTTTTTTTTTTTTATACATATTCCAACGTTCTGCTTTAATATGGAAAAAGGAAAGCTATTTTGAATAGCTATTTTGCTGACTAAGGAATCCCTCTGCGCTCGGCCAGTCCTGGCAGTAGTGAAGAAGGAATATGATCTCCAGCTGTGCAGATTTCGAAAACAGCTGCTCTGATCCCAGTCTTCCTCCAAAATATACACAGAGGTCACTGTGAACACACTGCCTGCCATGTTCAAAGGGTTCCAGCCATTTTATTTACATGCTGGGCTCATTCGTTCTCACATCAAGTACATGTAAATACAACCTGGGCTCCTCTCCTTTCCTGTCCCTTGGAGGTGTACAGTGCCATCTCTTAGGTATGTTGATGTGGCTTGCTATATTAAAATTTATAAAAAAAAACTTAAAGTGGTTGTAAAGCCTAAACATTTACCTTAATGCATTCCTTGCATTAAAGCGGGGGGTTCAGCCTAAAAATCGATATACCATTAGATCCAGTATACTGCTGACATCTGCAGTATGCTGGGGGTTTTTTTCCCCCCGCTTAAGCACTTTCAGCATGCGTTTAAAGCCCTCATATTGCACAACCGAATATGGCCTCATGTCTGCACCTATAAACACACCATTAGCGTTTGTGATGGCTTTAGCCCAGTCTGATTGTGCAAAGAAGGGGCTGCCTAAATGCTGCGTGATAAGCGGTTGTTTAGCAGCTTTCGTTTTCACTCCCGTCAGTGAAACACCGGGGTGATGTCGCTTGACATCACCCCGATGACATCATCGTGATGACTTCATCATGGACAATGACATCATCGTGATGACTTCATCATGGACAATGACATCATCGTGATGACTTCATCATGGACAATGACATCATCGTGATGACTTCATCATGGACAATGACATCATCGTGATGACTTCATCATGGACAATGACATCATCGTGATGACTTCATCATGGACAATGACATAGTTACATAGTAGGTGAAGTTAAAAAAAAAAGAGACACAAGTCCAACCTACATGTGTGATTATATGTCAGTATTACATTGTATATCCCTATATGTTGTGGTCGTTCAGGTGCTTATCTAATAGTTTTTTAAACTAAATTGATGCCCAGCGCTGAGACCACCGCCTGTGGAAAGGGAATTACACATCCTGGCCGCTCTTACAGTAAAGAACCCTCTACGTAGTTTAAGGGTAAACCTCTTTTCTTCTAATTTAATGGGTGGTCGCGTGTCTTATTAATCTCCCTTACGCAAAAAAGTTTTATCCCTATTGTGAGGTTCACCAGTACAGTACGATACATTGAAATCATATCCCCTCAAGCAACATCATCGTGATGACATTAAGATGGGTGATGACGACAAAGCAAAGTCTGACGAATAGCATTGGCATATGAGGGCTTATATCACCAGCATTCTTTTCTGGTGCATGAATGTACACAACCAGCACTAGCATTGTTTAATCAATATGTACACTGGATAAAGTTTGTTTAAATTTGTTACCAATAAATTGTAAAAAAAAAACTCCTTTGTATGGCCTGTACAGTCCGAGATCCTTTATTGACATCATCATGGACAATGACATCATCACAGACAATGACATCATCACAGACAATGACATATCTTTACAGACAATGACATCATCACAGACAATGACATCATCACAGACAATGACATCATCACAGACAATGACATCCTCACGGACAATGACATCCTCACGGACAATGACATCCTCACGGACAATGACATCCTCACGGACAATGACATCCTCACGGACAATGACATCCTCACGGACAATGACATCATCACGGACAATGACATCATCACGGACAATGACATCATCACGGACAATGACATCATCACGGACAATGACATCATCGTGGTGACAGAACAGGGCAGGTCTGACCCCTATTAATGACATGGCAATGACCCAAGTAAACACAAGAAGGACCAAATATAATAATACGAATACAATACTCTGGTTTGATATTCTGTACTGTACTAAAAAACAAAAAAATAGTTAAAAACTTTAGCAGCCCCTAAAAATACAATGCCATTAATGAGCAATGTGGTGTCAGCGAAGAGGCCAAGATTGCTGTAATGAGCTCTGAATCTAGGTCATGCCAATTAGCGCAATGAATGTTGTTGTGGGTCAAGTTTGGAGTTATTGTTCTAAAGTTAACAAAAGAAAAAAATATTGAAATTATGATGACCATCATTCATCATTATTCCATAATAACAAGCCAATGCCATGCAAGTATTCATAATATAACCAGAGAGATACTCACACGTGACCTCAAGGAAAGCTACAGTTGCCACTTAATGGAAGACAAAGCCTTGCCATGCATACAGAGAATAACCCCGAGGGCTTTACTTTTTCATCTGGGTATTGCTGTGCTTCCATACTCCAACCCACTATAGTTACATTTTGTAAACTGGGAATCCCTTTTAGTTAAAGGATCACTAAAGGAATTTTTTTTTTTAGCTAAATAGCTTCCTTTACCTTACTGCAGTACTGGTTTCATGTCCTTATTGTTCTTTTTGCTTTGAAGTTGCTGTAATCCTGCTCTGTTCTCCACACTTCCTGCTTGTCTGTTTCCTTATCACCACCATACTGGGAGCTTTCTCACGGTGGTCTGAGCTGTCATTACTGTGTGTTTAAAACTTCCCAGAACCAATCAGATTCATTTTAAAAACAAAACACTGTCCTGGATTTGTTTGTTTTTGTTCTGTGTGTCTATTTCTACTTTTCAGAAACATGAAGCCAGTTCAAAAGTGAAACTAACCTGCAGGCACATTATATGATTGATTTTTATCTATTTTTAATCATTTTTAAAAGGAATCGGTTAACTTGTATGTCTCTATACCCTGTAAACCGTCATTTCAGCAAAAAAAATTTTTTCCTTTAGTGACCCTTTAAGTACTTTTAATTCAGAGACAAGAGGCAAACCCCTGCCACTCCCATATGGGACACTTGATTTTAGCGATGATTGGGTTTTCTCCAAGCTGAACTCCAGCCTTCCCTTCAAGTCTTGCACAGTTGTATCGGCCCCTCTCCCTCTCTGGTTTCTTGTCACACTGGCAGATTCTCACAGTGTGCTTTACAAGCTGAGCCAAGTCAGACAGAACTCACCTTATCCTGTCTGGAGGATGTCCATCATCATCTAGCTTTCTGCTCCATCCTTAGGACTTTTCCACTCTGATGAGCAGTGTTAATTTCATCAACTAAAATATTTTCGTCTACTAAGCCAACACTATTTTAGTCTACTAAAATATCACTAAGGCCGCGTACACACGAGGAGATGGACCGTTTTCATCGGACATGTCTCTAGGGCTCTTTTGGTCTGATGTGTGTACACACTATTCGACCAAAATCCCCGCGGACAGAGAACGCGGTGACGTAGAAGACACCGACGTGCTCAAACAAGGAAGTTCAATGCTTCCACGCATGCGTCAAATCAATTCGACGCATGCGCGGGATTTCGGTCCGATGGTTGGGCGTACTAACCATCGGACATGTCCGACGGACAGGTTTCCAGCGGACAAGTTTCTAAGCATGCTTAGAAACTTTTGTCCGCTGGAAACCTGTCCGCTAGGCCGTACACACAATCGGACATGTCCGCTGAAACTGGTCTGCGGACCAGTTTCAGCAGACATGTTTCCTCGTGTGTACGCGGCCTTAGACTAAAACAATTCAAATGACTAAAATATGACTAACAATAAAATGACATTTTAGTAAAAAATGACAGACTAAAATTAAATTGAAATTTACATCACAACGGCTAAATCTGTGTCTGTAGTGCATGTTCAAACCTTAAAGTGGAGTTACACCCAAAAATGGAACTTACGCTTGCTTTTCGGAACCCTCCCCCCGCCGGTGTCACATTTGGCACCTTTCAGGGGGTGCAGATACCTGTATAAAAACAGATGTTTGCACCACTTCCAGGTATTGACTCCCGTGGGAGTCACGCCCCTTCGCATCACCCCCCCCCCCCCCCCCCGCTGTCTTCTGGAAAACACACTGTTCCCAGGAGATAGCGGGGACCAACGAGTGCACGATGCACAGTAGGCAACCGGGCAGTGAAGCCGCAACGCTTCACTTACTGGTTCCCTCATCGAGGATGGCGGCGGGGCAGCCGAGAGATGAGCGATTGTTCGGCTTCAGCTGCCGACATCGCTGGACTCCAGGACAGGTAAGTGTTCATTTATTAAAAGTCAGCAGCTGCAGTATTTGTAGCTTCTGGCTTTTAACATTTTTTTTTTCACGGGACCTACCATAAATAACACATTATTTGATTATTTGAGTATAGAACGTTTGGCAGTTCTAAAGAAATAAATGCATTAAAATTGAACTAAACCCATTCAATTTTAGTTGACTAAAAACTGTACTGGGGATTTTAGTCTACTAAAATATGACTAAAACTAAAGTGGCATTTTAGTGAAAAGACTAAAACTAAATCGGAAATTTGATGTCAAAATTAAGGGTCCTTTCACATGTGCGGACCGTTCGTTCGTTTTTTCATACGTCCGTTTACGGACTGCAATGCTTTCCAATGCGATAGTGGACGTTAGCAGATGAGCATCCGCTAACTTCCGTTAACATCCGTCTCCGTTAAAGGGGTAATTCCCCCAAAAACCTTTTTTTACCATTGATTGAGGCTCGTTATGTCAAGGGGAATCGGGTGGTTTTTTATTAGAAACGAAGCAATACTTACCTTTTTACAGATGCATCGTCTCCGTCGCTTCCGGGTATGATCGTCTGGTCTGGGCGTGCCTATTTGATTGACAGGCTTCCGACGGTCGCATACATCGCGTCACGAGTAGCCGAAAGAAGCCGAGCGACGGTGCGGCTCTATACTGCGCCTGCGCACCGTCATTCGGCTACTTTCGGAAAATCGTGACGCGATGTATGCGACCTCGGAAGCCTGTCAATCAAATAGGCACGCCTATAGTCGGAGCCCATACCCGGAAGCGTCGGAGACGATGCATCTGTAAAACGGTAAGTACAGCTTCATTTCTAAAAAAAAAAAACTTGATTCCCCTTGACATAACGAGCCTGAATAAATGTTAAAAAAAAGGTTTTTGGGGGAACTACCCCTTTAAGCTCCGTTTTTTTGAACGGAAGAAAACCCTATTTTTCGTCTGTCAAAAATCGGAACGGACGAAAAACGGATAACATCCGTTTTCATCAAAAAGCTGATTAAATAAAGTTCTAACAAAAAAAAAACGGACGGAAAACACGGCCGGAAAACACGGCCGGAAAACGGATCAACTGATGATAAAAAACTGATCTAAAAACCGGTCCGCACGTGTGAAAGAGCCCTAACACTGCTGAAGTGCAAACAATGTTCAGATTGCTTCTCAGAGAGCATTTGACAGGCAGTGAGGAGGCATTGTATCAGCTCCCCACCGCCTGCTTTACCCCTCGAACTCCACACTAGCGTTCTGCAACCAGTTGCAGAGTGGCCTCATTCACTTGAATGGGTTTGTGCTTGTATGGCAGTAGCGCCTGCATAAAGTGACAAGTGGTATATTTCCTGCTGTAGCTACGGAGAAAAGAATCATGGCCGTAGCATGTATACAACCCTCGGCTGTTGCCTCTGCAGCTAAAGGGGGGTAGCAGTTGGGAGGAGGTAAAAACATGGCACAACCGCAGGGTTTTACTTCTACCAACTGCTAGTGTGAATACGCCCTTTAGCTGCAGAGGCCGTGACTTTGGGGAAGGGGATATGATCAGCCTCCTGCTGGTACCTCCCACCAGAGAAACAGAGACCCAGGGGGAGCAGGAACGGTAAAAAAAAAATAAAAAAAAGCTTTAGCTTTAAAGTTTAGCTCAGGCTGTAATGCATAACTTCAATATAGAGCTGTTCCTGCAATAGAAGTCTCCAAAGTACCCAGAGCAGACTATGTGTCCAGGGCACGCGGTTTTAGCAGCAGCTTGTGTATTTTTGCATAAACCTGTAACATTTCTCATCTGTATGACAATTCCAGGAATTCAGGAGTTTAGGAAACCTGCACAGATGAAAATGTTTATGCTGCCACCCTTGACCTCTGGCGTTGGACTGCAAACATGCTAATCCAATGGGTTCAGTATGTCGAGTTACAATTCAGGAATTCAGGATTCTCTTTGATTTCGATGCCTGCCCCCATAATTCAGGTTAGCACTGAAGTCAGAGACAACCAGGCACCATAAGCCTCAAATCTAAGGACCAATTGTAGTGGACAGAGGTAAAGCAAGGTAATCAAGTGATGACAGTAGACACCGTTTTCAGTACCAACTCTATATTGTATGTTGCTGCCCGCTTTAATCCTGCAGATATGAATTATTCAAGTCTTCCCAATTACATCAGTCATGGATGCAAAATCTAATTATACTGGAATAAACAAGCTCCCAAATATATTCAACACTTGCAGATTTAATAAAGAAGAATTTTTTTTTCCTATTATATTAGAGCTCGTTCACACCTGCCCCAATAGGCTGTTTTGGGCAAAATTGCCCAATGCAGTCCCAACTCTAGGACAGGCCAATTTGTGCCTCGCTAATGTTTTAATGCAAAAAAAAAAACCAAACCCATAAACCAGGACATGTATTTTTGCTCAGCACATTCGATTGCACTGAAACACATAGGATTAAATATAAAAAATAAAAATAAAACTAACAGCGTACTGCTGCAGCACAGGAAAAAGCACTTGCAGTATGCGCATACAGGGCTTTTTTTCAGGGGGAACTTGGGGGAACTCAGTTCCACCACCTCTGGCTCAGACCCTTTGGTGCCTGCTCACCACAATCACTTGTAAACACAGAAGTCTGGTTTCTGTGTTTACAAGTGACAGCTTTGTAACCCCCTGAACTCTGCACTCTGTATGTAATGCAATTCTGGTATTTAATGCCCCTTTAAGACCCTTCTACTCTTTGTGAAATCTGAACGGGTCGTGGTTGAGTTCCTGCATCTATTTTCTCAGAAAAAAAGCTCTGTGCGCATATAAAAACACATCCGCTAGTGTGAATGCCCCCCTACAGCTATACTGACCCCCTGTTGCCTGTCCAGCTATGATCAAAGCATAGGGCACCCAACAATGCATATACATCACATTACCATAAGTATTGGGCCAGATTCTCAAAAGAATTACGCCGGTGTAATTCGAATTTCCCGCCGACGCATCATTGTTTTCTATCCTGAAAACATGATACGCCAGATTTACGCTAAGATCCGACTGGCGTAATAATCTTACACCGTCGGATCTTAAATGTAATGTTACGCCGGCCGCTAGGTGGCGTTTACGTCGATTTCTCATTTTCTTATGCAAATGAGCAAGATACGCCGATTCCCGAACGTTTTTACGCCGCCTCGTCGTTTACGTTGTTTCCGTAAGCGCAAACTTACCCCTGCTATATGAGGGGTACGTTTACGAAGGTCCATCGTATGTTAAGTATGGCGTCGGGACAGTGTCGTCTTTTTCCGGTTACGTAGTTTTACCAAGTCGTTCGCGAATAGGGCATTGCGTGACAATCACGTCGTTTTCACGTCGGTTTCATCAACGTTTTCCGACGTGAGTAGGAGCATGCGCACTGGGTTTTTTTTTTGGCCGGCGCCTGCGCAGTTTGTTTGGCGCGCTTAATTTAAATACAAGCCGCCCCCTTCGATTTATGCGTGGATACGCCTGGCCATTTACACTACGCCACCGCAAGTTACGAAGCAAGTGCTTTGAGAATACGGCACTTGCTCTAGTAAGTTGCGGTGGCGTAGTGTAAATGGCTTGCGCTACGCTGCCGCGGGATGTACGAGAATCTGGCCCATTGAGTTGGCCCACCCTTTGCAGCTATAACAGCTTCAACTCTTCTGGGAAGGCTGTCCACAAGGTTTAGGAGTGTATCCATGGGAATGTTTGACCATTCTTCCAGAAGTGCATTTGTGAGGTCAGGCAATGATGTGGAGGAGAAGGCCTGGCTAGCAGTCTAATTCATCTTAAAGGTGGTCTATCGAGTTGAGTTCAAGATTCTGTGCAGGCCAGTCAAGTTCCTCCACCCCAAACTAACTTATCCATGTCTTTATGGACCTTGCTTTGTGCACTGGTGTGCAGGCATGTTGTAACAGGAAGGGGCCATCCCCAACATGTTCCCACAAAGTTGGAAACATGAAATTGTCCAAAATGTCTTGGTAGGCTGATGCCTTAAGATTTTTCTTCACTTGAACCAAGGGGCCAAGCCCAACCCCTGAAAAGCAACCCCACACCATAATTTCCCCTTCACCAAATGATCTGGATCAGTGCACAAAGCATGGGCGAGTTTGGGAAGTGCATGCAAGGGCAGGTGTCCTAATACTTTTGGTAATATAGCGTATAAAGATTTACCTATAACATCATCACAAAGAAGAAACAAATAAAAATGTCAGTTTAGTCCATATGCTTCTTCATAAACACATTACTACTGTTTAATGAGTTCTTTATTTTTCTCAAGTGCACGTGCTTATATACCATCATAGTCTAAGGCCTAATGCACATGGGCATATGAGTTTTAGACTCCAAATATACTGGATTTTTTTTCTGTCAGAACTTGGCAGATAAAATCTCTATAACGCTGCATATGTACGTGCATTTATGCCAGAGTATTTATTTATTCTGCCCATTGAAGTGGTAGTAAACACTCTTTTGGAACTTGTGCTTACAGGTAAGCTTACAATATGGCTTACCTATAGGTACAATGAATATCTCTTAAATGTGCAGCATTTAGGAGATATTCACATTAGCAAAAGGCAATAATGTCACCGGTGAATGCGCAGTGATGCTCTGCATTCAGGACATATAGTATCCCTGCAATGCAGAGCTCTGCGCCATGGCTATAGCCCCCGTGCACATGACTGACATCATTGCCACCCCGACCAAACGTCAGAGCCCGAGAACCCGGAAGGAAGACTGGGGGAGCAATGACAGCGCTGCGCTGGAGAGCAAGTCTGCAGGTAAGTCTGTCATAATGTGCTAGGTATGTGGAACATACTAGCGTGCGATATATTAAACATGCAGTTGCCCAAAATAATTTTTGTTTTGGTGGTTTACCACTTTAAAATAACATTGCACTTATACGTGTGCGTTTACATAAGTACATGTGTAAATTATGCTCAAAAAACTCCCTGAACGCAGCTTTGGCGGTTTTTATGCCTCTAAGGCCACTTTCACACTGAGGCGGTGAGAGCATCGGCGGTAAACCCCAGCTAGTCTTAGTGGCGCTTTAACATTTTTAGTGGCTCTTTTCAGCCCGATAGCAAGGTGCTTTAAACCCCTGCTAGCAACCGAAGGGGTTAATAGCACCCGTGTAGCGCCACTGCCGAATCGCTTTGGCAGCACTGCCCATTCATTTCAATGGGCAGGGGCGGTGTAAACACCACTTCTCCACCGCCCCAATGATGCTGCTCGCAGGACTTTTCCGCACTGCTCCAGCGTAAAAAAGCCCCAGTGTGTTCACACTCAAGCGGTGCGCTTGCAGGACGCTAGAAAAAGTCTTTGGGGCGGTGGAGGCACTTGAGCTTTCACACTGGAGTGACAGGAAAGGCGCTTTGCAGGCGCTAAAACACCTGTAAAGTGCCTTGGTGTGCAAGTAGTCTAAATGCTGCTCTTAAAATCCGGACCTAAACGCTTGACATGCAAAGCCATATAGGCCAACAAAAATGCAGCACATTTGTGTTTTTTTTATACCCGTCCACATAAGACCTAAACAAACTAAAATTACGTTGCATGCAAACTCCTTGGGTTTTATTTACATGCTTTGTTACATTTCAGTGTTGCTAATCTCCTGAAGCTGTTTTCTGTATACATGTGTTCCGCCAGCATTTGCGGCATTTTATTTCCCAGAGTACTACCTGATACTAAAAACCATGGCTATGCTGTTCAGACTTGCAGTCTGTCTCAGAAGCCCATTTGACAGGGTGACAACATAGTAGAACACCTGGGAAGCAGAAACAGCACTGCCCCCTTTAACAGGAAGTGCCTGAACAAGATCCTTGTTATTTTAATAAAAATCTATATTTAAAATAAAAAGTAATGTAAACCTGCTTCTGAAATTAAATTAACGCGTTGAAGCTTATGAGATTTTAGTGATTAGGCTTAGAGCTACTTTAACGCCGAATTAAACCCTTATGATTTATTACTATAATGCAGCTACACTCTACCTCTTGCTTTGTGTAAGAGAGTCACGGACCAACTCTCTGGAGTGTTGGAACATTGAGTATTTTATAGGGCTGTGGAAATTAAAGATAAATTCCTTGATTAATCGTAAATTTTTTTGATCAATCAAAATTCTTTTGATCGGTACTAGTGGGGAGCTGTCTGTGGACCATATTACTGTGGGGGAGATGTCTGTGGACCATATTACCGTGGGGGAGATGTCTGTGGACCATATTACCGTGGGGGAGATGTCTGTGGACCATATTACCGTGGGGGAGATGTCTGTGGACCATATTACCGTGGGGGAGATGTCTGTGGACCATATTACCGTGGGGGAGATGTCTGTGGACCATATTACCGTGGGGGAGATGTCTGTGGACCATATTACCGTGGGGGGAGATGTCTGTGGACCATAATACCGTGGGGGAGATGTCTGTGGACCATATTACCGTGGGGGAGATGTCTGTGGACCATATTACCGTGGGGGAGATGTCTGTGGACCATATTACCGTGGGGGAGATGTCTGTGGACCATATTACCGTGGGGGAGATGTCTGTGGACCATATTACCGTTGGGGAGAGGTCTGTGGACCATATTACCGTGGGGGAGAGGTCTGTGGACCATATTACCGTGGGGGAGAGGTCTGTGGACCATATTACCGTGGGGGAGAGGTCTGTGGACCATATTACCGTGGGGGAGAGGTCTGTGGACCATATTACCGTGGGGGAGAGGTCTGTGGACCATATTACCGTGGGGGAGAGGTCTGTGGACCATATTACCGTGGGGGAGAGGTCTGTGGACCATATTACCGTGGGGGAGAGGTCTGTGGACCATATTACCGTGGGGGAGAGGTCTGTGGACCATATTACCGTGGGGGAGAGGTCTGTGGACCATATTACCGTGGGGGAGAGGTCTGTGGACCATATTACCGTGGGGGAGAGGTCTGTGGACCATATTACCGTGGGGGAGAGGTCTGTGGACCATATTACCGTGGGGGAGAGGTCTGTGGACCATATTACCGTGGGGGAGAGGTCTGTGGACCATATTACCGTGGGGGAGAGGTCTGTGGACCATATTACCGTGGGGGAGAGGTCTGTGGACCATATTACCGTGGGGGAGAGGTCTGTGGACCATATTACCGTGGGGGAGAGGTCTGTGGACCATATTACCGTGGGGGAGAGGTCTGTGGACCATATTACCGTGGGGGAGAGGTCTGTGGACCATATTACCGTGGGGGAGAGGTCTGTGGACCATATTACCGTGGGGGAGAGGTCTGTGGACCATATTACCGTGGGGGAGAGGTCTGTGGACCATATTACCGTGGGGGAGAGGTCTGTGGACCATATTACCGTGGGGGAGAGGTCTGTGGACCATATTACCGTGGGGGAGAGGTCTGTGGACCATATTACCGTGGGGGAGAGGTCTGTGGACCATATTACCGTGGGGGAGATGTCTGTGGACCATATTACCGTGGGGGAGATGTCTGTGAACCATATTACCGTGGGGGAGATGTCTGTGAACCATATTACCGTGGGGGAGATGTCTGTGGACCATATTACCGTTGGGGAGATGTCTGTGGACCATATTACCGTGGGGGAGATGTCTGTGGATATTACAGTGGGGACTATATATGGTGGTGATCTGAAAAATGTATGTGCGTTATAATTAATCAAAATTAGTTGATTAATCGTTAAAAAAAAAATTGTAATCAGTAACAGCCCTAGTATTTTAACTGATCCTGTAAAAAAAATAGCAAATTCTTTAAAAAAAAATAATAAAATGTTTTTTTTTTAAATTTACATTTTTTACCATAAATGCAGCCTGGCTGGATTACAGTAATAAACCATGAGAGTTCAAATGGGCTTTAACAGGAGGAGGAAAAAAAAAACCCTACTGGAAAATATATATATATTTTTTTTTGTACAAAAATAACACACAAGCTACTACTTTATGGAAAGCAACTGGATATTTCCAAGAATACACAAATCACAGAGAATATGTACCTAGGGACACAGTTTTTTTTGGGCACAATTCCAGGCATCAAATGCCGTTATATTAACTCCATGTGGTCGGACACGCCATGTTCTGCTCTCGCAGGCCATACAAAAGGATAGCACTGGAACAACCCGGCTATGACAACATCGCACAGATCGGTTTAGAGATTTCATTAAATGCATTAAACTGCTGAAACTGATCACATGGATGAAAGGTTTCAATTAGAACGGTCTTTTTGACCTTGACAGATTGAACAGACTTTCGGCATTTTGTACAGATAAACAGCTGTACTAAAGCAGGTCAATAAAAGCATGCTGGAATTTTTCCAGAGTACCCCCCCCCCCCCTCCCATTTTCTGTCGGAGATGACCTATATACTGTATATCTCTCTCTGGTCCATACACCAGAGGAAGGAGGAGGAAAAACACATGTGAACATTTTGAAATATCTTTATAAAAAGGGGCAAGGGACCAAAAAGGTGATCAATCTGTTTACTTGGCCAGGATCCTCTTAGAATAAAGATGAGCCAGGATAATTAAAAATATAGATTGAAGGGAGATGTTATATATCTTGACTAGCAACACAAGTAACCCAATCAGTATTGGCACCAGACTGCAGATAGGACAGGCTCCTACAAGACTTCAAATTTTTTTTTACAGATGATTAAATGCAAATTTGCAATGAATAGCAGAAGTTTTAATCAAAATGGTTAGAGATGAACGAAGGGCAGATCTAATTTGTGTCACTCATAAAACGTTGGGGTAACTGGCTCCATCAGATCACTCACAGTTTGAACAGCAGCAATTGCCTAGTGTGCAAAAAGTAAGTGAGCCCCCACAGGCCCTTAAAAGTGAAGTATGGGTCCTCCCCCCCCCTCCATCATACTTACCTAGGTTTATACAGCATCGATCTGAAGTAGAGAGCTGCTGACTGTCAATTGGAATCTCTCTTCTCCTCCAAGGTCACTGGAGCGCAGAGCTGTGGAAAGGTTGAGCGGCCATCTCAGGTTCTCAGTTCGCCGACAGGGCCATCAGTCTAGGCACCTGGTGGATCCAGACTTCCATTGTCAGGATGGACTTCTCCTTTAAAAGGCAGAAGTTTTTTTTTTTTATCCTAATGCATTAACCCACTGTGCACTTTAAACCACCTTCCTAGCCAGCTTCCACTCTGTACCCATATGAAATTTTTGTCCTTTTTTTCACAGAAATAGAGATTTATTTTGGTGGTATTTGATCACCACTGGGTTTTTTATTTTTTTGCGCTATAAATTAAAAATTAAATGAGTTATAAAATTTAATAAAATTAGTAATTTTTCTTCAAAATTTTTGGCCAAAATGTATACTGCTACATATCTTTGGTAAAAATAACCAAAATACGTGTATATTTGGTCTTTATGAAACTTATGGAGTCTACAAGCTATGGTGCCAATCTCTGAAAATTGATCACACCTGATGTACTAACGGCCTATCTCGTTTCTTGAAACATTAAGGGCCCTTTCAGACGTGCGGACGGACCGTATGTCCGCTTTTTCATCCATCTGTTTGCGGATTAAAAAGGGACATACATTGGTCCCTATGTGATTGCTGGTGTCAGCGGATAAACATCCGCTGACACCCGTAATCACCCGCCTCCGCAAAGATCCGATATTGCAGTCGGAAGAATGTCCTACTTTTTCTTCCGTCTGCGGATCGGATGAACACGGACAGAAGGTCTGTGTTCATCCGATTCCCCATAGGGAGGGGAGAGCGGAGAAAAGACAGGGCGGTCCCTGCACAGTGTGAGGAGACCGTCCTATCATCCAACGGCTCAGTGGGGATCTACGGAGCGATCCCTGCTGAGCTTACGGACACACGGAGGCGGATCATTACTGATCCGCCCCGTGTGAAAGGGCCCCAACAAGCCAGGAAAGTACAAATTCCCCCAAAATTACCCCTTTTTGGAAAGTAGACATTCCAGGTCTTTAGTATGAGGCATGGAGAGTTTTTTGAAGTTGTAATTTTTTCCCACAACTCTTTGCAAAATGAAGATTTAAAACTTATTTCTCACACACAGCATATCCATACTACAAATTACACCCCAAAATACATTCTACTATTCATCCTAAATATGGCATTAGCAATACCACATGCATGAGACTTTTTCACAGCCTGGCCACATACAAAGGCCAAACATGCAAGGAGCACCATCAGGCATTCTAGGAACATAAATTACACATTTAATTAAGTTAGTCTACCCATTACAATTTTGAAAGCCCTGGAGCACCAAGACAATGTAAACACCCCCAAAAAATCACATCATTTTGGAAAAAAAACATCCCAACGTACTGGGCACCGTAGTGGCACAGATGAGCACTGATGTGGCACGGATGAGCACTGATGTGGACCTGCATCTCCCTTGTCCCCGCCAGGCAGGCACCTGAGGAGCCACCAAGAAGAAAGCTCCCCTTGTAAACACAGATGACTTCTGTGTTTATAACAGTGGTGAGCGGGGAGTGTGGGCTAGTGAGAGCCAAAGGTGGTGGAATGGAATTCTACCACTTTCTGGCTGAAAAAAGCCCTGGGTGCAATGGCCATATAAAAAGGCCTGGTTGGTCGCATTTAGCCCCTGGGTCTTGTGTTTGACATGTGACGTATACATTCCTACTTATTTAATATTGCTATTAGCATAAGGATTAAAAATAGTTTGCATTGAGTGTGTTTAGTTCCGCTTTATTCTTTGTGACATGCACAATAGGTGCAAATTAGGGCTAAAACAACAAATCGATATAACGCTTTTCATAATCGATTATAATCTATTAACTATTTTCATAATCAATCAGTTGGTCAGCTGATTAGATGGCCTGTATACAGAATGCATTATTTGCATATTAGAAAATACAGTGCAAAACACATACAGCTCAGTACACCATCCGTACATGTCAGTATACACAGTCCATACATGTCACTATACACAGTACACGGTCCATACATGTCACTATACGCAGTACACGGGCCATACATGTCACTATACACAGTACACGGTCCATACATGTCACTGTACACAGTGCAGCACACATAAAGCTCAGTACACCGTCCATATATGTTAGTAAGTTCCTGGGAACATGTGAATAGCAATGACTCTTGGGACATGTAGTCCTGGGCAGGAGAAGGAAGCGACTGATTCTAAATGCAGAAGTTTTTTTTAACTTGCTATAGGAACACTGAAGGCAGGAGGAGTTAGAACCGTCAGTTGGAGACCCCAGAAGAGGAAAGTCAGGACTGCTCTGTGCAAAACCATTACACAGGGCAGGTAAGTAGAATATGTTTGCCGTTTACTAAAAATAAAAATTAATCATTTACAAGGCCTCTGTGCAGGGAAGATCGGCATCTGAACCCAAAGTAAAAGTTTACTAGTATTGTGCAGTATATAAAAAATTAAGAAATCCATAAAAAAAAAAAAAGTCTTAGCCTCTAGTACTACTTTAATATAAAAGATGTATTTGTACTCCTGCAAATGCTCCAATACCTAAAGCAGATACCGTTGCAGTGCGATTTGAGCCCGTACAAAAGGAATGTGTTCAAATCGCACTGCAAAGAATCACGTGCGATTTGAACAGGAATGCACTGCGATTTCTGTCCGAATCACACACAGTTTCCCACACTGCCCCCAGGCTTGTCATCTTTTATAGGTTCAAATTGCACCACACATTATCAGTAATTGGTATAGGCGATACACACCAAACTTTGGAGGTTTTTATCCAATTAATCAAAACAATAAAAATTGGCCAACTAATCAATTATGAAAAAAATGGTTAGTTGCAGCCCTAGTGTAAATTGTAGGCAAAAATAAATCAAAAACATCAAACCCTTAATCCATCATCATTCTTTGATTCTAAGCACAAACTAATGGTGTGCAAGTCTGGAAACCTTTACCAGTCTACAAATCTGATAGTACTGGAAATCCGCATATCAACACTGCAAGAATAGAATGTCATGTCTTATGTCACTGCCACGTTAATTCTGCCAGCTGTAAAAACCCATGGGAATGTATTGTTCTAGGACAGGAAGGGTTCCCTTACATGTACATCAGCCCATGTACATTTTCACAGCAATGGCACCATCACCAGAGCGGCTATGATCAGAAGTGCTACTAGAAACAAAGAAAGCATTGATATTAGGTTCACACAGCAGCTTTAACTTCAAAAACGCTTTTCTGCCCTTTGTATTTTTTTTGAGCACTGTGTAATGTGTAGTGCAAGTTAGTAATCACAGGAAAGAAAACATATGGCTTAGGCCACTTTCACACTGGTACGACAAAGTCGCATAACAAGTCGCACCCCCAATGAGTACTGTTCATATCAGAGTGACTTCAAAGTAGTCGCTGCACTACTTTGGTCCGACTGATTCAACTTGAGGACCTTTAAGATTATACAGGCATTGCTTTAAGTCACGGTAAAAATTGCAGAAGAAAAAAAAAAACGTTCCAGTTGCACAAGTGTATAAGGAGCCCAATGCCCCGTCCACACGATCCAAAAATCGGACGACAGATAATCTGTTTTTTTTGCATGCTAGTCATATCGGACATGAAGAGTTCACTTTAGTAACGAAAATTCTTGTACGATAGAATAAAAAATAAACAGAGGTGATTTCATGTGTTATATGTGTGTATTTGTATTGTAATTTTCAGACGAGAACTGTACTGATTAAATGAAAAATGTACGATCTGGAATAGTACGAGATTTTTTTTTTTGTGTTTGTCCGATTGGATAATATCGAATGAACTTTTGTGATCGACTCTCGAAAGCTCCGATTATTGTACCATTGCTTCGAAAGCGGTATTTTTCATCCGATTTTCGGATCGTCTGTACGGCCATTATTAAAAGGAGTAGAAAGAGCTCTGAGGAGTCCAGAAAATCATACTAACAAATGAGTATTTCTTACTGCTGTCTGACGAGTTGCCATCAGTATTTGTATTTGGGGCATTATGTTTAAAATAGGGATAATATACCATAAATACAAACATTTTACAAAAACAAAAGTTTTACAAATAAAGCAAAACTGTACCTTGCTCATTTTTTTGTACTTTCCTTTCCAGCACTCTACTGAAACTCTTCTGCAAGCACTGCTGAAAAACATCTAGTACTTCAAGGTATGGGGAGCATGTACCCTCCTCCTATGATGCAGGGCACTGGACTAGTGACCAATTACGAGACCAGAACACTGTCACATGAATATTTTGGTTGGGGCAGTGACAGAGAATAGAGTGAAAGTGATGTAGTTGTGCTCAATGGCCCTCTGGAAGTCCAGTATGATGATATACCAAATGATAAACTACAAACTGCATAAGATGCATAAGACTTGTCCACTTCATTCAATATTGTTGGGGCAGCACGGTGGCTAGGCCTCATGTACACTGCTACTGCTAAACCAGACTCTCAACCTTTTCAACATGGAGGAATCCTTGAAATAACCTTCAGTCTCCGGGAACCCTTGTTCAAAATGGCTATATCTACAACTCATGATACATTGGTATGTGGTCTTGGGGAAGAATGCCCCCCTACAGGTAGCTAAAAAGATCATTGGTGTCACTGGAAACTTATTGGAGAGGCAAAAATTGGTCATTGCTCAAGGAACCCCTAGCAACTATTGGAGGAACCCTAGGGTTCCACAGAACCCTGGTTGAGAAACCATGTGCTAAACAGACGTTTAGGAGAAGTTGGGCATTTTTTCAACTGCCCCTGAACTCACATCTATGTTATCTTATCTGTCCATGTACACAGGGTCATATAGTCGTTTCTAGACAGTTGAGTTTAGAGGCTTTTTTCTGGAACCCCCCAAAAAAATGCGTTCAAAAGCTGAGTTTAGAGACATTTCAAGTGCCAAACATGGTAAAACACAGTAACTCACATTTAGCAGCGTTTCGTTTACAGGCATTTTTTTTAAACTAAAAAACACGCTTCTAGACGCAAACGTGGCATGTAAACTCGGCTAAGCGGACGTTTTTAGACACCGGTTTCTAGCTGTCAACTTAAATCCTTTAGGAGAGGATGAACAATGTTCCATGTACACAGGACATTTTTTACAAACTCTCCAGAACAATTTAACTTGACAGATAAGCTTTGCTGCGTTTACATGCCGTGTTTAGCGGCGTTTGCGTTTAGACGCGTTTCTAAAAAAAATAGCCAAAAATGCTTGTAAACGAAAAACGCAGCTAAACATAGAAGCGTTTGGCGCTTGAAATGCCTGTGAACTCAACTTCTGAACCAATTTTTTTGCATTCCAAAAACAAAAAAGCCTCTAAACTCAACTGCATAGAAAGGACTATAAACGATTCTGGGCTAGATTCAGATAGAATCGCCTATCTTTAGGCGGGCGTAGCGTATCTCAGATACACTACGCCGCCGTAACTTTGAACGGCAGGTACGGTATTCAGAAAGAACCTGTGCCCTAAGTTACGGTGGCGTAGCGTATCTGGTCCGGCGTAAGCACGTGTAATTCAAAATAGGAAGGAGGTGGGCGTGTAGTATTCAAATGAGCCGTGACCCCACGTAAACGACGCATCTAACGAACGGCGCATGCACCGTCCGTGGATGAATCCCAGTGCGCATGCGTGAAAATCACGTCAGAAATACTCATTGATAACGACGTGAACATAACTTATGCCCAGCCCCATTCCCGAACGATTTACGCAAACAACGTAAATTTCAACGCTGTCCTGACGTCCATACTTAACATTGCCTGACCCTCATATAGCAGGGGTAACTTTACGCCGGAAAAGGACCTGCGCAAATAGATACGTTTTTGCATATTCAACGGAAGCGCCACCTAGCGGCCAGCGTAAACATGCAACTAAGATACGACGGCATAAGAGACTTACACCGCTCTTATCTTAGCTAAATTCCGGCGTATGTTGTTTTCTGAATACAGAAAAAAAGATACACCGGTGCATCTTAGAAGTTACGCGGGCGTATCTCGAGATACGCCGACGTATCTTCTTTCTGAATCTAGCCCTTTGTGTACATGTACTGATAACATAACACAGGAGAGTTCAGAAGCAGTGTAAATAGTTGGTGCTATATATAATAAATATATACACAAGTACCTGTAATAAATAAAAAAATATATATATATATATTTCCTATATAGCAATCAACCCAGAGTCAGGGGGGTTCTGCTTACATATTAAAGGGGAGTTCCACCCACAATTTCACTTTTTAATTATAAATACCCCTGTAATACACAAGCTTATTGTATTCTAGTAAAGTTAGTCTGTAAACTAAGGTCCGTTTTGTTAGGTTGTTACAGCATTTAGTTTATACTCTAGAAATAGACCGTGGCCATCTTAAGTGTGGGCATCATGAAGCCAGACTGTATGACTTCCTGGATTTTAGCTTTGCATATCTTGCACATGCTCAGTGCTGCACAAGCAATGTAATAGGTTTCAGTCAGGTTTGCAAGGACTACTGGGAAACGCCTATCCCAGAAACCCTTGCAAATAGCCTTGTGACTTAATAGCATAGGCTAATAAAGGAGGAGGAAGTAATGAAGGACTACAAAATAAAGGTATTTACAAGCAACAAAATAAAAATAGTCCATTCTGAACACTATGAGATTATAGGGCATGCAGCACAGACAAACATAAAAAAATTGATGGAACTCCACTTTAAGCATAAAATACAAATTCACATTAAAACTTCACACCTTTGCTGCAATGGATACAAAAGCAAAAACACAAAATTTACCCAAAATTTATGATACAACAGACCTGGGAAAAAAGCAATTCAAACCGAAAATAAATCACAAATCTGAGTGTTCTGAGATTTGTTTCCAGTTAAACAATGGACTTCATTGCTACTCAATGAAAGAACAATAAAAAACAAATAGGATTGCAAAGAAAAGTTATTTGGAGTAAAGGGTGCGACGCCCTGGGAGGCACCAAATCGTCTACGTTGCCTTATTAATCCAGTAAAGCTCAATTCCACAGTCTGCAATTCTCTTTGTATTACTGTAAAGGGACCTAAAACAATTGCACAGCAACCCGAGCAAGTGCCATGAGCCCGTTACCGTGGCAACATAAGTCTAAAAAGAAACGGGATGTCTGCTCATACGCTATAATTATAAAAAAGTTCAGAACTGTGAACACCCACTAGGATATTTCTGTATATTTAAGATGTTCTAAAAAAGAAAAACAAAACAAAGCATTTAAAATAAATTTGTTTTGGATGGAGCCAGCAAAGAAGAACTCATGCTCCATAGATGATGTCACTAGAGAACATCTGTATCCCAGGGGTCCTACCATCCTCCGCATGCGCCCACTGCCACCATAAAATCATAAGGCGTTATTAAAGAGTAGATGTACAGCTATAAAAAAAATAAATAAGCAGAGGAGTAACGTCAACTTATAGATTTACTCCTCTTTCTGAAGCATTGTTAAAGCTGAACTCCGGGGAAAAAAGCATCCACACTGCAAGGGTTAATTGCTTGTTTATGTCTAGGGGACCAGGTAAAGCTGTTTTACTTACAAGATCCTCCACTCCCCTAAACTGCCCAGACTGGGCAGGTGAGGTACTTGCAGCAGCCGGGCTCCAGCTGCTGTCAGTGGAGATCCCCAGTGTGCAGTTTGATGGGCATGGGATTGCGCCACCTTGCCCGGTCTGACAGTAACCCACAGCTGGAGGAAGAGGACAACTGTCCTTTACAAACATTACTGACCCCGATAGTAGTTTTTTCCATTTATAGTGTGGCACTCTTTCGATTTAAACACGTGAGTGCAATGGTCTGTTTTACTTTTATTTTATTAAAGGGGAGTTCTACCCACAATTTCACTTTTTAAATATAAATACCCCTGTAATACACAAGCTTAATGTATTCTAGTAAAGTTAGTCTGTAAACTAAGGTCCGTTTTGTTAGGTTGTTACAGCATTTAGATAGTTTATAATCTAGAAATAGACAGTGGCCATTTTAAGTGTGGGCATCATGAAGCCAGACTGTATGACTTCCTGGATTTCAGCTTTGCATATCTCGCACATGCGCAGTGCTGCACAAGCAATGTAATAGGTTTCAGTCAGGTTTGCAAGGACTACTGGAAAACATGATGCCTATCCCAGAAACCCCTGCAAATAGCCTTGTGACTTAATAGCCTAGGCTAATAAGGAGGAAGTAATGAAGGACTACAAAAAAAAAGGTATTTACAAGCAACAAAATAAATAAAAATTGTCCATTCTGAACACTATGAGATTAAGGCATGCAGCACAGACAAACACAAAAAAATGGGCCAGATTCAGGTAGATGAGAGCATCTTTGCTCTGGAGTAACGCTTCTCATTTACGTTACTCTGCCGAAATTTTAGGAGCAAGTGCTGTTATTCATGAAGCACTTGCTCCTAAATTTGCGGCAGCGCATCGCAAATGAGCCGGCGGAATTCAAATTGGGCGGGTACGGGGCGTGTAATATTTAAACTATGCGCGATCCCGCGGCGAACGTACTGCGCATGCGTCGAGTGTCAATGCATCCCAGTGCGCATGCTCCAAATTCTGTCAGTGAACGTCAATGACGTCACATCCCCATTCATGAACGTTTTACGCAAGCGACGCGATTATTTTTTTTTCCGACGCGATGACGCCGCCTATACTTAACATAGGATACTCCACTAGGGGGCTGCTTTATCTTTACGTCGCGTATCGCTTCCGGAAACGTCGTAAAGTCACTGCGTCGCGCCCGAAAAAGATCGTGAATTTCCGACTCCCGCTGATTAACATATTTTTTCAGCGTAAATCAGCGGGAACGCCCCCGGCGCCATTTTTAAGTTGAAGTAACGATGCGATGGCGAAATTCAATTGCGCCGATCGCATCGGAACTCCAACCCGGCGTTTCTTGTTTTCTGGTTACAGAAAACAAAAACGCCGGCTTAAAGTGACAGTTAGGCTGGCGGATCAATGGATACTCCAGCCTAACTCTACCTGAATCTGGCCCAATGAGTGGAACTCCACTTTAAAGTGTTTTTACAGTGCTATATGGATGCACTACCCTTTCCTTTTTTTTATATATTTACACTTACCTCCTGTTTCAATGACAACTAAAATACTGAAGCCTCCCAAGATTGAGCTGTCAATGGGCATCTTAAAAGTGTCACTAAACCCAGGACCCTGCATTCACTATATCGGGTCTCTCACAGTACACAGAACATGAAAATTCAATTATTTTAGTAAATATAAACTGCCAAATACCTTTTTTCATCAGCAGTTCATTCTATCTGTGTCCAGCAGAGAACTGAGTAAAGCTTGTAGGAGGAGTGTCTGATTTCCTATGAGGCTGCAGGACCCTTAACCCTCTATCTGGGCAGTGCTGATTGGCCCTTTACTGATCACATGCACCCTCCCAAAAAAAAAATGTTTAGAAATATGCACCAAACTGAGCATGTGCAGCTTGCCCCCAAGGCTCCGTTTTATACTATAAGGAGATGGGTTGGGGACAGTGAAGGGGAGGATAAGAGAATACAAGATAAAACAACTCCAAAGACATGCTGATAGGTCAATTGGCTTCTGTCTAAATTAGCCCTAGTAAATGAATGTGAGTTAGGGACCTTAAATTGTAAGCTCCTCGAGGGTAGGGACCCATGTGAATGTATATGTAAAGCGCTGCGTAAATTGACGGCGCTATATAAGTACCTAAATAATAATAATAATAATAATACTGCCTTTTTACACAATGCGGAGGATAAACCCCTAAAGCCCTGTACACAGGATCGGCCCATTCGATGAGACCGGTCCGACGGACCCTTTTCATCGGTTCACCGATGAAGCTGACTGATGGACTGATGTGCCTACACACCATTGGTTCATGAACCGTTCGTGTTAGAACGCGGTGACGTAAAACACAACGATGTGATGAAAAAAACAAAGTTGAATGCTTCCAAGCATGCGTCGACTTGATTCTGAGCATGCGTGGATTTTTAACCGATGCTCGTGCGTACTAACGATCGGTTTTGACCTATCGGTTAGCCGCCCATCGGTTCAATTTTAAAGCAAGCCATCTGTTTTTGGACCGAAGGATAACGAACCGATGGGGCCTACACATGATCGGTTTGGACTGATGAAAATGAACTTCAGTTTGTTTTCATCGGTTTGAACCGACCGTGTGTACGCGGCTTTAGGTTCCACCGTGAGTATAACAAGCATGCTTTACTGCAGGGGTGCCCAACCTTTTGAAGCACGAGGGCCACTTAAGTGACTTGGTAACTGGTCGTGGGCCACAATGAGCGGAGCGGGTGGATGGCAGGTCTGTGTCCGCTCTGCATATGCAGAGTGGATACAGACACAACCCACTATTCTTTTTTTCTGATGTGCTGCGGTTTACCCGCGTCACGGGTGCAACGCAGTATACTTTTGGCTTTCCTGCACTTTGCAAAAGACTTCTATTATATTCTGCAGGTGTGGCGCACTTTCAGAAAGCTCACCAAACTCGCAGGTAATAACAGAAGTCTATGGCTCAGTGCAGATAGCGCGGCCCAGTAACCACTGCAGAACAGATATGCCCATATATACACTGTGATTTTAGTAATAAACTGACATTTAATAACAGTATTCTATTCCATCCCAGAGCAGGAGGTTGCAGACCACATCAGAGGGCTCCACGGGCCACATGTGGCCCCTGGTTGGGCACCCCTGCTTTACTGCATATACAAGCAATTTTTACTGTTGTGGGTTTAGGAACACTTGAAAAGTTGGTAGACAGGGAGACCTCAACAAGAGCAAGAAACGTAGACATATCTGCACAGTGGTATCTACAACGCACTAGCACCGCAACCTTTTTTGATCTGATGGAGCCGATAACCAAATGGAGACAATCTTGTTCCCTTTTCACTGCAAAGGATTTGATGGCATTCATTAGCTATCTACTCTTGCTATTCATGGAAGCTAAAAAAAACAAAAATATATATACCACCAAACTCGTGGTTTTGAGAGGAGTCGACGAGCAGAAGATGCCCAAGTGCCTGAAAACGTGCAAACAAAAAGCATGTGAAAGCTCAAAGAAGCTCGAAAACACAAAAAAAAAGAAAAAAAAGAGGCGAGTTTATGAAAAAAAAAAAAAATGCTTAACCAGTTAAGGACCGCCGCATGTACATTTACGTCGACAGAATGGCACATCAACGTATATATACGTTGGTGCCTTGAGGGGGTTCGGGGGTCCGATCGGACCCCACCCCCCCGTACATACGGCGGTCCGTTTTGCTGGTCGAGCGATCGGGGATGAGGGGGCGGCTATTCGTTTTTGTCCGCCCCCTCCGGATCGCTCTTAGCCAATCCTTGCGCCCCCTGCCCTGTCACTTCCTCCTCCTGTGTAAACACAGGAAGGAGGAAGCGATGTGATCTCTCCTTCAGCGATTTTTTCAACCACCGCTGAGGAGAGATCACATCGCACAGTAAGTCTGCACTAACACTACACTGACACACACTACACATAGTCACATTAACCCCATCGCCCCCCTCCACCCTGTCACAGTGTCACTGAATGCAGTAATCATACATGTATGATTACTGTATTTAGTGTCAGTGTGACAGGCAGTGTTAGGTTCAGGGTAGCCCCCGTACCCCCCCTAATAAAGTTTTAACCCCTTGATCACCACCCTAGTTAACCCTTTCACTCCCTATTGCCAGCGTCACTAAGCGATCATTTTTCTGATCGCTGTATTAGTGTCGCTGTTCCCGCTAGGTAGCTAATTTTTTTTTTTTATTGCAATTTTTTTTTACTAAAGACATATGGCTAAATAAATTTTGGCCTAAATGATTGACCAAAATTTAGTTTATTTGATTTTTCTTATAACAAAAAGTAAAAAATATTGTATATAGAGTAAAAATATTTTTGTATATAGCGCAAAAAATAAAAATCGCAGAGGCGATCAAATACCACCAAAAGAAAGCTCTATTTGTGGGAAGAAAAGGACACAAATTTTGTTTGGGAGCCACGTCGCACGACCGCGCAATTGTCAGTTAAAGCAACGCAGGGCTGAATCGCAAAAAGGGGCAAGGTCATTTAGCAGCATTTTGGTCCGGGTCTTAAGTGGTTAAAGAAGCTCAATAAAAACAGCAGATTTTTTTTAAGCTGTAGTGTACATGTAGTGAACTATTAAGTGATACAAATAATAAGGAGAAAGTGCTCCTTCATGGTTCAATCAGCCAACCGTGCTAGTTGGAGACCAAGCTGCATTATTACCAATTGCAATGGATAAATGTGGCTGTGCAAAAACACAGGACTGGCTGCACAGAACTACAAATCCTTAAAGGCAGTACAACTTTTCACCTTTTTTTCCCCTATTGAGTCCATCTTTAAAAATGCGTGCCAAAAATACACTGTCCAACACGTTAAAACATATAGTAATGCATGAAACAACCACCCAAATAAACTAAACTAAAGATAATAAAAAAAATAAGTGGGGAAAAAAAAAAGCAACAAAACAAACCCCAAAACATTTATGCAACATAATGAAGAACAAAATCCAGGGGGTACCAATTCTGCTCAACCAAAATAAACATTACGCTGAAATGTGATTTACTTTGAAAAAGTTATTTTTAAATATCTTTCATAAAAGTAACTTTTTCCAAAAAAAGTCAAATAAGACTAAATCAGAACATAAAACATTAATTTATAATTAAAATGCCAAAAATTAAGAAAAAACAAAACAAAACATGTGCAAAAGCCAATCTTCCACATTTGCCACAACAGAAAGCCGTGGAACTCGTCATGCCAAGTAACAGAAAACACACATACTTACATTCACACACGTTTTCCTGGGAGCTGCCATGTTGATTAGTGAAAATCCACAATTCTGACTAAACGCCAATAGTGGTGAGAAGAGATCCACCCATTGTAAGCCGGAACACAAGTCCTCAGTGCCTTGAAAATTCCAAGTAACTCAAGCCCCTGCTTGTAGGTCTGCAGGCTCCTGCACAAGCCCAGCTCTGCAATTATTATTCCAAGTGTCCCAGACTGCTGCCGGAATACACTGCCTCTTTATAAATAAACAGTCAACTGTAAATATATCTGGACACGCTGTTAAAGGGGCGGCTGACAAACTGCCACAGGAATCCCACAGAGTTTAAAGACTGTGTGATGAATTTAATGATAGTGGGAGTGTAGAGTGTTAAAAGCTTCGAAAAGCCGTGATAATCCTTCCAATTTCTGTTTCACCAAAAAACTCCCCTTTCATGTAGTTCAAAACAATTTAAAAGGTGATGGGAAAAGCTATGCCTGGCCCTTTAAGTGAACAAAGTGTTTGGATAACCTGAGAAGTGGGCAAGTTGGCCCTTGGACAAAGATAAAAGAATAGTTAAGAGGGGGGGGGGGGGAGTGGGGCCCTGCACAGAGGGGGACTAAACATCAACCAAACAATCAATATAGTCCAATATGACCTTTTAGGCAGGTCATAGATTGCGCAAATTTCTTTCCTGCAACCACAGGTTGCAGGAAAGAAATGTGCACAATTTCCCTGTCGGCACAGAAAGTGCTGACAGGGGAAGCCCTCCTGCCAAGCAAATGCAGGGGAAGGAGGGGGGGGGGGGAGCAGCCATCACTGCCGAGAGTAGACCATTATTATCACTAGCAGCCACTTACAATAATCACAAGCAAATTCAGCAGGCTGGTTGCACACAAATTAATCGATCAACTTGGTAATGCAGACTGCCCATTAATGATTTGAACAATGTATGGCCCAGCCTAAGACCCCTTTCACACTGAGGCGCTTTGCAGGCACTATAGCACTAAAAATAGCGCCTGCAAACCGCAGCTCCATTCACTCCAGTGTGAAAACCTGAGGGCTTTCACACTGGAGCGGTGCGCTGGCAGGGCGTCAGAAAAAGTCCTGCCAGCAGCTTCTTTGGAGCGCATTAGGATCGGTGAAATCAATGGGCAGCGCCGCCAAACCCCTGGCAAATCGCTGCTGTATCTGCGCTGTGCCAGCGGTTTTACCCTTTTTAAGCCGCTAGCGGGGGTTAAAAGCACCCCGCTAGCGGGCAAAAAAACAAGAGTAAAACAGCGCAAAAAAAAATTTCAGTGTGAAAGCAGCCCAAGGGTATATAGTGTGGTTTATTAAATCACTCACTTTTTTGTGCTGCAGTAAGGCAGCCCATTTACACTGAATTGGCCCTAAACACAAAAAAATTACCTGCATGACTTTTGGCCAGTATAGTGCAGGACAATGCACAGAGCATTCACATTTGAGCATTCAGGTGTACTGAAAGCCATGCACTTTTGTTTAGATTTGTGGTCACCAAACTGTTGGCGGGGGGCAGGATGTGGCCCTTTGCTGGTCTTTATCTGGCCCTTGGGGCACCATTTCACCAACCAACATTAATAATGGGGCACCATTTCCCATACTGACACCATCAATGGGGCACTATTCTTCCCATTAACGTCAATGAAGGGGCAACGATGTTGGGGCATTTTCTACTCCCACTGGGCACAGTCTGGTCCCTAAAGCCTGAAGGAGGACAGTAAAACTGGCCCTTTGCTTAGAAAGTTTGAAGATCCCTGGTTTATTGGAGTGGAGTGGAGTGGAGTGCCGTGCAGTGCCGTGCCATTCAGAAAAAAAAGGTAATGCAACTTACATAGACTGTGTTGTAATATGTGCACATTAAAGGCCATCATAATTCCAATAAGCACATGTGCGAATAGAGACTACTGGGTAGATATGTAAACATTCATATCAAAAATCTCATCATACATTAAATAATGCCAACAGGGACTTTACGAATGTACTTTAAAATTTTGTTTGCATTTAGCATTTGATTTTGGTATGAAGGGAATTTTCTAAACCAAAATCGCATAAATGACTAGAAATTTGTGCAACCAAGAAACATTTTCCATCTTGCTTCTTGAAAATTTCTTATCACTGTGGTCAAAAACAATTATCGATTTGACCTCAATAACGATTAAAAGATTGGATATTCCCAAAACAAATAATTTTCTAAACAAAATTTTTCTAGTGTAAGGCAAGTTTTCTGCCGGCTCACCAAAATCGCCAACCACGTCACTTCCGGTGACTCTCCATCAGCAGTAATTGGTGATTTCTACAACACTGGCAGCGCATACACTACAGTATGGGATATAATGAGTTGACATTAGTCCACTCATTAGTAACCAACAACATGGCCGCCCCCAAAGCTGCGTCAATTTTCTTTATTCCTTAGCCAGTGTTCTGTCAAAACAGCCAACTCATCATGTTCCGTAGTGTATATATGCTGCCAATGTTCCGTGAAAACAGCCAAGTCATCAAATATGAGAATTATTGCTGCTTAGAAGTCATCGAAAGTGACGTGGTTTGAGATTTTGGCAAATTGCCTGTTTTGGTAGAACCATGGCGTATGGATTGTGAGATGCGCTGGCAGGACGTTAAAAAAAACTCCTGCAAGCAGCATCTTTAAAGTGGTGAAGGAGCGGTGTATACACTGCTCCTCCGCCGCTCCTGCCCATTGAAATGAATGGGCAGCATGGCCGAACCGCCGGCAAAGCACCACTGCAGAGGTGTTTTACGGGTGGGTTTAATCCTTTTTCGGCCACTAGGCGGGGTTAAAAAGCACCCCGCTAGTGGTCGAATACCTTCACAAAAACAACGATAATTCACCGCTAAAAATAGCGTCGCTTTACCGCCAACAATGGAAACGCCCCTAGTGTGAAAGCGGCCCTAGTTTAATTTTTAATACTTTAGAATGCCTCGAGATTGTGCAGAATTTTGAAGGGTATCTTGTTGGAAAAAAGGTTAAAAAACAAAGGTCTACAGCAGGGTCCACAACCAGGCTCTGCAGCAAGACCAGGTTCATAATACTGCTAAACAGACTTACTAGCTGTTTAGCCAGTGACAATTCACATACGTATTCCAATTGTGTAATTATTCATTTCTAACAAACCTTTTATACGCGATTATCCCACCGGGTCATGTGCGAGAGATAGAAAAAAAAGGGGGACTAGAGCGCAAATGTTTA
Organism: Rana kukunoris; assembly: GCA_029574335.1. NCBI lineage: Eukaryota > Metazoa > Chordata > Amphibia > Anura > Ranidae > Rana > Rana kukunoris. The sequence continues at coordinate 66,152,652 of CM056059.1, read as the reverse complement.
TTTAGTCTGATTTGCCTCATCCAAACCATGTGTGCACCAAGCATACTCCATTGAGCTAGCGTCATGCTTGAATATATGACCAGCCTATGTCTAGCTGTCCAAGCAACATTCCACGCTGTGCATTGAATAATAAACTGCAAGCCCAGTGGAGGGATTTAAAAGGCATAAATTACACTTGAAGTTAAAGCATTCTTACAGGACGGTCTGCGACCAGAGTTGGAGTAGACCTGCGATGCTACTTGGACAAGTATGAGAACATCAGACATATGATGTATTGGTAAGAAAGGGTACGAATTAATGCGTCTCTTACTATGGGGGGCTCCAGAGCCATGCCCCTGTGAATAGACATTGTCCATTCACACACAGAGCATGGCTCAGCCCTGCACTCTTCTTATTGGCAAACTTGCTGCGATTGACAGCCATTGGCATCCGCTGCTGTGTGAGCCAATGAGTAGAGAGAGACCGGGAGAGCTGCTGCGCTGGATCGCGATGGGGCTCAGCTATACATTAGGGGGGCTGGATCTAGAAGGTTTTACCTTAAGCAACTACCTCTAAAAACACTTTAGGCCCCTTTAACACTGGGGCGTTTTTCAAGCGAAGCCTCATCTGCAATCTCAATGTGCTGGTGAAGCACTGCTAAAACCCTAAAGTTTTAGGGCGTTTTTTGCAGTGCCTCAGTGTGAAAGGGTAAGGCTTTTTTACAGCGCTGTCAATTCAATTCAATGGAGAGGGGTGTTTTTTCAGCGCTCAAAAGCTGCTCCAAAGATGCTGCTTGCAGGACTTGCAGTGTAAAAGGGTCCATTGAGATGCATGGAGAGCGTTTTAATAGCGATATTTTTAACGCTAAAATGCTGTAAAAACGCTTCAGTGTGAAAGGGGTCTTAAGAATTAAAAATGTGCGGTTCTGCAGAGCCCGCCAGTCACGTTCAAGTGCTTTATACAATACTGTCTGTTGGTGCTTTGGGAGGTACTTGTATATTTGGAACTGAAAGACCACAAAAAGGGTAGGGTTGATACTTATAATCCAAAGACTCAGGCCCTTTACACACGACCGAGCTTCTCGGCAGAATCCAGCGAGAAGCTCGCTGGGATCCATATTCTGCCGAGCAAAATCGGTCGTGTGTACACTTTTGGCGAGCATCCCGTCGCGAAGCTCGTCGAGCCAAAATAGAGAGCATGCTCTCTTTTTCCTCGTTGTTCAATGAGGAAATTTGGCTCGACGACCTTTTCGACCGCTCATCGGGAACCTCGACGGGCGGAACGATGGGTTTAGCCCGACGAGGTTCTCGGACGTGTGTACGCGGCCCAAGAAAGAAGCAGGGAGGTGACACAGAAAACTGCACACATTGAAGGGTTCTTTCCTGGTTGTACGGTGTGGCAGGAGTTTGCAGCTTACAAAATCAGCTAAAAAAGAACCACAAGATTTGGCAGTTGAACAGTCTAACATTTTTGATATATGTGGGCATTCACAATATTGAATTTATTGACACCCAAGGAATTTCTTGTGCAGTTTTACAATTGGGGAAGTGCTTTGAAGCTGTTGTTTAAAAGCCGATATGTGGTTGGCTGCAAATATCAAAAAATGCTGAACCCAACAGATTTCACATAAAAACCACAGACCATTTTTGACCTGCTACTTTCAAATAAAGCATTTTGTAAACAGACCAAGTCTTACAATTCTAGTGCCTGGATACCTTATGAGCAGGCTGAATGCCACTACACTGCATAGTAATCATTGAAGCCTCGTACACACGACCGGTTTTCCCAGAAGGAAAACTGCCAGGAGAGCATTTGGCCGGGAATCCTGGCCGTGTGTATGCTCCCAGGGGCGGACTGACAACTCATGGGGCCCCCGGGCAATAGAAGATTATGGGGCCCCCAGGCTTACAGATGGCCACCAAGCCAGGAGGCAGTGTAGAGGCGGGGCAGCTAAAATCTCAGGATTTTCACATTAAAAGCATGTCTGTTTTGGACATATCAGGGACAGATGTAGAAAGAAAAAAACTGATTTTTACATACTGTCCCTGGTTTTACTTAGCCTGGCAACCCTGATGGGGCTCCCTAGTGGCATGGGGCCCTCGGGCAGTGCCTGAGTGCCTCAATGGTCAGTCCGCCCCTGTATGCTCCCTAGCAGTTTTTCCGCCAGGAAAACAGCCAGGAATCCCGATGAGAAAATAGAGAACCCTGCTTACCTGAGTGTAGAAAAACCGTGCATGCTCGAAAACACTTTGACGCATGGACGGTAACATACAACTTTAGTCTGGGGTGTAGCAAGACGACGGCAACAGAATCTAATGTGACGAGATACCGGCTTGTCTTGGTCTATGATGTCATCGCGTTCTTGCCATTCAAAAGAGTGGCAGGTTTTTTGTGTGGCCGTGTGTATACACAGCTTTTCAGGGCAAGCCTGCCAGGAATCCAGTCGGGAGAACCAACGTTTTATCCCCCCCCCCCCCCCCCAACGGGATTTCTGGTCATGTGTAAAGGGCTCAACAGTAAAGTGCATCATGAATATATACTGTACAAATATGTGTCCAAGGAACAAATTTTATTTTAAGACATAAAAATCCTCATGTTCCAACACAGTTATATTCTGTTGAAATCCGATAACATAAATGTTCCTCCTTTCACCACATACCATACACCATTCCCAGTTGTACCTATTCCAGTTCTAAATGAAAACAAAAAGGAATGCAACTTCCCTAGGTGGAATGTGCTAATAAAATCCCAATGGACCACAAGGTCAGACCCTTGTCTCCGCTAGCTGTGATTTGTACAACACTGGTGGTCCACGGAGCCTTCAAGTGAACACGCAACATCCATGTGTACAACGATCTGCCAGATACTACAAAAGGTTACTTTGAGCCACTACAAGAGACAGCCAACAATTACACAGAGCCTTGAAGTTCTTCTGCAAATCAGATATGAAGGTGACATCAAACAGTCTTCTAATCCAACCTCTCTCACACAGATTAGGATATGGACCCAATGCTTAAAAGTCACCATGACCAACGGCTTCTTAAGGGTCATCAGCAAACATTGCCAGTGAATGGCTTGTCAGGCAGAGTAGCAAGTGGACATCTGTGAAATCCCTACACTCTCTATTGATTTTCCTCTTAATGGGGTTGTAAAGGTACAATTCTTCCCCCTAAATAGCTTCCTTTACCTTAGTGTAGTCCTCCTTCACTTACCTCATCCTTCCATTTTGCTTTTAAATGTCCTTATTTCTTCTGAGAAATCCTCACTTCCTGTTCTTCTGTCTGTAACTACACACAGTAATGCGAGGCTTTCTCCCTGGTGTGGAGTGTTGTGCTTGGTCCCTCCCTTGGACTATCAGAGAGTCAGAATGCCCACTAACACACAGCTCCTTTCTCTGCAACGTAGAGAGCATCCTGACTCTCTTGTAGTCCAAGGGAGGGGGCGAGCATGACACTCCACACCAGGGAGAAAGCTGTGTGTAGTTACAGACAGAAGAACAGGAAGTGAGGATTTCTCAAAAGAAATAAGTACATTTAAAATCAAAATGGAAGGATGAGGTAAGTGGAGGAGGACTGCACTAAGGTAAAGGAAGCTTGTGCCTCGCCTTTAAATTAGCCAAAAGCGAGGCACAAGACATGTGTAAGATTGGCTTACAGCGACGTTACATAGTGTGGCTAGCTACGTTTAGAGATGCGTTGTCCCCAAGCCTGTGATAACAAAATAGATCCATCAAAAAAAAAAGGACTAAAAAACGGCATGACAATTTGGCAATATTATATACATTCGCCGGCCACTTTATTATGGGGAAGAAAGGGGATTTAACCACTTGCCTACTGTGCACCTTCCTGCCCAGACAAAATTTTAGCTTCCGGCACTGCGTTGCTTTAACTGACAATTGCGCGGACCTGCGATGTGGCTCCCAAACAAAATTGACGTCCTTTTTTTACCCACAAATAGAGCTTTCTTTTGGTGGTATTTGATCGCCTGTGCGTTTTTTTTTTTGGCACTATAAACAAAAAAAGAGCGACAAGTTTGAAAAAAGACACAATATTTTTTGCTTTTTGCTATAATAAATATCCCATTTAAAAAAAAAAAAAAATGTTTATCTCAGTTTAGACCGATACGTATTCTTCTACATATTTTTGGTAAAAAAAAAAAAATAATCGCAATAACCATATAGTGACTGGTTTGCGCAAAAGTTATATTGCCTACAAAATAGGGGACATAGTTGTGATTTATTTTTATTTTTTACTAGGAATGGCGGCGATCTGCGATTTTTTTTTGGGACTGGGACATTATAGCGGACACATCGGACACTTTTGACACATTTTTGGGACCATTTACATTTATACAGCGATTAGTGCTATAAATATGCATTGATAACTGTATAAATGTAACTGGCAGGGAAGGGGTTAACCACTAGGGGCGGGGAAGGGGTTAAATGTATATCCTAGGTGTGTTCTAACTGTAGGGGGAGGGGGGGGTGACTTGGGGAGGTGACCGATTGTGTCCCTATGTACAAGGGACACAATCGGTCTCCTCTCTCCCTGACAGGGACGTGGAGCTCTGTGTTTACACACAGAGCTCCATGTCCCAGCTCAATTGTCGGCAATCGCGTGTGCCCGGCGGCCATCGCGGCCACACGCACAGGCTTCTCAGTGACGCAACGAGTGCGCGCGCGTGCGTCCCCAGCCGATTTAAATGACATGACGTCATATGACGTGCAGTCAGGAACAGGGAGTTACCCGCCCACCGGCATTTGACGGCGGGCGGGTATCAAGTGGTTAAGCGACTTTGAACAAGGCGTGGTGGGTGCCAGACGGGCTGGTCTGACTATTTCAAAAACTGCTGATCTACTGGGGTTTTCACACATAACCATCTCTAGGGTTTATAGAGAATGGTCCAAAACAAGAGAAAATGTCCAGTGAGTGGCAGTTGTGTGGAAGAAAATGCCTTGTTGATGTCAAAGGAGAATGGGCAGACTGGTTCCAGATGACAGAAAGGCAACAGTAACTCAAATAACCACTCGTTGTAACCAAGGTATGCAGCATGCCATCTCTGAACGCACAACATAGGGAACCTTAAAACAGATGGGCTGCAGCAGCAGCAGAAGACCACATCGGGTGCCACTCCTGTCAGCTAAGAAAATTTGCACAGGCTCACCAAAATTAGACAATAGAAGATTGGAAAAACCTTGTGACGAGTCTCAATGTCAGCTGACATTCAGATGGTAGGGTCAGAATTTTGGCAGAAACATGAAAGCATGGATCCATCCTGTCAACGGTTCAGGCTGGTGGGGGTGTAATAGTGTGGGGGACATTTTGGGCCCCTTAGTACCAACTGAGCATCGTTTAAACGATACAGCCTCCCTGAGTATTGTTCCTGACCACGTCCATCCCTTTGGGACTACAGTGTACCCATCTTCTGATGACCACTTCCAGCAGGATAACGCACAAAGCTCAAATCACCTCACCACTGGTTTCTTGAACATGACAATGAGGTCACTGTACTTCAACGGCCACCACAGTCACCAGATCTCAATCCAATCAGGGCCGGCGCTACCACTAGGCGAAGTAGGCAGCTGCCTAGGGCACACTACCACCTAGAGCGCAACCACAGCCCCTGTCATGTGTGAGCTCGGCTCTCCTCTCCTGATCGCTTGTTGTGTGCTGTGGCCGCCACCAATCCCCCATGTGTCCCGCTGCACTGTTACATCTTCTTGGGTGTTGCCTCACACAGCGCTGCTCCGGGACGCCTTTGCTCCAGCCTGTCCCTCTGGTGCAGCGCTGTGTGTCTGTGTGTGCAGCGGAGGGGCGGGGATCAACGGAGATGGGAGCATTGAGAGGCACAGCTGACCTCCCGCCCAGCAAGGACTCTGTGGAGCTTCGGGTGGATGGATGGCGCTGGCCTGGCCCGGCCGTGACACGTGGAGCCCCGGGTGGATGGATGGCGCTGGCCTGGCCCCGGCAGGGACACGTGGAGCCGCGGGTGGATGGACGGCGCTGGCCTGGCCCCGGCGGGGACACCGTGGAGCGGGTAGATGGCGCTGGCTTGGTCTCGGTGGAGGACGGATCCTCCCGGAGGTAAAGGAGGAGGACGGATCCCCGAACTAGATAAAGCTGTATGTGGAGTGGGAGTGGTGTTGTGTCAGGTGGGGGGGGGGTCAGTGTCAGATGGGGGGGTCAGTCTATGTGTCAGGTGGGGGGGGGTAAGTATGTGTCAGGTAAGGGGGGGTCAGTATATGTGTCAGGTAGGGGGGGTCAGTGTATGTGTTAGGTAAGGGGGGGTCAGTATATGTGTCAGGTAGGGGGGGGTCAGTATATGTGTCAGGTAGGGGGGGGTCAGTGTATGTGTCAGGTAGGGGGGGGGGTCAGTGTATGTGTCAGGTAGGGGGGGGTCAGTGTATGTGTCAGGTAAGGGGGTCAGTGTATATGTCAGGTAAGGGGGTCAGTGTATATGTCAGGTAAGGGGGTCAGTGTATATGTCAGGTAAGGGGGGTCATTGTATGTGTTAGGTAAGGAGGGGTCAGTGTGTCAGGTAAGGAGGGGTCAGTGTATGTGTCAGGTAAGGGGGGGGGTCAGTATATGTGTCAGGTCAGTGTAGGGGTCAGGTGGGTCAGTGTATGTGTCAGGTCAGTGTAGGGGTCAGGTGGGTCAGTGTATGCGTCAGGTCAGTGTAGGGGTCAGGTGGGTCAGTGTAGGGGTTAGGTCACATGTGTTTGCAAGGGCAGAGTAAAGTGAAGTCAGGGGTGCAGCGGGGGGGGCAAAATTAGGATTCGCCTAGGGTGTCAAAGATCCTTGCACCAGCCCTGAATCCAATAGAGCACATTTGGGATGTGGTAGAACAGGAGATTCGCATCATGATGTGCAGCTGACAAATCTGCAGCAATTGGGTGATGCTATCATGTCACTATGGACCAAAATCTGAGGAATGTTTCCAACACCTTATTGAATCTATACCACGAAGAATTAAGGCAATGCTGAAAGCAAAAGGGGTCCAACCCCCTTATAGGGTGTGTGTATGCATGTATACACACACTCCTATAAATATTATATTTTTTTATTATTATAAAAATATTATAATTTTTTTATTTATTTTTTACCCCCACCTCATAGGAAGGGCTTGAAAAAAAAAATGTCTATGTAAGGCAAAAACAAAAATACACAACCAAGGCTAGCGGAATAAAGATTAGCAAGTCACAAATCCAGCTACCCATCTAACTGCTGAGCACTCGTCCAACTTTCTCTGCTCAGCCAATAGGAACAGTGATGCTCCTACTGGTTGCATTGTTACAGAGAATACTGGGCAGCTTATGTAGATGTAAGGCTAACCATACTGATCGATGGGAATGACAGGTGGCAAGATATCTGCCCTTGCTATGCACTACTGACATTTCTTATGTATCTTGCCCAATGTTTTTGTAATAAATGGGCTCTACTTTCAGTAATCAGGAAATTATAAAGTGCTTTCTGGGTCTTATTATAAGGCTTCATTTCCATGGACGTTTTTACAGCCACTTTTCTGAGCGTTTTTTGCAGCTTAAAAGGGGCTCTCCATGTTAGTCTATGGCCTCATGCCCACCATGACGTTTTTGAGCTGTAGATGGCTGAGACGTTTTTAAGCTGCAAAAAAAACCCAGGACCAGTGCGTTCTGAAGCTCCAGCAATAGAGCTGTAAAAACACCAGACGTAAAAAACGCTCAATAACGCCACCTGCCGCGTTTTTAAGCTGCAGCTTAATTTTTTTTTTTTAAATAAATAAACATGGACAGGTGTTTTTAAGCTGTAAAAATGGCTAAAAAAGTGGCTGTAAAATCGTCCATGGAAATGAAGCCTAAAGTGTTTTTTTTTTTTTATCAACGTCTTTAGAACATCGGGCCCCTTACAGGTGTAATGCCTGTACCCCCCTGATGGTGGCCCTGTGTGCAGGTACTGCAGTGACAGCTCTGGATTGAAAGTGGGTATTAAAATCCACACTGGAGTCAGAGCTGGGTTGAAGTTGAATATTTTAGTCTGGCAAATGTAGTCTATAGATCTTCCTGGTCTTCAGCAGTAAAAATCTGACAGAGGTTCTTCTCCACTCTTCAAAATTAATGTCTGTGTTGCCATTTGGGTTGGAAGATTTACACATTTCTTGTCCCGTGCACAGGAATTGTGGATTCGCTCACTAAACTGAATACGGCAACAAAGGCCAGACTGTGCTTGTAACCCTGCCCCACTATAAAAACCAACAGGGGACATGGCTAGGTATTAATGTATTGTAAAAATACAGCCCGATCTGGGAAGGATTAGAACATTAAAGCATATTGCATTATGATCTTTGATGACAAAAGAATTATCTGCTGCCTTCATCCACCCTGTCACTGAAAGAGGAATGGGGGCTGTTAGACAATTTAAAAGGGAGCAGCAATAGGAAATTAGACCCCTCCCATTAAATGTTACAAGAAAACAATACACAACTGGCATACTGTCCTTGTCAGAAGAATCACATACGAATGATTGTAAGGCTAACAATACATTATTTCCCCAATAGCAAAGCCTGGGATATAAAGCCTAAGGGCCCTTTCACACCAGCCACCTGCTCTGTATAAATAGGTGTCCCCATAGAACATTTCATTTATCAGCTGATTGATCACTGCCTTATATTTATATGCTATTGCATCTATATACTTTTTTATACTTGCACTTCTTTACGTATTAATGAATTGTTTCACATTATGCTCAGCACAGTCTACTTTCATCTTGGATTTAAGAATTTCACTTGTGGATTTTTTCTTAGAGTTTTATCACTGTTAGTACCTCCTGTACAAACTTTATTTAAAATTTAGCAATTTTTTTTGCACTTTTGTATTTATTAATTAGTAAACGCCCCAACATACTTCATCTTCATTTTACCTTGCCACATTCCACACTGCAGTACTTCATGTATGCATGGCCAGAAGAGCCCCAGAAGCGCTTGGAACATGCCACATCCCTGCACAGGCGGAAGCCGGAACATGCCACATCCCTGCACAGGCGGAAGCCGAAACATGCCACATCCCTGCACAGGCGGAAGCCGAAACATGCCACATCCCTGCACAGGCGGAAGCCGAAACATGCCACATCCCTGCACAGGCGGAAGCCAGAACATGCCACATCCCTGCACAGGCGGAAGCCGGAACATGCCACATCCCTGCACAGGCGGAAGCCGGAACATGCCACATCCCTGCACAGGCGGAAGCCGGAACATGCCACATTCCTGCACAGGCGGAAGCCGGAACATGCCACATCCCTGCACAGGCGGAAGCCGGAACATGCCACATCCCTGCACAGGCGGAAGCCGGAACATGCCACATCCCTGCACAGGCGGAAGCCGGAACATGCCACATCCCTGCACAGGCGGAAGCCGGAACATGCCACATTCCTGCACAGGCGGAAGCCGGAACATGCCACATTCCTGCACAGGCGGAAGCCGGAACATGCCACATCCCTGCACAGGCGGAAGCCGGAACATGCCACATCCCTGCACAGGCGGAAGCCGGAACATGCCACATCCCTGCACAGGCGGAAGCCGGAACATGCCACATCCCTGCACAGGCGGAAGCCGGAACATCCTACATCCCTGCACAGGCGGAAGCCGGAAAAAGGCCACATCACTGCACAGGCGGAAGCCGGAACATGCCACATCCCTGCACAGGCGGAAGCCGGAACATGCCACATCCCTGCACAGGCGGAAGCCGGAACATCCCACATCCCTGCACAGGCGGAAGTTACACTTACAGGCAGTGTTCCGACTTACGAACAGCTTCCACTTAACAAACCTACAGTCCTTATTGCGTTTGTAAGTCGGAGGACTGCCTGTATATTAAAAAAAACATGGGAGGTTTCAGAAAATATCAAAAAGATGTGGTGAGTTGCCGCACAAGTGCGCGTCCAGGAATACCATTAATTTAGAATATGCAGCCAACGAACCCCCAATGTAGGCAAAAAACACAATTTTCATAGTTTGTCAGGTTGAAAAATTATCTAGTTCAACCAAAAGAAAAAAGTATAGAAAATATATATAGATAGATTTTAGAAGGAAAGGCCAGTTTTAGATGGCAAGTACTCCAGAGACAGATTGGTGGGATGGATGGGAATGGCCCTATGTACATATAAGAAAAATCGATAATAGCTTCTCTTTTCATAGCTATTAAAAGTAAAAAAATAAAAGACACTATTCAGAAAAGGAATAAAAGTTTTAAGTCGAAACGAACTAGGTACCCTCCTCCTCCCTCTATTCTACAGCATGACTTTACATGTGCTACATCTATTAGTCTACAATAATTCCTCACTAACAGAATGGCTGATTCAGTAAGAGCAATCCCGTCATCTCATTACCAAAGCTCTTAAACCAACCTATTAAAATAGACACTTGTGTCTCATGGAACTAAAACTGTAATAAAGAAGGACAAACTGAGGGCTTTAGAGTAAAAAAAATAATTCCATCCATGTAATATACGACTGACCTGTTCAAGTTTGAGTAATTACATGAGGCAGCACTTGTGCAAGGTCCATCGACACCCAAGCAGAGTATGAAAGTTCATCCCCCTTCTTCTAAATTTGGTGAAATTCACACATCTAAACATTGGGTGGGCAGCCTGGCACAAGGTATAGAAATTACTCCCGAGTTTGGACAGTGATCATTTTAAAATAATAAAAGTTACTACAGATGCGGCCGCCCGTAGGCTCGCTCCTCTCCCCCTCCTCTTCTTGGCATCATCATAGTAACTGTGGGCACCCGGCCGTGACGGCTTACGTCTTCACGGCCGGGGCCACCTCTGCGCAGGCCTAAGTCGCGCTGCGCTCTCCTATTGGCCAGCCGATCTTCTGGGACATGAGTTGTGTCACAAAGGTTCGCTGGTTGGGAGGGGTCGCCTAAGGAGAGAGGAGAAGTTGCCTAAGGCGGCTGAAGAAAGGAAGCATGAAGTGGGACAGGAAGTCCCACTAAAAATAGGACACACCCCCCCCCAAAAAAATGACATGTTAGGGGGCGACGAGTGCTTAAAGTGGAAGTTTCACTATTCTGTGTAATTCTGTTTTCAAGGAGGAAGGTTTTTTTGCTTTAACTAGACTGAACATATTTAGGGTCTTGGTGGGTAGGTGGCTGAAATGTGCATAGCAGTGTGAGTTTGGAGCAATTGAAAGAATATGGTCCATTTCAATAAGGGGGCTATGGAAAAACTCCCACCTTTAACAAGAGGAAAGAAGAATGAAGGAAAGATGTTACAAAAAGGGGGTAGGGGAGAAGTAGTAGTAGGGTTGTGAGGTAAAGAGGGAGGGATTGGGGATGTAGGAAGAGGGGAGAGGACACCATGGCCTTCTGCATGCATCATCCCAAGGCACATTGCCTATAGGGAGTATTTTTATTTATTTTTTTAATCAACCAGAAAAAAAAAGCAATTATCTATGTGCTGATGAACTTACATGAATTCTGTATTTTTTTTCTTACAAGCTCTTGCTATAGTTTGAAGCCAATCATACAGTATAGCTACATTGAATAGAGTGTTGGTTAAGGTCAGGGGTTTAGGATGAACAAGCATAAAGCAGAGGTCTCTTGGGAAAGGGCAAATAAAGTCCATTCTTCTTCTGTATGTGGATGATGGCACTGTAATTATTTTAATAAAAAACATTTGGTACAAGTACTTTTTTCCTAATTGATACACAGCTGTCACATGACCCAGACCTTTCACAGTCTTTCTGCAGGAAAATATAAGCGGGAGGAGCTCTTAGTCCTCTGCTGCTGGTCACATGTTCATTCTAAATAAAAAACAGCCTTTCAGATACAGCATAAAAAATATTAATATCAATAAATAGTTTTAAATTGGCATGCAAATAAATATTTGAAATAAAATCTTTATTATTTTTGGCAATAAAATGGTGTGTGTAGATTAACAGGAAGGTGAAGCCTCCATCAATCAAGATGCAATATCCTACTCTCATTGTGTTTAGCTGGTTAGTGGACATGGAGGAGGGAGGGAGTGGGCTGTAATTTACCACTTTGTATACACCCACATGTGTGACTATTGTCCAAATGGGCTGCTCAGATGTGATAGGGAAATGCACGGCGCCATAGAAACTCACTGAAAACTGAGCATGTGCAAAGCTGTCAACACGGCTCTGCAAAATCCTCAAGTGCATTGGGGAGTTGGACAAAAGGTTGATTTAGAGAGCAGCAGGATCAACCAGGTTTTTTGCAGGAATACAGAAAACAAATCTCAGTGACGGAATGGGCATAGTAATACAGAATTTATGTTTTTTTTATGATGTGGGTTTAGCGACATTTTATATAGTGTCTGCAAAAGTTTAAGTACTTTAGTCCAAAATCTGCCAAGCATAGGACAGGTCCACCAGATGTACAGGACATCTAATTCATTGCAACCTCAAAAGCACATATTGTTAAGTAAAGGTGTGCCAGTCAAGATGAGACCATGGAGGTCTGCTCAATAAAATGTTCTTCCAACAGAGATCCAAATCTCATGTGTGTGTTACAACTCAGAGTATATACATTCCTCAGATGCCCAGTTACTTCAGCCCCCCCCCCACCCATCAGAGTTCCCCCGCCCCCCAATCAGGGAAAAAAAAACATGTCAAATGTACCCTCTTACATCAGGTTCCCCCCTCCAACAGAGTGCCACCTCACTTCAGGTGCCCACTATCAGAGTCCCAGATACCTCAGGTGCCCCCAGAAGTCCCCCTATTGGATTACCCTCCTTACCCTCCAATCACAATACTCTGGTACTTGTGCATATGTCATTATGGGTGGTACAGGCAAACAATAACTGTTGTGGAGGGGATGGGTAACATGCGCTGGAAGCAGGCTGGCAGTCTGGATAAATGTGTCACTGCAACCTAGTGTGCCATTGAAGCTGGGTTCACACTTGTGCCAAGCAGAAACCACAGTGATTCCTGCATTGCATCGGAATTGCACGGATCTGAACACCCATACGATCCAATCCAAAAGAGTTATTTTGGAGCGAATGCGATTACAGCCAAAGAAACTGTATGGCTGAATTTGCATCGCACAGACATCACATGTGATGTCTAGCATCACCATCAGCCTTAGGCCGCGTACACACGGAGGGACATGTCCGCTGAAACATGTCCGACGGACCGTTGCCAGCGCACATGTCTCCTCCGGAATTTTCGTCAGACGGTGTGTACACACCATCAGATGAAAATCCCCTCGGCCAGGTAACGCGGTGACGTGGCGGTGACGTTGACGCCGCTACGTCACTAAACGAGAAAGTGAAATCCTTCCGCGCATGCGTCGAATCCATTCCAAGCATGCGCGGACAGTTCTGTCTGCTGGTTAGTGTACTAACCAGCGGACAGATCCGACGGACAGGTTTGTAGCGGACAAATTTCAAAGCATGCTTTGAAATTTGTTCAAAGGACAAACCTGTCCGCTAGCCCGTACACACGATCGGAGATGTCCGCTGAAACGGTCCGTCGGACCAGTTTCAGCAGATAAATTTGATCGTGTGTACGCGGCCTTTGTGAAGTAGGATTTTGGTGTACAAATGTCCTGTCGATGTCAATAGTGTTAAAGAGCTGAAACTGTCACATGAGAATTATGCAGCCCTCCTGATCTAAGGCCCCATACACACAAAGAGACATGTCCGATGAAAACGGTCCGCGGACCGTTCTCATCGGACATGTCTCCTGCAGGATTTTAGTCCGGGGGTGTGTACACACCATCGGACGAATATCCCTTCAGACAGAGAACGCGGTGACGTAGCAGTGACGTTGATGCCGCCACATCACCAAACTAGGAAATAAAATGCTTCCACGCATGCGTCGAATCCATTCGACGCATGCGGGGGATTTCTGTCCGCTGGCTAGTCGTACTAACCAGCGGACATGTCCGACGGACATGTTTCCAGCGGACACCTGTCCGCTAGGCCGTACACACGATCGAATCTGCGGACCAGTTTCAGCGGACATGTTCGATCGTGTGTACGCGGCCCAAGTAAGAGTAAATATAGGACTACATAAATGGGCGAAAAAAAATTAAAATGATTCATCACCAGGAGAACGATACAGATTTCTTGAAAATTCTTACGGTTGCTTTACATTATCACATTAGGGATTCATTCTTGAATTTAAAGCCCATCCTCACCCAAAACCATTTCAGTTTTTCATGACTACTGCAAGTTTACCCGATGCCAACTTCTTGCATCGCTCAGAGATTCTAGCAAAGGTGAAGATTTCCAAAGAATTCCAAGCTCTGAACACCACCAGCATTTCATAGCCAAGGAACGCGTCACCTTTAAAGAGATACAAGAAGCTTTACCTACACCTACCCACAAGTGCCCACCTAAAACATTATCAGGCTGGGACTGAGTTGGCCAATACAAGAACAAAATATGACCAAAATAATAAACTTGACAGTGTTATTTACAGATCCCGAGCACTGGCTGAGCTATATTTTGAACAGTCACTGTTGTCTGCATGTCTCTTTAGTTACCTATCAGCAATCTCCGGGGAATAGACGCAGCACAAGGTCTGCATAGCAACGCCAAGCGTTCCATCGCACAATACAGTGAGAGGAGAGAGAACCCACAGCATGGTGACTAAGGAAAAAACATCTGCACTGATTGTACACAAAAACCAAAACAAGGCTGGAAGCAACACTGAAAAAAGCAGTGATCACAGCAACCAAATCCTATGTACAGTGCGGAAAATAAGTATTTGAACACCCTGCTATTTTGCAAGTTCTCCCACAAAAATCCAGAAATCACAATGTATGATTTTTTAACTATTTATTTGTATGATACAGCTGCAAAGAAGTATTTGAACACCTGTCTATCAGCTAGAATTCTGACCCTCAAAGACCTGTTAGTCTGCCTTTAAAATGTCCACCTCCACTCCATTTATTATCCTAAATTAGATGCACCTGTTTGAGGTCATTAGCTGCATAAAGACACCTGTCCACCCCATACAATCAGTAAGAATCCAACTACTAACATGGCCAAGACCAAAGAGCTGTCCAAAGACACTAGAGACAAAATTGTACACCTCCACAAGGCTGGAAAGGGCTACGGGGAAATTGCCAAGCTGCTTGGTGAAAAAAGGTCCACTGTTGGAGCAATCATTAGAAAATGGAAGAAGCTAAACATGACTGTCAGTCTACCTCGGACTGGGGCTCCATGCAAAATCTCACCTCGTGGGGTCTCAATGATCCTAAGAAAGGTGAGAAATCAGCCCAGGACTACACGGGAGGAGCTGGTCAATGACCTGAAAAGAGCTGGGACCACCGTTTCCAAGGTTACTGTTGGTAATACACTAAGACGTCATGGTTTGAAATCATGCATGGCACGGAAGGTTCCACTGCTTAAACCAGCACATGTCAAGGCCCGTCTTAAGTTTGCCAATGACCATTTGGATGATCCAGAGGAGTCATGGGAGAAAGTCATGTGGTCAGATGAGACCAAAATAGAACTTTTTGGTCATAATTCCACTAACCGTGTTTGGAGGAAGAAGAATGATGAGTACCATCCCAAGAACACCATCCCTACTGTGAAGCATGGGGGTGGTAGCATCATGCTTTGGGGGTGTTTTTCTGCACATGGGACAGGGTGACTGCACTGTATTAAGGAGAGGATGACCGGGAACATGTTTCTTTCTCGTACATCACGGGACACAGAGCGGCATATTCATTACTATGTGGGTTATATGGAGTACCTTCAGGTGTGGACACTGGCAATCTTCAAACAGGAAGTCCCCTCCCTATATAACCCCCTCCCCTAGAGGGAGTCCCTCAGTTTTTTCGCCAGTGTCTTAGGTGTTGGTCACGGAATAGCTTTGCTCCACATCCTTGGGATTAAGGGCGGGCTAACCGGATCTGTCCAAGGAGCCTCAGTGCCAAAGTGGACAGTACCCGGGCCCCAAACCGTGGGGTTTTGCCTATAATGTTCCTCTTTGGAGGGCTGGACCCTGGGCCCAGGACTTGGAGTTTGCAAAACCATAAAGTTCCTGTTTGCCAGGGTGCTATATAGGTCCAGGACAGTGGGTACCTTCATAGGACCCCAGGGCCTGAAGGTCTACTACGCTACCCACGGAGATGGGAGAAGATTGGATCAGTTTGCTGGTCAAACATCCTGCAGCATGGAGCAGGTAAGGGGGAGCCTGCGGGACTTGGTTCGACAGCAGGCTCCCCGGGGTAACCTAAAAGGGGGGATAGCCTAAGTATGCTCTGCATGGGCAACCGTGATCACTATGTCTAAGAGAGACAGGATGACACCCTTTCTCCCCCCATCACTAGGCCCCCCTGTCTAAATATGTGTTGCTAGCTAACCTGCTGTTTCTTCCTAGGGCTAGTAAGGATCCCTAGGGGCCTTGAGAGAGTCCTACCTGGCCGGGGGTTTGAATCTGCCGCCTGTTTCTGCGTGCCTGGATCTCCAGCAGCGCGGCTCCTCCATGTTCCTCCTGTTTTCCGGCATACGCGCGCGCGTGCGCGCGCACGTCTTATTGACATTTTTCGCGCCGTCCAGACAGGAGGGCGGGGGGGGGCGGGCCTGCGGCGTCATACAGGGGCGCGCCTTTGTGCTGTTATAGACAGCAGGCTTTGTCAGTACTCAGTCTGAGGCTGATCTTTCAAGGAGAGGACGCAGAGCGGCAGAACAGTGACTCCCGGTGGCGGAAGAGGGGTAGTACATGTGGACTTTGTTCCAATGCCTTTATTGTTAAGCCAAGAATCCCCCTTATTTTGCAGCAGGTTGGAGGCTGGCAAACTTAAATTAGGGTCACTGTATGTTGTCAAAGAAAATATATAATATATAATATATAATTATTTAAAAAAAAAAAAAAAAAAAAAAAAACCAACATACGGGCCCATCAGTTTTTGGGACACTAGTGATCTATTCTCCCCTAAACTCTGAAATTTGTACTCCTGGCCACTACAGTCTGTTGTGTGGGCGGAGTCCCTCGATTTTGTATTATGGCTTCCAAGGGTTCGGGGTCAAAGGGGACAAAAAAGACCAAAAAACAAAAGGGGTCCCTTTCTGATTCTGATATGCCGGTACTTTCCCCGCAGCTTATTAATTTAAGAAGCGCCTTGGATGAGCCATTAGGGGGATCTGGTGCGGAGGCTGGCCCAGATCAGCCCAGCCCTGTGTTTATCACAGAGGAGATGCTAGCCGTATCCCTAGGGGGGCTAGAAGAGAGAATAGCGGCATTGATCGCCAGAGCTATTCCTGGTAAGAAACGGGTTAGATCCCCATCACCAGGGGGTGTATCCTCAGATGCTGAGATTCTCTCTCCGGAGGAATTAGAATCACAGGAGGATCAACTGGACCTGAACCAAGAGGGTTCAGGGATGGAGGGGTCTACCTCTGAGGAACCATTTTCAGACTCCCAGACAGAGAGACTGTGGGTACAGTCTTTGACGGACATGGTCCGCTCGGCATTTAGTTTGCCATTGCCAGAACTTCAGGTTCCTCCGGTATCCTCTCTGGGCTCTTTGAAAGCCCCGTTAAGCAACGCAGTTTTTCCGGTCCATCCTCTCTTGGAGGAATTGATCTTTCGGGATTGGGTACGGCCGGACAGGGTTTTTTCTGCCACCGAAAAGATTTGCGGTCATTTATCCCATGGAGGAAAAATTCTCCAAGAAGTGGAGGCTCCCAGTAGTGGATGCAGCCATCTCATGTGTGAATAAATCACTAACTTGCCCGGTGGAAAACATACATATGTTTAAAGATCCGGTTGATAAAAGATTAGAGACACTTTTAAAAGCATCCTTTGCTACGGCAGGAGCAGTGGTGCAGCCAGCGGTAGCTGCAATTGGAGTTTGTCAGGCATTAAAAGACCAGACAAAAGAGATGTTAAAGGACATGCCTACCCAACAAGCAGAAGAGTTTGCTGACATTCCCAGAGCTCTGTGTTTCGCGGTAGATGCTATAAAAGATTCCATCCAGCAGGCTTCTCGTTTATCACTATGTTTGGTACACATGAGAAGGCTCTTATGGTTGAAGAACTGGGCGGCAGAACCCCCATGCAAAAAGCTTCTGGCAGGATTTCCCTTCCATGAAGGACGACTCTTCGGAGAAGATCTGGATAAATATATTCAGACTATTTCAAAAGGCAAGAGTACCCTTTTACCGGTCAAAAAGACATTCCGGGCTCCTACATTTAAAAGGCAGTTTTTTCCTGTCTCGGGGCCCTCTAATTCCAGGCAGTATCGACGGCCGCCTGCACGATCCAACGTTAACAGTAGATCGCAGGGACAGACCCCTGGGGGTAAGAAGCCGTGGTATCGCAAGCCGTCAAAGACAGCCCCTAAGTCTGCCTTATGAAGGGGCGCCCCCACTCTCACGGGTGGGGGGAAGGCTTCGTCTCTTCTCAGAAGTTTGGGAAGCCAAGATCCCCGACAATTGGGCCCGGGCATCTGTAACCACAGGTTACAGATTGGAGTTTCTAAGATATCCTCCGCCTCATTTTCAAGAATCAAGGCTACCAAGGGATCCAGCAAGGAAGGCCTCAATGCTGGCAGCTTTGGATCACCTGCTTTGCCAGGACGTAATTATAGAAGTGCCAGCCCAAGAGCAAGGCCTAGGTTTCTATTCCAATCTCTTTGTCATACCAAAGCCCAACGGCGATGTCAGGCCAATCTTGGACCTAAAGAGGTTAAACGCTTATCTAAGGGTGCGGTCCTTCCGGATGGAATCCATCCGGTCAGCAGCCGCTGCGCTTCAGAAAGACGATTTTCTGGCCTCCATAGACATAAAAGATGCTTACCTTCATGTACCAATCTTTCAGTCGCATCAAAGGTTTTTACGCTTCGCGGTGGGGCAGCGACACTTCCAATTAAGGGCGCTCCCTTTCGGGCTGGCCACGGCCCCCCGGGTATTCACGAAGATCCTAGCCCCAGTTCTGGCCAATTTAAGGATCCAAGGAGTCACAGTCCTAGCATACTTGGACGACCTTTTAATCATAGATCACTCACGGACGGGTCTGCAAAAGGCAGTAAACCTCACGGTTCGGTACCTCGAAGAATTCGGCTGGGTCCTAAACCAGGGAAAGTCAGCATTCCAGCCTACAAAGCAGTTGGAATACCTCGGCATGAGGTTAGACACAGAACATCAAAAGGTGTTCCTGCCCCTTGTAAAGATCAAGGCGATCAAGGGGTTGGTTCAGTTGGTTATAAACAAGAAAAGACCAACTATTCGCCTGTGTATGCGATTACTAGGCAAGCTAGTGGCCACATTCGAGGCAGTACCATACGCTCAGATCCACACTCGCGTCCTACAGGCAGCCATTCTAGCAGCCTGGGGCAAGAGGGCACATGCCTTAGAGTCCCCTTTGACGCTATCATCAAGGGTCCGACAGAGCCTGGCCTGGTGGTTGAACCCTCAGAATCTTCTAAAGGGAAGATCCTTCAGCCCTGTTGTCTGGAAGGTAGTTACCACAGACGCCAGCCTGGCAGGCTGGGGGGCGGTCTTCGAAGGGTTCTCCCGCCAGGGAACTTGGGTGAAAGCAGAGAGGCAGCTCCCCATCAATATCTTGGAAATCAGAGCTGCTCGCCTAGCCCTGTTGGCGTGGACCTCCAGATTAAAGGGGTTCCCGGTGAGAATCCAGTCAGACAATGCCACGGCGGTGGCATACATAAACCACCAAGGGGGAACCAGGAGCCAGGCCGCTCAAAGGGAAGTGAACTTGATTTTTCAATGGGCAGAGGTTCATGTACCCTGCATTTCAGCGATATTCATTCCCGGAGTGGACAACCTGCAGGCAGACTTCTTAAGTCGCCAGAGTCTGTTGCCAGGGGAGTGGTCTCTGCATCCCCAGGTCTTTCAGACAATCTGCCAGAGGTGGGGAACGCCAGACGTAGATATAATGGCATCCAGGTTCAACAAGAAACTAGACAGGTTCGTGTCGCGAGCGAGGGATCCTATGGCCTGCGGAACAGATGCGTTGGTTTGCCCTTGGCATCAATTCAAACTTCTATATGCATTCCCTCCACTACAGTTACTCCCCCGCCTGTTGCGCAAGATCAGAGTGGAGCACAAGCCAGTCATTCTAATAGCTCCAGCTTGGCCCCGGAGGGCTTGGTACTCACTAGTCCTGAATATGGCAGTGGGAGACCCTTGGACTCTTCCTCTACAACCAGACC
This sequence comes from Rana kukunoris, assembly GCA_029574335.1. NCBI lineage: Eukaryota > Metazoa > Chordata > Amphibia > Anura > Ranidae > Rana > Rana kukunoris. The sequence goes on along the minus strand of CM056059.1, from coordinate 66,132,543 downwards.
TACTCTCACAAGGCCCGATCCTCCACCCTACATTACAGCGTCTAAATTTGACGGCCTGGAGGCTGAATCCCTGATTCTCAGGGGTAGGGGTCTGTCTAAGCAGGTAATCCCTACCCTGATTAAGGCTAGAAAGCCGGTCTCCAGGGTAATTTATTACAGGGTGTGGAGGAACTATATAGGCTGGTGTGAATCCAAAAGATGGAATTGCCGCAAATATACTATTGATAGGGTGTTAAGTTTTCTCCAGCTAGGAGTGGATAAAGGCCTGGCACTAAGCACAATCAAAGGACAGATCTCAGCTCTGTCAGTGTGGTTTCAGAGGCCGCTGGCCACCCACTCGCTGGTAAAGACCTTCTTACAGGGGGTCTTGCGTATTAATCCTCCTGTCAAGTCACCAGTTTGTCCTTGGGACCTAAATCTTGTCCTGTCCACTCTACAGAAACAGCCTTTTGAGCCTTTGGCTGAGATTCCTTTACTCTTACTGACAAGAAAATTGGTTTTCTTGGTCGCCATAGTTTCGGCCAGGAGAGTGTCAGAATTAGCAGCCTTATCGTGTAAGGAACCATATCTTGTTCTGCATAAGGACAGGGCAGTTCTCCGGCCCCATCCTTCCTTTCTACCAAAGGTTATATCCGAATTTCACTTAAACCAGGATTTGGTACTTCCATCCTTCTTTCCAAAACCTACATCTAGAAAGGAGGGGTTGCTGCATACCTTGGATATTGTCCGGGCCATGAAGGCCTATCTTAAAGCTACGGAAAAGATCCGGAAAACAGAGGTGTTATTCGTTCTACCAGATGGCCCCAAGAAGGGGCAGGCAGCTGCAAAATCCACCATCTCGAGATGGATTAGACAATTAATCATTCAAGCCTACGGATTGAAGAGGTTGCCCCCTCCGTTGTCGGTAAAGGCCCATTCTACCAGGGCCATGGGCGCCTCTTGGGCAGCACACCATCAGATCTCTATGGCTCAGATATGCAAGGCGGCAACGTGGTCATCAGTCCACACGTTTACAAGGTTTTATCAACTAGACGTGAGAAGAAATGCGGATACTGCCTTTGGTCAGGCAGTACTACAGGCTGCAGTTTGAAATCCTCGGGATCAGAAACACCCTTGGTTATATATAAAAAAAAAAAAAAGAAAAGAAAAAGGTTCTTCTTTCTTGACTAATTTGGAAATATTATTATGATTTGAGTTTAACTCTAAAATTGAATCCTTCTTTGGAAGATGTCTCCCTCCCCTCATTAAAGCATTGCTTTCGGACATCCCACATAGTAATGAATATGCCGCTCTGTGTCCCGTGATGTACGAGAAAGAAAAAGGGATTTTTAAATACAGCTTACCTGTAAAATCCTTTTCTTGGAGTACATCACGGGACACAGAGCTCCCACCCCTCTTTTGGGTGACCATTTTGGGAGGCATACTGCTTGCTACAAAACTGAGGGACTCCCTCTAGGGGAGGGGGTTATATAGGGAGGGGACTTCCTGTTTGAAGATTGCCAGTGTCCACACCTGAAGGTACTCCATATAACCCACATAGTAATGAATATGCCGCTCTGTGTCCCGTGATGTACTCCAAGAAAAGGATTTTACAGGTAAGCTGTATTTAAAAATCCCTTTATTGCGAGATTTTGGGCAACAACCTCCTTCCCTCAGAGCTTTGAAGATGGGTCGAGGCTGGGTCTTCCAACATGACAATGACCCGAAGCACACAGCCAGGATAACCAAGGAGTGGCTCTGTAAGAAGCATATCAAGGTTCTGGCGTGGCCTAGCCAGTCTCCAGACCTAAACCCAATAGAGAATCTTTGGAGGGAGCTCAAACTCCGTGTTTCTCAGCGACAGCCCAGAAACCTGACTGATCTAGAGAAGATCTGTGTGGAGGAGTGGGCCAAAATCCCTCCTCCAGTGTGTGCAAACCTGGTGAAAAACTACAAGAAACGTTTGACCTCTGTAATTGCAAACAAAGGCTACTGTACCAAATATTAACATTGATTTTCTCAGGTGTTCAAATACTTATTTGCAGCTGTATCATACAAATAAATAGTTAAAAAAATCATACATTGTGATTTCTGGAATTTTTTTTTTTGATTATGTCTCTCACAGTGGACATGCACCTACGATGACAATTTCAGACCCCTCCATGATTTCCAAGTGGGAGAACTTGCAAAATAGCAGGGTGTTCAAATACTTATTTTCCGCACTGTATATGACCTTCCTCTACTGCAAATTAAAATTGGTTGGTAGACATTACTGCAGTTTAAAGTTCCAGCACCGTGCAAACGGAACCAAGTCATGTACAACCACTGCAACACTTAAATAATTACACAGTCTTGGAGAGAGAAAAAGCAACTTTGTGGCAGTTGCCAAAATCTGATTGAAATCACACTGAAAAAAATATATATATCATTAACCACTTAAAGACCAGACGTTTCCTGGCACTTGTTTACATGTAATAATCAGTATTATTTGCTAGAATTTTTTTTAGACCCCCCCAATTATTATATTTTTTAAAAACAGATGCGTAGGGAATATGTTTTACGTCACACAGTATTTGCACAGCGTTTTTTCAAACACTTTTCTTTTTGAGGGGGGCGGGGTGAACTTTTTTTCATTTCAAGGCAAACAAAAAAAAAAATACTTTTTTTGGTAAGATATAAAAAATTATGTTACGCCGAGTAAATAGTTATCAAACATGTCACATTTTAAAATTGCGCACTCCAGTGCAACAGGTACAGTTTATGGAGAGATCTGGGGTCTAGAAGACCCTGTATTCCTCCTCTGTGCTTAAAAGCATTTGATCAGTGTAATCAAATGCTTTTCACTTTTAAACATGGCGCCATTTACATCAGAAATTATGCATGTCATCGCTTCCAGTTTCCTACATCAGAGACGAACAAAGCGTATCCAGTTTTTGTTTATTTCCATGACAAGCTGACTGAAAAGTCGGCTGGTAAATCATGTACAGGACAACCCAATATAGCTGGGGAGGGAGGGGGGGAAACTTTCCTCCTATGCATGTAAGAGCAATCCAGTGGCTAGTTAGCCGCTGAATTGCTTTTACAAGAGAGACATTTCCGGTATAACCACTTGAAGTCCAGAGACCTACCGGTATGTCACTGGTCATCAAGCGGTTAAAAGGTCCAGTTCACTTCTAATCAATTTATATTGTTTTCAAACTGGTGAAGGTGGCAGTTTTGGACCCCCAAACCGCACTGGATACTCGTTTGATTATTACAGAACATGCAGACAGACATTATTAGATTATGTTCAGAGTGGCAGTGGATGCAGAAAACCATTAAAAGCTGGTGGTATTCAGGTCCATATACTGAACACTCTCCCACTGAGGAAAGCAGTGAAAGTCAATGCCCCATGGAGATACATTTTTTGTCTCCCCCACAAGTGGCTCAGCTGTTTAGATCTATAAATATAACCTAAAAGTTTTGTCTCACATTCTGAAGCTGGCAGAGCTGCTAGTATGTAAATTAGTCAAACGTGTGTGTGTGTGTGTGTGTGTTTTTTTTCACCCTGCGGGAAGACCACCAAAGCAATGTTTGGTATCTCCAACACCCCCATTAGAGCACCATCCAGACCATTATTGGTTATTATTGGATTCTTATTTTGTTCCAGATTTAAGCCTATCCCTCTAGTATGTGCTCAGCTAAAGCAGCTACACACAAAAGCACAATGTTTTTTATTGACTTGTTAGAAAAAAATAATAATATCCAATATCCTTTAGGATCATACATCGTGGGTCTTGCTTTTTTGGGGCCTTTGGCACCCCAGATAGAAACAGAGAATTTCTGATAGAAACCATCGAGTGGCGTTAAAAGGGACCTGGATCGGCAAAGTACGGAAAAAATATAGTAGCCTGGACAGGATTGTAATTTTTACGGAAGCAATCCCACCCATCCATTACAAATTCACGTCTGACCATGCCTTAATGTCTTTTAATAGCCTAGCTAATAAAGTAGGGTAGTTGGCCTTGTAAGAGGGAGGAAATGCTGGGGGTCATCGGATCCCTAAATAGGAGAGCGATGTCTGCTGCCACTGAAATTAGTATTGACGATTGAGACTGGACATTCAGTCGATGTTGGCAAATTAACATTCATCGCCTCAGATTTATCGTGATTAACTTTAAGCCCCAAAACTTTTCCAATTCGGCCCAGAAGAGACAGTAAGTTTGGCAGAGTAGTGTAAAGAGAGGTGATGAATATCACTCGATCATCTGCAAATAAAGCAAACTTATGGCTCCTCCCCCAATTTCTATCCCCAAAATGTCTGGGTTCTGACGTATAGCTGTTGGAAGAGTTTTGATTGATATGATGAACAGTATAGGAGATAACGGACATTCTTGCCGAGTGCCCGACGAGATGGGTATCGGGTCTGACCTGTGGCGCCTCAAAACTATCTGAGCTGTGGGTGAGCTACATAAAATGAATTCAGCGAGGCCAAGAACTAAGGACTGAAGTTCCATCTCGACAAGACCTGGAAGAGAAAAGGCCACGAGAGGGAATCTAAAGAGTTAAGCCTGGTTTACGCGACCGGTTATCCCGGCAGGAAAACTGCCAGGAGAGCTTTTGGTCCGGAATCCTAGTGCGTGTATGCTCCCTAGCAGTTTTCCTGTCAGGAAAACAGACGGGAGGACTGGTCAAAATTTAGTGATACGTATAAAACCTCTTATTGCTTTCCAGGAGCTTATCATACAGGTCAAAATTTTCCATCAAACCCACCTCACTCAGGCAAGGTTACACAGGATGGGTCTCCTGCTCTCAGCTGCCCGTTACCACAGCTGTGGCCGGGAGGCCGATTTCTTACACTGCTTCTGGACATGCCCAGTAGTCCAGGACTTCTGGGAAGAAGTGGATGCTTTCATCTCATCGGCGCTAGGCCTCGCAAACATCAGTATCGTTCCTGCTGTCATAATTTCTTATAGTAGGCATTACATTTCCACAAAACCAAATTAAGATTTTGGGTAAAGGTGCTGTCAGGTTTTCTAAGCTTGGGAACGTGAGGGGGAGGGGGGCGAATTTACCGGGTTTGTCCACTTGGAAGTAGAACCTGGCCTGTGTTCAGCGTAATTGTTCATCTGCTTCTGTTGTAAGACAAACATTTAACTGCGATTGAGCAGCCTCAATCCAACTATGCAAGTCCAACTGGGGGTTGCGTTTATGTTCTTTAAAATGGCTGCTAGGTCATCCTCGTTTTGCTTCAGCACAGTACCATAATGTCTTTGTGGGCTTCAAAATTTGAGATCCTGGGGGGCGAGTCTTATCCAAAAGAGAAGTCTAGGGTTATATCTGAGCCACCACCCATCAAAAGTGTACCGACAAAGAGGGTGGACAGTTCTTGGAAAAGTTTTTGAAAAAAGGGCAACTGATCCTTATTTGGAGCATAGTAAGTAAGGAACGTCACTAGTACGATCTGTACTTCTTAAATAGTTTAATATTTTGTCTTTAACTTCAAAAAGAACAAGTATTACAAATATCTTTAGGGGCCCACAAGGTCAACTAACCCAAGAACTTCTCCCAACACTGACATAACCACAAATAGTACACAACCCATGAAGCTGTCATATAACAGTCCACAAAGCCCTCCTTCCACCTCCAAACCAATGGTCACTTAACAAGGTCACACACTAAAGATTTAAACAAATCCAGTAATCCGAGTTGTGGAATTTTGAAAAAAAAAGAAGTCAGCCTCAGTTAAAGGTAAAGCCGAACACCAGAAAATTCCCAAACCAGCACACATCTTTTAACCCACATCATTATGCTTCATAAAAAATATATAATGATGATCTTGTATTACAGAATATGCATCATAGCCAAGCTTTAGTGACACACTCAGAACCACCTGTATTACAGTCCTTAGGGTATTTGCTATACTAACACTTATTACACGTTAGCAGAAGAGCATAATTCTGTGTTAATAAACTCTTTGTGAGATTGTACCACCAGATTGTAGTCAGCATAAAGTTCATGCAACATTATTGACCATCATCACTAAACTCAAATAAAAATACCCATCACTGTCTATTTTAAGCCTTGGATCATCTAGACATTTTTATAGCGACACAACGTATGACGATGTTACCTTAGGGCCAATTTAGATCTGTATGTTGCAGAAACCCATAGGTAAACTAAATGTGCATTACATTCATTAACACATAGCATGACCATTCACTTCGAATAATAGTACCCCGAAGCAAAAACTGCATGGTACTGCTTTTTGTTATATATTAAAGCAGAGCTCCACCCAAATGGGGAAGCTCTGCTTGTTTGTCTCCTCCCCTCCTCTGCTGCCACATTTGGCACTTTTCAGGAGGGAGGGGGAAGCAGGTACCTGGTTTTGACATGTACCCACTCCCAGCTGACTTTACCGCAAAGAACTCAGCCGAAAGTTCAGCCCCCCTCCTTCCCACCACCGCTGGATCATTGACAAAGTGCAATGTGCTTCATGCATGCGCAGTATGGAAACAGCTGTGAAGCCGCAAGGCTTCACTGCCAGTTGCCCTTAGCCAAGATGACAGAAGCGGCACCCAAAGTTGTCGAATCAACCTCAACTTTATAGGAATGGTTCAATTTGTACTTCTTTGAGGTGTGGCGTTCACTGAAAAAGTTATCAATTTTTTACAACATGTGTTCAGTTTGAACTGCCCAAGTCTGTGATAAATTGACTTTAACAGGATTCCAGTACAAGGATTTGTGGAAGACTGTACTGTAAGATCAAACAGGACAATACAGTACAAGGTCGTTTTTATTATGTGTTAAAGTCTTTGCAGGCAGTGGAACATTTTCATAGCGGGCTGCCAAATTCTAACAGTATTTATGCTAAAAACCATAACAGCTTAAATCTGAAGAGAGAATCCAGGATCCGCTTATCTAAATTGACTCCTTTGGCTTTATCGGTTGTGCGCACATCTGAGTCAACGTCGTTTGGCTGCACATAGCCGTTAAACCTAAACTCCAGGCAAACTGATAAATACATAGGATAAAAAAATAAAAATAAATGACAGCTGTTTAACCTGCCAAAGCGTTTGGATTTATATTTGTACTGCTCACAAAACTTTTTATTTGCACCAACATCCAAATTTCCAGGACAAGCTTTTGGAGTGTACCCCCTTTTTCAAGGTCCATGCAGTACTAATACAAAGTTTTAGCAGAATGGGAATACTCACATGACAGATTACATGCGAGTGGCCACGATTAGCTGTGGGATCCATCAGCCTCCCACTGATTTCAATGGGGCTGCCTCCCTCAGTTAATCACCAGGAACCTCCTGCTGCTGGGGTTCTCGTATCCAATTGGGTCTTGTGCCTATCCCAGCCTCTGACTAGCAAGTGGAACAAGAACCTGCAGACCGATTGGCTCATTGTTCTCACACCTATCCCTAAGTTTCTTGCTTGCACAGCCTACTAGCTGTGTTTTCTTTCTACCTCCCCCAATCTGCCTGGCAGCATTGTGATCGTCGCTTCAAATTCCAACCATGGCACTACCTGCATGGAGTTTGCACTCTCTCTGCTCCTGCATGCGTTTCCTCAAGGACCTCTGGTTTCCTCCCACACTCCAAAAAGACATGCTAGTAGGTCAAATGGTTCTAGTATGTGTATTTATGAATGCGAGTTAGGGACTTTAGATTGTAAGCTCCTTGAGGACAGGGACTGATGTGACTGTACAATATATATGTAAAGCACAGCATAAATTGTTGGCGCTATATATGAATAAATAAAATATGAATGCTGCTGTACAGTGGATGGCAAGAGGCAGACACCAGGTCAAATCCAAGTACTTGAAATTAAGAAAAGCTCAGCTTTAAGGCTGCATTTACACCCAAGCGTAGCCTTTTGCCGCGATTTTGCGACGTTTTGCCGCGATTTTGGACAGGTCTAGGGTCACCAATGTAAAAAAGACCAAATACGCTCAATTCGAGCGACAAAAAAAAGAGTCCAGAACTTGTTTAAGCTTCAGGCGTTCGGCATCAGGCGTTTTGGAGTAGAGATGTGAACCATCTCCTTTGAGAATAATGTATTTTTTCTCCTCTAGCGTTTTGGAGCTTCATGCTTCAGGCGACAAAACGCTCAGGTGTGAATGCAGCCTTAAAGCGAACCTTCAGTCTTAAAAAAAAATGTAAAAGTCAGCAACCACAAATACTGTAGCTGCTGACTTTTGTTAAAGAAGACTTACCTATCTGGGGATCCAGCAGTGTCCTCACCCAAACTGGTTCCTTTCTTCATGTTGCTTCACAGCCGACTTCCCTCTATTCTGTGCTGTATGAATGGTCCCCGCAGCCTCCTGGGACCTATGTCGTGTACCAGAGAGTTGCGGGTAGGGAGAACTCCTAAAACTAGGTACCTGCTCACCCCCCCCAAACAAAAACCTCCAAAAGGAGAGAAAGGCTGTTTTTTTCCGCCTCATCCGAAAACACTTACCATACAACACTCCTAATGCAGCACTGTCTCTGCTGGCAGCAAGCTCTGCTCTTTCTCGATTAGGACAGGGCTGTGTGAATCTATGAACACACACAGCCTGGCTCGGAAGTGTGTCCACACGTAAGTGCCCCCATACCACACAGATCCTAGGAAGTCAGTTAAAGGAGAGGACAGTGCCAGCGGTGGGCATCAAAAGAGGTAAAGGGGAAGCAACATGTAAATATAAACCTCTTTTTTTACTGACTTTAATATCCCATTAAGTTACAAAATGCTTCATATACAGGAAGGCAACTGCAGGCCCTGTTTTTAGGCAGACAGGTTCACTTTATTAATTCTTCAAGGTAAAAAAAAAAAAACCCACGCTCAAGTGTAACAGCAGTGTTCTAAAGCACACATTTCTTCAAAACTCCAGCTAATCCTTTGGATACCAGTTTGCTAAAGTTCTAACATTGTAGCTTAACAACCGCCAAAAAATAAAAAACATAACAGAAAAATATCCTAGAAAATCAATGTGTTAGCTTAGAGAAAGCACTGGCTGCTCTTTCCTGACGAGTTATGTTGACATAAGTTTGTTCCATCTCTAAGGCTTCACAGTTGAGCATCCTGAAGGTATTTATTTTTTTTATATTTAAAAATAGTCATAATAATAAAAAGTTAAATACATGACTTCTAAGGTGGGCATACATTATACAATTTTCCTTTAAATTTACCAAAACCATAACATTTGGAGGTCAGACTTAAAGCATAGTTCCACCCAAAAATGGAACTTCCGCTTTTCGGATTTTTCGACCCCCCCCCTACTCTCAGAGGGGAGGGGGGGGCAGATACCTGTCTAATCCAGGTATTTGCTCCCCCTTCCGGGCATAGATCACTGCAGGCTCCTTGGTGATCTATGCCACGTCCGGGGCCCCCTCCCCACGCCGTCTTATGGGAAACACACAGTTCCCAGAAAACAGCAGGGACCAGTAAAAACACGCAGCGCGACTCGTTTCCTTAGCGAAGATGTCGGTGCCTCCAGCCAAGAGACAGATCGGATTCTGGTGAGGACATCGCGGGCGCCCTGGCCAGTTAAATGTGCCTATTTTAGAAGTCAGCAGCTACAGTATTTGTAGCTGCTGACTTTAAAAAAAGAAAAGAAAATTGTCCGAACTCCGCTTTAACCACTTGACCACTGGGCATTTAAACCCCCATTAATAACCAGACCAATTTTCAGCTTTCGGTGCTCTCACATTTTGAATGACAATTACTCAGTCATACAACACTGTACCCATATGAAATGTTTTTCCTTTTTCACACAAATAGAGCTTTCTTTTGGTGGTATTTAATTACCGTTGGGTTTTTTATTTTTTGCGCTATAAAAGAAAAAAAAAAAAAACGTAAAATTCTGTAAAAAAAATTAATTGTCTTTGCTTCGGTTATAAAATTTAGAAAAATTTGTAGTTTTTCTTCATAAATTTTGGCCAAAATTTATACTGCTACATATCTTTGGTAAAAATAAGTACACATTGGTATATATTATTTGGTCTTTGGGAAAGTTAGAGAGTTCACAAGCTATGGCGCCAATATCTGAAAATTGATCACACCTGAAGTACTGATGGCCTTTCGCATTTTGAGACCCCAACATGCCAGAAAAGTATAAATACCCCCCAAATGACCCATTTTTTGGAAAGACGACATTCCAAGGTATTTAGAAAGAGGCATAGTGAGTTTTTTTAAGTTGTAATTTTTTCCCACAATTCTTTTCAAAATCAATTTTTCTTAATTTTTTTTCACTAAATTGTCATATTAGCAGGTTATTTCTCACACACAGTATATGCATACCACAAATTACACCCCAAAACACATTCTGCTATTCCTCCCGAGTATGGCACATCCCTTCAACAGAATAGACATCTGTTTAGCAGGAGGGCCAATGGACTGATTGCAATTTGGCTGGTGCCTGCTGGATCGGCTGCATTTCAATCAAAAAATCAGCTTTGAGGTTCTGCATGTCCCTTCCACAGTACAGGTCTGCAATAAACAAACATGCTGTACTTTGTTAGATCCATGCTCCAGCTACCTGCCAAGACCAAGGACCTTTCCTAGGATATTAACCAGCTTCTATTGAACGTGACCAGGAGAATTATACAACCAGGAGAATTATAGCTACATTTATTGTCATCTAAAAAAAGGAGGAATTTTTCTAAAATACTCTGATAATCCCACAAGAGCCATGTAATGGCCAGGCCCAAAAACTTTTAAAGGTTATTCTGCATCTGGTGCAGGGGCCGGGATCAATCCCAGGTGACGGATACTAATCATGTCATTCGTTCTACAAGATACAGAAATCGGACTATTATCCGTTCTGTGCAAAAAGCATTCTATACAAAACATCTGCAAAAAATAAATCCTTTTCCTAAAGGAAATCTTTGCTTTATTCACTTCAAACACTCCAAGCAGAATATTTGGTCTGAATGAGGGTGCATCCCTGACCACAGAGCAAAGTGTTTAATGTGCACAAGGCATGATGGAGCCAACAGTTCCGAGAAGCAATGCACGCTGCTCACATAGGGCCAGATTCACGAACACTTGCGCTGGAGTATTTGGATATGCGCCGCGTAACTGTGATGATGCGCCGTCTTTTCTATGTGCCCGTACCCACCAAACTAGATGCGCCCAATAACGGGTCATTTGCGACCGGCGGAACGTTCCGACGCCAGAGTATCGTCAGCGCTTATTTTCGCTGGGCGCATCAGTCGCGCCTATTGATTTCCCCTGCAAATATGCAAATGAGGGATTTTTCCCAATTCACGATCGGATTAGCACCATACGCTGGCTACATGCGCCGCGCGTATCTGGTCCGTCCGGCGCAAAGTTATTTCTACAAAAGGCTGCTTTATCTTTACTCCAGACGGTCACAGGTCAGCAGGAGAGCAGCTACAGCAGCGTTACCGACGAAACTAGCAAGCTGAACAACAACACTAGCAAGAACAAAACCTCTGTGTGCCAACATGCCAGGGGCACTCGTGGTCCTAAGACTAGTACTGGGTCCCTCGCTACGGAGGAGGCGGGCACGTGAGAGGATATACCGCACTCGTATGAACCTCTTTGGCATGGGGGATGAGGAGGTGTATCGCCTCTTCAGATTCAGCCCTGATGTAATACTTGAACTAACCACAACCCTGCAGGGTGACATCACCAGCAAGACACACCGCTCACAAGCAGTGCAGCCACTGGTGAAGGTCCTGGCAACACTTCATTTCCTTGCCAGTGGATCATTCCAGCGTACAAGTGGAGTGGTGGCTGGGATGTCACAGTCCTCCATAAGCAGATGTGTGCACCAGGTTGTCCCTGCAATCCTCAGACGCATGTCCAACCAGTTCATCAGACCCACCACTGAGGAGCTGCGGCTGAAGGCAATGACAGATTTCTACAACATTGCCAGATTCCCACGCACCATCGGGGCCATTGATTGCACACATGTGGCCCTACAGCCCCCCAGTGCCACAGAGCACATATACCGCAATCGGAAGCATTGGCACTCCATCAACGTACAGGTGATAGCCGATGCCCAACGCCTCATATGGCACGTCCGTGCCAAACACCCCGGGTCCAGCCATGACAGCTTCATATACCGTCAGAGTCCCATCCCAGCAGAATTCGAACAGAACATGTATGGGGACAGCTGGCTGGTTGGTGAGTGACATGGGAGTCAGGCATGACTATCCCCTCCCGTGATGCACAACAGAAGTCGCACATGCATGACTAACATTCTCCTGTCTTTTACCTTACAGGTGACTCTGCATATGCACTGGGACCCCATCTAATGACTCCTTTCCGGAACCCCCAAACCAGAGGAGAGAGAAAATACAATGAAGCACACATCAAAACCCGTGGAGTGGTGGAGCAAACATTTGGGCTCCTGAAGTCCCGTTTCCGCTGCCTGGATAAGTCCGGGGGGACCCTATTGTATTCCCCTACCTTTGTGTGTCAGATCATCGGTGCATGTTGCATACTACATAACTTTGCTATGAAAAAAGGCCTGCAGATTGACATACGTGATGACCTGACCCCCGACCCACACAGTCCCCACCTGCCAGAGGACACCCAGTCTGCTGATGGAAGAGCAGTCAGGAGGGTCCTCGCCGTAGGCATCTTTGGACACTAAACCAAAACATTACTAACACAGACAGTGCACGCATGTACACCACTGATGTCCCTAGATCACACACATCACATGCACATCGCATTGGATTAGCCCAAGTCCAGCATGTAGGAGTTGGGAGCAGTAACGCCGCGTCAAGGCCCCAATGATGTCACTGTCCATTCACACACCTTTCACACGTCATTCATTCAGCCGTGGGGTTAACTTCACCACCACGGCCGAGGGTGACACCCCTTACTTTCAGGAGTGCCACCCTCTCACATTCACACACCATTCACACTGCAACGTGTGCAGTATCAAAAAATAAAAATAAAATCTCATAACCTGAGAACCAAAAAAATTAACAAAAACTCATGTCCTGAGTATAAACAATAATAATAAATAAAATAAATAAACTCATGTCCTGAGTATAAACAAAAATATATAACAACCAAAAAAACAAAAAACCCTCATCTGGGATGACGGGGGCTCCTCCTTGGGGGCACTCTCGGGCTCCTCATCTGCCTGGAGGGAGTGGGTGGTGGTGGTGGTGGGGGGGCATCAGGAGGAGGCTGATCCCCGGGTGGGCCACTCCTGGGAGCTGTTGGCTGCATGCCCTCCAATGCCACAGCGATACGGCTCAGATACAAATTTGTTTGGGCCTGCATCCTCAGCTGGCGGGTGATCTGATGCCGCTGGTCACGTTGCCGCTGCCTCCCCTCTTCCCGAATGGCAGCAGTGTTGTCTCGAACAGCTGCTGTCAAGTGCCGGATATCAGCCTGCACCTCCCCCAGGCTGGTCACAACGCCCTGCACGCGACTGGGCAGCTGTGACATAGAGCCCAGGCTGTCTGCGACCCTGTCTAGGTGGCCAGCCATCTCCCCCATTTGCTGGGTCTGTTTCGCGTGGTCCAAAAGCACCTGGTCTTCGACCAAATCACACACCCCCCTGGTCTTCCGGGTGGCCTTCCTGGGGGCAGAGGAAGGTTGTCCCCGTGGGGATGGAGTCGCCCTTGAGGGGCTACCTAGGATGGGGGAGGGGATCACAGAGGGCCCTGCAGAGGAGGAGGACTCCTCCAACATTAAAATGAACTCCTGTTCAGGGACAGGCTCCTCCACAACCACCTCTGCTGAAGTGGTGTGGGCACTCTCCTCCTCCACCTCGGTGTCTCCAGCACCCAGGGCCTCGTCTTCAGCATCCCGTTGGGGGGTTGGGGTGGACTGGCCGGCACGAGATGGCCCAGCACCGTCATCTGTGGATGACACAAAGCAGACACATGTTGGTGGTCCCACACACTTGGCACATGTACCCACCCCCGCCCCACATGCAACACACCAAAAAGGGGGTAAAAATCACTTACCTGCCCTGGAGCCTTCCTCTACGGAATCATAGCCTGGGACCCCCTCCAACTGCTCCCTGTCCAGGCAGCGGGCGACCACCTCCTCCTCCGCGGTCAGGGTGACAGGACATGGGGGACCACCACCTGTGCCCCTCTCATGGCTCCTAATGGTGGACACCTTGCCCCTCACCTTGCGCCGCAGGTCATTGATTTTTTTTCGAATGTCTGAAGCACTCCGGGTGGAGTACCCCAGCACATTGACCCTGGCAGCTATGGTGTCCAGGATGGCCTGCTTTCTCTCCCGGCTGGTCTTCCTGCTTTTTTTACCATGGAGAAAATCATTAAATGCCTCCATAGCCGATATTATCACTGTGACCTCCTGGGCATTATAATTTAGGTTCCTCCTCTCTTTGGGGGCAGCGGGAGCAGCCATTACAGGGCAAAAGTATCTTCCCTGGGGTGGGGGGAAATGGAACTACTTTTGCGCCGGAATGGCGTTTCCGCCAGCGCTTTTAAGCGCCCAGCGGAACGCATTGCGCTGACGTTTCCCAGGAAGTGGTGCCGACGGAAGTTGTGAGCATGCGCACAAGGGGGCGAGTGGAGCCGCACTCACTGCGCATGCTCCGTGGATGATGCGCTGAACGTAAGCCTCTGCGCTGGGCTCCGCCCATCATTTACATATGATCACACCCAGTTTCACTTGCGTCGGGTTACGCCAGCGCATTATCGTTACTCTGGCGCAAGTTTACGCGCAACTGCTATGTGAATTACAGGACTTGCGCTGAAAGGGTCTTCAGAGTAACGTAAATGAGAAGCGTTACTCCAGAGGAAAGATACTCTCATCTACCTGAATCTGGCCCATAGTAGTTAAAAGTGTGCGTTATACCAAAACTTTGGTTTGGATATATTAGGAAAAGCTTAGGGGATAGTTCACATTTCATGTTACCCTTATTGTATGTTTAAGACAGGGATCCTCAAACTACGGCTGTCCAGCTGTTGTAGAACTACACATCCCATGAGGCATTGTAACACACTGACATTCATAGACATGACTAGGCATGATGGGAATTGTAGTTCCTGAACAACTGGAGAGCCGTAGTTTGAAGACCCATGGTTTAAGGTGTAACATTAAAGCAGAACTTCACTCTCTCAAACAATATTGACTATTTTTAATCCTTATGCTGCTAGCATTATTAATTAGATAGGAAAGTATATTATATTTACTTATTTTACCTTTTTTCTTTTTACATTTTTTCAGTTACTTTCTGGTTTCTTGCCTAGGCAAATGATGTCATACATCCCAGTCTTCAGTAGGGGCTCTCTTAGCAAAGGCAAACGGTGCTGCCCATGTTTCATCAGATTAGGTGACCTGTCAGAAAGTGTAACGGAAGTGCCGCCATCCTGCTACACCTCGCATGCGTCCATAGTAAGGATACAGTGAGAAGGGGGTAAGCGGACATCTTGTTACACCCAGCAGAATTTTGCATTTTACAATATTTTTTTAAAGTGATTGTAAACCCTTTACAACCACTTTAACCTACAGGTAAGCCTAGATTAAGGCTAATTAAGTGCTAATCTCAAGTCTGTAAATGTAGGGAGGGGAGGTATACAGAGGGGGGATTACACATGGGAGCGTTACATTAGGGGGATTGCTAGAGAGTGTAACATTAAGGGGATTACACAGGGGGGGCGTTACATTAGGGGGCGTGCAGGGGGTTTACATAAGGTAGATTGCACACGGCAGTAACACTAGGGGGATTACACAGGGGGTTACAATACAGGGATTACACGGGGGCAGAGCTGTGCTGATACGCGACACCAAATTTTACCGCACCAGGTGACACCAACCCTAGTGACGCCACCGTGTATAAGCTGTCTGCCCAGGATTCAGGATTTACTCTGAGATTGAACACCGAGTCGTCCAGCGTAATTTTCCCACTTTCTTGTAAAAAGAACACTTCCTGTCCCTTCATGTGTATGTTTTTTTATTTTTTTATTTTTCCCAACCTCATCTCTGGTGCCATTTCAAATATGGATGCCTTTATCTTCATTACATGATGGATTGATGGGACTAGTAGTTCACACAATAAAATTTAAAGCGGAGTTCCACCCAAAAATGGAACTTCCGCTTATCCCACTCCTTACCCCCTTACATGCCACATTTGGCATGTCATTTTTTTTGGGGGGGTAGTCGGGCTTCAGGAGGAGTGGGACTTCCTGTCCCACTTCCTGCTTCCGCCGAGGGGCTGGTTAGGCGATTAAGCTTAATCGCCTACACCAGCCCCTCCCTGTAGGCGATCGCATGGGACACATGACAGGTCCCATGCGATCGCCTGTCCAATCAGCGGCGAGCCGCACGCGCATGCGCAGTGCGGCTCGTGCATGCGCAGTGGGTGCCCGGCCGTGAAGCCGAAGGCTGTCGCGGCTGGGTGCCCATAGTCGGGATAGAGACGCCGGCCGGGGAGGGGGGGCAGAGGAGCCGAGCCCCGGTCGGCGTGTTGCTGGAACGCAGGAGCAGGCAAGTGAGTGTTTATTAAAAGCCAGCAGCTACACTTTTTGTAGCTGCTGACTTTTAATAAACACCATTTTTGGCTGGAACACCCCTTTAAGGTTCTTTGTGCGCTTTTAATGCACGGGGACCACTGCATTCCTGGCAGGATCAATCACATTTTACGTTCTTGCTGAAAATGTAGAAGCCTGAAAAGTGAAAACGAATGCAGCAACCACATCTCAGGACCGGTAAGCTGTAAAAATAAATGTATGTTTATGGTGTTAGCTACACTTCAAACACACAAAAAGCAGGACTTTCTTGAGCTGCATACTTGTTCCAGGTCAGGAACTAGGAAAAAAATTCAAGACAGTAAAAGTCAGCATAACAGGGAGACGGCTAACAATTTAGAAGCAGGTCAGTAATGTCAGCTCTCATTTCTCTGACAGTACTTAGCAGTGGAGTACGGTGCCTGCTGTCCATAGAAATGATCCTGTATCGAAAAAAAATGACAGCAGGAAGATGACCACCCGCTGCTTGTCCCCATACAGGACAATGAAATTAGAACTTCCCATTAGTTCTAATCACCCACTGCTGAAATCTATAAAATAGAAGTGTACAAATGAACAACCATTAAACTAACTGCAACAAAATTTACCCAAATGCTACCTCCCCATTTGTTTCCATATAAATATAAACCATGGTGTTTGTAGATTTGTTGTCCTATTAAAAAGACTGATATTCCACAATGTGCTGAAAAATAAATACTCCCCATGTTTGCCCAATTATGGAAGAAAGAGGTAAAACATTTGGGAAAAACCGCCAGCTGGAAATAGAAGGGCTGAGGATGACATGTGAAACATGTGGCGGTCCTCTGTGGTGATGGGATCACTGACTGCCATATGGCCATACCCCAAAGGGGGTATATGTGAGATTAACACCTTCCTTCCCTTGTGAGACATAGGAAGGGTCATCTGTCACCACTCGAGGATTAAAAATAAAAAATAAATTATGTAATCTGATTTTTATCAAATTTTATTAAAATGCTAGGTAGTTTTCAATTTAAGATACATTAATAATTTAGTTTATTCAGCATGAAATGGAGCTTTGTTATGTAGCATGAGGCGGTATATTTTTTATAATATGAAATGTTTTGGTAAACTCATTCAATGAATCCAAGCTCTGCTAGCATGCACTGCATTGTTGCATTCACACAATTTCACAGTAACCGCTAGAGGGCCGAGAAAGGGGTTAAAACCGTTGGCAATGTGCCGCTACAGTGATGTATTGCCAATGCTGCCCATTGATTTCAATGGGCAGGAGCATATTAGGAGCGGTGCGTTCAGGTTGTAATGTGTGTGGCAAGCCTAAATCCAGGTCCATAAAGACATGGTTTGACCAGTTTGGTGTGGAGAACTGTGGTGTCCTGACCTCAATCCTTCTGAACACCTCTGGGATTTAATGGGATATTAGTCACAAGCCATGTCTTCTCATCCAACCTCTGTACCTGACCTCACAAAGGGCATGACAGAAACAAAGACTTTTTATAACCCTTCCCAGAAGAGCAGAGGTGGTGAAGCTCATACACACATGATGGCTTCTGGACTTACATGAACTTTTCATTCATTTGTCTACCTCTATATATGAGCAGCATTTGATAGACTTTTACAGGTTTTAAACTGGCTACACGCTATACAATTTTTATACAAACTTTGCTTTAGATCAGGGGTCTCCAAACTTCGGCCCGAGGGCCAGATGTGGCCCTTTGCTAGCCTTTATGCGGCCCTTGGGGCACTATTCCTCCCACTGACACCAACAAGGGGGCGCTATTTCTTCTACTGTTATCTATGATGGGACACTATCCCTCCTACTAATAGGGGCACTACTCCTCCTCCTACTGACCACCAACCCTGAGGCCATATTTATTCTCACCGGTAATGGGCTCAGGACATTTTCTGCCCCTGGTGGCCACAATCTGGCCCTCCTAAGGTCTGAAGGACAATAAAGTGGCCCTTTATTTGAAAAGTTTGGAGACCCCTGCTTTAGACTATTAAACCCAAAACACTTTCAAAAATTGTATGCAATCATAAAAATAGTTGACAGTTCACAGGGGCGACTCGTCAGGCGACTCAGCCGCCTGACAAGTCGCGCTCCGCTCTGTTCAATGAAACCGTTCTAATAGGAGCGACTCAAGACTCTCCAACTTAGAAAAAGGTTCCTGTACGACTTTGGGGGCGACTTCCATTGACTTCAATACAGAAGTAATTTTGCAAGTCCCCTCTTAAGATCGCCTTGCTGAGTTGCCCCCAAAGTCGTGCCGCCCCTGTGTGAACCGGGTCTAAAGGAAATGGAACAACAAAATTTGTATAATGTGTATTCAGCTTAAAAAAAAGGGAAGGAGGACACACAAAGATCTGCAGAACAGTTAGTTAGTCCAATCCCTTTGCTCGCCGCACTGACATGACAAAACACAAGTGAACAGGTCAGAGATCAGACATGAACCCACCTTGCTGCCAATGTCTTCCTTCTTAGCTCCAGGCTTGTGTCTTCGCAGCTTTATCGAAGGTGAGCGGAGCAGGTTTTTCAAGCGACTGGTTATGGTTGTTCCAGCTTCCATCGTTGCCATTATATGGGGTTAAAAATTCCTTTGTGTAAAAAAAAAAATTAAAAGCAATAAATAAAAAATGTACAAGTTCCTCCGAGGGGCCGTAGTGCTACCAGTCAGTCCCGCTGCATTGTTACATAGTGCAGGGCTCAGGTACAGAGAGCCCACTGCTGTCAGCATATGCCGATGCCACCGTGACTTCCCATGCTCCTGGGCTTTTGTTACCAAGTAGAAAAAAAGAAGGCTGGGCCGCGGGGTGGAGGGAATCGCTGTCAGATTTTCACAACCTGGAATAACAGAAAGAACAGCCAGCATGAGAGAGCAGCAAACACTAAAATTTATGGCAGTGCAATGCAGTGCTTGCTGTGTGCTCTGCCGACACACACAGGGATTACAGGGGATAGCACCGGCTTTCCAATACATTTGAAAAATGCAACAATAACAGTTTCACAATGAAGGCAGTAAATACTAGCTCCCAGTACATAGCGCCGTCATGTGCTGCGCTGTCACTTCTTTGTTAGCTGGGACACAGCGTGAGACAAGTGAATGAACATTGGGGACACTCCTCCCAACTGTCCAGACACAGGCCTGAAACCTGCCCATTCTCTCTGCTCTGCTTTATATTTGGAGGATAGAAATGCCCTTTTTTACATATTTGCAGTTTCTTCACCCTCACAAGTAGGTTCAGCTTTGCCTGCATAATTAGGAGCTGCATTCACGTGTGGAAAAAGATTTGCAGATTTATTTATTTTTTAATAAAAACTGTGCATGCCCATATCGATTTCTGCATTGCATAATTAACATTTTACATTGCAGATTTCTAGTTTTCCATTATTTTGCATCATTTTAATAACTAAGAACTCTAGTAGAACTGAAAGGGTGCAGTCTAGGGCAGCCATTCTCAACCTTTTTACTCCAGGAGAATCTATAAAATAATTGTCAGGTCTTGGGTAACCCGTGATAAAAGGAGTATGGAAACCCAACACTTCATATTCCTGATATATGCCTGCTGTGCCATGTATTTGTATGAGAAAATATCCTGTTCTCTTTGTATTGCTTCCTTTGTGTGAAATCCTTGGTGTTCCTGCCAGTCCCTCTGCTTTCCTATTAAAAACTGACCACACTAGGCGTGAGAACACATCGTGGTCAGTTCTCTTTTTTTTGTTTACAAACTTTTATTGTAATAATAATGAATGGTTGCATAAATATAATGACAATGTAATCAATAGAAAGTCAGTAGAATTGTACATAGTATATCATTCAGTCAAAGTAATTATTGTTATACTATAGTAAAGATAATAAACAGGTAGCAGAATTTAAATGTATTGTAATTTAGTAATATCTCATTTGGTATGGGTAGTGATGGGTAAGAAAAGGGGAAGGGAGAGGAGAAGAATATTGAGTATTATGGTATGTTCCAATTCCACCATTTAGAGTTATAAATATGGAGGTTGTCTTTTAAGGTATGATATATTTTCTCAGAAATGTTATAAACCTCCATTCTCTCCAATACTTGTGACCAAAGGATAGTTCTCTAGCTATGCTGGGAAGGCAGCCTGCTCTCCTCCAAGAGGAACCCAACCCTCGCACACAGCTTTTCACTAGGAAGTTTAGTGCTTGCCGTTTCTCCTCCCCCAGTTCCCATGCAGCTGAGAAAAGAGGGAATGTGATCATTTATAAGAAAAAGAAAACAAATAAAAAATAAATAAAACAAACGCACACAAATGTTTTTCCTTTAAAGTGGATGTAAACCCAAAAATGTAGAGTATAAGATTTCCTATCATCTGTGCCAAGTCTTGCCACACAGAGTTAATCCAGCGCTGAGTAATCCTCTTTTAATGTTCAGTGAGAATTAACAGAATTCCAGATAAAAACTTGCCAAATTATAAAGTCTGTTTCTCTCTTCTTGCTTTGAGTGACAGGTTATTTACATATCTACCTTGGACATGTTTATTATATGTTATATTATGTTTATCATAATATGAGGTGATGCAAAGTTCATTGTATATTACCAGGATGTGTTATGTGGGGGAGGGGTGGATTTCTCACTTTTTATACCTCATGTTATAATAAACATAACAGAACATATGATAAACATGTCCTAGCTAGATATGTAAATAACCTGTCACTCAAAGCAAGAAGAGAGAAAACAGACTTTTTATTTAGGCAGGTTTTTATCTGGAAGGCTGTTCATTTTCACATTTCATGTTATGTTTTGTTTATCATAACATGAGGTGATATAACATCATAACACATCCTAGTAATATACAATGAACTTTGGATCACCTCCTGTTATGATAAACATGTCCAAGCTAGATATGTAAATAACCTGTTAGTGAAAGCAATAACAGAGAAACGGACTTTATAATTTGGCAAGTTTTTATCTGGAATTCTGTTAATTTGCACTGAACTTTAAAAGAGGATTTCTCAGATCTGGATTAACTCCCGTGTGGCAAGACTGGGCACAGATGATAGGAAATCTTATACTCTACATTGTGACATAAAAAGAAAAAAATTGGGGTTTACATCCACTTTAATTTATTTTTTAAACTGAATAGGTTGTTTTACAAGCGGATTGTTTACATGTACTTAAAGTGGTTGTAAACCTACTTTTTGGACTTCTACCTATAGGTAAGCCTTATTCTAGGTTTACCTATAGGTAGTGGAAATATCTCCTAAACGTACACCGTTTAGGAGATATTTCACTTGTAGTCCGCCAAAAATTCCCATGGTGCATGCGCGGGGAAGAAACAAAACGAAGCGTCGTTTCCTCCCTAGACTGCGCTGTGAATTGTGGCTCCTGTGCGGGAGCGACGCCAACCGGTCCCAGCAATTCACAGAGCCGGAGTCCGTGGCCCGGAAGGAAGAGGGGCCAAAAGATGGACACTGCCTACTCTGGGGACATCACTGGATTCTTTTGCAGGTAAGTGCCATATAATGGGCTAGTATGCTATGCATACTAGCCCATCATGCTTTTCATTTGCAGGCTTTGCAGAGGGCTAAGAGGATGTAAAACCCAAAAATGCATTCACAGCGGTTTCCATGTATTCCAATGGCTCTAGTTCACACCAGTGCAGTCCGTTCCAGTCAGACATTTTCCGGTGAAGAAATTGACTGGACCGCTGGAACCACTAGGAAGTTAAGCAAATAGGTTGCTTCTAGTAAGATAGCAGAGAGATTGGCCCCTTACGGTTCCCCATGCTACACATTGGAGGAGTTCATCTGTGTACTATCTGAATAGGTTTGACCTTTTCATGTAAGTCTATGTGGATGAGGATACATAAAGCTTCACATAAATATAAGATTGTCAGTGATGTAACCGAATCATAACCAAATTTCTTCCTGTACAATTACTTTCTATTACAATGATAAATCCTGATCTTGTACTTTTGAATAAAAATATTGGAAAAGAAACGGACTGGAACTGAATGCATTGGTGCACCCCAAGGCATCAGGAGTTGGTGGGGCAGAACACCACGAACATTGGGGGACAATGCAAAGATCATTGGTCTCATGCCACCGGCTCTGCCAAGTGACACCAGACATGAAACTATATAGACTCCATCGGATGAAGGACAATGAGCCACAGCTGGGAGAACCCTGGTTGTGAATGGCAGGTCTAGTGGCTTATTCACACAATGAGGCCTATTTGTAAAAAATGTGCATAGCCATTCGACCACAGAATCTGTAAGCACATTAGTTCTGGCCAAACAATTATGTGTTTTTGCCATTTTCTTCAGAACAAAAGTGGGCAGTAGTAAAATACTACATGGCCACTAGGTGGTGCTGAGAAACATGGGAAATACATGCATCTTTTAATGGACATACAATGTCATCATTTTTAGGAATTTACAAACAGATCAAAACAATGGTTACATTTGTTTATTCACTGGAGCATCAAGTGGCCATAATGTTGGATTTTACTACCATCCATAATAATAATAACAACAAATAAAATAGTAAACAGCCTTAATTACATTAGTTTCTGCCCAATTAGCACAGAAGTAAGGTACATACAGCTTCGCTGGACGAATAGCTTTTTTTTTTACATTTCTATATATAAATAGAACCCAAAATGTGCTGCACCGATGTGTGCATTCTAAATTGGGGTGGAAGATTGTTATTTATTTATGCAAAACACAAAGATGCACAACACGTGTCTTGCGATGCACCGCAGTACATTACTTACTACCGCAGTATTGCATTACACCCCACCGCCAATGGGCCCTTAACCGCTTCAGCCCCGGACCATTTTGCAACTAAAGGACCAAGCCAGGGTCCCGTTTGAGCCCTTGACGCTCCTCCTCAGTCATTTGGAGGCCCACAAAGGCATCCTGGTGTCAATCAATACACTCTGTTTTCCCACTCTACAGGCTTACTTATCAGAGTAGGCAGTGCCCGGCGAAGTTTGACAAGGTCTGGTCGGGATGGATAGATGCTAATGGATGAGATATACGATATGGATAGGGGGGAGAGATTGACAATTTGCATGGTATGTTTCTGTTTAGTCCCCCCCCCTCCGTCTTCCCTGCACCCCCCCCCCCATTTTTTTCCCCCTCTCCTCTATTTACTTTTCACTTACAAGGGTTATTCATAAGGCTAGGAAATTGTATCATATCAGTCGATTGGAATCTCAGCCTATTGATAGGAATGGAATGTGTAGACTCTGCAATGACATGCCCGATTTATTGTGATAAGATATCATTTCTGTGTTTCTGTCTGACATTTTAATGCCGATTTGTATTTCAATAAACATCTCTGTTAAAAAAAAAAAAAAAAAGGACCAGGCCACTTTTTGGGATTCGGCACTGCGTCGCTTTAACGGACGATTGCGTGGTCGTGCGACGTGGCTCCCAAACAAAATTGACGTCCTTTTTTTCCCCCACAAATATTATTTTATTTTTGGTGGTATTTGATCACCTCTGCGGTTTTTATGTTTTGCACTATAAACAAAAATAGAGCGACAATTTTGAAAAAAATTCAATACTTTTTGCTATAATAAATATCCCCAAAAAATATATAAAAAATATATTTTTTCCTCAGTTTAGGCCGATACGTATTCTACATATTTTTGGTAAAAAAAAAAAAACGCAATAACCGTTTATTGATTGGTTTGCGCAAAAGTTATAGCGTTTACAAAATAGGGGATAGTTTTATGTAATTTTTTTTTTTTTACTAGTAATGATCAGTGATTTTTTTCGTGACTGCAACATTATGGCGGACACATCAGACACATTTTTGGGACCACTGTCATTTTTACAGCGATCAGTGCTATAGAAATGCAGTGGTTACTGTGAAAATGACACTGGCAGTGAAGGGGTTAACCACTAGGTGGCGCTGTAGGGGTTAAGTGTTCCCTGCATAGTGTTTCTTACTGTAGGGGGGATAGGCTCTGTGTCACGACACTGATCTCCGCTCCGAGTACACGAAGCCGAGATCAGTGTCAGAGTGGGGAGATGCTTGTTTACCGATGATCGCAGGGATACCCACGGCGATCGAGTCTGCGAGACCAGCGGCAGGGTCGGGAGCGCGCCGCCGGCGTGCGCGTGACCGCACGGACAGGCATTTAAAAGGGGACGTTCAGGTATGTTGATATGCCCGTCTGTGCCATTCTGCCTATATATATATAAATACACACACATACACACACACAGGGGCTGGTCCTTAATAGGGCTGTTGAAATTAATCGTAGCATCGGTGAATCGCGATTCGACCACTCACGATGCGATTCCGATGCTACGACTTGCAATAATCGATTTTTGATGACGTCACCTGTGCGCCGCTATATGCACTGTCTGAAAGCCAGGAAGCCGTGGGCGTCAGCTACGGGCGTTAGCCGCGCCTCTTTTCCCGCCCCGCTAATGCAGCTGAAGGAGCTGTGGGCTTCAGCGCGCCTCTTTACCCTCCCCACCTGCTGATGCAGCTTAAGACGCCGCGCCTCCTTTCCCGCCCCCCGCTGACGCCATTCCCAGCCGCCCGTCGCCATGTGGAAGCATGGAGCAAGTGTCCTCGGTCCCGGTCCCGACCCCCCCAGAGCCTTCCTCCTCACCTCACCTCACGCTGTGCACACTGCACAGGCTGCGGCTGTGGGAGACCCGAGACGACCGAGTACTGTAGGCAGCAGATCATCATCAGGTACTTGGGGGATGCACAGTAGCAGCAACTAATGGGCACACTGGCAGCAATTGGTGGCACACTGGCAGCAATTTATGGCACACTGATGGCAATTTATGGCACACTGACGGCAATTTATGGCACACTGACGGCAATTTATGGCACACTGACGGCAATTTATGGCACACTGATGGCAATTTATGGCACACTGATGGCACACTGATGGCAATTTATGGCACACTGACGGCAATTTATGGCACACTGATGGCAATTTATGGCACACTGATGGCAATTTATGGCACACTGATGGCAATTTATGGCACACTGATGGCAATTTATGGCACACTGATGGCAATTTATGGCACACTTATGGCAATTTATGGCACACTTATGGCAATTTATGTCACACTGATGGCAATTTATGTCACACTGATGGCAATTTATGGCACACTGATGGCAATTTATGGCACACTGATGCCAATTTATGGCACACTGATGCCAATTTATGGCACACTGATGCCAATTTATGGGCACAGTGGCGGCAATTGGTGGCACACTGATGGGCAATAATTTGGGCACACTGGCAGCAATTGATGGCATTGGCACACTGATGCCACACTGGTTTATGTATGTCTTATTGTTTTAGTGATTGATTCACATCACAACTTTATCGATACCTTTTTTTTGTATGATTTTTTGCTTTTGCTCATCACTGCCACACACATGCAGCCATGCATTGCATGTGTGGGGCAGTAATGAGCAAAAGCAAAAATCATACAAAAAAAAAAAAAGGTATTGATGAAGTTGTGATGTGAATCAATCACTAAAACAATAAGGACATACATAAACCATAATTTATGACATGGCATACATTGTTGTTTGGCAGGACTTTATGGAGACAATGTCCGCAGTCTCTGATCCTCTCTAGTATCATTGTCCGCAGTCTCTGATCCTCTCTAGTATCATTGTCTGCAGTCTCTGATCCTCTCTAGTATCATTGTCCGCAGTCTCTGATCCTCTCTAGTATCATTGTCCGCAGTCTCTGATCCTCTCTAGTATCATTGTCCGCAGGCTCTGATCCTCTCTAGTATCATTGTCCGCAGTCTCTGATCCTCTCTAGTATCATTGTCCGCAGTCTCTGATCCTCTCTAGTATCATTGTCCGCAGTCTCTGATCCTCTCTAGTATCATTGTCCGCAGTCTCTGATCCTCTCTAGTATCATTGTCCGCAGTCTCTAATCCTCTCTAGTATCATTGTCCGCAGTCTCTGATCCTCTCTAGTCTCATTGTCCGCAGTCTCTGATCCTCTTTTGTCTCATTGTCCGCAGTCTCTGTCCATCTCTTGTAGTATTTTGGGGTTAGTCTGGAGCTCCTCTTTAAGATGTCTGCTGTATTTACAGTTTGCTACATGCAGAGAGTTTTTTTTAAGAACAGATGAAAACCGTGCGCAGTAATCTTGATGCATCGTGATGCATCGCGGAATCGAATCGAATCGAATCGTGGACTTGATAATCGTAATCGCATCGAATCGTGAGACCGGTGAAGATGCGCAGCCCTAGTCCTTAAGTGGTTAAAGAACCTGTAAACAGTTAGGGGCATAGACTGTAAAATCCTTGAGGGTAGGGGACTGATGTAAAAAGGTACAATTTGTAAAGCGCTGCAAAAATGGTCTATCCCATTTAAATACTTGAAATAAATAAAATTACGCGTTTCTTTTCTTTGTGATGTGAAATGGCAACATGCAGTCGAGATGCCAGCATCCTCAGAAGTCTGATGTCTTTGCCCTCCAATTTACTAATATATTGACCAAGGTGAAGACTTATCTAGAGCAGGACACAAAGCTGTATCTGAATGTTTATTTTTTTTCCTGGATCAAACATACTTAGCACCATGGCATACTGAGGTGAGAACCCAAGCCAAGACCCTACTTATCGGTTTTACGCCTGAATGACAGATTTTCTGTGCCTACAAGTAAACGGGCCAGATGTGTAAAATGTGTCACTTTTCAAGGCTTAGTCATCAACCATGCTGACAATGACGCTAAAAGCTTTGTCACATTGTGTGAAGTATATGCATAGTTTTGTGTTCATTTAACCCACGCTAAAGTAAAGCTTAACACTTTAATCTGAGGAAACAAAAGTAGGCATAAGAGATGTCTGTGCGTACCTTCCCTCATCTCCGAGGGCAGCCGCTCTCAGCTTTTATTACAGAGGAGCCCTGAAAATAACTTTCATGAATCCAGGAACCCCGGCTTAATATTATATCTCTCTCATGGCACATTTGCGTGGTCAGTAAGTTGTAAATAAAATAATGCATAAAAGAATAAAGAATGTAGTGTACAAGGAGTACAGAATTATTAGGCAAGTTGTATTTTTGAGGATTCATTTTATTATTGAACAACAACCATGTTCTCAATGAACCCAAAAAACTCATTAATATCAAAGCTGAATATTTTTGGAAGTAGTTTTTAGTTTGTTTTTAGTTTTAGCTATTTTAGGGGGATATCTGTGTGTGCAGGTGACTATTACTGTGCATAATTATTAGGCAACTTAACAAAAAACAAATATATACCCATTTCAATTATTAATTTTTACCAGTGAAACCAATATAACATCTCAACATTCACAAATATACATTTCTGACATTCAAAAACAAAACAAAAACAAATCAGTGACCAATATAGCCACCTTTCTTTGGTGGACACTCATGCAGCCTGCCATCCATGGATTCTGTCAGTGTTTTGATCTGTTCACCATCAACATTGTGTGCAGCAGCAACCGCAGCCTCCCAGACACTGTTCAGAGAGGT
The DNA here is from genome assembly GCA_029574335.1 of Rana kukunoris. Classification (NCBI taxonomy): domain Eukaryota; kingdom Metazoa; phylum Chordata; class Amphibia; order Anura; family Ranidae; genus Rana; species Rana kukunoris. The sequence goes on along the minus strand of CM056059.1, from coordinate 66,104,641 downwards.
GTACTGTTTTCCCTCTTTGTAAATCTCACATTTGATGATGGACCACAGGTTCTCAATGGGGTTCAGATCAGGTGAACAAAAAGGCCATGTCATTCGTTTTTCTTCTTTTATACCCTTTCTTGCCAGCCACACTGTGGAGTACTTGGACGCGTGTGATGGAGCATTGTCCTGCATGAAAATCATGTTTTTCTTGAAGGATGCAGACTTCTTCCTGTACCACTGCTTGAAGAAGGTGTCTTCCAGAAACTGGCAGTAGGACTGAGAGTTGAGATTGACTCCATCCTCAACCCGAAAAGGCCCCACAAGCTCATCTTTGATGATACCAGCCCAAACCAGTACTCCACCTCCACCTTGCTGGCGTCTGAGTCAGACTGGAGCTCTCTGCCCTTTACCAATCCAGCCACGGGCCCATCCATCTGGCCCATCAAGACTCACTCTCATTTCATCAGTCCATAAAACTTTAGAAAAATCAGTCTTGAGATATTTCTTGGCCCAGTCTTGACGTTTCAGCTTGTGTGTCTTGTTCAGTGGTGGTCGTCTCTCAGCCTTTCTTACCTTGGCCATGTCTCTGAGTATTGCACACCTTGTGCTTTTGGGCACTCCAGTGAGGTTGCAGCTCTGAAATATGGCCAAACTGGTGGCAAGTGGCATCTTGGCAGCTGCACGCTTGACTTTTCTCAGTTCATGGGCAGTTATTTTGCGCCTTGGTTTTTCCACACGCTTCTTGCGACCCTGTTGACTATTTTGAATGAAACGCTTGATTGTTCGATGATCACGCTTCAGAAGCTTTGCAATTTTAAGAGTGCTGCATCCCTCTGCAAAATATCTCACTATTTTTGACTTTTCTGAGCCTGTCAAGTCCTTCTTTTGACCCATTTTGCCAAAGGAAAGGAAGTTGCCTAATAATTATGCACACCTGATATAGGGTGTTGATGTCATTAGACCACATCCCTTCTCATTACAGAGATGCACATCACCTAATATGCTTAATTGGTAGTAGGCTTTCGAGCCTATACAGCTTGGAGTAAGACAACATGCATAAAGAGGATGATGTGGTCAAAATACAACTTGCCTAATAATTCTGCACTCCCTGTATATAGCATATATGACACCCAGGGCAGATTTTTTTAAATTTATTTTTTAACTCTATAATGAAACAAATAATGATCAGAAAAGAAACACGAACAGTGAAAATTGTAGTTGCCTTTACATTGGTGGACAGTGGAAATGTGGCTTCTTTTATTGATAGTCATTGTAGAAGTCCTATACTTTTGTGACCAATGGGAGAAGAGAGGCGTACAGCCAAAGCTGTATCACAGAGAGTGCAGTTTGTTCTGCACGTCCGCTGGCAGTTGACATCTTGGAGCCAATCCAGGCTGGGGAGAGATTGCAACCATACACGTCAGGATCCACCCAGGAGCCTGGACCGGTGATCTGGTTCCGGCTAACGAGCTGGTTCCATTAAGGACTGCGCATGTGCAATCTCATCTGACGGTCTGGTTCCAGCCAACGAGCTGGTTCTGCGCAGGCGCAATCCTTCCCGACGGAAACCTCCGAACCTCGGCTGGCATCCAGGGCGACGTGGAAAGTGAGGAAAGTGGCCAGTCGGCCTCACTTCGCTCGGACGGCTCGCTTCGCTCACATTTGGCCTCCTGGCTCTTTTTTTTAACATCCTCCAATCCATGGGGATGTTAAAGAATGAGCCTGGATGCCGCCTGAGGTTCGGAGATTTCCGTCGGGAAGGATTGCGCCTGCGCAGTCCTTGAAGGAACCAGCTTGTTAAGGGAACAAGCCTGACAAGTCACCGGCACCTGGCTCAGCCTCCCACCCCCTCCACAGATCAGCACAGTGAAGGGGGAGGGGGGGCAGAGCATACAGCGATGACTGACAGTTACCAGCTCTCTGCTCAGGGAGCACTGAAAACTGAGCGATCATCGGTCTTCGATCACTCAGTTCTTAGATCCCTTTCACACTGAGGCGTTTTTACGGATGCTTTTCAGATAAAAATAGCACCTAAAAAACAGCTCCCCTGCAGTCTCAGTGTGAAAGCCCGAGGGCTTTTACACTGAGGTAATGCGCTGGCAGGAGGTTAAAAAAAACTCCTGCAAGCAGCATCTTTGGAGCGGTGAAGGAGTGCTTCTGCCCTTCGCTCGTCCCCCTCCCGTTTCCTGCTCGGATAAGGGTCAGCTATGGAATTTGGGGGGGGGGGTGCCATTTTTTCTTTTTAGCGTTCCTCTTAAATTCAATGCCAGACACAAAGGGGCCTAGTATGGATTGGGGGGGGGGGGGGGGCCTACGTTTTTTTTTTTGTGTTTTTTTTCAGATTAAATTTGTGTTCAAAACTGAGCAGAAGGCAATGCGCCTGGAACCGCAGTGCTCAGATAACACACAGGACTCTCTTTAAATTCGCAGTGAATGCATTGCCGCTGCATCGCATATATGTGAACCGGCTCCATAGAAAGCCTGTTTGATTCACATGCTATGCGAAGCAAATGCATTTAAAAAATAATCCAATTCATATATATGTGAACGGAGAGGGAATTTGCATCAACATCACAGAGGACTTAAAAAAAAAAAAATACATCTGCTAAATATCAGCCAGTGTGCAGTCACATTAGGTAGCCAAATCACTCACCAATAACAAACACACAAAATCTGATTCACAACATTGGATTCATCAGAATATTATGTAACCATAAATACCTGAGCTATAGTTTAATACCGCAAGCATGAGCAGCTTACAATACAAGATAGTAATGAGGAACACACATGGCAGGAAAGTGAATCACCTGTTTTATCATGTTCCGTCGCGTTCCTTCAGGAAGTATTAAAACGTGACAACACTGGCAGGGCTTTTTAAGCAATAGGACCGACATGACTGTCAGCAGATCATTTATTTAACTTGTTTCCAAGTCCACAGCTTCTTCTGAAATGGAATACAGAGTAACCTGTGTCTCCCAGATGTGAAAATCGCTGAGGCCCCGTACACACGACCGAGTTTCTCGGCAGAATCCAGCGAGAAGCTCGCTGGGAGACATATTCTGCCGAGAAAACCGGTCGTGTGTACACTTTCGACGAGCAAACCGGCGGGAAGCTCGTCGAGCCAAAATAGAGAGCATGTTCTCTATTTCCTCGTTGTTCAATGAGGAAATTCGGCTCGACGACCTTTTCGACCGCTCATCGGGAACCTCGACGGGCGGAATGATGAGTTTCTCGGACGCGTGTACGGGGCCTGAGAGAAAGGAAAGGGCATGTTATCTGAAAAAACCTGTCCAATCTAAACAGTCACTACTAGGCATAGCTCACCGTTACATAGGGCCCAACACAAAGTTTAGAGCCATCACCCAAACAGGAGTCATCCTACACAGGGCCTAGACATGGAAAGAAAAGGAAGGGGGGTGGGAGGCATAGACCAAGAATGCCGTGCCAATATGTGGAAGGGAGTGAACTGGGAGCTTCAGCCACTCAATTCCCCAGTGCCCCACTGATCGCAGTGATTGCAGAGTCACTCTCGTCAGAATCACACCTGTCAGGAGCATATGCCTTCATAGAAGATCGAGACGGGGAATTCTGCTCGCTCTTCCCTCTAATAGAAGCCTGCCGAGGACAGAAGAGAGCAGGCGCCGACTGTGAGCACACCTCAGTGCAGTGCCCATGGGAAGTGAAGGCAGCCCTCCTTCCTATCTCCCATTACAAGGCCAGAGAGGAGAAAAAAGAAAAGCATCCCTCATTCCCAGAGGGCGCCATGCTGAGGAGGAGGTCTGAACTGTTAGTCCACACATTGTGGAAAATCGAATGCCTTGTACAAACGATCGGAAATTCCGACAGGAAAAGTCCGATGTGAGCTCTTGAACGGAAATTCCAACCGTGTGGATGCTCCATCGGACTATTGCTGTCGGAATTTCCGCCAACAAAAGATTGAGAGTTGGTTCTCAAATTTTCAGAGGGAAAAAAAATCCTATATTTTATAAATTCTGTAGCAATTCTGTTCACGCAAACTTCTGATGCATGTTTGGAAACAATTCAACGCATGCTCAGAAGCATTGAACTTAATTTTCTCGGCTCGCCGTAGTGGCTTACATCACAGCTTTGATGGTCGAAAGTTCAGATCAATTGTGTGACAGTGTGTATGCAAGCCAAGCTTGGAGCGGAATTGGATGTTTTCTGATCATGTGCACGCGGCATTAGACCTTCCCTATTCTTCTAAGAAACCCCCCCTCCCCCCAAGACAAGGTTCAACACCTAGCATCTTGTGAACACGGGTTTTTCCATACAAATTAGTGATACACACACACACATAGCCCATTCATTTCAATGGGTTGCCAAAAACACCAAAGAAACTAATTTACCTTGTGACTCGCTTGACATTTGGAGCTGCACTATACAGCCACTGTACAACATTTGTGGCTATTAAATTATCAAATAATACACTCTAATTTCTATTTCCAGTCACAATACCGAGACAGGGACATTTTTTCATTCACCACGGTTAACCCCATATTTGTGTATGGGTTTTAAACACTTCAGTTCCCTGCAGTGTACCATAACTATTGGTACTATTTAAAGGGTTAGTTCACCATTTCCAAAAAAAAACCTTCCTATGCAGACATGTGTCTAGTAAAAACAAACTTTGTAGCTCTGACTAAAGTTGAATATTGCCCTTACTTAAGGTGTAGGCCATTTACGCAACACAAGAGACCTGACTGAAATACTCCCAGAACGTTGCAAACAGAGGCCTATTTATTACTGCTCACCTCCACCTTCACAGGAGTGAGCTTTTTCTCTGATCCAGACCCCTCACATGCCCTCCCTTCTCCCCTGATGCAGTAGCTCCAGGTTTAGCATTTGAGAGCTTGCTCCTATGATGGTGGACCAGTAAGGACAAGGCCTCTCGTAGCAACATCCTAGAAGTATTCCAGTCAGGCTTTATGAGGTACATAAATGGCCTTCACCCATAGAAAAGGAATTATTTTAGCCAAAACTGCCCAGTTTATTTTTAATCTACAGACACCTTTTATCTGCATAGGCAGTTTTTTGGTAACTTGCCTCAATCAGTACCATCCCCTCCTCACCAAGGGATGAAGGGACATTACCATTTTCCATCTTTTCCCTGGTTATTGGTCAATGTAGTGTATATAGCATTATTGTCAAAGACATAACTTTTCCACAGTCTGCCACATCTTTAGAGAGAAGTGAGGGAAAAAATTCCCCAATTAAAATTAAAAAGACTTCCCTGTAGTGGAGCTGCCTCCACACTGCAAGAGTTAAATGTCTGTTTATATGTAGGGAGCCAAAAATAGCCGTTTTAGTTACCCAGTCCTCCATTCCCCCACACTCTCCTCTACCCCATGCGCAGGTTCCTTGGCACTCTCATGTCCGATGAAGGGTTATGGGTTCTGTACTGGACCTGATGACATCAGAGGACATGCAACCGCAGGACCATAGAGGAGAGAAGGCTGCAAGGACCACTTTTACAACTGGGAGGGAATGGTAAAACGTTGGTCTCCTAGACCTGAATGAGCATTTACCTTTACCTACAGTTCAGTTTGAAGGATTTTAAATTTCTTTTCTTTTTTCTAGCATTATGTTTGCCAACATAATCAACAGTGGGTAAAAAATAAATAAAAATCAGTCTGATTTTTGGACTACTACCCAAGGGGGTGGGAAAACACCTACAGGGCTTTACGTAGGGAAGTTCAGCTATACATTAATAGCTACACCCGAAACTGCCAATTATAAATTTGCATTGCCAATGGACTATTATCTTTTGAAATTTCTAACTTTTATATCTCCTCAAAATACATTTCAGTTGCACACAATACCATGTCCATTACATACCAGATGACTGATGATGATTTCTTTGCTATGTGGGGACTGATGTAAATTGCCTTTTATATACACCAATAAACACTGCGTGTTAGGTCTATAAAAAGGCAAATTAAATAATATAAAACAAACAGTTGAGGAGTTTCCTAGTCAGAGAATGATACGTCTTGTACGAGATCACTAGGAAACAAAATCCTACTACTGGTGTCTCAGTGGTGCCCACTCAAGACTGAATCAACATTTTGGGAGTGAATTGGCCCTTTTATATCTTCTTGCATCAAATTTGAATTTGAAATTTTGGCAAAAACAAGTACTATAGTTTATAATGAAAAACTAAGAGCACTGCTGAGCACAGCCGAGCTGAAACAGATATCAGAGTACAGACCAGTCCTCTATTGTTTGGGAAATGTGACCTTGGACATCCCTGAAAACAAGACCGCCATCTCAGCTATCCCTTATCGGAGATCACAGTAAATAATGAATAATAAGCAGACCACACACACACATATTATGTCCTGCCATAGCCGTCCTATCTTATATGCCAAGTATGAAATTTGATTGTACACAATGAGCCCGAGTCTCTGTGCGTTACCCATGACCCTGCACAAACAGTACTGTATCCTTGAGTAAACACAGTCAAGTCACCCTCTGTGTACACAGTACTTTAGTATCCAAAGGTCTCACAGAGATTCCATGTGGCCTTCTACAGGGCATTCTCTATTCCATCCCAAAAGACAACCAATTGGCATTTCAATAAAGAAGGTCTATTACACATGGGCAAAAAAAATAATAAAAATGCAGCGTTTGTAGCCACGTAGTGTTTTTACTACGGATTGAACACAAACGCATTGTTGTCTAAAGTTAGCCATAGACTGTTCAAATCTTGGCCAGTTCAGCAGGGACCAGCCAAGATTCAAACGATGTATGGAATGTACCCAAGTTAATCAATCAACTTAGGTACAACCAGCCTGGTTTAGGTATAGAGTTACAGCAGAATTTTCATTATTGTGTCACACCAAGTGATTGGATGTTGTAGCAATGCAATTTAGCAGACTAACTTTAAAAAAATTGCAATCTATTGATTAAAGGAGAAAAACATCTGATGTTGCCACGCCCCCCCCCCCAGCCCCCATTTTACTTACCTGTCCCGTCGAAAGTCCCAGTAGGTCCCAAGATCCTCTTTGCTGCTCAGCCTGGCCGCTGATTGGCTAGAGCGGATGGATTGTGAGGAGCGCAGCCATTGGCTCGCAATGCTATCAATCACATCCAGTGACGCGGCGCACCGAGGAGTGGGGCCGAGTGACACAGTAAGTGGCTATGGCCGCTCGCTGTATCACTGGAGCGTGCCCGCAATTACTCACTACCATGCGAGCTCTCGCATGACTGTGGTCAGTACTTGCGGGGAGAACCAGAGACAGCCGCCGAGGGACCCCAGAAGACGTGGATCGGGGCCACTCTGTGCAAAACGAACTGCACAGTGAAGGCAAGTATAACATGTTTGTTATTTTAACCACTTGATAACCGAGCCTGTTTTTCAGATTCGGTGTGTACGAGACTAAAACATTTTTTTTTGCTAGAAAATTACTTAAAACCCCCAAACATTATATATATTTTTGTTTCTAACAGCCTAGAAAATAAAATGGCAGTCATTGCAATACTTTTTGTCACACCGTATTTGCGCAGCGGTCTTACAAGCGCACTTTTTTGGAAAAAATTCACTTTTTTGAATTAAAAAATAAGACAACAATAAATTTGGCCCAATTTTTTTATATATTGTGAAAGATAATGTTACGCCGAGTAAAATGATACCCAACATGTCACGCTTAAAAATTGCGCCCGCTCGTGGCATGGCGTCAAACTTTCACCCTTAAAAATCTTGATAGGCGACGTTTAAAAAATTCTACAGGTTGCATTTTTTGAGATAGAGGAGGTCTAGGGCTAGAATTATTGCTCTCACTCTAACGATCGCGTTTAAAAAAAAAAAAAAATGTTGTTTTCTTATTTATTTTAATTCAGTTTATAATTTTTTACACTGAAATAAATAATAAGAAAAAAATTATTACTTTTATTCCTATTACAAGAAATGTAAACATCCCTTGTAATAGAAAAAAGCATGACAGGTCCTCTTAAATATGAGATCTGGGGTCAAAAAGACCTCAGATCTCATATTTAGGCTTAAATGCAAAAAAAAAATAAGAAATGTAAAATGTCATTTTTTTAAATGGCATTAAAAAAAATATGTCTCTTTAAGACGCTGGGCGGGACTGACGTTTTAACGTCACTTCCGCCCAGCAGAGCTCTGGGGACGGGTGGGGGCGATTTTTCCCTCACTCGTATCCCCGCAGAGGAACCGCACACACCCAATCGCCTCCGCCGCTACCGACGGCAACGGTAAGCGGCGGAGGGCGCGGGAGGGGGGGGGACCCTCTCCCGCCACCGATAACGGCGATCTGGCGGCGAATCCGCCGCGGAGACCGCCATTATCATTAACACAACCGGCCCATGAAGAGATGGATATCTCCGCCGTTACCGAGATATCCATCTTTAAAAATAGGACATACTTTGGCAATGGGCTGGTTGTCAAGTGGTTAAAGGAAAAAAACGCTTTAATGTGCACCATGTTAAATGTATAACCCAATGGAGGCACATAACTGTTTTCTACACCGTCTATACATTAGTTTATTATTAGCCTATTAGTACATAAATATTAGTTAGATAGTGTACCCATTACACAGCAGCTGCTATGCTGTGCATATCGCAGGAAGCGACATTCGGAACTACAATAAGATGGTGTGGGTTTAGACTACAGAAAAATGGCCGCCAATACACTATATATTTTTCCATTACTATCCATCAAATAGCAATCCCCCCCGAGGAAGACATGCGATCACTGTGTCGACACGCGTTGGGGAAGGGACTGAACGGTGTAAGCAGCAGCCTTGCTAGGACGAGCAGCTGCAGATAAAACAAGTGGCCCTGCGGCTCCATTTGGGATTTTATACACATCTGTCTGACATAAAGTCATGCTCTGTAAGCACCTTGAACGTGCGAGCACCCTTATAATTATTTTAATAAAATTGTGGTTTTAAACGATAAAGCACCATGTAGCTTGTCTTTCATGTACATGCACCGAGGAGAGCGATGCATAGAACGGCTCAGGAGTCTGAAGATTCCACATACAATAGAGCCCAGTGGTGGCTCAAAAGAGTTGATTGACCAAACTTAATTGTATGGTCACATGCCCCAAAGTGACCATACAATTAACCACTTAAGACCCGGACCAATATGCTGCCAAATGACCCAAGGGGTTTTTGCGATTCGGCACTGCGTCGCTTTAACAGACAATTGCGCGGTCGTGCGACGTGGCTCCTAAACAAAATTTGCGTCCTTTTCTTCCCACAAATAGAGCTTTCTTTTGGTGGTATTTGATCGCCTCTGCGATTTTTATTTTTTGCGCTATATACAAAAATAGAGCAACATTTTTAAAAAAAAATCAATATTTTTTACTTTTTGTTATAAGAAAAATCAATAAACTAAATTTTAGTCAAACATTTAGGCAAAAATTTATTTAGCCACATGTCTTTAGTAAAAAAATAAAAAAAATCGCAATAAAAAAAAAAAATTAGCTACCTAGCGGGAACAGCGACACTAATACAGCGATTAGAAAAATGATCGCTTAGTGATGCTGGCAATAGGGAGTGAAAGGATTAACTAGGGCGGTGATCAAGGGGTTAAAACTTTATTAGGGGGGGGTACGGGGGCTACCCAGGACCTAACACTAACCGACTGTCACACTGACACTAAATACAGTAATCATACATGTATGATTACTGCATTCAGTGACACTGTGACAGGGAGGAGGGGGGGGGCGATCGGGGGGGTTAAATGTGACTTGTGTAGTGTTAGTGCAGTGTAGTGTTAGTGCAGGACTTACTGTGTGGTGATCTCTCCTCAGCGGTGGTTGAAAAAAGCGCAGAGGGAGAGATCACATCGCTTCCTCCTTCCTGTGTTTACACAGGAGGAGGAAGTGACAGGGCGGGCGGGCGCGCGCATTAGCTGGGAGCGATCCGGAGGGGGCGGACAAAAACGAATAGCCGCCCCCTCTTGTCGGATCGCTCCTACAGCCGCGCGAACCGCTGCATGTACGGGGGGGGGGGGGTCCGATTGGACCCCTGAACCCCCCCAAGGCACCAACGTATATATACGTTGATGTGCCTGTCGGTGCCATTCTGCCGACGTAAATGTACATGCGGCGGTCCTTAAGTGGTTAAGGTGTACATAATATAACTGGCTTCCCCTGCAGGAGGGAATCCCCCATAAAATGAATAAAGTGATACTCCCGCGCTGTCTGTGAAATAGTGGATGAGGGGGAAAGGGAGAGGGTTGGGAGCACTGCTGCAAACACTATAAGAGTCTACCTCAATAGACACAAGGAAATATATGTGCAAGTGAAAGGAGTCTGCGCTGTGAAAATAGATTGAAAAAGGGCACAAGGCTAGGAAATGGGTGTGGGAAAGGGGCACGGTAAGTGAAAAAGTGTTAGCTAAATAACAATGACACACCTAGACAGCAATAAACATCTCCAATTGGTAAACTGATGGTAACACATAAACGGCAAAGTATAGTCCAGGAAAGACAAAATTAATTTAGGAAGTCCAGTACTGGAAAATAAAGATAAAAATAAAAATAACAGTAAATTCCTCAAGGAAGGGAACAGATGAGGAGAGACCCAGCAGCCAATTCTGTGAAAGAAGTCGAGCCGTCACCCAAGAACAACACGCACACCTCAGGTGGTCCCAGCAGCTCACCTCATGGCTACCAGATATAGCCTAGCCAGCTGCTTTCACGCGGAGTCCAAATGAAGGTAGAATGTTCTTAAAGTCCCGGGATCAGGCACCACATACAGGGAGAGGATACACAACAATATATAGTGTGATACTGATATAAAGGGGAGCCAAAAACGCCTGCACTCTATGCACTTACATAAAGTAAAGGTACAAGGGCTTATCTCCACGAGCGGCGAGCTCGTCAGTGTCCTCCTTTTCCTCTCACTGGGAGTACGCTTGGTCTTAGGCTGATGGTGCTCAGAGGCTTGGGTGATATCACTCACGGCTACCAGATATAGCCTAGCCAGCTGCTTTCACGCGGAGTCCAAATGAAGGTAGAAGGTTCTTAAAATCCCGGGATCAGACACCACATACGGGGAGAGGATACACAACAATATATAGTGTGATACTGATATAAAGGGGAGCCAAAAACGCCTGCACTCTATGCACTTACATAAAGTAAAGGTAAAGGGCTTATCTCCACGAGCGGCAAACTCGTCAGTGTCCTCCTTTTCCTCTCACTGGGAGTCCGCTTGGTCTTAGACTGATGGTGCTCAGAGGCTCGGGTGATATCACAGAAAACAAAAAAAGGTGGTACATCGCGTAATCCAGTAAAAAGGATTTATTTAAAACAACTTAAAAACACTCTCATAGACGATGGAGGAACGAATACAGCATCCACGAGTGGCGAACTCGTCAGCCGTCCGTCAGGTGCTTCGGTTGTCCAGCGCTCCAATCCCGACGCGTATCATCACACCACGTGACTTCATCAGGTGGTGGAGGAATCAAGCTATTTTCTCTTTCCTGCATCTCGTGCAAGGCTAGGTTTACATAAGCACAGTACTGCATGCCTTGTTTGTGCAGGCACCACAGCCCGTTCATTTGAATGGGCTGTGGTGCCTGCATTTTAATGCAGCAAAACGGTTCCAGCACCTTTTTTTAAAACACGGCCACGGGGAAACCACACAGTGCTTTGGCACCATGCCATTCCACGTGCCAGAAACTGTACTTCATTTTTCAGCGCAAGGGGGTGCTTTTAGTTATTGGAACCCTTGCACACACATTTTGTGTGTGGCTGCATGCAATTTACACACACTCCCACACCGGCACTAATGTGAACCTGGCCTTAGAACAATGTACACAGCTGTGTGATGGTATGTAATGCAGCTATGCGTTCAGGGCACAAAAAAAAAAAAAAAGACAAATTTACATGTACAGAAATACATGCAAAGTATATATATATGCAACACTGGCAGCTAGGATAGGATGGAGAAGAAATGTGTCATTATATATATATATATATATATATATATATATACACACACATACACACACACATACATATATACACACACACACACACACATACATATATACACACACACACACACACATACATACATACACACTTTACAGAACATAACCTGCAATTTTTGCTCCGGCTCTTCTGACCAGCATCTTATAGCAAGATCCTGTGTATAAACATCAGTAATTAATTCCATCCCTCCGTGTGCAAGATGCCTATAAAATTGATAAGGCTTACTTAAAAGGAAACCTGTCAGGAAAGAAATACGAGAACTATTATTGCCGACCTGCTTTTGATGGTGCAAACGTTAGGGGAGAAGGCCCTTAGGCTAAGCACAGATGGGTCTTTTTTTTTTTAAAGTGGGCTGAAGCAGGAGCACACTGAAAAATCTCAGTGCAGCTTTTTTTTTTTATTTAAACCGAGCTAAAATACAACCACTTGCCAACTGCCGCACAGCAATTTACGTCGGCAGAATGGCAGGGGCAGGCATATGGGCATACCTGTACGTCTCTTTAAATTTGCCGCCTAGTGCAGCAGGAGTGCGCCACAAACTCGATGTTCGGGGGCGGCCCGCGTTCGTGACACAGAGAGGCAGAACAGGGAGATACCTATGTAAACAAGGCATGTCCTTGTTCTGCCTAGAAACATCACAGGGATCTACTGTTCCCTGTCATCGGCAGCAGTGACCTCTGTCATGTTCTAGTTAAACAATCCCCTTCTACAGTTAAAATCACTCCATAGGACGCACTTAACCCCTTGATTGCCCCCTAGTGTTTAACCCCTTCCCTGCCAGTGTAATTTATACAGTAATCAGTGGCTATTTGTAGCTCTGATTGCTGTATAAATGACACTGGCAGGGAAGGGGTTAAACTAAAAATAGTGTAAACAGTGTCCGATGTGTCCGCTATGTCGCAGTCCCGATAAAAAAAAAAAAAAAAATTGCCGATTGCCACCATTAATAGTGGGCTAGATCCTTCCAAACTGGTGACATTTTGATCCTTCGAGTAGTCCCCCTTGAGGGTATGGGAACAGATCTCAGAATAAGGTAAAAAAAAAAAAAAAAAAAAAATTCTATCAATCTGAATTGAGGCAGAATGAATGCTAATCAATCTACATTTAGACCGCTCATTGCAGGGGGTCTTCCTATTTCTCAGCTTTGTCGGGGGACATGTTGGTATGGCTGGAGATAACATGGGCTGTAACTAAACCTCAATTCCATGCTCTGACTGCATTAAAATTAGCAAATACATCGGTGGGGCTAGCTTGTGCCTTTGTGATGTTTTTATGAACTGGGTGAACCTGGGTCATGTCTGTAGGCATGTTCATGTATAAGCAATAATCACAGTGAGCTGCAAAGACTTCCTATTCTGGGAAACTTCTCTGAATCATCGTTCTTTTTTCCAGGAGGAAACAGGACTTGGCTTTTCACTGAAAACACATAAAAAACATCACAGGCAAAACTTAAACTGGCACATCTCAATCATTTAAAAGGACAAGGGCATCTATTAAGGACGGATTTGAGCACATGCATTGCGCCCCAATATATATGCACATGTACCGTGCAGCATGACACCCCCTGGGTTATACCACAAATATGAAGTACTGCACTGGGAAGGAAGAAGAGGTTCTTGTTTTTACCTACACTGATATATTGACAGAACATTCTACCTCAATACAAAGCACATACGGCAGTGGACCCAAGAGCCTATATCAACCTACTGTAAGCTTGTCATTGCTGTCCTCTACTAATAATGCTAACATGATCTTCTGGAATCAATTCTTTGATTGGGGGGGGGGCTGGCCATAGGAGCATTTTCCACAATATGTAAGTGTGCATAGCAGACCTAAACTTGGTGGTGAACTCACTTTTCAGTTGACCAACCTCCAGGGCAGACGGCTAAGTGCTTCCACCTTTACTGGATCAGATGTCTTCACTCAGTGCACCATCCATCCAGGAGGCAGTGCGCATGCGCCGTCCATCCAGGAGGCAGTGTGCATGCGCCATGGACCTTACTGGTTGCTACAAATGTGCATATCTCCTAAACTAGACTTTATTACCACTTTAAGGTTAGAGATACACACACACAAAAAATCCAACTGGTTCCTCAGTCCATGTTTTGCAATGTGGGGAAAGACAAAATCTCCCGCTGTGGGTTTTGTATTCTGACAGCCAGCGCTACAAAAGCTGCACTGCATTGAAATGAACCGCTGTTTGGCTGTCCATTTTTCACCTAAGGGATATCAGGCAGGGGGAGCCAACAGGGCCACAAACTGAGCACATTTCAGTCAGTTCATAAATACATCTGTAGTTTGGAAACACCAGGCAACTAGCATTTCCAGGATCTCAGTAATAACCCCCACGCTTCTCTCTCAGGATAGGTTTCCTTTAAGCCCACAATACAACCACATACCCACAGCCAACCTCCAGTCTGACCATCATCCCCAGCCTGCCCATCCTTTAATAAACTTTCTATATTGACAAACAGGTAACTGACTCCCGGCATCCATAGATACACCGAGACACAAAGGATGCATTTATCCAAAGCAGGGTGTGCTCACATCACACTCACCCAACGGCAACTCTGCGCAGAACACAGCACATGGTTACTGTATATACCAGAGTACAAAGCCATCCACGGTCATAGTCACTGTATAGTACAAAGCCGTGATCATAGGCACTGTATCACAGTCACTGTATATAACATAATGCAATGTAGTGATCATAGTAAGTGTGTAATATATATATATATAAATAAAAGAAAAGGGAAAAAAAAAGGAGTATGAAGCCATGATCATAGTCTCTGTATATAACAAATTATAATGCCATAACCATAGTCACTGTATCACAGTCACTGTATATAACATAATGCAATGTCGTGATCATAGTAAATATATATATATATATATATATATAAGAAAGAAAGAAAAAAGGAGTATGAAGCCATGATCATAGTCACTGTATATAACACAGTACAATGCAGTAGTCAGTGTATATAATTAATGAAGCCATTGTTATTGTAAATAAAAAGGTATAAAACCCACAATCATAGTCACTGTATATAATGCAATGCATTGGTCAGTGTATATAAATGAAAAACCCATGATTATAGTCACTGAATACAATGCAGTGATCATAGTCATATATATATATATATATATATATATATATATATATATATATATATATACACACATAATAAGATAAAGCCATGACTACAGTCACATAAACAGCACAATAAAGGGAACACATACGTAGATATGAGGAACAGAAGTTGTCCTAACAGAAGATTGGGGGGGGATTTAAAGTCCAGCTGTGGCCCCACATTGTTGTGATGAGTACAGTTGTGGGATGACATCTCTGAGCTCAGAGTCCATGCCAGCCATACATATACATACATACATAGACCCCCCTGTCTATACTTACATAACACCCATGGCAGACATCAGTCAGCATGCAGCCAGTGTTTCCCTGGAGCGATCAGTGAGCGTCATCCTCTGGATCCATGCAGAGTCCCCCTCACACACACACACATCCTCCTCCTCCAGCCGGGCACAGATTGCTCGCAGTCTAACTGAGTGTATTGGGGAGGAGAGAAGTACGGCGGCCCGGGGAGGACAATCTAGTAATAGTGAAGTGCTGAGTGAGGAGGGAGCTGTGCTCTGGGTGGAAGGATCACTACACTTCTGTGTCTATAGAAGGACAATGGAGATCATCTCAGGATTATGTACCTTGGTGATCTCCAGGGATGTGCTGGGACTTGTAGTTACAAAGCTTTGATGTATAAGAGCCTCATGGGCATTCAGATCTGTACAGAGTCGGACCAGAGGCGTAACTAGAACCTTCAGGGCCCCAGAGTGCAAGAAACCATGAAGGCCCCCTCCCCCCTCACCTCTCATCCTGGGGTCCTTTCCAATGATCCTGGGTCCCTTTCTCCCATTGCGGGCCCTTGATTACGGTCCTGGAGCAGGACCCCTTCCTGACATCTTGGGTAGAGTTGCCACCTTTTCTTCAAGTCAAACCTGAAGACTTCAGCAAAATTATTTTTGTTGTATAGTTACACTATACATATATTTTGTCATTAAACAACACTTCTAAGAGCCGGTTCACACACAGGCGGCACGACTTTGGGGGCGACTCGGCAAGGCGATCTCAAGACGACTTCAGAGGCAACTTGCAAAATAACTTCTGTATTTTTTCTAAGTCGGAGCGACTTGTGTCGCTCCTATTAGAACGGTTCCATTGAATAGAGCGGAGCGCGCCTTGTCAAGCGGCTGAGTCACCTGACAGGTTGCCCATGTGTGAACCGGCTCTAATTGTGTGTATTTAAAGAGGGGGTTCACCCTTAAAACAACTCTGTGTCATCCCATCCAGCATACTGGCGTCAGCGCCAGTATGCTGTTTTTTTTAATCTCTGTACTTACTGTGTAATTGATAATTTTATTTTGTCCCTACCGCGGGGAATGACGCGGCTATGGAGCGTCACGGCTTCCGAAAATAGCCGACTAGCACTCGGGTCTCCCCGGCGCTATACGGCGCCTGCGCACAGACCTAGGAGCTGACCGCACAGGCGCCGTATATATCCGAGTCCTATTTTGGCTTTTTTCGGAGGGCGTGAAGCGCCATAGCCATTGGACTTGGATATATACGGTGCCTGCGCAGTCAGCTCCTAGGTCTGTGTGCAGGCGCCATATAGCGCGGGGAAGACCCGAGTGCTAGTCGGCTATTTTCGGAAGCCGTGACGCTCCATAGCCGCGTCATTCCCCGCGGTAGGGACAAAATAAAATGATAAATTAAACAGCAAGTACAGAGATTTAAAAACAACAGCATACTGGCGCTGACGCCAGTATGCTGGATGGGATGACACAGAGTTGTTTTAAGGGTGAACCCCCTCTTTAATCACAAGAATCACCCCTTACACCAGAGTCCACAGAGTTGCGCTTTACATCTGAATACGCCGAATTTTCCTTTTACATCTGTACTTGCAGAGTTCCCTTACACGCGGGACTGTGCAGACTCTGATATAAGGGAGAACTCTGGGGACTACAAACCTGAACACAGCAGTAGTGTATCTTATGTGTTGTGCTCAGGTCTCAGCTGCATAAAAATAAAGTAATTCAGTAAAATCTGTATTTCTGCATAATATATACATATAAATCTATGTGTGTATACATATATATCTATATACATACATAAAAAAATGATTTCAACTCTCACTTCTAAACACCTCAATCTTTGCGATGGGTCTCTGTATTTAGCAATAACTTTGTACTTATTTAACTATTTAAAGGGCTTATAAAGGTTCCATCATATGCATTAAAGCGGTATTTCACCCTAAACATAATATCTCCCATGCGATCCAGCATACTGGCGTCAGCGCCAGTATGCTGGATTTTTTTTTTTTTAATAGCACACTTACTGTATTATTGTAGAATTCCTTTTCTGTCCCCCGTGGTGGACGGCGCCAGTATAGCGCGTCACATCTTCCTAAAATACCCGATATGCACTCGGGTAATCTCGGCGAAAATGAGGCGCCTGCGCACAGACCTAGGAGCTGACTGCGCAGGCGCCGTATTTCTCCGAGTCCTACGGCTATGGCGCGTCACGCCCTCCGAAATAGGACTCGGAGAAATACGGCGCCTGCGCAGTCAGCTCCTAGGTCTGTGCGCAGGCGCCGCATTTTCGCCGAGATTACCCGAGTCCATATCGGGTATTTTAGGAAGATGTGACGCGCTATACTACAGCCGTCCACCGCGGGGGACAGAAAAGGAATTCTACAATAATACAGTAAGTGTGCTATTAAAAAAAAAAAAAAACCCAGCATACTGGCGCTGACGCCAGTATGCTGGATCGCATGGGAGATATTATATTTAGGGTGAACCTCCGCTTTAAGGTGAAAAAAAAACTGACAATGACGCCCCCCCCCCTTTTACATACCTGAGCCCGTTCACCTGCTGCGCTCACCCCCAACGTCCTCTTCGTCACTCAGTCTGGACGTTGATTGGATGGATTAATAGCAGTGCAGCCATTGCCTCGCGCTGCTGTCAATCACATCCAATGACACAGTGCGCCGGGGCCGAGTGATACAGTCGGCGGCTAAAGGTCACATTTGACACCTTTCAGGGGGGAGGGGGGTGCAGATACCTGTCTAAAGACAGGTATCTGCACCCACTTCCGGCCCGCAGTCTCGGGCAAAACACGGGTTTTTCCCGTTGTGTGCTGGGAACTCTCGGCTCCCAGCACACAGCGGGAGCCAATCGGCGGGAAGTGAAGCCGGGGCACTTCACTTCCTGGTTCCCTCACCGTGGATGGAGGGGGGAGCAGCAGGGTGACGAGCGATCGCTCGTCCTCTACTGCGGACGCCGCTGGACTCCTGGAAAGGTAAGTGTCCTAGTATTAAAAGTCAGCAGCTGCAGTATTTGTAGCTGCTGGCTTTTAATATTTTTTTTAATGGGCCATTCGCTTTAACAATCATGCCGATATCTCACCTGTGTGGTTTGAACACCGTTTTCATATGCGGGTGCAACTTACGCAAGCGTTCGCTTCTGCACGCGAGCTTGGCGGGACACTTACATTTTTATTTATTTTTTTACACAAAAATAAAATTGGATCACTTTTATTCCTATTACAAGGAATGTACACATCCCTTGTATTAGAAAAAAAGCATAACAGGTCCTCTTAAATGTGAGATCTGGGGTCAAAAAGACCTCAGATCCCACATTTGCACAAAAATGAAATAAATAAAAAAAATCCCCTTAAAGGGTCACTAAAGGAAAACATTTTTTTTTTGCTAAAATGACTGTTTACAGGGTATAGAGACATAGGGGCAGATTCACAAAACAATTACGCCTGTCTAACTGGGGTTAGACAGGAGTAATTTCAAATTTCGCGCGGCGTATCACTAGTTTGAATCCTCAAACCATGATACGCCGGCTTCGGGCTTCGATCCGAGAGGCTTACGTCTTCGTAAGCCTTCGGATCTACGCTGCCATCTATTTGCGGCCGCTGGGAGGAGTTCGCGTCGTTTTGGTGCGTCGGGATATGCAAATGTGTTTTTACGGGGATTCACGAACATACGAGCGGGCGTCGCAATCGTTTTCGTCTATTTTTTACTACGTAATGTTAGAGCAGCTTTTTGCTGCTCTAACTTTACGTAGCCCATGTTTTTTTTTTTTTTTGAAATATGTTTTTATTAAGGAAGTTACATAACAGAGAAAACATAAAAAAAAACGGGACATAAAAGCATTTTCTGTGGAACATTGCTGTAGATTAACAGTGTATGTAGGGGTTCTCAGAGAGAACAAATAAGGGGGGAGGGTATAGGTTAAGTGGTCACGGGGTAGGTGAAATAGTAGTGCTTGCAAACAAAAAGGAACAACAAGAGAGGGGGGGGGGTAGGGGAGGAGGGAGGGAGGGTAGGAGAGATGTCAATCCCGAGGGGGATCCTGGTATAGAAAAGACATTTTCTCAAAGTTCAACCATTCAGTAGAAGTGAAAGTATGCGACATAAAGGGATTCCATAAGTGATAGAAGCGGTTCTTGCTCCGTTCGTGGGTCAGGTCCGTGTTGAGCCTGTCCTTGTATAAGAGCTGCAACAGTTCCCTTTTAACTTGAGCAGTGGTTGGGCAGTCCGCTGATATCCACTTCTGGAGGATGGCTCTACGGGCTATCAAGAGGCATATCAGAGTCCAGTCCCTGCCCAGGGGGGTGGAGGGAGAGGACCAGGGGAGTAGTATGGGGTCCCAGTACCCAAATATAAGTAGTAACGGGTCCCTGGGTATGCGTAGCAGGGTGACATCGAAAATGTATTGGATGACTTGGTCCAGAAACTGGCTATGAGGGAACAAGACCAGAACCTGTGAGCCAAGTTAGGTTTGGGTTGTTTACAGAGGGGGCATTCTGGGGTGGCATGGGCTCGGCTGAAGGGGATGTGGGCTCGGTGAACAATCTTAATCTGCGTCTCTCTCCATATTTCGTTAGGGATAAGTCTGTGGATGGTGGTGAGGCCATGCAGGAGCTTCTCCACCAGGTCAGGGTCAGGGAAGTCTTTCGACCAGTTGGCCGCCGAGGTTGAGGCCAGGGGGGGGATGTTGTGCTGGAGGAGGGGATGGTAAATGTCTGAGATTTTGTATGAGGCCCGGGAAATAAGGGTGTCGGTAAGGGAGCTCTGGAACCTTTTTCTGTCATCTCGACAGGCGTTTTTCAGGAAACTAATGCATTGAATATACTGGAATACATGTGACGAAGGGAGAGAAAATTTGTCTGCCAGGGCTCTAAAACCTAAGGGGCGGCCTGAAAGGGGGTCACATAAAGAATAAAAGGATTTGATACCCTTACCCTCCCAGTCGAGGTAGGGCTGGTTATCTAAGCCTGGTAGGAAGCTCGGGTTGCCCAGGATAGGGAGGTATCGTGAGATAGAGGAGGGGACATTGAGGGCCTTCCTGACCTCTCTCCAGGCGATGACTGTATCCCGGAGAAGGAGATTGTGTTGGAGGGGAGGGGGGGCAGATTTCCAATGGCAATGGAGAAGGGCCGTGAGCGAGAAGGGGCGGACCATCGCCGATTCGAGGGGGTAGTTCGAGCACCTGGAGGACTGGGTTATCCAATCCAAGCCTGTTCTCAATAGACATGCCAAGTTATATAGCCTGATGTTGGGAAGGGCAATGCCCCCCTCTCGCCTGGGAAGATGCAGCTTGGTAAATGCTATGCGCGCCCTCTTGCCACGCCAGAGGAACTTGGAAATGGCAGAGTTAATGGATTTAATGTCTTTGTGGCGCAAGAGTAAAGGGATGGTTTGTAGTGGGTACAGTAGGCGTGCAAAACTAACCATCTTGACAAGGTGGCATCTTCCCAGTAGCGAGAGAGGCAGGTCCATCCAGTTGGTCAGTTCTTGGGATATTTTGGTGAGCAGGGGGGGGTAGTTGAGGTGGTATAGGGAGGAGGGTAGTTTGCCTATTTTTATCCCCAGGTAAGTGATATGTGACTTTGCAACGGCGAATAAGGAGTTTTGGGACCAGGAGGGGATAGATAGGGAGCCTATTGGGAGTATTTCGCTCTTGCTATAATTGATACGTAACCCTGAACATTGCCTGAATTCGTCAAAGGTGGTCTTGATAGTGGACATGTCGAGTGAGGGGCTGGATGTGAAGATAAGGACATCGTCTGCAAATAGTGACGTGCGAAGGTCGTGGCCTCCGACATGGATGCCATGTAGGGGGGCGATCTGGGTTAGGTGGCGGGAGAGGGGTTCAAGTGCTATGTTGAAAAGGAGCGGGGAGAGTGGACAGCCTTGCCTCGTGCCTTTGTGCAGCCTGAACTCCTCAGAGAGGAGGCCCGCCGCGACCACTCTCGCGGCAGGGGCAGTGTACATTGATTCTATGAGGTGCGTGAAGGGGCCCGAGAAGCCCATTTTGGACATGACCATGGAGAGCCATTCGAAACTAACGTTATCGAAAGCCTTCTCCGCGTCTAGGGTGATGATGGCGTGGTCTCCTGCCGGGTCATTTTTTGCGTGTTCGAGAGCTAGCATCACCTTCCTGATATTCATGGTGGCCGTCCTACCCTTAACAAAGCCCGACTGTGCGGGGTGAATCAGGGAGGGTATAATGGATGCCAATCTAGTGGCTGCTATCTTGGAGAGGATTTTAACGTCAAGGTTAAGAAGCGAGATGGGCCTATAAGAGCCAGGTTCTAGGGGGTCCTTGCCCTTCTTCTCTAGGAGTTTTACTATGGCCTGATTGCCCGTTGGAAGATAGGACCCACCCGACCATATGTGTGTGTAGACGTTGTGGAGAGGGGGGGACACAGTCGAGCTAAAGGACTTGTAAAATTCTCCGGTGAAGCCGTCTGGGCCTGGGGCTTTGGAGGGGGAAAGCTGTTTGATTACGGATTGGACCTCCAGGACAGAGATAGGGGCATTGAGGGCTTCGAGCTGGGTGGGGGTTACCTGGTCCAGGGAGATACGTCGTAGGAAATTGAGGGCTGTCGGTTTATCGATAGGGTCTGAGGCATACAGGGAGGAGTAGAATTGGCGCATAGTATTATTGATACCTTTTGGGGTGTAGTGTATGGAACCCGACGGGTCCCTGAGGGACATGATATGCGTCGGGCGGTTGGGTCCTTTACTTAATCTGGAAAGGAGTCTACCTGCTTTGTTACCAAACTTGTGGAGGGAGGCGTCTAGATGCGCTTTTTGGGTACGTTCGAGGGTGGCTGCCCAGCTATCAAAGGCCTGCTTGGCAGCGAACCAGGCGTTACGGTTGCTGGGGGAGTCATCAGTATAGAGGACCCGCTGGGCCTGATGCAGTGTTGCGCTGGCCTGTTTGTAGCGTCTAAGGGTGTGTTTTTTTGAATGTGGCGGCGTAGGCGATTATGCAGCCCCTGAGGAACGCTTTGCCCGCTTCCCAGAAAAGGTTAGGGTTGTCAGCGTGTAACGCGTTATCCGATGCGTATCCCAACCAGGCTTTTTCTAGATGCTGGTGAAAATCGGAGTTATTGTGAAGATAGGAGGGGAACCGCCAGATTCTGGGGTTAGAGGCCAAGTCAGGGTCCTCAAGGGTGGTCGAGACCGGGGCATGGTCCGAGATTGCGATGTCGTGTATGTCGGCTTCCGAGATCAGTGGGAGGAGAGAGTCAGAACAGAAAAGATAGTCCAGTCTCGTGAAGACTTTATGAGGGTGGGAATAAAATGAGAATTCTCTGTCAGCAGGGTGTTTTAGTCGCCATAGATCGTGGAGGTGCAGTGAATCGACCGTCGACGCCAATAATGTCTGGGTGAGAGGAGTCAGAGGAGGACGAGATTGTCTGGTAGAGGACCTGTCATCTATCGGGTGCATGATGGAATTGAAATCCCCGCCTATCAGGTGTGGGCAGGCTGGGTCTCTAAGCGCCCAGGAGGTGAGGTCGCTAAAGAAGGCACTTGTGGGGCTGTTAGGAGCATATACATTAGTGATGATTACCACCCTGGATCCCAGTTGAATACGGGCCGAGGTGAATCGCCCCTCGGAGTCCGAATCTGAGGACAGAATCTTGCAGGGAAGGTTTTTGTTAATAAGGATTATTACCCCAGCTTTCCGACCACTTGAGTCAGAACCGAGGACTGTGCCTACCCAGAGTTTCCGCAGCCGCGGGAAGTCGGGGGTGGACAGATGGGTTTCCTGAAGGAGGGCGATGTCGGTCTTGAGCCTTTTAAGGTGGCGCAGAACTTTCATCCTCTTATTGGGGGAGCGAAGCCCTTTGACATTCCAGGAGACTATTCTCATGTTGGGAAGACTAACAATGGGGTGTGAGCAGGACGTGGAGGCGAGGAGAATGGGAGCATGGAGCATTGTAGAAGTGGGGTGCAAGGACAGCAGGTGTTGTGGTGGTTTGCTGTGAGAGAGAGCGGGGGTGGTAACGGATCCCTAAAAATGGGCGGAGGGTTGAGAACCAGGGAGGGGGAGATGGGGGGAGGGTGATGGGGGCAAACAAGGTGAACAACAACATTTGGGAACTTCACTTTTTTCCGCATGGAGCCACTGAATAGGCCAGCTCCCAACGCAGGGCTCTCAATGCAGCACTTCACCCGCCGCGACCGATGGGGGGGTGTAAGCAGCAGGAGCAATGCGTGAGGGGGGGGGGAGGAGTTAGACAGGTTCCTTGCGGAAGAATGGAAAGGCCTACACATGATATATAAACGTATAGGATAACATAATATTAAGGCACAAGTGGAGCTAAGACAACTATTACCGATTGTGCAAGAGAACATAAAACAATGTGAAAACAAAACAGTGTGAAATAAAATGGCATTTAGGAGCATAAGAGAAAAGAAAAGGAGACAGACTGGCATAACAGCAAAATTGCATTAGGCCTACCGTGGTCCCCCGGGTGAAGGGGGAGGCACGCTAAAGGAGAGGGGCCCAGGAGTGGTCCTGGACGGTTAATGAGCAGCAGAACTGCATCGGGATGGTGTGACCGTCTAGAAGAAAAAAAAAGAGAAGGTCCAAGAAAAAAAAGTTCAAAAGGATGAGGTGAGTTGACGGTCGGATCCAGATGCCTTGAATCTTTTAGGAGAGTCCTTGCGTGGGCTTCCGTGTTCTAGGGCCCGGTTGGAAGGTGCCACTCTGGGAGACTGGTTGTGGTGGGGGCTAGAGCGGAGGGATCTCAGGAAGGCCTCAGCTTCGGATGGGTCATGGAAGGAGAGCTGATCTCCGTTGGGTGCTCTGAGTCGAAGCACGGCCGGGAAAGCCAGTGTAAACTTGATTTGCATTCGGTGGAGCTCCGTGCAGGTCTGCTGGAAAGCCTTCCTCCTCTTGGAGACGTCCACGGAGTAGTCCGCAAAGATCAGGATATTCATGCCGTCTATCTGGAGGGTCCTGGACTGCCTGAACTTCTGCAGGATGAGGGATTTTTCTGAATAGTTGAGATATTTGGCGATGACAGGGCGAGGTGACTTGCGATCAGAGTTGAAAAGGCCCATGCGGTGGGCGCGCTCAACAGTGCAGGGGCCCGGCAGGCCCAGGGTCTCGGGGATGCGTCTGGAGCAGAGATCTGAAAGTGCTTGAGGTTGCAGCGATTCAGGGACGCCAATAAAGCGCAGATTGCTCCTCCTGGATCTGTTCTCAAGGTCGTCCAGTTTGTCTAGTATATACTTGTTCGTCTTGTCTTGCGCATGTTCAAAGGATTGGGCCTGGTAAAGATCCTCTTCTATATGTCCGATGCGATTCTCAGCCTCATTCAGCCTGGATGCATGCTCCCCTAGTTGAGCCTGGATTTTCTGTATCCCTGCATTGATGGCTTTTTCCACCGAGGTCGCTATCATGGGGGATAATAGAGCAGCCACGGCCTGGGCCATCAGCTCTATGTTGTGCATATCCCCCGCCTGTGGGGGAGGTGAGGGGATGTGAACAGTCTGAGGGGCTGGTGTTGCACTCACCTCCATTGCAGGTGTCGGATCCACGATCGGATCTACGATCGAATCCGTGTAGGCCAAAGCCGGGGCCTCGATTTGCGGCTGTCCCGTTCGCGCCGCAGCGGCGGCGTACGACCGCGCGCCGCTTTTTTCCAGGTATTTGTCCATCCTCGGGTGGAGGGGGGGGATGGCGGATGGTTAGCCCAGGGGTCGGCAGCGGGTTTGCTGGCTTTTATAGGCCGATTTGGGAGCCTGTGTGCGGGAGCTGAAGGAGTGCACAGCTACTCCATGCGGCGCCGGAACCGGAAGTTGACGTAGCCCATGTTAAGTATGGCCGTCGTTCCCGCTTCGAATTTATTTAAATTTTTATTTTGTTAACGTAACTCGTCGGGACGTGGATCGGCCGTAAAGTACGCTACATAAACAACGAATGACGTCACGACGTGATTTCGCGCAATGCACGGCGGGAAATTTGCGAACGGAGCATGCGCAGATCGATCGCCGCGGGAACGCGCCTAATTTAAATGTTTCACGCCCCCTACTCGCGCAGATGGATTGCGACGGGAGAAATAGACTACGCCGCCGTCGTTTACCGGAGAAAATCTACCTGAATTCCACGTAGAGCAAGGTAAAAAACGGCGGCGTAGTGTATTTCTGATACGCTACGCTACGCAAAATGTCTGTGAATCTGCCCCACAATACTTAACTGATTCCTTTTAAAAATGATTAAAAACATATAAAAATCAATCATATAATGTGCCTGCAGTTTAGTTTAGTTTTAAAAAATGGTTTCATGTTTCTGTGAAGTAAAGAGACACACAGAACAAAAACAAACAAATACAGGGCAATGTTTGTTTTTAAAATGAATCTGATTGGTTCAGAGGAGTTTTAGACACATAGGGCCAAATTCTGGTAGAATCCGCGGCGGCGTAGCGTAAGCCATTTACACTACGCCGCCGCAACTTACTGGAGCAAGTGCTGTATTCTCCAAGCACTTGCTCCGTAGTTTGCGGCGGCGTAGTGTAAATGGCCCGGCGTATCCCCGCGTAATTCAAAGGGGGCGGCTTGTATTTAGATAAAGTGCGCCCCCGCGTCGATCGAACTGCGCATGTGCCGGCCGGGAAAAAAGCCCAGTGCGCATGCTCCAGCTCACGTCGGAAAACGTCGTTGAAACCGACGTGAAAACGACGTGATCGTCACTTACGCAATGCCCTATTCGCGAACGACTTAGTAAAACGACGTAACCGACGGAAAAAGACGACGCTGACCCGACGCAATACTTAACATGGCATACGACGGAACTTCGTAAGGTTACCCCTCATATAGGAGGGGTAGGTTTACGCTTATCCCAAAAGAGCTCTATCAGGTCGAGGTCAGGACTTTGTGCAGGCCGATCAAGTTCCTCCACCCCAAATTCGCTCATCCATGTCTTTATGGACTTTGCTTTGTGCACTGGTGCGCAGTCATGTTGGAATAGGAAGGGGCCATCCCCAAACTGTTCCCACAAAGTTGGGAGCATGAAATTGTACAAAATGTCTTAGTATGCTGACTCCTTAAGGCGGCATACACACGATCAGCCCGGTCCGATGAAACTAGTCCGACGGACCGTTTTAATCGGACCGCGCTGAAGTGGTCTGATGGTCTGATGTGTGTACACACCATCGGCCCATAAATCCGATCAGACCAGAACGCGGTGACATAGAACACACCGACGTGCTGAAAAAAGGAAGTTCAATGCTTCCAAGCATGCGTCGACTTGATTCTGAGCATGCGCGGATTTTTGGTCCGATGCTTTTGCGTACTAACCATCGAATCTGTCCGACGGACAGGTAACCGTCGGACAGATTTTAAAGCAAGTTTTAAAACTTTCGTCCGACGGACAACGGTCTGATGGGCCGTACACACCATCGAATTGGTCCGGTGAAACTGGTCTTAAGACCAGTTTCATCGGACCGGTCTGATCGTGTGTACACGGCCTAAGAGTTTCCTTCACTAAAACTAAGGAGCCAAACCTAACCCCTAAAAACAATCCCACACCATAATCTCCCCTCCACCAAATGATTTGGACCAGTGCACAAAGCAAGGTCCATAAAGACATGAAAAGAGAGAGTTTGGGGTGGAGGACTAGCCTGCACAGAGTCCGGACCACAACCTGATAGAACACCCTTTGGATGAATTCGAGCGGAGACTGCGAACCAGACCTTCTCGTCCAACATCAGTGTCTGAATGTACTTCTGGAAGAATTGTCACACATGCCTAAACCTTGTGGACAGCCCTCCCTGAAGAGTTGAAGCTGCTATAGTTGCAAAGGGTGGGCCAACTCAATATTGAACCCTACGGACTAATGCCGCGTACACGGTCGTTTTTTGTGATGAAAAAAAAAAAACGACGTTTTCTGTGAAGTAAAAAACGACGTTTTTGAAACGTCACTTTCAAAGACGATGTTGCATACACACCATCGTTTTTTCACAAAAAGCGAGGTTACGTTCACCACCCTTTTCCATTGAAGCTCGCTTCATAACTAGCTTCTGGGCATGCGCGGGTTGAAAAACGTCGTTTTGAACAACGTTTTTGCTACACACGGTGACTTTTTGTGAAACAAAAAACGACGTTTTGAAAAACGACACAAAATATTCAAGCATGTTGGAATTTTTTTTTGGTCGTTTTTTTGAAGACAGAAAACGACGTTTTGCCCACACACGATCAATTTAAATGACGTTTTAAAAAAAAAACGTTTTTTTTTCATCGCAAAAAACGACCGTGTGTACGCGGCATTAGACTGGGATGCCATTAAAGTTCATGTGCGTGTAAAGGCAGGCGTCCCAATACTTCTGGTAATAAAGTGTAGTTTAATTCATTACCAGTGCCTCCTGCACCCACCTACGTAGTCATTTTGTCTCCTAAATAGTGAGTTAAGCTGTATAATGTGATGCACTGCGGCTGGTCTTTGTGCGAAGTCTCAGGGTCACAATGTTCTCCATTGAGCAAATACAAACAAATGTTCCAAGAACAAGGAGAGACAAAAAGTGAGACACAAAAGACTTGGGCCTCACACAATTGCAGCTTCCCGTGACCTGTCACTTGAGGATGCGATCAATCTCAACCGAACTAAAGATGTTTAACTCCACTTAAACTAATGCTATAAATCTGTAAGACTAGGAGTGTATAAAGGGAGACAGCCTGTTCAGACCGAGTGGTCTCCTCTAATTGTCTGCACTGTTCCCTGTCACAAATGTAGCGTGTTTTATTTATTATACAGAATTTATATATCACCGACAGTTTGCATGGTGCTTTACAAAATAAAGGCAGACAGAACAGCTACAATACAATTCAATACAAAGGGATTAGTAAAGCCCTGCTCATGGAAGCTTGCAATCAAATGCACTGTACTGAATAATCATCGCATCATAATCAAGATATTTTTTTTTATTGTATATAAAAAAAAAAAAATGTACCAATATGCAGACTGACAAATGTAAAAAAAATGCATGGTGATGCAGAAAAATGTATGTGTAATGCCGCATACACAAGGCATGAAAAAAAACGTCATTTAACCACTTAAGACCCGGACCAATACGCTGGTAAATGACCCAAGGTGTTTTTGCGTTTCGGCACTGCGTCACTTTAACAGACAATTGCGCGGTCGTGCGACGTGGCTCCCAAACAAAATTTGCGTCCTTTTCTTCCCATAAATAGAGCTTTCTTTTGGTGGTATTTGATCACCTCTGCGGTTTTTATTTTTTGCGCTATATACAAAAATAGAGCGACATTTTTGAAAAAAAAACACTATTTTTTACTTTTTGTTAAAAAGAAAATCAAATAAACTAAATTTTAGTCAAACATTTAGGCCAAAAATTATTTAGCCACATGTCTTTAGTAAAAAAAAAAATCGCAATAAAAAAAAATAGCTACCTAGCGGGAACAGCGACACTAATACAGCGATCAGAAAAATGATCGCTTAGTGACGCTGGCAATAGGGAGTGAAAGGGTTAACTAGGGCGGTGATCAGGGGGTTAAAACTTTATTAGGGGGGGTGGGGGGGCTACCCTGGACCTAACACTAGCTGACTTTCACACTGCCTGTCACACTGACACTAAATGCAGTGATTAGATCACTGCATTCAGTGACACTGTGACAGGGGGGGTGGGGGGGCAGATCGCTAGGGGTTAAGTGTGCCTATGTGTGTGTGTGTCAGTGTAATGTTGGTGCACACTTACTGTTAGGTGTTCCTCTCATTGCAGCGGTTGGAAATACCGCTGCGATGAGAGATTACATCACTTCCCCCTTCCTGTGTTTACACAGGAGGAGGAAGTGACAGGAGACTGGGAGCGCAGCGATTGGCTGGGAGCGATCGCGGGGGGGCGGGCAAAAACGGACATCCGTCCGCCCGTCCCGGATCGCTCCCGGAGACACGGGGACCTCCGCACGCCGCGGAGGGGGTCCCGTTCGGACCCCCGACCCGCTACTGGGCGAGGACGTGAATTTACGCCCTTGTGCCCAGCCGTGCCATTCTGTGGCCGTAAATGTGCGTGCGGAGGTCCTTAAGTGGTTAAAATGATCGTGTGTGGGCTTCACATTGTTCTGAAAAACGTTGAAAACAAAATTTGAGCATGCTGCATTTTTTAACGTCTTTTAACCACTTCAGCCCCGGACCATATTGCTGTCCAAAGACCAGAGCACTTTTTGAGATTCGGCGCTGCGTCGCTTTAACTGACAATTGCGCGGTCGTGCGACGTGGCTCCCAAACAAAATTGGCGTCCTTTTTTTCCCACAAATAGAGCTTTCTTTTGGTGGTATTTGATCATCTCTGCGGTTTTTATTTTTTGCGCTATAAACAAAAACAGAGCGACTATTTTGAAAAAAAATGCAATATTTTTTACTTTTTTCTATAATAAATATCCCCAAAAATATATAAAAAAAAATATTTTTTCCTCAGTTTAGGCCGATACGTATTCTTCTACATATTTTTCGTAAAAAAAATCGCAATTAGCGTTTATTGATTGGTTTGCGCAAAAGTTATAGCGTTTACAAAATAGGGGGTAGTTTTATGGCATTTTTATTATTTTTTTTTTTTTTACTAGTAATGGCGGCGATCAGCGTTTTTTTTTTCGGTACTGCGATATTATGGCGGACACTTCGGACACTTTTGACACATTTTTGGGACCATTGGCATTTTTTTAGCGATCAATGCTATAAAAATGCATTGGATTACTATAAAAATGCCATTGGCAGTGAAGGGGTTAACACTAGGGGGCGGGGAAGGGGTTAAGTGTGTTCCTAGTGTGTTCTAACTGTATGGGGGGGGTGGACTTACTAGGGGGAATCACTGATCTTCTGTTCATACATTGTATGAACAGAAAATCAGCGTTTCCCCCGCTGACAGGAACGAGCGCTGTGTGTTTTCACACACAGCTCCCGTTCCCCGCTCTGTAACGAGCGATCGCGTGTGCCCGGCGGCGATCGCGCCCGCCGGGCACACGCACGGGACTCGGGGGCGAGCGGGGGGCGCGCGCGCGGGCCGCCGGCGGCGCGCACGCGCCCCCTAGTGGCCGCGAAAAGCGCGACGTAGAGCTACGGGCTCTCGCGCACCCGTGCCGACCTGCCGCCGTATAACTGCGGCGGCTGGTCGGCAAGTGGTTAAACAATGTTGTTTTTCGGGTTGGAAAAAACAATTGTGTGTGGGCTAAAACGACATTTTAAACCTGCGCATGCTCAGAAGCAAGTTATGAGATGGGAGTTTGAATGGAACTTCCCCTTTAGAGTGCCGCCGTACGTGTTGTATGTCACCACGCTTTGCTCATCATTTTTTTTAAACGATGGTGTGTGGGCAAAATTGTTTTTAATGATGAAGTTTGGAAAATTTTGTTTTTTCTACATGGTGAAAAACAATCGTGTGTACGCAGGCATATGCCCGAAACCAACATAAACCAGTTTATTTATTTAAAAAAATTGCAGGTTGACTGTATCAGCATTTGTGTAAAAGTTGTAAATAGTATCCTTGCATGTTTTATTTAAATTGTCTTTCCTAGGCCCCTTTCACACTGGGGCGGGAGGTGCGGTGGCCGTATAGCGCCGCTATATTTAGGGGAAGTGAAGTTATTTGGGGAAGTGAAGTTTGCAATGCAATGGGAATTTCCTTCTTTTTTTTTCAAATGTTTTTATTAAAACTTTTAGACATGAGAAATACATGAGTTAGTTCCCGTTATTCATAGCAGGAAAATGTGGTTGTCACAGTAATTTAAGCATGTTTAATACTGCAGCTGCTGACTTTTAAAATAAGGACACTTACCTGTCCAGGGAGCCCGCGATCCGGGATCCCTCGGCTGTCGGATGCTGCCGCCGCCATCTTCGATAAGGGAATCAGAAAGTGAAGCCTTGCAGCTTCACTTCCTGGTTACCTACTGCACATGCACGACTTGCCCTGCGCAATGCCACTGGTCCCTGCTGTCTTCCGGGACCTGTGTGTTTCCCAGAAGACAGCGGGAAGGGGTGTAGATACCAGTGGGAGCAAAATACCTGTATTACACATGTATCTGCTCCCCCCCTCTCCCCTGAAAGGTGTCAAATGACACCGGATGGGGGAGAAGTCCGAAAAGTGGAAGTTCCATTTTTGGGTGGAACTCCGCTTTAAGTTCACAAAATACAATTGCCTGTAAAGTTCTGGTCATTACCCTGTTTTTATATGAATGAAGTATAAACAATATCTAGCTCTACCTCCATTTCAGGGATGCTTTTGATGCTTATTACAGCCTTCACTGGAACCTTATACAGTTGTGCTCATAAGTTTGCATACCCTGGCAGAATTTATGATTTCTTGCCCATTTTTCAGAGAATATGAATGATAACACAAAAACTTTTCTTCCACTCATGGTTAGTGTTTGGCTGAAGCCATTTATTATCAATCAACTGTGTTTACTCTTTTTAAATCATAATGGCAACAGAAACTACCCAAATGACCCTGATCAAAAGTTCACATACCCTAGTTCTTAATACCATGTATTGCGTTTTTTTTTTTTACCAAAAATATGTAGCAGAATACGTATCGACCTAAACTGAGAATTTTTTTTTTATTTTTTATTTTTAATTGGGCTATTTATTATATTGATTTTTTTTCATAATTGTTTTTTTTTTTTATGTTTATAGCGCAAAAAATAAAAAACGCAGAGGTGATCAAATACCACCAAAAGAAAGCTCTATTTGTGGGGGAAAAAAGGACGTCAATTTTGTTTGGGAGCCACGTCGCATGACCGCGCAATTGTCGGTTAAACGATGCAGTGCCAGAAGCTGAAATTTCACCTGGGCAGGAGGGGGGTATAAGTGCCCAGTAAGCAAGTGGTTAATGACAGCTTGAAGTCTTTTGTGGTATTTGTGGATGAGGCTCTTTATCTTCTCAGATGGTAAAGCTGCTCATTCCTCTTGGCAAAAAGCCTCCAGTTCCTGTAAATTCTTGGGCTGTTTTGTATGAACTGCAAGTTTGAGATCTCCCCAGAGTGGCTCAATGATATTGAGGTCAGGATACTGAGATGGCCACTCCAGAACTTTTACTTTATTCTGCTGTAGCCAATAATGGGTCGTCTTGGCCTTGTGTTTTGGATCATTGACATGTTGGAATGTCCAAGTACATCCAGAGGCGTTGCTAGGGAGGTGCGGTCCACACCCGGGTGACACCATCCCGACATTGAGTTTTTTTGTTTTTTTTTATTGTGCAGCTTGAAACAGTCACACCACATGTTGTCAGAGAGTCCTGTATTTCACCTGAAATTATTTGTGGGTTTTTCTTTGCATCTAAGACAATTCTCCTGACAGTTGTGGCTGAAATTTTAGTTGGTCTACCTGACCGTGGTTTGGTTTCAAAAGAACCCCTCATTTTCCACTTCTTGATTAGAGTTTGAACACTGCTGATTGGCATTCTCAAGTCCAGAAACTCATTGACCTTTTATACAAACACACACACATCACCAGGATATGTAAACTTTTGATCAGGGTAATTTTGGGTAGTTTCTGATGCCATTATGATTTAAAAAGAGTAAACACAGTTGATTGATAATAAAAGACTTCAAACACTAACCATGAGTAAAAGAAATGTTTTTGTGTTACCATTCATATTCTCTGAAAAATGGCACAATTGTAAGTATATAGACCCTGTCACCGACTTCAAAAATATAGATAATTGCACAGTAACACCACATATTTTAAATACTTATGTAACACAATGCAATGTTACTGATATGCAGAACTGTATTTAGCCACAAGATGGCAGTGCTTCACAACTTTTCACACAACCCACACATGAATGCTGGGGATGCTGGGAGTTGTATGCTGTAAGCAAAATTCTTTCATCCAGATTAGCTGAAGCTGAACGACACAGCACAAGAGAACTAGAAAAGGGCTGGGAGCATTTATAAAGAAAAAAGCCTGGGAACACGGGGGGTAGATGGGAGAGACTGTGTTGGAGGCCAGATGTGAAAGAGATAGCAGAATGGATCCACGTGGGCTCAGACTTAATCGGCCCGACCTTTAAATTTGCCAAAGCCAACAGAGAGCTGATCATCCTGAGGTGGCAGGTTAGCGGAGTCTGCAGGCAGATGGACCAGGACATTGGCATCTTCTCATACCCACAGTGGACAAATGGGACCCCGATCCATCCTGAAGATCATCCTTTCCCCCTGCTACGCTATAGGAATGGGTGAAAGTGTTCCTAACCCATACAACGCCACTATAGTTTCAAGTGTGTCTGTTGTATAAAGTTGCTTGAGTTCAGAACAGCTAAGAGTACAGGCCTCTAACTTCAAGCACAGATACTATAGCCCATCCAGCTCTGCACCTTACCACACTTAACTGTCTATATTAACACTGCCTGCAGGATATCAGAGACTACCCCTTTCACCATCCTTGTCAGGCAGTAATCCTACACACCCTTCCTCCCAGGTTCAAGCCACCTTCACCTGTTTTGACTTTTCATTGACATCAATACAAGTCTAGCATTTTCCTCACCAGTGTGTGTGTGTTTATCCTTTTTGTGGTAGCCAGGGAGTTGCCTGGCCAAGGTATTTTGGTGGTGTCAGCAGGAATAGCACTCTGCTTGGGGCTCAGTAGTGAACAGGGTACCCAGAATACTCCACGGCTCCGGAGGGGGTAGCGCTACACTTACAGTGTTTTTTCCTTTCCATAAATTATGTTTTATTCACCTGCAATGCGTGTTTTAACCAGCTAGAAGATTTGACTACTCCACAAAGTCCAGTGTTGGTTTGAGTTTGCCTTTCATTTGTAAGTCAAGTCCATCTAAATCTTCTAATGTATCTAACACTACCATATGGAAGTGTGTTACTGGACAGATCACTAGGTAAAAATAAAGGAAATAGCTTAATATTAAAAACGAATGGTGCCAACACATTCAAGGATTGGTAAAAAATAAAAAAATGTTTGTTTTTGGATTTCATACCGCTTTAAGCCTGATGCCTCGTACACACGATCGGTTTTCCAGGTGGGAAAACTGCCATGTTTGCTTTTGGTCGGGAAAACGGGCTGTGTGGGAGTGATCTCATTTTGGCTTGGCCAATCAAACAAAGTCGAAGATCGGAACCAGGAAGAATACAGGACAAATATGTATTGAGGGAGCCCAGGGACACTGCAGCACTGTGGAGAGTGGAGGTGATATAGTTCTACTTTAACTTCAACTTACCGTTCTATAGAAAAATCATAAATCTGTCTTTCAAAGATGGCTATATATGGCTCAAATTTAATTTAATTCCTGCTAAACCAGACAAAATCTGAGCTGAAGGTTGCCCTATTAACATCGCCTGGCTCAAGAAATGTATTGAAAACTTAAAGGGGTAGTTCCCCCAAAAACCTTTTTTTTAACATTGATTGAGGCTCGTTTTGTCAAGGGGAATCGGGTGTTTTTTTTTTAGAAACGAAGCAGTACTTACCGTTTTAGAGATGCATCGTCTCCGACGCTTCCGGGTATGGTCTTCGGGTCTGGGCGTTCCTATTTGATTGACAGGCTTCCGACGGTCGGATACATCGCGTCACGATTTTCCGAAAGTAGCCGAACGACGGTGCGCAGGCTCAGTATAGAGCCGCACCGGCGCTCGGCTTCTTTCGGCTACTCGTGGCGCGATGTATGCGACCGTCGGAAGCCTGTCAATCAAATAGGCACGCCCAGACCAGACGATCATACCCGGAAGCGACGGAGACGATGCATCTGTAAAACGGTAAGTACTGCTTCGTTTCTAAAAAAAAAAACACCCGATTCCCCTTGACATAACGAGCCTCAATCAATGTTAAAAAAAAGTTTTAGTTGTACGTAGGCCATGAATAAGCACTAACCAAGTGTGAAACGTGTCGGCTATTTTTTGATTCTTGCTGCGTATCTGTGGTGCCTGCTTATGCTTTTTCAATAAAGACAACTCAAGAGTTTTCCGGTGTGCGGCCGTCCATCCCTTCTTTGTTATTTCTATTGCCTAGTGCATTGCCAGCACCCGAATATACCTGGACTGATCCAGGAGTGCACTTGGGATTTCCCTGGAGCGGTGAACCCCACTTCGCTTATGACTTCTTGTTGACTGTTCATGTTGTCTGAGCCATTTGCACTCTTTTGTATTAGTTTACAAAGTTTACTGTAATTCTGAAAATGTAATAAACAATTCAAACAGAAAACTTTAGTAACTGGGTGGAAAATTGTCAACTGACCAGTGACTGTATCTAATCAGATGTGGTCACTGTTCGGGTATTCAGACTGCTGTGGGTTGTAATGGCAATCTGGGGGTTTGCAAGGCACACCCCCATCTTGCCATGTGCTGTAAAGCACATTCCCAATCTTAAATGAAATAATGCCATGTTTAAGCTAACAGATTTACTCACCATATATTCCATGCCCATCCATACCAATCAAGAGACATTACAACCGCTTGCTCTCATGTTATCATCCTTGCAATCATCTCCCCTCACAGGGCTGACCATGGCGCTTTTATTTACACAAAACAGGAAGTCATCACCAGTAAGTCGCCTCCCCACGTGGGAGGCGACATTACCAGATGTCTCCTATACACAGAACAGAACATTCCTTCTGACAGGAAGTCAAATTGAATAGATGAATAGAATATAATACAATGAATACAATGAATAGAAATACAAACAATGTCTTATGGGTGTGTCCGGTCAGGGTGTGCATGTGCCCCCCCCTGACCCCAGAAATGCTCACAAGCCCTCAAAATATACGCTGATAGAACCCTTAATCTGCGCCATTCCATAGAATAATGCATATAAAGATTATACCCTTATTGAGGCTATTTACAGATGTACCCTATGAATCCCAAATCCTGCTGATCAGACATGACCCAGATAAGAGCGTACATCTGTCCATAGCCACTAGTGTGCTTGCGACATGAACGCATCCCCCTCAACGATCGTCTGTGCTAAATGCACAGAGGGGCCCCTCGCTGGTGGGCATACGCCCATGCCGCAACCATCACACCCCAACCTCAAGACGAGAGTCAACCAGCCTCAGGACTGCCACAGTCAGCTCTATTTAGAGCTGGTTGGGGAAGTGTCAAGACTGGGTGCCAATTATGACAATACATAATAAATACATCTTCAAATTTCCACCACAGGGTGCTGCAGATGTCTATATACAATAGCTGGCAGAGAAGATACTTACATTCATACTGTTTAGCCTGAGGCCCCGTACACACGAGCAAATGAATCTGCTCAAATCGGTCGGACAGACTGATTTGATCAGATTTGTCTGCTGGCTGTTTTGGTTTGATCGCTGTACACACGATCAAACCAAAATCCCCGCCGGCAGACAGCGCGGTGACATGGTGGTGACGTTGACGCGGCCACGTCACCGCACCAGGAAGTAAAACACTTCCGTGCATGCGTCGAATCCATTAGACGCATGTGCGGGCAGATATGTCTGCTGGTTAGCATACTAACCAGCAGACATATCGGTCCGACGGGTTCCCAGCAGACAGATTTTAAAGCAGGCTTTAAAATCTGTCTGCTGGCCAAATTCGTCGGCTCGCCCGTACACACGATCGAATCTGTCTGCTGAGACGCGGCCTAAGTGGCTAAATGAGAGAAATCTTGATGTGTATGGCAAGCCCAAGGTTTAACTCAAGCGGAGAAACATATTTTTTAACCTGTGTAATTATTTATTTGGCCAACGCGTACCATAATCTTATCAGGTCAAATCAGACAAGTACTCATTTTGTGAAACAATAGAATATTTATTTACTGAGTCTACCAATAATGATTAACTTAAATGACTTGCCCTCATGGCACAGAAAACGAGTAAAATAAATTATTTCAAAAGTATGGGATAATTAATACATCACATTGGTGCTTAGGACCTATTGTATTCTTTATTATAGTCCTTGTATATTCCACAATGCCTTATATGCCCTTGCACAGGACTGTTTTATCTCCTTGCATCTCACAATATAGGGGTTAAGAATATCAATTCCCTGCTGGTTGGCAGGAACCTTTCCTGTTATTGGCGAAGACAAAAGCAGTGAGTGTCCAATCCCTACACAGCAGTTTATGTAAGAAGAGCTGGGAGTAGAAAGGCAAAAGAAAACCACAATTAAATTCATAAAGTGAATGTCTTCAGTATAATGCCCTTGGGGCCACATAGCAGATACCATAAAGATGACAGATCATAGAACAGGGAACATAAGGACCATTGTTACACTACCACAGGGAAAGAAACAATACAAAATACTGCTGTACTTTCATTTGTTGTTGCTCATCAAGGCAGAAACATGAAAGTTATTTTAGAGCAATAAATGTGCCTTTACGCATGGAAAACATAAATGATATTAATAATGCATGTAATGAAAAACATCATTAACGGACATTTTGCATTCAAATTAGTAACAGTCATCAGCTTTTGAAGCTGCACGACTATTCAACATGTCCATTTCGAGAGTGAAATTATATGGCATCATTATGATAAAGGGCTCAGGGATTTTTGTTCACCAAAGTTCGTTTTGTTGGTGTTGTGGTACTTTGAGATCGCCTGTTTGTGGTTAGAGAAACCAAGAATTTTCATTTTCCATTTGAGATTTTGGCAAAACTTTGCCATATTAGTATTTGCGTCCAGGGCCGGCCTTTGGGGTGTGCGAGCTGTGCGGCCGCACAGGGCGCCGTGGGCAACAGGGGCGCCGTGCGGCCATCACAGCTCGCAGAATGTGAGTCGCAGCAGGGCCGGGCAGCGCTGCCACTAGGCGGATTAGGAAGGCAGCCACCTAGGGCGCCCTGCCACCTAGGGGCACCGCTGACTCTTGCCTTACCTCTTCCTCCTCATTGTCGCTCCCCAGGCTCCTGGCAGAGGACAGAGGGACCCCGGACAGCCTCTTTGTGTATGTTTAGGTGACCAGGGGGCGAGGGGTGAAGATGGGGGGTGCCACAGGATTAGCTTGCACAGGGCGCCTGAACACCTAAGGCCGTCCCAGTTTGCATCAATAGGGACAACTACATTAAGGGACATTAGGGCTGGGTTCATACTAGCTGCGGCTGCCCCGGAGCTGTGTCTCCTGTCGAAGTCTCTTGTTGTAAGGAAACCCGCATTCAATTCGAATTAGTGTGAACCCAGCCTAAGGGTTTTTATAGGAACACTGTTACCTTGCCAAGTCGAACACTTGATACTCACTTTGCAGCACTTCCTTGCTGCTCCTGCCTAAAGCTGGTCATAGATGGATAGCATTTAGAATGAAAAATCTTAGGGAAATGTGTACAATAATTCTCAGAACATTCATTTATTGTTTTAAAGATTTTGTTTGCATTTACCATTTTGGAATAATTTTTCCATCCTACGCCAACGTTTTATCCTGGCTTAGGCCAACAAGGCACTTTGCAGGGGGGCAGCATGGAAAGAGTCCCCCCCGACTTGTGCTACACTTTTAGTCTAGCGCCAGTCTTATGGGGCGGACTGGGCTGAGAGGAAAATTAGTCTAGCGTCCCTATAAAGGGGCCGAACTGCTTCCGGTATGCGGATGGCTGGCATTCCACAACTGGGGGGGGGGGGGCACTGCTTCTCATTTTGACTGTCCTATCATCCTGGACCACAAACCTTCCTCACTGTGCTATGTGTTTTCTGCTGCACCACTGGCATGGGTATATCTTCTTAGTCCTCTGCAAAATGATCAGAAATTTGTGCAGAAAATGATCAGAAAGTAGATCTATAGGCAACACCTTTTTTTTCATTTTGGATAGAGTAAGGGAGGGTTATAGCCCCTGTCAGTTTATTTTTTACCATCCCTATCTCATTGCAGAGATTTCCCTACACTTCCTGCCCCATAGCCAAACAGGAAGTGAGAGGAAATCTATGCAAATTAAGGGAATCCATTGCCCCCCCAGGCCCTCAGAACTAGTGTCCCCACTCGAAAATGTCAGGGTGGGTCCTAAACAGACTAAAGGCTTTGGCAAAGCTGAGGGATTGCAGCCACTTCCAGTGGCTTGATGAGCGTTTTTACTACCTACGTTTGTGAGTTTTTGTTTTTTATCTTCAATAAATCCTTGTTGGATAATGCACTAGGCCAGTGGACCCTCTGTTTTTATCTATTTTCTACAGTGTTTTGAGGACAACCCCAGTCTTGGAGGGCAGCAAGGCTCTAAAGTTATATCCACTTCTGACTACAGAGTTATTTACTGACTTGGGTTATTACACCTATGCGCAGGGGAATATATTTTCTGACCCTCCCTGTTATCATGGGGCAATCAGCATGCCACACCTCTATTCTGTAATTTCCAGTGTGTGTGTCTTCCTCCACCAGTTTCTTAACGCACGTTACACTTTACTCTTCAGTCCTAAGGCATGAAGGGAAACTGTATAATTTGCGAGGCCTCACATACTTGTGGTTCAGGCCTAGTTCATAAAAGAGTTCTGCTATGCAGCGAGCCCTAACTTTGGGTTAAAGGGTAGACCATACAGCCATCAATCCACCCCTCCATGACCGGGCCACCACCATCTCCTCTCCTGAGCTATCTGCTTTTCTTTCTTTTACCTTGCTCTCCCTCCATTACTCAAAATGAATGTATAGGTGGACAATTTGTTCCCCATCCACTGTAGGATTTCACATGTAGCGGTACCCCTGTAGGAGCTGCTTGAATATTTGTACCCAGGTCTCCCACTGATTAAGCCACAGCCAGTTACACAGTATTTTTACACAGCAAGGTGCACACACTCTACTGCTCGTTGCCTGCAGTGACCAGTCCAGGGGATGTGTCTTTATGTTTTATTTGGAGAACTTGGATAGGAGAAGGGAATTAACTTGATTTAACTATGCACACACCAGGACAACTCACTCTGTAGAACTGTGGAGCAGATTATATGCAGAACCATACAGCTTCTGTATGAAATGAACAAGTCCCTTTGTAGCAGAAGGAACTCAGTGGACTTTATATCTTCAAGACACTAGCCAGTGTCCCCTTTAGCTCACAAACCCAGTATGCTGATTTCTAGGACCCAGAAAGGGGATTTCAGCAACGCACACAGTTTCAGGGATCTCTTCTGGGGTCTGTACTCACAAAATGTCACGGGACAACTGGTAGCCTTCTTCCAACTTTTCATGCCAGTGACATGAAACCAGATCCGTGGACATCCTCCCTCAGTCAGCTTGCACAGGGACCATGGGTTGTAGCTTCAAGGTTTCAGACCCTATGGTCGACCATCTGAGACAGCATGGCATGCTTAGCTGGGGAGAGAAAGCAGCCTCCTCCCTACCCGCACCTCTCCGAGGGAGACTTGACCATGTGCCCATGTGCTCTTCAGACTTAAATACCTTCCTAAAAAAGCATTCCTTGGGGCCCATCTCCTTCCTATTGGCCAGGGCTGTATATGCATCTATGCTTTCATCTGCTGGGTTTCCTCCCACTGTCCAATATGTCTCATTACTATTGAACCAGTGGGAAATCTTCAAGAAAGCATGAGCTGCATCAGAGTACACTGAGCAGACCTCACTAAACAATCACAGTTCACTGTTAAGCAGACAGCACCCATATTTGCCTGTCTACATCTCTGTTAAGCAGAAAAGCCAAAAACAATATACACTCTCTAACACCTACCTAGGAGGATATGGTGACCAGACATCTCCAGTTTCAGGGGGCAGTCCCCTGATTGAGGACACTGCCCCCGGACCAAGTCTGTCCCCGGTTTTGTCCCCAGATTGGATTTACCACTTGCTTACTGAGCACATAAACCCCCTTCGTGCCCAGGCGAAATTTCAGCTTCCGGCACTGCTTCGCTTTAACTGACATTTGCGCGGTCGTGCAACCGCCCAGAGGCGATTCAGTTCGCATGGATTGCGCTATACAAGTCATTCATTCATTCATTCATTCAACGTGGCTCCCAAACAAAGTTGACGTCCTTTTTTCCCCACAAATAGTGCTTTGTTTTGGTGGTATTTGATCGCTCGTGCGGTTTTTATTTTTTGCGCTATAAACAAAAAAAGAGCGACAATTTAAAAAAAATATATATTTTTTACTTGTTGCTATAATAAATATCCCATTAAAAAAAAAATATATATTTTTTTTTTCTCAGTTAAGGCCGATATGTATTCTTCTACGTATTTTTGTAAAAAAAAAAAATCGCAATAAGCGACTGCTTTGCGCAAAAGTTATAGCGCCTACAAAATAGGGGACAGAATTATGATTTTTTTTTACTATTTTGTTTTTACTAGTAATGGCGGCGATCTGCGATTTTTATTGGGACTGCGACATTACAGCGGACACATCGGACACTTTTGACACATTTTTGGGACCATTCACATTTATACAGCGACCAGTGCTATAAATATGCACTAATTACTGTATAAATGTGGCTGGCATTGAGGGGTTAACACTAGGGGGTGAGGAAGGGGTTAAATGTATTTCCTGGGTGTGTTCTAACTGTGTGGCGGGAGGGGGGTGACTGGGGGAGGTGACCGATGCTGTGTCCCTATGTACAAGGGAAACAGCATCTGTCTCCTCTCCCTGACAGGACGTGGAGCTCTGTGTTTACACACAGAGCTCCACGTCCCTGCTCTGTCATCGCCGATCGCATGTACCTGACGGACATCGCGGCCACCGGGTACACGCATCGAATCCTCAGCGATGCAACGGCACTGTTTTTCCCCGCTGCGCGCCACCCAGTGGCGCGCGCGGGGAATTACAATAACATGACGTCCAAAGACTTCAACCCGGCACTTCAGGTCTTAGCTGTGGACGTCTTTTGTCTATAGCGCGGATCTGAAGTGGTTAATAGGGCAGGGGCAATTTCAAAGACAGGCAGTGCAGAATTAAAAAAAAAATAGAATTACACAGCCCCACTCCGTGTCCCTTTTAGCATAGGCGGGTTGTATTTTTCCCATTATCTGTGCCCCTTTCTGATGATCATGTGCTGGTCGGAGCGGAGGGAATATT
The DNA here is from genome assembly GCA_029574335.1 of Rana kukunoris. Lineage (NCBI taxonomy): Eukaryota > Metazoa > Chordata > Amphibia > Anura > Ranidae > Rana > Rana kukunoris. Next base: position 66,062,393 of record CM056059.1, on the reverse strand, counting down.
TCTTCAGTTTCGGGCGCATGCCATTCAGCTTCGCTCGCATGCTCTTCTGCCTTGGCTCAAATCCTGGCCAGCCACCTGCCTATCTCCTTGTCTTCCCTGGCGGAGCGATCTTCCTCTGCTCCCCATCCAGTAGTAGCCGGGGCCCGAAGAGTAAGACTTGAGAGACTGTGAGGCGGGTGGCGACGGGCAGAGAGTTGCTGATTGTTGCCATTACTAGTAAAGGAAAAATATGTCCCCGGATTTCATTTTAAAAATCTGGTCACCTTAAGCTAGGAGGGTGCTACTCACTCATTAGTTATTTTTAATGATCAGACCAGATGATTTATTTTGCAAGCAACTATTTACTGAATAAAATGTGGCATTAAAACTCTTTCTATACAGGTCCAGTCAATAATCACAAGGCAATGCAAGTGTTCCCTTTTAACATGTGGAAAAGTCTTTAGGGTTGTGCTGTGGTGTCCCATACATGTAACTTGTAGCAGCTCCCAATAAAAGTCAAGTGGTTCACTAACAGTCCTTCTTCAGAGTCAGCCAGGGGGCTGACCTACTACAGTGTAGCACTACTTCTCTCCATGCACGATCCTTCTCCTAACCATTTGCAAAAAACCCAACCAAAACAGAGTCCTAGGAGTGGAAATACCCACTTAATGCCACACCCCTTTTAGGGAAAGTGGCTCCAAAAAGCCATGCATATAAAAAATACCCCACCAGGATAAAGCACTTCAAAGACTACTGTTGTGTTATAAAATATAATTTATTAGACATTAAAAGTACGAAAAACAGCACATACTTATTGACTGAGTCAGTCAGCTAACCCATGGATAGGGAACCCCAGCCCCCAAACATCCCCCAATCCCCTGTTCCACACAAGCAGCTCTCCCACCCATGACATGGATTAGTCTCATTCCTGTTACACTTGTATTCACCATAGAACTGTATACAGCAGTGATCGCTCCAGTATGTTTACTTTGTGACGCAGGTAGTTCAAGATAAAATGTCGGTGCAACTGGATCTGGATTTTTCATGCATGCTCGAGACTTTATTTTCCATCAGACTGCATTTTTCAGCCTGGTTAGGATTTCTTGGGCTATTTGCCCCCTTTTGAGTGTTTTTTAAAGGTTTCCACCGGCCCAGTGGAGGGGAGGATGGTTTTTTTGGGGGGAGATTAGGTGTTAGGGTTTAGGACTTAGCCTTTGAGGTGCTTTACCGTGTTGGGGTATTTTTTTTTTATGCTAACCATTAGGGTTGTCCCGATACCGATACCAGTATCGGTATCGGGACCGATACAGAGTATTTGCGGGAGTACTTGTACTCCCGCAAATACCCCCGATACCTAAATAGAATACTCGTCCCGCCGCTGCCGCCGCACACGCCGCAAGGAAAGCCGCCGCAATGAAAGCCACCGCACATGCCACAATGAAAGCCGCCGCACACGCCGCATGGTTAAAGCGTGCGGGAACATCACAGCTTTCATTTGAATAGCTGTAGTGTTCCCGCGCGTATAGACACTCCCCCTTGCTCGGGATTGGATGGGTGACTGTGATCTGTCCAATCCCGAGGAAGGGGGAGTGTCTATACGCGCGGGAACACTACAGATATTCAAATGAAAGCTGTGATGTTCCCCGGGCGGCTGCTAGGTATGGGGGAAATGGCTGCGGGGACATGGCTGAAGGGACATGGCTGGAGGGACATGGCTGCATATGTGGGGGACATGGCTGGGGGGACATAGCTGCATATGTGGGGGACATGGCTGCGGGGACTTGGCTGCATATGTGGGGGACATGGCTGGAGGGACATGGCTGCATATGTGGGGGACATGGCTGCATATGTGGGGGACATGGCTGCATATGTGGGGGACATGGCTGCATTTGTGGGGGACATGGCTGCATATGTGGGGGACATGGCTGCATATGTGGGGGACATGGCTGCATATGTGGGGGACATGGCTGCATTTGGGGACACATTTAAAAAAAGTATCGGTATTCGGTATCGGCCACTACTTGAAAAAAAGTATCGGTACTTGTACTCGGTCCTAAAAAAGTGGTATCGGGACAACCCTACTAACCATGACCAATCTTTTGGAAAAGCCCCCCTACGTCTAAATACCCCAGCTAGAGAAACAATAACAGGCCAAATGGTAGTCGCACAAAAGGAAGTTAAACTCAACAATATTAGCAGTAATTTACAAATACAGTGCTACTTTATTGCAACTGGCACCTGACCTACACTGTGGATCTTTTTTTTTTGTCCAAGATTGAATTAAATGCTTCTCTGCATAATGAACAAAACGACATGTGCTTAATTATTTTAAATTGTAATTTGCAATTTACAAAAAAAAAGATAGAACTATTTATTTTTTTACTTGTGTACAGTACTTTGCAATGATCATGTCCAATAGCCAGGTAATTCTGAAAGTACAATGTTCTAGGTCTGTATTGGGTATAAAAGGAGTGTATTATGATGCTGCTCAAAAGTCAGGTAGTGTTGGGAGAACAATGTTCTTGATCTGTATACAGCAGAGGCGGACTGACCATTGAGTCACTCGGGCACTGCCCGAGGGCCCCATGCCACTAGGGCTCCCATCAGGGTTGCCAGGCTCAGTAAAATCAGGGACAGGATGTAAAAATCTGTGTTTTTTTTTACATCTGTCCCTGTTATGTCCAAAACTGACATGCTTTTGATGTGAAAATCCTGAGATTTTAGCTGCCCTGCCTTCTGGCATGGTGGCCATCAGTAAGCCCGGGGGCTCCATAATCTTCTATTGCCCGGGGGCCCCATGAGTTGTCAGTCTGCCCCGGTATACAGTCAGACTGAATCATACTTGTCACGCAATGGAGCGTTCTTTGTCTAGAGTGTAATGGTTATAGTCATAAGCCATGTCCTAATTTCTTCTACATGCGTGAAATTTAATAGAATCATGTTCAATGTCATGTAAATCTGCAGAGTCTTCCATCGCAGATTGGGTAGCTGCATGCACATATACATGAAGTGCGCTATGACACTTTCTGTATTCCAGTCCCACGCTAAGCTTTTGTGGCACTACCCTAGTCACACAAATATAGTTTGGAAACACATTTCATTCATGTACTGGCTTCCCACAGGCCATTCCCCTCTCTAACAAGGCTTGGCCCTTTCTCACACTGTGATGTGGATTGTCCCTAAAGCTGAATCACCACATCACACATATTGAGATATATGAACTGTCATTTCTCCACACACTTGTTCTAAGCACTGATACTTTGGCGCTGGTAGTTTTGATTGTGAGGCTCTAAACCGAGAAGTAGCCTGAAGAGTGTAGCTGGCCAGCAAGTTAAAAATCAACAGTGTGTCCCTTACACTAAAGCATCACCTAATACATCTTCCCACACCTGAACATTCGACTTGTCATGTTCCCTAAAACAAGTTCTAGAAAAAAAACATAGGCACATCAAATTGGTGTTTTGTTTTGTTACCGCATATGGCCATCTCAGTGCTACCTTGTGGCCCCCCAGTGCTTTAGAAATTGAGCCTTGTCTGTTCTCCAGATGATAAAGGCTTTCTTTCTTATGTCATTTTTGCAGCTTAATACTTCAGAGAATGTTTTAAGGCCACCTGATTTGGGCAAAAATGTATGTTGCAAATGGTATGGTAATATTAAAGTGGTTTTAATGACTTAGGCCTCATCCACACGGGGCAAGCTCCGTTGGAGTTCACCTGCTCAACTGAGAATCTGTCTGCTAATCCCCGCTGAGCAGGCAGATGGCTGGTGCGTGTCTGCCCCGCTTATGCAGAGCAGACACAGCTGCTCTCCTCTATGAGCGGTTGGATGTAAACAAACCGCCTGTCTGTTTACACCCGACTGCCATGCGATCTGCCAGACAGATGAAGAACGGATCCCCATTCATCTATCTTTAGTGGAAAGAATCTGATGTCAGCTGGTGTCAACAGACACATGTCCTTTGACACCAGGCCACTCCATTGAGAAAACTGGTGGGTTCAATCGGGTCGGCCTGAAAAATGGAGAGTTGGACCCTATCAGTCCACTAGTGTGAAGGTACCTTACGTTTTTTTACCTTGAGGATAGGTTCACACTTTTGCTGGTGGCAGGTTCGGGATAGGGTGTAAATCGCACCTATTCGCGTACCCACAACCGCACGCAGCCAAAACACGCTACTCTTTGGAGACACGTGGAGCTGTCATTCCACAACAAAGAGGTATGAACACACAAATGACATAAATGACAAAACTTCACAATAAAAAACGTCTAATCAGTCATAAGCATAAGAGATGCAAAAAGTCAAGTGACACATTGGCGGCAAGGCTTCCACCCACACAGCTAGTGAGCTGAACCTCCCTACTGCCGAGTTGCGGAATATAAGACAAAATTATCCCCAGAGGAGAAATGTTAGCAAGCTTGTGGTCTGGCTGACCAGCTCCCCGGACCGGACCAAAAGTATCGATCATCGCATATGTTGAGGGGTGGGTCAGGCGGGCACACACAGGGGGAGGGGGGCGACCAAACACCTCCAACTAACCTACCTCCGCAACACACCTCCGCGCGGGCCTCCCCAATTCGAGGCCTCTGTACCATGGTGACACAAAAGTGTCGATTCCCCAAACTGACCAGGGAATCCTGTGATGGCAGAGTGCCCTAGTCCTTCAAGCCAGCCGGCCATCAAACTCCGCACCCATCGCCTAATACTTATCAAGCGGACCACCTACGAACAAATGGCCCTTACAGACTGAAACAAGACAAACAAACAAAACAACAAAAGAAGAGAAAAAAAAAGAAAGAGGGGGTACAAACTAAGAAAAAAAAGAGAATAGGATAGACGAGAACATACCTGCAATCTTGCCGCCTCAATCTCAGGCCCCGCCAGCACATCGGCACATATTTTGTAGCTAGGGAAAAAAAAAGAGAACCACTCGTCGCAACTCCCACTATCAGCTAGATGTCTATGTGATATCTATGTGATATATCTAGTATGTTTCAGCCCACTGCTCCCACCTGAGAACCCTTTGAGGGATGGCTCCGCAAGCTCTAATAGGGCCACATCCAAGCTGGAGGACCCGGATTCCGGACATGTGCATCCCAGGTCGACCAAGTTGCAGGGAAGCGATCTTGGGCACCCCTGCAGGCGGCAATCCAGTCTTCTGCCTCGCTGATGTCGCCCACCTTACGACGCCATTCCTCCCTGCCTGGGATTTACTAAGCAGTTATACTCTGTTGTATAAGCTAAGGGAGACTGCTTAGTAAAGTCAATGATTGATTTAGACTTAGGCCCCGTACACACGAGGAGTCATGTCCGATGAAAACGGTCCATGGACCGTTTTCATCGGACATGTCTCCTGCAGGATTTTGGTCCGGCGGTGTGTACACACCATCGGACGAAAATCCCCTCGGACAGAGAACGCGGTGACGTGGCGGTGACGTTGACGCCGCCACGTCACCGAACCAGGAAATAAAATGCTTTCTGTCCCCTGGTCAGTCGTACTAACCAGCGGACATGTCCGACGGACATGTTTCCAGCGGACAAGTTTTAAAACTTTTGTCCGCTGGAAACCTGTCTGCTAGGCCGTACACACGATCGAATCTGTCCGCTGAAACTGGTCTGCGGACCAGTTTCAGTGGACATGTTCGATCATATGTACACGGCCTTAGAGGATACAATGATAGACTACAAGGTGTACATTTTTGTTTATTAAAAATCTTACAAACATCATAAAAACATATTTACATTTACACAAAATAACTAAAAATATATAAACAAAAATAGCTTGCAGCAGTATAGCAAAAACATAAAGAAAACTAAAAATACCAACCTAAACAAAGCCATAACCTCCACCTAAACACCCCCTCCAGGCCATACTTGCCAAGAAGCAGCCATAAGTACTCATGACTGACCCAGGCTGATCCAATTCCAGCAAGTACTTTCTCCAGCCTGCAGCCCTGCTTTAAGGCCTCCTGGACAGCTAACACAGCTTTTGCCAATATCTTCCTATCAACATTGAGAAGGCTGAGGCTGGGTTCACACTATACTACACGACAGCAGTACAACTTTCATCCTACTTTGCTCTGCGACATCTGTCCTACATTCATCCTACATTGGTCCTACATCCATCCGACTTTCATGAACAGGATACTACTTTGAACCGACTTTGTGATAGACTGACTTGTTCTTTGACCAATCAAAACAATCCCAGAGTGAGATAAATTCCTTTTACTGCTGCTGTAATCACATGTCGGATGTCTGATAAGGACAAGGCTCCTACTGTGGTCCGACTTCAATGATATTCAATGAGCTGAAGTAGGATGAATATCGGAGCAAAGTAGTACAGGGAGTGTTTTCAAAGTCGGACAGACTTGTGTAGGATCAGTTAAGACAGCTCTCATAGGGAAACATTGATTTTCACACGTCATGCTACATGAGCGCCCAATGTGGCTGGGTTCACACTTGTTCCGACAACACTCCTACATTGGGAGCTCATGTAGCATGACGTGTGAAAATCAATGTTTCCCTATGAGAGCTGTCTTAACTGGTCCTACACAAGTCGGTCCGACTTTGAAACTACTCCCTGTACTACTTTGGTCCTACATTGATCCTACTTCAGCCCATTGAATATCATTGAAGTAGGACCAAAGTAGGAGCCTTGTCCTAACCATCCGACTTTTGCCATCTGACATGTGATTACAGCACCAGTAAAAGGAATTTATCTCACTCTGGGATTGTTTTGATTGGTCAAAGAACAAGTCAGACTATCACAAAGTAGGACCAAAGTAGTATCCTGTTCATGAAAGTAGGATGGATGTAGGACCAATGTAGGATCAATGTAGGACAAATGTCGCAGAGCAAAGTAGGATGAAAGTAGTGTAGTGTAGTGTGAACCCAGCCTGAACCCAGCCTGAGGCTGGGTTCACACTACACTGCACGACTTGTTCTTTGACTTGTTCTTTGACCAATCAAAACAATTCCAGAGTTAGATAAATTCCCTTTATCTCACTTTATCTCAATTCCTTTTACTGGTGCTGTAATCACATGTCAGATGGCAAAAGTCAGATGGTTAGGACAAGGCTCCTACTTTGGTCCTACTTTTAATGATATTCATTGGGCTGAAGTAGGATCAATGTAGGACCAAAGTAGTACAGGGAGTAGTTTCAAAGTCGGATCGACTTGTGTAGGACCAGTTAAAGAGGAGTTCCACACAAATTTGGAACTTCCTCTTGTTCCACTCCTCACCCCCATACATGCCACATTTGGCATGTATTTTTTTTGGGGGGGGAGTGGGGGCTTCAGTAGGAGTGGGACTTCCTGTCCCACTTCCTGCTTCCGCCGAGGGGCTGGTAAGGCGATTAGGCTTAATCGCCTTATTGCAGCCCCTCCCTGTAGGCGATCACATGGGACACTGACAGGTCCCATGCGATCGCCTCTCCAATTAGCGGCGAGCCACGCCGCGCGCGCATGCGCAGTGCGGCTCGCGCATGCGCAGTGGGTGCCCGGCCGTGAAGCCAAAGGCTGTCACGGCTGGGTGCCCACAGTGGAGATGGAGACGCCGGCTGGGGAGGGGGGGAGAGGAGCGGAGCCCCGGTCGGCGCGTCGCTGGAACGCAGGACCAGGTAAGTGAGTGTTTATTAAAAGCCAGCAGCTACACTTTTTGTAGCTGCTGACTTTTAATAAACACAATTTTGGCTGGAACACCCCTTTAAGACAGCTCTCATAGGGAAACATTGATTTTCACAGGTCATGCTACATGAGCTCCCAATGTAGGAGCGTTGTTGGAACAAGTGTGAACCCAGCCTAATGGGCCGTCAATTCTCAAAGAATCCGTACCCTTTGACAGAAGAAACACTGCAGATTGTTGCATGGAGGGAGAGAGCGAACCCTCTCTCAGACAGTCATTAAAAACCTCCACCAAATATGGGGACAGAGTAACCTTAAAGTGCTTATAAAACTTGCCTGTCAATCTATCTGGCCCTGGCAACTTCTTAACCACTTCAATACCGGGCTTTTATACCACCTCCATACCGGGCCTATTCTGACACTTCTCTCCTACATGTAATAATCATCATTCTTTTGCTAGAAAATTACACAGTACCCCCAAACATTATATATGTTTTTTAGCAGACACCCTAGGGAATAAAATGGCGGTCATTGCAACGTTTTATCTCGCACGGTATTTACGCAATCATTTTTCAAACGCCTTTTTTTGTAAAAAAAATTGTTTCATGAATTAAAAAAATAACAAAACAGTAAAGTTAGCCCAATTTTTTTGTATTATGTAAAAGATTATGTTACAACGAGATACCCAACATGTCACGCTTTAATTATGCTCACACTCATGGAATGGCGCCAAATTTCGGTACTTAAAAATCTCCATAGGCAACGCTTTTTTTTTACAGGTTACCAGTTTAGATTTACAGAGGAGATCTAGTGTTAGATTCGTTGCTGGCACTCTAACGCACGTGGCGATACCTCACTTATGTGGTTTAAATGGCGTTTACATATGTCGGCGGGACTTACGTGTGCGTTCGCTTCTGCACGCGAGCTATCGGGGACAGGGGCGTTTTAATTTTTTTTTTATCTTTTATTTATTTTTATTTTTTTGACTTATTTTTTATTTATTTTTACACTTTTTTTCAAAAAAAAAAATCCACTTTTATTCCTATTACAAGGAATGTAAACATCCCTTGTAATAGGAAATGTGTGTGACATGTCCTCTTTAAGGAGAGATGCGGGGTCAATAAGACCTCACATCTCTCCTCCAGGCTGGAAACCATGAGATCGGTAAAAAAAAATTCACCGATCTCATGAATGGTGGCTTACAGCCGCAATTGCGGCTTTGTTTACTTACGGGGACCCGGGAGTGACGTCATCACATCGCGCCCGGGTCCTCCGACGGTCATAGAGATGACTGGTCACCAGTCATCTCTATGCTTCCTGCCGACGCCGACGATTCGTTCTCCGGGCCCCTGAAGGCACGGGAGAGCCTGGAGAAGCACCGGATGGCGGCGGGAGGGGGGATGTCCCCTCCCGCGGCCTGTAAGAACGATCAAGCGGCGGAACCGCCGCTATGATCGTTCTTAGATTGTGCAGAATCGCCGGCAGAAGAGGATATCTGGATGATGCCTCTGGCTGCAGGCATCATTCAGATATCCACCCGCAAAGCCCAGGCCGTCAATTGACGGCCACTTAGGATGGTAGATCCCATCTAAGGCCGTCAATTGTATATGGCCGGGTATTGAAGTGGTTAATGGCAAGCTTATCAATAGCCCTAACCATCTCATCTGCTGTAAAGTCCTCTGTCAAACTCGCAAGAGAAACTTGATATGCCTGCCTGATCAAGGTCCCTCCTGCCCAGGAGGTCAGCATAATATGACCTGGCGGTTTCCAGGATCCCCAACTTGGACTTCGTCAAGTATCCTGTACTGTCAACCAGGCCTACAACTGACTTAAAGCGGTGGTTCACCTGAAATTTTTTTTTGTTAATAGCCAGCAGCTACAAATACAGCAGCTGCTGACTTTTAAAAAATTGACACTTACCTGTCCAGGTTGCCTGCGACGTCGGAAGCCGCTCGGCTTTCGGCTTCCCCTGCCGCCATCCTTGGTTCCCTACTGCACATGCGTGAGTCGCGCTGTGCCGTTCCCACTGGTCCCATTGTGTTCTGGGAGCCGAGTGTTTCCCAGAACACAATGGGAGGGGGGCGGGGTTTATGACGCAGGAAGTGGTGCAAATACCTGTTTTATACAGGTATCTGCACCCCCTCCCCCCTGAAATGTATCAAGTGTGACACCAGAGGGGGTAGGGTTCCGAAAAGCGGAGGTTCACTTTTGGGTGAACCTCCGCTTTAACTTCTCTACATTGTTTGCAATTCTGGGTGAGGGCGAGTGATATTTCCTATAATCCCTTTTCCAGAACCAAAAGAGCCTGTCTTATTGACACTCCCTGAGCAAAAGTGTATCTTCCTGAAGTGCATAATGCTTTCTTCTAAGACAGATCTAGACACCAGCTTTGGATATGAGAGCTCAAATGCACTATACTGAAGACACAAACTATGTATGGTGTTAATTGCATGCAGGACAATATAAATATATAAATATATAGCACTATGACAATTAATACGACTATAAAAACTAAGTAAGCAATAAATGACAATTACAATGAGTCTTTCCCACCATTAAACCTTTTCAATTAAGAACTCTAGGCAATAATTGCTGGGATTGCATAGTCAATACAATGAATGTCATAATTGCATCCCTAATGATATATCTTGTTTGCATTACATGCTGGCAGTAGTAGGAATCGTGTAAAACTCAAAGAAAGTCCAGATGGTTTTTCAGGCTGTAATTTATTATAGACTCCATAAACGCAAAGCCTTTATCAAAGACTGATTTTTTTATTGGGGGGGGGGGGGTTTAGTTGCAGCTCTTGGGGATGTCTGAACATCTGCTGATCTGCAATTGCTAATATATACTGTCGTTTCATAGTAAAAGATACAGGAGTGATAAAGACATAGGAGGTTATTTACGAAAAGCAAATCCACTTTGCACTACAAGTGCAAACTACAAGTGCAAAGTGCACTTCAAATGGCAGTGAAAGTGCACTTGGAAGTGCAGTCGCTGTAAATCTGAGGGGTAGATCTGAAATGAGGGGAAGCTCTGCTGATTTTATCATTCAATCATGTACTAAAATGCTGTTTTTTATTTTCCTTGCATGTCCTCCTCGGATCTACAGCGACTGCAATTTCAAGTGCATTTTGCACTTGTAGTTTGCACTTATAGTGCAAAGTGGATTTGCCTTTAGTAAATAACCTCCATAGTGTATACAGCTATACTTTGCATTCTCTGCATAAACAAGGATCTTTGGACCTTGTTGTTTTAACTTTGGATAGTAAAACATTTTTTTCTGCTAGTAAATACCTTATACAGCCCACTTCCTGCTTCTTGTCTGGTAAAAAACCTAGGCTTATGACATCATGCACAGCTCTCTCTCTTGTGAGAGTTTGCCAGGAAGGGAGGGGGGATGAGTCATAAGACGGCCAATAAGAGCTGCAGGGCTGGAGGTGTGTCTGTGTAAATCCAGGAAGTGAACAGGCAGCAGCTTCAGCTGCCCACAGTTAACATGGATGCAGCCAGACTCGTTGGAGGGAGATTTCTGCAGCATATTTGGCAAGTACAGAATCACAGTATATATAAAATAATATGCAAAGTAGTTGGAGGCTTCAGAATGGCAAAGATGTTTTTATTACAAATTATTTGAGCAGACTGCAGTTCCTCTTTAAGCATAAGATTTGCAATGCTTACTTATGAAGGCTTCATCATCCCAACATTTGAGATCACCATCCAGAGTAATGGAAATTGTTGGGCATTTTTAAAATATATTTATAAACTGATATTTAATGTGTAAACACTTCATTTACTGAATGGTTCATTTTTCCCAATATTGTAATCTAAGTTGCAGTCATTGGGCCAGATTCAGAAAGGACTTACGCCGGCATATCTACTGATACGCCACGTAAGTCCATGGATGCGCCGTCGTACCAATGCGCCTTTTTCTTGAAATAAGATACGCCTGAATTTTGGCTTCATCTGACTGTCGTAAGTCTCCTATGCCGTCGGATCTTGGGCGCATATTTACGCTGGATGCAATCGGCGCACTCATGTTAAATATGCAAATGAGTAAGATAGGCCGATTCACGAACGTAGATGCGACAGGCGGAAAAGATACACAGTTTGCGTAAGGCTTACGTCCGGCGTAAAGTTACCCCTCATAAAGCTGGGGTAAGTCATGCAAAGGTATGGACGAGGGAACAGCCGTCGTATTGTACGTCGTTTACGTAGTACTACGTGAATAGGGCTGTGCGTAGGTTACGTTCAGTGATTCAACGTATCTTAGGCGTTTGTCCCGACGTGATTCTGTGCATGCGTACTGGGATGCATCCAAGAGCAGACGCATGCGCAGTTAGTTTTTTGAAGCTCAGCCCATCATTTGCATGGGGTCACACGCTTCATTATAATATATCACGCCCACTTCCAGCTAATTTGACTTACGTCGGCTTACGCCGACAACTATACGATACTCCGGCGCAACGTTGAGCGCATATTCTTTGTGAATAGCAGGCTTGCCTCTCAACGTTGCGCCGGCGTAGCGTAAAGAAGATACGCTACGGCGGCATAAAGATGCGCCGTTCTACGTGAATCTCCCCCATTGTATTCAGCTGCAAGCTTTCCTGCTTCAAAATATAATTTTTTTGTAGCATTTGAACAGTAATTGAAAAATTACAGACAGGCTGTTAGTTTATTACAAGGTGCCTCCATGACAATCCGTTTGTAAAGCATGCTGGGTTTTCAGTCCAGAAAATTGACTATGAAATTCCCATCTCTGCTAGAAGAGAGGGAGTGGTGTCTCATTTCACAACCTTTGCAAAAAGCAACACCTGCAATATTAATAAGCGATATTTTGTAGTTTTTTTTTTTAAAGTTGTCCCATTAAATTTTATATAAACTCTTATGCCTCGTACACATGTACGGGATTTCCGGTTGGAAATCCCGAGGGGAAAGCCGAGAACCTGTTCGGTTCAGTCTTTCCCCTACACACGGCCGGCTTTCCTGACAGGAAAACTGCGATGGAACTTTGTCTAGACATCCCGGCCATGTGTATGCTCCATCACAGTTTTTCATATAGTAAAACTGGCAAAAAACACCGGGCAAAAGTCTTCCCGGCGGGAAAAAAGAGAACTGGTTCTTTTTTTTTTGTCCAGCGTTTTTTGGGCAGTTTTCCCATCGGAAAAACTGTGAGGAGCATACACACGGCCAGGATTCCCGCCCAAAAACTCTCCTCACAGTTTTCCCATCAGGATATAGAGGCTTTAGTAAACCCTGACAATACTTGCTTCTTTTCTTTTTAGCTATTTTGCTAATTTGGCAGATTTTTTTTTCTAATGTTTCTTTATTTCTTTGCTTAGATGTTTCCTTTCTGTAGCAACGTACAGTATAAAAATAGTCAATAAAAACCTTATTTTGTTTGTACCTTGGAGTACCTTGGTTATGCTTTGTACTATAATTTTATATATTTGTACTTTGTACTTTGTTCTATAACACAATCACAATCACAAAAATAAAAATAAGACGTAATGCATGATTTATCACACCCACCTATTTGTATTTTAGTTTAAACAAACAACTGAATGTCTCTCTTACTCTCTGTGCTGGCCCACCTCCTTCCCACCTCCCTACACAACTTTGTATGCAGTAGCTGGGGCAGAAGAGAAGAGGAATACCATAGATCAGGGGTGTCAAACTCAATTTCATTGTGGGCCGCATTAGCATTATGATTGCCCTCAAAAGCGCTGGTTGTATCTATAAGATTAGATGTGAAAAATGTTCACATGACAGGCTTCTCTCCTTTCCAAGTTATTGTATGTCCCAGGATGACCACTGAACCCTATGGAGCGCATGACGCCACTGCACTTTCGTGCCACATGATGCACACACTGTAACGGCGGTGCGTGTAGTGGATACGGATGGAACGCAGGGTGGAACACACGGGCGTATGACGTCACAACGCCCATCGCGTACACATAGGCGGAGTTAACATGCTGGATGTACAACGCTCCAGTCTTCCCCCTCATTGGAGGGGGAAGAGGAGGGAGGAGACGACACCACAATGTTGGGGGATTGGGACATGCAACAACATCCCGCCCATTCATTTCCGGGATTTGGAATGCAAGCAGCAGGAAGTTAGCCGCAATTGACACGCATTCCAGTTTGGAATGGCGGAAAAGAACGGGGTCTCACGGAGGTGGAGCTATCAGATATTTAAGTGCAGGTGAGAAGTGGGGTCTAGCTACATACCCCTGTTGAAGTCTTTATTAGACGAAACCGGTCGGGTACGCTGACTTGCTAAGTCTCTACTGCATTTTTCTTTGGAATACTTCCGTCAATCCATCAAGGGGGAGAGTTGCTGTGTGTTTTATCCATTTTTTCAAGTGTGGTTTTAAAGTTTTTTACTTTTTTCCTGTCACCAATGTGATTTTTTTTTGGAAAATGTTATTAAATTTACTATTTTACACTATGAGGAGCACTTTCTCCCTGTCTCCTTTTTTCCCTTTTTGGAAGTGACTGGGTACTACTAAGGTGTTATTACATTACTTACCTGTTTCCCGGAGAGAAATTTCTGGATACAAGCACATCTCGGAACTATTTGATACCACCTACGCCTAGGATTACCAGCTTGACAGCAACCGGAGTAGGCAATCGGCTTATACAAGCCTTTAAGACCCCCCACCGTACGGTGAGTTGCGGGTCCATCCTATCCGGTAAGGGTACCCACTCATATTTATTTCCAATATTTGGGGATTTCATCTTGGAATATACATCACTATTCAAGTTCATCAGAAGGAGAATATGTTCTTATCATCTTCAGGGTGTATGGACTATTTTTTCACTTGATTTGGTGTTTTAACAAATTGCAGCGGACATTTATAACACACTGTATTTATTTGTGTGCACACTTTTTTATATTTATACCATCATTCAGGTGATTTATGAACTTTCACTTATTTAATTGTGCAGCTTTTCACATTAACACTGTGTTCCAGATGGTTCATGATTATTCACTTATTTGATTTATTATATGTCTACTAGGTACTCGAGTAAGAGTGCTTTGATTAGCCCTCCTCTCTAAGTTACCGGGTTGACCAATTCATTTTTTTGCACACATCTGTTTTGATTTTTATTTATAATTTTAGTTATTTTCAGCATACTTCCTGCCAATGTTTTGGTTTACAGTATAGGAGTTTTTTTTTCAAGTATTTTACAATTATCCATTTGTTGTGTTGGCTGCCTAGAATTTTATTTTATTTATTTTGTTCATTATTATTATAAGATTAGATGTCCAACGCATCCCCTCTCCTTACATTAGATGTCCAGAGCCACCCCACCAGGGCTTAAGTCCTGCGGGAACGCGTGGGAACGGAGTCCCTGCACTTTTTTCATAGCAGGAACGCAGTTCTCTTTGCAGGACTAGAGCAGCCTCGAGCAGCGGAGTCATGTTTCCCAGGAGACATTGCGGAGGTGTGCCGCGGGTTATCACGGGATTTAGAAAGAAGTTCTTTCTAAATCCCACGATAACTTGTGGCAGACTTCTGCAATGTCTCCTGGGAACAATGACAAAAGCTCCCAGGAGACATCGCGGGATCGAGGAAGTAACAGAATACCCGCACACTACCCAATGTATCCATATACAGGAAGCGGGCAGTAACATAATAGATTACTAAGGTACAGTGGATCAAAAAAACAAGCAAAACCATGCGGTTTAGTAATTATGCATATGAGCATATTATTATTATTTTTTTTTTGGTGGAGGAGTGGATCTTGGGTGGGAGTTCCCACACTTTTTTCCCCAGGACTTGACCCCTGCACCCCACCATCAGAAGTTGAGTCCCCCACTTTTCCCTACATCACAGTGTTTCCTTATGTTGCTGCTGGGAAGAAGCTGGATGCATTGTTGAAAGCAGAAAGTAAGGGTCTGGAGGAGGACCAGAGGAGGGCTGGAGCTCTCCGGCAGCTGCAGGAGAGATGAAAGGGCCACATAAAATTGCCTGGAGGGCCGGATTCGGCCCACAGGCCATGTCTAGGAGGATGTGTGGCCATCGGGATCCTTCCTCCCCTAAATTGGGGGGGTCTCTCTTCGGGAGAGCTCCCCGAACTTGTATTCATTGGTTGGCTTGGGTAGGCCACGAGAAGAGGAGTCTGCCAGGCCTTTTGGCTAGGTGGATCAAGTTCAAAATCTTGTCCTGGTCAAGAGCCTTGCGCCTCGAGGGTTCAGGGTAAGGTCCTACCTCTTCGGGGGATGGACAAAAGCACACCCTTAAGTGCACCTTTTTTGTGTGCGTTTTCACATGTACCTTTTTCGTACAATTAATGTTTTTTGTTTTTGCACTCCACCACGGATTAAAAAAAATATATATTCCTAAATGATTTTAAATGCACATATAATATTGTGAGAAGAATGTTGCTGAAATGAGTAGTCTGGGAACCTAGAGAAAGGCTTGGCTTATGTCAGATCTGTTTCCTGTACTTACATATAAAACTGCTGCAATGAAGAAAAGCAGGTTTAAAGTGTTTTAGAAGAACAGCTATTTGTGTGGCAATTCCTAATTTTCTGAATCTTCTTCAGAGTTCCACAGCAACTAAATCTTTGTAATCTTCACTGTACTGACAATGTTGCTATTGTGTCTGAGAAATATTTTAACTTTTGATTTATCTGTCACAACTTCCAACAAGTGAGTTAATGGAATCACATTTGAAAATGTATAGGTTTGTTTTATAAAGCAGAAGGTTCTCACAAATAAGTAGCAAAAGCTGCCCTATGTCTCATGGTCACTGTGCATTTATGCCATGTGTGTCATTTTAGTGTGCCCAGGAGGCACATGTGCAGACAGTGCCCAGCCACCACTGGCATCAGCTTCTCAAATCTATGACAGACTAAAATAAGTGGCGGCTGGACGCTGTACCAATTGGTATTTGCGTTTAGGACCATATACCCAGAATGCAGATATTCTGCATTCTGGGCATACATTCTTGAACACATACAGCCATAAACGTGACAATCGCTTAGCAAAGCATCCAGCCGCAACACATTTCAACCTGCCATAGATTTTTACATGCTGCTGGTGGTGGGGCCGCATGCTGCACCTGAGCCTCCAGAGTGCAGAAAAAACCTCCACAGAGTGCAGAAAAAACATCTGATGTTGCCGCCCCCCGAGCCCCGTTATACTTACCTGACCCCTTGAAAGTCCCACGTGGTCCCAATATTCTTTTCGCCGCTCAGCCTGGCCGCTGATTGGCTAGCGCGGATGGATTGAGAGCAGCACAGTCATTGGCTGGCACTGCTGTCAATCACATCCAGTGAGGCGGCGTGCCGAGGGGCAGGGCCGAGTGATACAGTGAGCGCCTATGGCCGCTCACTGTATCACGGGAGCGCGCTTGCAATTAGTGACCACCACGTGAGCTTTCGTAAGACTGTGGTGACTAATTGCGGGGAGGACCGAGACAGCCGCTGAGGGACCCCAGAAGACATGGACCGGGGCCACTCTGTGCAAAACGAACTGCAGAGTGTAGATAAGTATAACATGTTTGTTATTTAAAAAAAAAAAAAAAAATTTCCTTTACAAACTCTTTGGCCTCGTACACACGAGGCAATCTATTTGTTCAAATCGGTCGGACCGACCGATTTGAACAAATCTGTCTGATAGGATTTTGGTTTGCTCACGTGTACACACGAGCAAACCAAAATCCCCGCCAGCAGACGGCGCGCTGACGTGTCGGTGACGTGGCGGTGACGTTGACGCCGCCACGTCACCGCACCAGGAAGTAAAACACTTCCGCGCATGCGCCGAATCCATTCGGCAGCGGTGCGGGACGACATGTCTGCTGGTAAGTGTACTAACCAGCAGACATGTCGGGCGGACGGATTCCCACCCGATAGATTTCAAAGCATGCTTTGAAATCTGTCGGGTGGCCAAATCCGTCGGCTCGGCCGTACACACGATCGAATCTGTCTGCTGAAACGGTCTAGCAGACCGTTTCCAGCAGACAGATTTGATCGTGTGTACGAGGCCTTTAAGGTAAAACATTACTTTTAGGTGCAGCTCCACACCTGTCCACCCTAAATACTTATCTGAGCCCAATCTCAGTCCAGCGCTGTACCCGAGAGCAACGGCGCCTCTCTCTCTCTCTCCTCACTGGACTGTAAGTGCTGTCCAGTGACAAGGAAATGGGGGGTGGGGCCAAACCCCACTCTGTGTCTGTCAATAGACTCACACAGTGCGGTGCAGGAACGAGTCCACATGAATACCCTCCAGCAGGCAAACCACAAAATATTTCCTTTAAAGAGTAGTTCTGCCCCCCCTGTAGCTGCTGACTTTTCATATTAGGACACTTACCTGTCCTGGAATCCAGCTATGTTGGCACCACAGCCGGTGTTTCCATCGGCTCTCAGGCGGTGCCGCCGCCATTTTCTGTAAGGTAAACGTTACAGCTTCACAGCTGGTTCCCTACTGCGCTGCACTTTTTGAATGGCCTGGTAGTGGGGGAAGGAGAGGGGCCAAACTTCAGAGTGATCTCGCCCTGGCAAGATCTTTCGGAAGTGGGGACATGTACCTGTCACAAATAGGTACCTGCTCCCCCTTTCAAAAGGTGCCAAATGTGGCACCGTAGGGTGGAGGAGTCAGATAAGCAGAACTTATACTTATGGGTAGAACTCCGTTTTAAGTTAATGCTGCTGGACGTGTTGCTCTGGTGCTCCTAAAGTAAGGGCTTTACTGCCAACATGACCCTCTCCAAGCCAAGAAGGTGGGCTTAACTAAAACAAATAAAATGTCATACCTGAAAGTAGAGTAACCGGTTCAGTGCAGGGTACAGAACTCCCCCCCCCCCCCCAGACTGAGAAGTGATCTTTCTAAAATAGTGTTACTACAAATATAAAGTGCTAATTGTTTTTGCAATTAGTCGTAGTTATTTTTGCACCACAATAATATTTCTAGCACATAGCATGGCAAAGTTATTTCCAAACAAAATAAAAGCTTTTAGTAAACAAGCTAAATGTATTAACGTTTTGCATTAGCAGAAAAAAAAGGAGAGCAGGGAGAGGGAAGATTTATTTAGGGCCAACAAAGGGGTTAATAAAAGTATATAGGAAATACTTTTGTTTAAAAACAAATCTAAACCTTTATTTATATACAGTACATGCAAGCTTTCTTTAGCAACTTCTGTTTATTTATTTTTTAAATATTTGCATTCTAATCTAATAACTCTAATGCCGTGTACACACGATCTATTTCGGCATTAAAAAAAACGTCGTTTTTAAAAACTTCATTTAACCACTTAAGCCCCGGACCAATATTCTGCTAAATGCCCAGAGGCGTTTTTACAATTCGGCACTGCGTCGCTTTAACAGACAATTGCGCAGTCGTGCGACGTGGCTCCCAAACAAAATTTGCGTCCTTTTCTTCCCACAAATAGAGCTTTCTTTTGATGGTATTTGATCGCCTCTGCGATTTCTATTTTTTGCGCTCTAAACAAAAATAGAGCGACATTTTTGAAAAAAAAAACAATAATTTTTAATTTTTGTTATAAGAAAAATTGAATAAACTAAATTTTAGTCAAACATTTAGGCCATAATTTATTCAGCCACATGTCTTTAGTAAAAAAAAAATCGCAATAAAAAAAAAATTAGCTACCTAGCAGCAACAGTGACACTAATACAGCGATCAGAAAATTTATCGCTTAGTGACACTGGCAATAGGGAGTGAAAGGGTTAACTTGGGCGGTGATCAAGGGGTTAAAACTTTATTAGGGGGGGGGGGGCTACCCTGGACCTAACACTAACTGCCTGTCACACTGACACTACATGCAGTGATCATACATATATGATCACTGCATTCAGTGACAGTGTGACGGGGGGGGGGGGGGTGATCGCAAGGGGTTAAATGTGACTTGTGTAGTGGTGTCAGTGTAGTGTTAGTGCAAACTTACTGTGCCTCTTCTCTCATCTCTGTGGTTTGAAAATACCGCCGAGATGAGCGCTGCATCACTTCCTCTGCCTGTGTTTACATTTTACACTTTACACTGCCTGTGTTTACATTTTACACGCAGAGGAAGTAACTAGGCGGCGGCGCACAGGATTGGCTGGGAGCGATCACGAGGGGGTGGACAGAAACCCTCCCTCGAGTCGGATCGCTCCCGGAGGTAAGCCGCCCGCCGCACGCAGTGGAGGGGGTCCCGATCGGACCCCCGAACCGCTAGTAGGCAGGGACGTAAATTTACGTCCATCTGCCTGTCCGAGCCCTTTTGTGGACATAAATAGGCGTGCGGCGGGGTTCACATTGTGTGGGCTTCACATCGTTTTTCATCTTCTGAAAAACGACCCAAAAAAAATTCGAGCATGCTTCATTTTTTAACGTCGTTTTTTAAAATGTCATTTTTTGGGTTGTAAAAAATGAATGTGTGTGGGCTAAAACGACATTAAAAACGACTTTTTAAACCAGCGCATGCTCAGAAGCAAGTTATGAGATGGGAGCTTGAATGGAACTTCCCATTTAGAGTGCCGTCGTACGTGTTGTACATCACCGTGCTTTGCTCATCATTTTTTGGAAAAACGATGGTGTGTGGGCAACGTCGTTTTTAATAATGAAGTTGGAAAAACGTTTTTTCCATGATGAAAAACTTCATTTTTTTCCATGCCGAAAAGTGATCGTGTGTACGCGGCATCATAGCTACAGATTGAAACATTGTATCAGTGTTTGTTACAATTTCTATTACTAAAAGTTATGTATAAATATTGTATTAAAGAGGAGCTTGTAGGAAAATAAATGCAAAGTCTGCAGCTACAAATACTGTAGCTACTGACTTTTAATATAAAGACACTTACTTGTCAAGGTATTCCGCAATGTCAGCACCCCTAGCCGATTTGTCCATTGGCTTCGAGTGCAGGCACCAGAATCCTTACTTCTTGCAGCTTCACAGCCTGTTTCCTACTGCACATGCACAAGTTTAATTGCGCTTTCTGAATGGCCCCGCTGTCTTCTGGGACCTGTGTGTCTCCCAGGAGGCAACATGGGGGAAGGAGGAGGGGCCCAAAACGTCATAGATCGCCACAAACATTGTGCAGCGATCTTAACCGGAAGTGGGAGCGGATACCTAGTTTTGACAGGTATGCGAACAAGCGGAGCTTCCACTTTTGGGTGGAGCTCCACTTTAAAGTTTAACTAAAGGCAAAACGTTTTAGTTTTTGAAATAGTAGAGAAGCATTGGAACCCTTGGATTTTTATTTCTGTCTGTGCCCCCCTTAACCTGGCCATACGTTATACAATTATTTTTTTTTATTCAACTTCCTTTAGATTTACCTTCAACTATGTAGTGCAAGGGCCTGCCTGACTGCATACAATTTGAAAGTGTTTAGGTTTGACCATAATATATGGTTTTAGGTAAAGTCACCGTCCTGTTCACAGTTATCACAGAGAGTGAAGGTAACAGAAAATCCAAATTGTTAGGTTTTCAACAGAACAGGTGGAGAAGAAATCTTCCAGTAGGGACAATATTTCTAGACTTTGGAGGGATTTCCTCTCACTTCCTGTTTTGGCTATGGGGCAGAAAGTGAGGGAAATATTCCCCAATGGGACACAGATGGCAAAAGAAAACCCTTCCTTCTAAAATGAAAAAAGGTTTGCAGTGCCGTGCAGAACAGATGGTATTCACATATGCCAACGTCATGTTATTCTCTCTTACCAACCCCCTAATCTTGCTTCCGAACCTCCTCTGTGAATTTGAGATGTATGTTATCTAATACTAAATTAATTTTACCAAGTCCGAAGCAATAGCAGTTGGCGTAGCACAACCTCTCCTTTCACATTTGAAATCAACTTTTAAATTAAAATGGACAGATTCGTCTTTAAAATATTTAGGCAGCTTCATCCCCCAAAATTCTCTCAAATTTTTTACCTTAATTTAACTCCACTTTTAGGCCTCGTACACACGATCAAATCTGTCTGCTGGAAACGGTCTGCTAGACCGTTTCAGCAGACAGATTCGATCGTGTGTACGGGCAAACAGACGGATTTGGCCACCCGACAGATTTCAAAGCATGCTTTGAAATCTGTCGGCTGGGAACCCGTCCGCCCGACATGTCTGGTGGTTAGTACGCTAACCAGCAGACATGTCTTCTCGCACACGTCACCGCCACGTCACCGACACGTCAGCGCGCTGTCTGCTGGCGGGGATTTTGGTTTGCTCGTGTGTACACGCGAGCAAACCGAAATGCCAGCAGACAGATTTGTTCAAATCGGTCGGACAGACTGTTTTGAACAAATCTATTTACTCGTGTGTACGAGGCCTTAAAGAGAGTGCATGCTCTACTAGACAAATGGGAAACTGTCCTTCACTCATGGTTTGGTCGCTGCAATATAATTAAAATGAGCATTCTAACTAAATTTGTATACCTGTTTCAGGCAATGCCAATAGTTATACCACTGTGTTACTTCAAACAGGT
Organism: Rana kukunoris; assembly: GCA_029574335.1. Lineage (NCBI taxonomy): Eukaryota > Metazoa > Chordata > Amphibia > Anura > Ranidae > Rana > Rana kukunoris. The sequence goes on along the minus strand of CM056059.1, from coordinate 66,040,367 downwards.
ACACAATCACTACTTATCAATTTTTATCTGGGCCAAACTACCTTGACTTCACAGACAACAATTCTCATACTATCAAGGTAGGCTAGAGGATTTGTTTTGACACCGGGGCACAATTTTTTTTTTTTAAAGTGTATTTTTGTGCGTGAACTCGAGAGAGAGGAGACGGACTGCAGGAGTTGGGAGTAGGCAGACCCTCCCCCCGGAGGCAATCACCATCCTTCTCCATGCCCCTGGTGGCAATGGCGGGTGTGAGGGGGGGCCTCCCACTCACCCCACCCTACCTGCTCCTCTTGGGAGCCCAACTGGGGCCCAACAGGACCCCAATGGGGCAGAGGGACTCCCCCTATGAGGGAGTGAGGGGGCCTAGCCCACCCAGCCAGCCCCGTAGGTCCTTCGCCTCTCTTTATTTTAGGAGACCGCATGGCCAAAGTGCGTGTGTGTTAAACCAATTTCGTGTGCGTGCAAGTGTGGTGGTTTTTGTGGGGGGGTGGGCGTACTAAGCACAGGCGTACCTTGCATAGCACACCCACCGGGAGCCGGGCTGAGACCACCAAACTCAATTCACATGTAGCCGAGACCGGGATCCGAACCCTTGGCTGCAGAGGTGAACGGCTTGTCAGCGCAGTGCCAATCATGTTGAGCCACCACAGCTCCCTTTGGGGGGGGGGGGCACAAAATTTTGGTCCCAATTGGAGCGAGCTCAAAATGAAATACCTCTTTGTACCAGGCTCTTTGAAACGTCATCCTCTTATTGTCCCCACGACACAAATTTGTTTGCAACTCTTTATCCATACGTCCCTCTCTTCTTTCAACTTCCCATTATTTCCCATACTGGGGAACCCACACTTCATGCCAGGTTACCAGAATAGTACGGAAAGTTCTATGTTGGACTTAGGCCAATTACAGGCCTCTAATTTCCTAACGTCCGATGGATGGCCCTCAGTAACCACCCTTACAAACCCTACATGCCTTTTTAACGTACACACGACCGAGCTTCTCGGCAGAATCCAGCAAAAGGCTTGCTGCGAGACATTATCTGGCGAGAAGCTCGATCAAGTGTACACTTCCGACGAGCGTCCCGTCGGGAAGCTCGTCGAGCCAAAAAAGAGAGCACGCTCTCTTTTTCCTCATTGTTCAATGAGGACTTTGGCTCAACGAGCTTTTCCGACCGCTCATTGGGAACCTCGTCGGGCGGAACGATGGGTTTAGCCCGACGAGGTTCTCGGACGTGTGTACGCGGCCTCAGACTTTTGGAGAGCCCTCCAACTCCATCAGAACGTACTTGCCACCCCCAACCAACTATCGTCAACTACTCACAACTAGTGTTGCTCACGAATATTCGCATTGCGAATATTCGCTACGAATATTGCATATTCGAGTATTCGCGAATAACTCGAATATTGCGGCGAATATTCGCTATGGCGAATATTCGTATTTTTTCAAATTTATTTTTAAAACAGATCACATCCTAGTGATCTCCATCGACGTCTAAAAGCATTGCTGGTATGATTAGAGAGAGACCCTGGGCCGAGTAGCTGATGCCATTCTTTTATGTTGCCGAAAATTTGCATCGAATATTCGGCAAAAGGAATATTGCGCGATATTCCTTTTGCCGAATATTCGAGTTATTCTGATTGGCTCTGATGCAAAAGAAGGGCGGAGAAGATAATCGCGCAATATTCCTTTTGCCGAATATTCAAGTTATTCTGATTGGCTCTGATGCGCCCTTCTTTTGCATCAGAGCCAATCAGAATAACTCGAATATTCGGCAGAAGGAATATCGCGCAATATTCCTTTTGCCGAATATTCGAGTTATTCTGATTGGCTCTGATGCAAAAGAAGGGCGGAGAAGATAATCGCGCAATAGGAATATTGCGCGATTATCTTCTCCGCCCTTCTTTTGCCCCCTTATTCTCCTTTCTTTTAAGTAGAGTTAGTGTACAGTTAGTGTTTAGTGCATATTAGTTTAGTAATACAGGAAATGATCTCCGTTTATGAGAATTTAGCAAACATTTTCTTCTATATATTCGCGCAATATCGCGAAATCGAATATGGCGTATTCCGCTCAACACTACTCACAACCCTTGAAGAATACTGCTCTGAAGGTGGCACGCTACCACACGTGCTTTCTCTTACCTATAATAATAAAATACTGATCACGCCCCAGGCAATTTCCATCTACATTGCCTAGTTAAATGGGAGCAGGATCTCAATTGTACTTTCTCAGTTAGCCAACAAACCCACATCCTTGGCTTCTCATATAAATCCTCTATATGTACAAAAATACAAGAAACCAACTTAAAAATCTTGACTAGGTGGTATCATACACAATCACAGTTGCATAAATGCTTTTCCCTCACTACTGATCGTTGATGCAGATGCCAGGAGGGACAGGGGACACTTTCACACAATTTTTGGTCATGTCCCAAACTCAAACAATTCTTGAAGGTGGTTCGAAAAACTATCCAAAAATTTACGGAACATGCGATCCCGGATATTCCAGACTTTTTTATTCTCCATGCCTCCAATATTCCAGCCAATATCTATAAGAAATCTATTATCCGCCATCTCCTTAATGACGCCAAAACGTGCATTCCCCCTTAATTGGAAGTCTACAGCCACCGACCATTGGCTTAAGAAAGTTGAATAAATAAATAAAATGGAGGACCTTATTCTCTTGTCCAGGCATCAACATAAACAATATTCCAAGACTTTCTTCCTATTTCGCTTGTTTCAGCCACTTCCTAACTTTCTCTGTTTCTTTATCTCTATCTTGAAAAGGAAAAATTGAGCTAGACATTTCCTGGTGTTTGCCATGGTTCATTATATGTGGGACTCTCTACACCTATAAGGTGATGAGACAAATTGTAACACAACTCTAAGGCCTTGTACACACGAGGGAATAGATTCGATGGGAACGGTCCGACGGACCGTTCCCATCGGATCTGTCCGCCGGATTGCTTTGATCCGATGGCTGTATACACCATCGGATCAAATTCCCCGCCGGCGGACAGCGCGGTGATGCAGCGGTGACGTTGACGCCGCCACGTGACCGCCACGTCACCGCACCAGGAAGTAAACACTTCCGCGCGCACGCGTCGGATCCATTCACAGGATACGACGCATGTGCGGGCATATATGTCCGCTGGTTTGCCGTACTAACCAGCCGACATATCTGACGGACAGCTCTCCGGCGGAAAAATTCCAAAGCATATTTACTGACCCCTTCCCCATTCATCCTAAAACATCCCTGCAGCATCAGCCGCTGGGAGAGGAGTGGAGGGAAGCCAGCAGCGGTGTGACGGGAAGGGGGGGTTTGGGCAGTAGGGGGAATCTATGATGCACAGGGTGATTAGGATGTGCCTGGGCACACCCTGTGCGCACGCCTATGCATGTATTGTACAGATTATATTCTTGGTTCTGGTTTATTGATTCTGTATTTCTCATAAAGTTATTTTGTGTCATGTTATATACCCCTTTTACCATTGCTACTTTGATGCCATGGAATTTGTCTTTTGAACAAATAAAAGATTTGTAAAATCCTGTCTGGCTGGGGAGATCGCGAGCTGCCCCTCCCCCCAAGAAAATTGGTGCCTCTTCTGCCTCTGCCTAATCCTTGTCCCTGACAGACTGTAAAGTAACATCTATTAAAGTAGTTAACAAAAAAGGATTTTGCCATGTTTTTCCAGAATGATGCACAGATTTTGCCATGGTATTCTGAGATGCTCTATATTACCTATTTAGGAGACTGATAATATTTTTTTGTGGTCCCTGATCCCTTCAAGTTAATAAATAACAGTTTTTTTTTTCTTTTTAGCCTGTTTGACTAATGACATTATTCTATAACTGCAGTGTAGGCTGAAAACAATTTGAAGTGTATTTTGGATTTAATACTCTAATACAGTAATGGATATTGGCTGCCTCTTGAAACAAGTAATACACTCAGCAGATTTAGAACAAGTGTGTAAAGATGGTGATAAATCTAACTTTGCTGTTAAAAAAAAAAAAAAAAAAGAAGATGCTGATAAATCTAGGCCGGCTCCTAAAAACCTCAATAAAGGGAACCGCTCAGAACAGAAATATCGGAGCTGTCATTGCTCACTTGATTTTGGACAATGGAAAGCTCCATGTCTGTCATCTTGGTCCATCTTTATCTTCTGGTGAGTTACTGGCCCGGAACAGGCTATTGCATATGAAGGGTTGAAATATCAGATATACACATGCTCGTTCCAGGTTAGTGACTTATAAAGTAGTAAAGTAAGGATCAGGATGACAGCTTGGGAGCCCCCTTTAAATGCTAGCTCCACCTTTAGCAACATGTTACAGCAACATTTGGGGTGTAAAATGTTGTTAAACACCCCAAATCTCACCTACTCGTGGTACTGCCAGGGGTTCCTCTCCCCCGCAGACAATACCAGCAGTTGCTAGAGATCTGTAAATAAATGAACTACAACTTCACAGAAGGACCGATCAGTGCACTCCTAGTCCATTGAAACTTCCAGCAGCTTAGTAATCAAAAGGTGAAAAAAATATTGCGCATACCATATAATTTTAAAAGCTAAAAGCTGCGACTCAAAAATGTCATAAAACATACAAATACATAAAAGGGAAAAATTAGTCGCGCTGTGATTTAAATGAACTGTGCCTAATGAGGTATAGACGTGAACTGAATATAAACATAGTAAAACAGTAATTACATGACATAAATAGGTGTCAAAAGCATGAACACAATAGTGAAATGAAAAGCACAATTGTGATGAAAACAAAGTCCAAGACAGGCAGAAATGATGATAGTGTTGCCCAATGTGCAGTCGGTCCACAGATCGGTGCAATGACAATGACGACAAAGAATCTCCACCACCATCAAACACTGACCCTTACCAGAGCCTGAGATCTCAGAGGCATCAAACACAGCAAAGATCCAAAGAAACATCCAATCAGTCAAGGTGTTCAGGGGAATCCTCATCAAAGGAAAAATCCTTAGGAAGTGTCAACACTCGGGAATATGCATAGGAAGGCAAGGGAAACTCACATAGCGTGAAAACCTTTGGAGCATTTATTAAAATAAAAACAGATGTGCACTTACATCAATCAAAATGGAAACAGCATAAAATCATAAGCCGGCCGGCTAACAGAGGGTGTACCCGTCTCTTCCGGGTCCTACACATGTGATGCGGTGACAACAGAACGCCGCCTCCCAACACTTCGTCTATATTGGGACTTGGTCACAGGATTTAGTCCCGTGACCAAGTCCCAATAGAGACGAAACGTTGGGAGGCGGCGTAATGGTAATTAAAAGCCCATACAGGGGAACGGATAGAGATCCGCAGGAAGTGTCAACAGGAGCCTGACATTGCATTCATGACCCACTGATCTTGGGTGCAATACTTTTCAGGTTCCTGTTTAAAAAATAAAATAAATGCACAATTTTTTTACTGTGCATTTTTTTTTAAAGGTGAACTTAAAGACTATTAATATTTGTGCTTGTTAAATGAAAATGATCATGTAAAAGAAGATATAACGTAAATGAAAACCAAATTCTGACATAAAGGAACACAATCTGCTGTCTGACAATACTGGAACAACACAGGCAAGTAGCAATTTGAATTCAGTTTAGCCTCCAGTATGTGTGCGTTGTTAATATGTCTCTAGAGACTGCATTTGCACTTGCTAATGTGTTTTTTGTTTTCAAATGTTATCAAGCAGAACTGTAAAGATAGGGGCATAAACCCAAAAGCCATTTCTAATTATTTGTATTATGTTTGATTTTTTTTCTTTTGTTTAACCCTGTTCATAACATTTAGTAAATATGTATATAGCAGAATCTGTAATTTGTGTTCATTTTAGTGATGTAAAGCCCCTTGCTGAGTAAGTATGTTTAATAAACTGGATTTTCCTGCAGGCACTGCTGAAGCATAGGGATGAGATTTGAGTTTGTGAACATGTGAAGTATAACCTGAACTTTACAGGTTTGTAGTTCGTTAATGGACTAAATGATCAGTTCACCTGGCCAATAACTTCCAGAAGTCATTAGTTTAGAGGCGGTATCAAGGCCTGGTATGGATTTTTAGGCACAAGTCGCACTGCACTTTCTGAATGGACCTGCAGCCTCCTGGGACCTGTGATGTGTTCCAGGAGATCAGGATATTGCAGATGGGGGGGGGGGGGGGCAGATTTCTACCCCAAATCCTGGGCTGTTCCTGAAGCCTGCACTGTTCTCTCAGGATGGGGGATAATAAGGGGGGAGGAACACAGAAAAAGGGAGAGAAAGGAAAAAAGAGAGCAAGAAAGAAAGTTAGAGGGAAAGATGGGGGAAAAACAAGGAATTAGGATAGAGAGAGATGAAAGGAGAACAAAGAGAAATAGTGGTAAATCCTAAAATGTACCATATGGGGTTTTAATACTTTACGAGTGGAAGGGACTCAGGAAGCGCTAAATGTCCGTGGGTAAGGGGCGCAAATTACTTGTCTTGCCCCAGGTGCTTTCAACCCACGCTATGAAAATAATTTTACTGTTAGGGGTCCCCACAACTTGGGAAATTTTATCAAGGGGTCACAGCACTAGAAGGTTGAGAACCACTGACCTAGGGTGATCTGAGCGGAAGTGCCAGGAAATAGGTACCTGCGCATTAAAAAAAAAACGTCCAAAAATGTAAGGGGAATAGAAAAAGCATGTGGGCGGGGCCTCCACGCCTGTGCATGCAGGGTAGCTCTCCTCTCATGTACGCCCTTATCAATGCCTGCGGCCAGGCAGGACCACATTTATGTGAAAGTCAACATTAAGGAATAACTATAGCTTAGAGATGAGCCATACACTGTGTGCAGAAGTGCAATGTAAAGAGTCCCTCTGTAAAACATTCTGTCCCATGTTACTGCACACTTTTGCTGGATGAATGTTGCATTAGAAGGAAAACTTCAAAGCCCATGCTCTCTCCACCAGTCCAACATATCTCTGCCATCTTGCTCCCATTGACAGAATGGAGTCCCGTCGCGCACTAGCACAGATCTAATGCGTGCACATAATAAACATATTCACTCTCCTGCTGTGGTATACATGGGGTCTCTGTACTATGGTATTGGTCCCATATTTACTGTTTAGGGAACCGACTACTAGAGAGGGAGCCGGAGCACTGACCCCCTCGCCACCAGAGGACCTGTCACCTGAGCCTGGTACCGCTCCTTACTGTCTGGCTGCTATTCATTAATACCAGTTCATGGTTATCCGTGACATCTACTCTCCCACCTTCAGTGATGAATTTTGATTTTGTGAGTACTTGACAAGACTAAAATCAAGTGTCCCCGTCCCCATCTTAATTTATCCCACCCCAGCCGCAGCACACTGTTCTTGTCTCGGGGTCTGATGAGGAAGATTCAGCCATTCACAGTGAACAGCTGTGGCCTCCTCATCAGACCCTGAGACATGATTTGTCCAAATGCCGCATATGTGCTCAATGGAACAGAGGATAGGGTCAGTGGGACATAGGACGGGGTCAGTAGGACAGAGGATGAGATGGCACTGATGAAGCAGCACTGATGAGGAGGCAGTGATTGGCGGCAGTGATAATTAGTATACTGATGATCAGTGCCCTGATTATCAGTGCAGATGTCCCCTTTTACACTTGCCGGTTACCAGCTCTCCTCTCCTCTTGCTGTGACAGTGTGAGGAAAGGAATGCCAATAACTGGGAAGTGTGTTTAGATGACTGGACACAGCTGATCACGTGGTAAAGAGCCGCTGTGATTAGATTGTGATCTGCCTACAAGTGGTATTTCCTTTTTCAGGTGAAGTTCCACTTTAAATGGCTTTTTTTCATTGTAAATGTGACTCCTACTCCTAGCATATTATACAGGTGTGTCATGTGGAGGTTTCTGGCATTTCCCAAGCATACTATTAAGAAGAATTTAGAGTACTTTTTAATGTTGTGACAACCAATTCTGGTCTAGTGGATCAGTCATTCTTGACCGAGTCTTCAGGATCCACACATACAGATGGCTAAATGGTCCACCACTTACAATGACACCACTATTGGCTCCTTCTTCCACAGTATGACATCTAAGCCACAGCGGGGATCAATCTGACTCACAAACGGTGCCCGTTTACGAGGATATTTTCAGTACATATAGGTAAACCTTCTTATAGGCTTAGCTATATGTAAAAATGTCTTGGGGGAGTTTTCAACCAATTTAAGGCTCGGTTCACACTATGAACGGCATGTCACAGGTACCACACCGCATGTCATTTTGAATGGTCTTAAATCGCATCACATTGCACCAAAGAAGTACATGGACCATTTTGGAGCCGCACCGTAACCAGTTTGCATGGTCGTTTTGTACCATCCAGTCCGATCCAGGGCAGGCAAGTTCTCTGAAATTGCAACCTGCGTTTGGGGCATCATTAATTTGTATTGACACCTGCAGCAGATCGCAAGAGCAGTGCACTTTGCATGCGGTGCTGGAAACACGCAGGGATCGTGGGGTTTGTCGTAATGCATAAGTGTGAACCTAGCCTAAACCAATCATGAGTGAAATGCATCAGAGAGGTTGGAGTCAAGGCAGGGTGTGCAATGTGAACATTGGTTGCTGAATAAATCTCTTGTTGGATTTACTGGAGTGCAGCTGTTACATTTATGGACACTGCATTACTGATGCCCGTCAAGAGTTCCCTATTCCATGGAAGGGTGTAATTAGTCAAATAGTACCACACATTCACAATATAGTTGTTTTGCATGGATCCCTTGTGGGGAGGGGTATTCCATGAAAGTTGTGGATGGAAATTTTTTGGATGTCCCTGTTTTTTCCATTCTTTTTGTGTTGCGCAATGCTTATATTTTTTTTTTCTCCAGAATTAACAACTTCCATTAATTTTCCACTGTTTGTAGTTCCTCATGAAAGGAGCAGAGTAGGAAATACAGTGGAAAGCAGAGATAAGGTAAAGCATGAGAATCCAATAACAAAGGATGCTGGGCATATGTGTTGATAGTGCAGGACACTCCTAGCTTTTGTTATTTTTATTATTATATAGGATGTACAAAGTGACAACATTTTGCCCAGTGCTTTACAAAATAAAGGGGGACATACAATGCATACATGTGGTCATGGAGTACAAATATATAGAAAGGTCATATAAAAGGTGACAGCTGGGGGATGCATCTTCCATTTCACACCTTCCTCTCCGCAACTGCTGACCATGCATGGATAAAATTTCAGGTTTGATCAGATCAACAAGATTGAATCTGTGACATGCAAGGACCTCCCTAAATCAAATGACATCAAGTCACACAGATCCCCAGACTACGGACAAAATTGGTTCAACCAAAAGATACAGATTTGAAACATAATTAAAATGTGGTGAGCATTGTAGAAACAACCCCACCTCCTGGAAGGAAATAGGCTATTAGCCTGGATGCAGTTCACATTTTCCTTGTGACTCTGAACATTTAAATTGAACTTGCAAGCTTAATCAAAATCACATTTTCCTGCAAAGATGATTATTCATCATTTTATTCAGGCTACTTGGCTTAAGTTAGCACCAGAGTGGAATGCTAACACAGTGGAATGGTCCTCAGCACTGTAAATAATTTACTGGACCCTATAAAGGGACAGCACTGGAAAATAAACTGGACAGTTTAGATTGTGGGAGAAAGAACTGAGACTGAGACTATTTAATGAATAAATAGCTCCACCTGCTGGCCAACTACTATAAGAACCATAAAGAAGAGTGGGGTGTTTTCAGCGCCAATAATATATATTAAAGTAAAATAAAATATATTTCTCTCCTCAAGAGAAATAATACTACGTGGTGCAGAGATGCAAGTTAAACGTAGTGTTCAGCTGCTCCTCAGTGTAGACAGTGGTGTGCTGTAAATAGTGGATAGAAAGCGTGAATGAGGGCGCTAGAAAGTGTAATGGCTTAACTAATAGGTTAAGCAAAAAAAACAATTAAGGGTGTGAGTGAATGCATCAAGTGGATGCCTAATTAGCAACATTACATGTCGACAATAACAATGGTGCAAAAGAACAAACAATTGAACTTCAATAGCTGGGTGACCAAAATAACTATGTGAACAAAAATAGTATAATATAATAATGTTAATAGATGTTGGGTGATGATGAAAACCTTCTAATCATTTGCTTGCTAGGAAGGTGATTAGATCAATACACTCATTTGACAGTAAGTAGTGTGTCTCACAAAAATATATATAAATAGTCCAATGCAATAACTGAGATGCAGATAGGTAGGCAGGAATGCAGGGTATCTGGTCACAGATGTGCTTGTTACACCTTCACCATGGAAATTCTTAATGTCACCAAAAAGTGCTGGAGAGCTGTATTGCGCTTACCACAAGTAGAGACCTCTTAGTTAAAAGCAGGTCATATGAGCTGAACAGGATAAATGCCTGTTTCACTGGGGGCATATGCTGGATTCAGATGCAGTAGAATCTTGGAACCATGGAACTCATAATGAAACAGAGAAAGTATGGGGAAAGCCCATAGTGCATTAACTTTATTAAAAAATTAAAATTCACAAACAGCCGGGTGGCCTCTTACTTTGTGGCGTGCCTGCCTGGCACTGGGACTGACAGCGTGTTAATTTGTCTCTCAACGGGAACCCGCTTGTTGCACACAGTGCAACCCGATGGATGCTGTATTTGATGGTGTCTCAGACAGGAACAGGGCACTAGAGGATCAGCTGGGTACATAAAAAGCCAGATCTCACCTCCGACATATGTTTCGTATCTTCGTACGTCATCAGGGGGGCTATAAGAACCATGCAGATAAAAGCCCAGCAAAATGATTATTATTATACAGGATTAATATAGCGCCAACAGTTTGTCAGGGAAGACAGTCACAATACAATTCAATACAGGAGGGATCAGAGGGCCCTGCTCGTTCGAGCTTACAATCTAGAAGGGAGGGTCAAGTGGAACAAAGGCGTTTTTCTACGATTATGTCTAATCTGAGATACTCTGCAGAAATCATTTGGAGTCTAAAGGCATTCGCCTCAATATTACCAGTTGCACCAAAAAAGCTCTAAGGAATGAGCAACTGCTAAGAATCAATCGACGATCGACAGTCAAAAATTACACGCATTTACCCCAACCTAAGCACATATCATGCGCTTTGGTCAATACAAGATCGGCAGTAAAACACCGACAATAAATCCATGATTTCATTCTACAAAACGATTTAGACTGCCTCTTTATCACAGAAAGCTGGCTCACAGCCAACTAACACCATTCTAGGAGAATTGGTGCCAGAGAATTATCGCATTCTAACAGAAAACAGAGTGGGGCAAAGAGAAGGAGGCCTGCCGGTGAAACACAAGACTCACCTCTCGATCACTAAACCAGGCCTTCAGTACTCGCTTCCATTCATGGAAACCCTCACTCTGCAACGACAAACAAATCCCCAGGAGACCATCCATATTCTACTCTGCTATAGACCACCAGGTCCAAAAACGCACCTGCTCATGTCATTGACAGAGTTTATCTCCACCTATACACCAAACACCTCCTGCTGCTCTGGGATTTTAACCTCTGGGCCAACTCCTCACAGGACCCCTTTGCTGATGCCTGCATTGACCATTTGGAAGGATTAGGTCTGCAGCAACTAGTATGTGGGCCCACACATGCTTCAGGTCATACGCTCAATCTCATTTTCAGACAAGATCTGGAAATCAACATTCTGGAAAATGAGCCGCAACCATGGACAGATCACCATGCCATTAAATTCACAATCAACATAAATGCCCCCTAAAAAAAAACCTGTAAAACCGGTGACAACACACTGGGCTAGATCTCCATTCAGAACTCTTCAAAACTACATTAGGGAACAAAATAAAAACAATCAAACTACATCAAACAGCCAAACGCCAAAACGCACAACGTGCATCCGGAAAAACAACTCCAGCTGGTTTAACGACCAGCTGTCATTGCTAAAGCAAGAGCGCAGAAGAGCTGAAGCAGCCTGGAAAAGAAGCTCTTCAGAGGAAAACCTCTCTATTTATAAGATAATAACTAAAAAATAACATAAAGAAACCTTTATTGCCCAAAATTTTTTTTTTTTTCAAATATTATCACCAATGCCCTAAACTGCCCCCGTAAACTCTTCAATCTAGTCACCAAGACCATGAACCCAGTCTGTCTAGAAGCCCCTAATTCTGAATCACAAGAATTTTGCAACTAATTATCGGATTATTTCATCAACAAAATTGAAAGAATCTGTAAAATTATTCAGCAAAATACAACCTCCACCTACCTCCCCATAAATCACAAACCTAATACCCACATAATTCCACCGCAATCACCTAACTTCACTCTAAAACCCATTTCCATCGATGCCACTAAAAATCTGCGAAATAGCACAGCGCCCAATGATATCCCGACAAAACTGCTGAAAGAATGTGCCGATATTTTGGCACCAGCTATCATGCAGCTCGTAAACCAGTCATTCAAGGAGGGCTTGGTGCCACCCTTGCTAAAACGAGGTATAATCAAATCAATTCTAAAAAAAAAACACTCCCATAACAGGACTAAATGCCTTCTCAAAGGTAATGGAGAAAGAAGTTGTACATCAGCTACAACATCACTTAGACACCCATAAATTACTTGACCCATTCCAATCCGGTTTCCGTCCTGGTCACGGGACAGAAACAGCACTGCTCAAAATAAGGGAAGACGCTCTAGAGGCCGCAGACGAAGGAGAATCTTGTCTTCTAGTACTGCTGGACCCAAGAGCAGTGTTTTATACGGTAGACCACGAATTATTGCTGACATGGCTAGTTGAAGTAGCCGGAGTTGCGGAATGTGATTTATCGAGGGTCTCCTCCTTGGAAAACCGATCACAAATAGTGAAATTGGGCCCTTTCACTTCTGAAAAACGCACGGTGGCATGCAGAGTCCCCCAGGGATCCCCTCTGTCGCCTGTTCTGTTCAATATCTATCTCCGCCCTCTTTTTGAAATCATCAGCAACCAGAAGTTACTTTACCACTCTTATGCAGACGACACACAACTATATTTTCTCATTTGCAACAATAAGGATCATTATCTCGGACTAGAGAAATGCCTTTATTTGATAGAAAATTGGATGACTAAGAGTTATCTTAAACTCAATGGCTCAAAAACAGAACTTCTCCTGTTTCAGGCCAATCGAAAGATTCATCCCGCAATAACATAGACGCCCCTGCCTAATCTGGGTCAAACCATCACCCCTAGCACCAAAATCAAAAGTCTCTGAGTCATCTTCGACACCAACATGACAATGGATGCACAAATAGGGTCAGTAGTCAGCGAATCTTACTATCTGCGGCGCCTACTACCCAGACTCGCTCCCTTTATACCAAAAAAAAGACATTCGTGGTGGGAACAATTATCAACTCCAGACTTGACTATGCAAATGCCCTCTACCTCGGACTCCCAAATAACCAAATCACTCGTCTGCAAGTCGTTCAAAATACGGCCGCTTGACTTGTGACTGGGAAAAAAACATGGGAATCAATCTCACCTTTACTGAGATCCCTTCATTGGTTGCCTGTAAAAGACAGAATCACTTTCAAGCCACTGTCCAAGCTTACAACACCAATCGCATTCTGCGATCCACCAATCAAAATGTACTGAAGAGAGAACCGCCGCTCCACACAGGTGCTCTTCAGTGGTGGGTGAAGTTCAAAACCCAAATGGGTGCAGGCAATGCGCAATGCAATGTAGGAAGAAGAGGATGGACAGCCGCACTCCAATAAGATGAAAAAATGTAAAAAATAGTGCCTTATATTCCAATTAAAATGTAACTACAACAGCAACAAAAAAAGCAAACAGTGGGGTAACAAAGCTGACGCGTTTCACAAATCGACAACCGATGCTTAGTCATAGATCAAAATGTACTCCAGATACCCAAAACCAGATACAAGTCCAAATGAGAATGAAGATTTGCGGTCCAAGGACCCAGACTTTGGAACACTACCAACCAGCATCCGGTTGGAGGTAAACCATCTGGCCTTCAGGAGAAAGATTAAGACCCATCTCTTCTGAGGGCCCAGGGAATGGATACCAAGTGCCCAGAGGCGATTCAGTTTGCATGTGTTGCGCTATACAAGTTTCTCACTCACTCAAAGGGTAGTTAGCTGTGGGGGATGATCAGATGGACTCAAATGAAAATACAGTTGTTAGGTGTGGGAAGGATAGGCTTCTCTGAAGAGGAGGGTTTTCAGGGAACCTCTAAAAGCTAATAGAGAAGGAGATAGACAGATTGGGGTAGAGAATTTCATAGGCTTGGAGAGGCTCTGAAGAAGTCCTAGGCCCCATACACACGAGCAGAAAGATTTGTTCAAATCGGTCGGACAGACCGATTTGAACAAATCTGTCTGCTGGGGACGTATTGGTTTGATCGTGTACACACGATCAAACCAAAATCCCCGCCGGCAGACGGCGCGCTGACGTGGCGGTGACGTTGACGCCGTCACGTCACCGCACCAGGAAGTAAAACACTTCCGCGCATGTGTCAAAACTGATCGACGTGTGTGCGAGAAGACATGTCTGTTGGTTAGCGTACTAACCAGCAGACATGTCGGGCGGACGGGTTCCCAGCAGACAGATTTGAAAGCATGCTTTCAAATCTGTCGGCTGGCCAAATCCGTTGGCTCGCCCGTACACACGACTGAATCTGTCTGCTGGGACGGTCGAGCCGACCGTTTCCAGCAGATAGATTTGATCGTGTGTACGCGGCCCTAGCATGGGAGCAGGTGATGAGAGAGTTAGAGAGTAGGAGGTCTTGAGAAGAACGAAGAGAACGATTAGGTTGGTATTTAGAGACTAGGTCAGTGATGTAGCTGGGGCAGAGTTGTGGATGGCTTTGTAGGTGTTAGTACTTTGAATTTAATTCATTGGGTGAGCGGAAGCCAGTGGAGGGATTGACAGAGAGGAGTAGCAGAGACAGAGTGGTTGGTAAGGTGGATGAGTCTGGCAGCAGCATTCATGATGGACTGAAGGGGGGTTAGGGTATGCAGAGGTAAGCCAATAAGGAGGGAGTTGCAGTAATCGAGGCGAGAGATGACCAGGGAGTGAATTAAGAGTTTTGCGGTGTCATTGATTAGAAAGGGATGTATTTTGGAGATGTTGCGGGGGTTGAGGCGGCAAGATTTGGACAGTGATAGAACGTGAGGCTTAAATGACAGTTCAGAGTCCAGGACTACTCCTAGGACCTTGGCATGTGGGGATGGGCTGATAGATGTGCCATCAATTTTGACAGAGAGATCAGGGGAAGAGGCACGTGGGGGAGGAAAAATGATAAGTTCAGTTTTGGATAGATTGAGTTTGAGGAAGTGGTGTGACATCCAAACTGATATATCTGATAGTAAATTAGTGATACGTGTGGAGAATGAAGGAGTGGGTTGAGGGGCAGAGAAGTAGATTTGAGTGTCATCAGCGTAAAGGTGGTATTGGAAGCCGTGGGAGGCCATCAGCTGACCCAGGGAGGAGGTGTAGATTGAAAACAGGAGAGGTCCAAGAACAGAACCTTGGAGGATCCCAACAGAGAATGGAAGAGGAGAGAAGGAAGTAGAAAAATTTGTCATTTTTGAACAACATAGTACTATTCAGTACATCTGCAATAAAAGTATTTGCATTGTATTTACGAAAAAAAAAAAAAAATAGATATGCTACTTGAAGTCTTCTTCACAATTCCTTGGAGTGCCTTGAAAAAGTATTCATACCCCTTGAAATGTTCCACATTTTGTCACGTTACAACCAAAATGTAAATGTATATTATTGGAATTTTATGTGATAGACCAACACAAAGTGGCACATCATTTTGAAGTGGAAGGAAAATAATAAATGGTTTTCAACATTTTTTACAAATAAGTATCTAAAAAGTGTGGGGTGCATTTGTATTCAGCCCCCCTGAGTCAATACTTTGTAGAACCACCTTTCACTGCAATTACAGCTGCAAGTATTTTTTGGGAATGCTTAGTATGGGTCTATATTCATTTTAGTTGTTGATTTACAAGAAACTTAGTAATAGTTTTATGTTGGTGTATAAGTAATTACTTATATTAATATACAACATGTTTAATGCATAAGACATCTGCTTCATCATGCTGTGGAGAGCTGGGAACCTTTGATCTTTTCTTTTGGGGGCGTGCGCGCATCCGCCGCGTCACTGGGCACCTAATGCTCGTGCCCGACGGCCGCGATGTCTGCCAGGTATCTGCAATTGCCCAGTAACTGAGCAGGATCGTGGATCTCTGTGTAAACACAGAGATCCACGTCCTGTCAGGGAGAGGAGACCCATGGTGTGTGCCTTGTACATAGGGACACCGATCGGTTAACTCCCCCAGTCAGTCCCCTCCTCCAACAGTTAGAATACCTCCCTAGGGTACACATTTAACCCCCTTAATCGCCCCCTAGTGTTAACCCATTCCCTGCCAGTCACATTTACACAGTATCAGTGCATATTCATAGCACTGTTTACTGTATAAATGTGAATGGTCCCAAAATAGTGTCAAAAGTGTCCGATATGTCCGCCACAATATCGCAGTCATGATAAAAATCACTGATCGCCGCCATTACTAGTAAAAAGATGCTATAAATCTATCCCCTATTTTGTAGCCGCTATAATTGTTGTGCAAACTAATCAATATACAGTGCCTTGCGAAAGTATTCAGCCCCCTTGAACTTTGCGAACTTTTGCCACATTTCAGGCTTCAAACAAAGATATAAAACTATCATTTTTTTGTGAAGAATCAACGACAAGTGGGACACAATCATGAAGTGGAACGAAATTTATTGGATATTTCAAACTTTAACAAATAAAAAAACTGAAAAATTGGGCATGCAAAATTATTCAGCCCCTTTACTTTCAGTGCAGCAAACTCTCTCCAGAAGTTCAGTGAGGATCTCTGAATGATCCAATGTTGACATAAATGAATAATGATGATAAATAGAATCCACCTGTGTGTAATAAAGTCTCCGTATAAATGCACCTGCACTGTGATAGTCTCAGAGGTTCGTTTAAAGCGCAGAGAGCATCATGAAGAACAAGGAACACACCAGGCAGGTCCGAGATACTGTTGTGGAGAAGTTTAAAGCGGGATTTGGATGCAAAAAGATTTCCCAAGATTTAAACATCCCAAGGAGCACTGTGCAAGCGATAATATTGAAATGGAAGGAGTATCAGACCACTGCAAATCTACAAAGACCTGGCCGTCCCTCTAAACTTTCAGCTCATACAAGGAAAAGACTGATCAGAGATGCAGCCAAGAGGCCCATGATCACTCTGGATGAACTGCAGAGATCTACAGCTGAGGTGGGAGACTCTGTCCATAGGACAACAATCAGTCGTATACTGCACAAATCTGGCCTTTATGGAAGAGTGGCAAGAAGAAAGCCATTTCTTAAAGATATCCATAAAAAGTGTCATTTAAAGTTTGCCACAAGCCACCTGGGAGACACACCAAACACGTGGAAGAAGGTGCTCTGGTCAGGTGAAACCAAAAATCTAACTTTTTGGCAACAATGCAAAACGTTATGTTTGGCGTAAAAGCAACAAAGCTCATCACCCTGAACACACCATCCCCACTGTGAAACATGGTGGTGGCAGCATCATGGTTTGGGCCTGCTTTTCTTCAGCAAGGACAGGGAAGATGGTTAAAATTGATGGGAAGACGGATGGAGCCAAATACAGGACCATTCTGGAAGAAAACCTGATGGAGTCTGCAAAAGACCCGAGACTGGGACAGAGATTTGTCTTCCAACAAGACAATGATGAATGAATGAATGAATGAATGAAAACTTGTATAGCGCGGCACATGCGAACTGAATCGCCTCTGGGCGCTTGTTGTTCCTGTCTCCTTTGATATCAAAAGAGAAAAGTCTTGACCTTTTTCCTAAATGCTAGGTGGTTCTCCTCCAACCGGATGCTGGTTGGTAAAGCATTCCATAGTCTTGGACCTTGGATCGCGAATCTTCTTTCTCCTTTGGACTGGAAGTTGGCTTTTGGAACCTGGAGTAGGTTCTGATTCGTGGATCGCAAAACACGATTGGGATTATGCGCTTTTATTATTTCGCATAAATAAAGGGGGGCATTCCCATGGACACATCTATGCGTAAGACAGAGAGCTTTAAAGGCAATTCTGTCTTTGACTGGCAGCCAATGAAGGGCTCTCAGTGAAGGTGAGATGGATTCCCAGGGTTTTTTCCCAGTCACAAGTCTGGCGGCCGTATTCTGAACGACTTGCAGACGAGCGATTTGGTACTTGGGAAGGCCGAGGTAAAGGGCATTTGCGTAATCCAGCCTGGAGTTTACAATTGCTCCCACCACGACCGCTAAGTCTTCTTTAGGGATGAACGGAGTGAGTCTGCGTAGTAGGCGCAGTAGATGGTGAGATCCGCTGACTACTGACCCTATTTGTGCGTCCATTGTCATAAAGGAGTCAAAAATGACCCCTAGGCTTTTGACTTTGGCGCTAGGGGTGATGAGCTTGCCCAAAATAGGCGGGGGGGTCCACTCTGTTGAAAGTTGATTCCTGCGCTTGGCGTGAAACAGAAGAAGTTCTGTTTTCGCTCCATTGAGTTTAAGATAACTCTTTGTCATCCAGTCCTCTATCAAAGAGAGGCATGTCTCTAGATTGAGGTGGTGATCCTGACTGTTGCAGATGCGGAAATACAGTTGCGTGTCATCTGCATATGAGTGGTAGAGCAGTTTTTGGCTGCTGATAATCTCAAAAAGAGGACGAAGATATATGTTAAACAGCACTGGTGACAGAGGCGATCCTTGAGGGACTCCGCATGTTACTGTGCGTTTTTCAGACGTAAAAGGTCCTAACTTCACTGTTTGCGATCGGTTTTCCAGAAAAGAGGAGAACCAAGATAAATCGCCTTCTGCGACTCTGGCTACTTCAGTGAGCCGAGTCAGTAACAGTTTGTGGTCGACAGTGTCGAAAGCGGCACTTAGGTCCAACAGAACTAGAAGACAAGATTCTCCTTCGTCCGCGGCCTTGAGAACATCGTCCCATACTTTCAGCAATGCTGTTTCCGTCCCGTGTCCGGGACGGAAGCCTGATTGCAATGGATCAAGTAGCTTGTAGGTATCCAGATGCTGTTGCAGCTGTTGTACCACTACTTTTTCCATTATTTTAGAGAGTACGTTGAGGCTTGTTATGGGACGGCGATGGAGTGGGTCCTTGGGGTCCAGGGAGGGGTTCTTCATGATGGGTAGGATTATACCCTCTTTCAACTGTGAGGGCACTATGCCCTCCAAGAAAGACTGGTTGATAAACTGCGTGATGGGAGGAGCCAGGATGTAGGCGCATTCCTTCAGCAGTTTTGTGGGGATAATGTCATTAGGCGCTGTGCCATTACGCAGAGTACAAATGACATTATTAGTGGTCTGGATGGAGATGGGTTCAAGGGTAAACTTACCTGATATAGGAGAATTACTATTGGTGCTGTGAGGGAGGCTGCAGGGGGGCCGAGGGGGGAGTTGTTTTGCTGAATGCTTTCACGGATTGCCTCGATTTTATTAACGAAATAATCCGATAGTTCATTGCAAAATTCTTGTGTGTCCGAACTGGGGGCTTCAATGCAACTTGGTTTCATGGTCTGGGTGACCATCTTGAAGAGTTCGCGGGGGCGGTTTAGGGCACCGTTGATAGCCTCCGAAAAATACTTTTTCTTGGCTTGGAAAATTCCTTTGTGGTATTTTCTTGTGGTCGCCTTGTAGATGGATAGGTTTAGCTCTGAAGAACATCTTTTCCAGGCAGATTCTGCCCTTCTGCGTTCTTGCTTCAGTAACGACAGCTGGTTGTTGAACCAGCTGCGGTTGTTTTTCCGAATGCGGGTTCTTCGTTTCGGCGCTACCAAGTCGGCTGACTGTAGCATAGCCGAGTTTATGGCTTCCAATGTTTCAACGGCCGTTTGATGCGGCTGAGTTGTTTCTATTTTTTTTCTTAAAGTCGTTTTGAAGAGTTCCGAATGGAGCTTCTTCTGACATCTAGTCCAGTGTGTTGTCACTGGATTTGATGTTTTTGTTGCAGGGGGGATGGTGGAAATACTGAAAATAATTGCATGGTGGTCTGTCCATGGCAATTTTTCATTTTCCCAAATTTTTATTTCCAGCGCTTGTCTGAAAATAAGATCAAGTGTGTGACCTGAAGCATGTGTGGGCCCACATACTAGTTGCTGTAATCCTAATCCTTCCAGGTGGTTAATGCAGGCGTCGGCAATGGGGTCCTGTGAGGAGTTGGCCCAGAGATTGAAATCCCCGAGCAGCAAAAGATGTTTGCTGTTGAGGGTATAAGTGGAGAAGAAATCCGTCCATGATGGTAGCAGCTGCGATTTTGGGCCGGGTGGCCTATAGCAGAGCAGAATGTGGACGGTCTCCTTAGAACTTGATTGCAGTTGCAGAGTAAGGGTTTCCATGAATGGAAGAGGGTTTTGGCGGACTGGTTTGGTGATCGTAAGATGAGTCTTGAGGATCACCGCCAGGCCGCCTCCTCTTTGCCCTATTCTGTTTTCCGTTATGATACGGTAATTTTCTGGCACCAATTCTCCAAGAATGGTGTTACAGTCGGCTGTGAGCCAGCTCTCTGTAATAAAGAGACAGTCTAGATCCTTTTGTTGAATGAAGTCGCGAATTTCTAGTCGGTGTTTTACTGCCGATCTTGTGTTGATCAGAGCACATAATATGTGCCTGCGCTGGGGTAAATGACTGAAATGTCTGACCGTTGATCTGAGGTCGATTCTCAATAGTCGCTCAGTTCTTAGGGCCTTTTTGGTGATGGCTGGCAGTATTGCGGCGCATTGCCTCAAACTCCAAATGGTGTCGGCAGAATATTGCCGACCTGCCATGATAGCCAATGCACCGGGGGGGTGGGGGGGTTCAGGGGCCAAATGGGGAGAGGAATTGGCTAATTCCTCTCCCTAGCTTGGTCCAGAGGAAGGCAAAAAAACCCTGGCGGGTCCAAAACATAAAGCAAAATCTACAATGGAATGGTTCACAAATAAACATATCCAGGTGTTAGAATGGCCAAATCAAAGTACAGAGCTGAAAACTGCTGTTCACAAACGCTCTCCATCCAACCTCACTGAGCTTGAGCGGTTTTGCAAGGAGGAATGGGCAAAACTCTCTCGATGTGCAAAACTGATAGAGACATACCCCAAGCGACTTACAGCTGTAATCGCAGCAAAAGGTGGCGCTACAAAGTATTAACTTAAGGGGGCTGAATAATTTTGCACGCCCAATTTTTCAGTTTTTTATTTGTTAAAAAAGTTTGAAATATCCAATAAATTTTGTTCCACTTCATGATTGTGTCCCACTTGTTGATTCTTCACAAAAAAATGGAGTTACTTACCGGTAACGTCCTTTTCCAGGAGTCTTTCAGGACAGCACCTTAGAGAGATCCCGGCTCCTCCCCTTCTAGGAAACACCGCCTTCTTCAGATCTTTAAAGCCTCATCCTCCCACTGGCCCTTCAGTTCTTACAGAGTACCTCCGGCCAACTGGGGAGACACAAGACAACGTTATACAAGAATACTTTATCTTACCTGACGTCCTCATGTGATGAGTCTTCCAATCTTCAAACCCTGGGTGGGTAGCGGTGCTGTCCTGAAAGACTCCTGGAAAAGGACGTTACCGGTAAGTAACTCCATTTTTCCCTAGTTCGTCTTTCAGGACAGCACCTTAGAGAGGATAAGCGAGTACCTTACCTTAGGGTGGGACTACTGCCTGTAGCACCTTACGACCAAAGGCTTGGTCCTGTGCTGACAGCAGGTCTAGTCTGTAGTGCTTTACGAAGGTAGCAAAACTCGACCATGTCGCTGCTCTGCAGATCTGCTCTGGAGAAGCACCAGCCCATTCCGCCTGTGAAGTCGCCACTGCTCTAGTAGAATGTGCCCTGATTCCCACTGGAGGTTCCATCCCCTTTAACACATAAGCTTGACTAATAGCTGCTCTAATCCAGCCCGCTATAGTACGCCTGGAGGCTCTAGAACCCTTTCTAGCCCCTGAAAATAAAACAAAAAAGGAATCAGATTTTCTAAACTGTTTGGTGCATTCCAAATATTGAAGGACGCACCTCCTTACATCTAGGTTGTGAAAAATAAATTATTTTTCCCTCACCGGGTTTGAACAAAATGTTGGCAGAATAATTTCCTGGCCTCTGTGAAACCTCGAGGCCACCTTTGGCAAAAAGGCCGGATCGGTCTTAAAAACAATACGATCCGGAAAAACTTGAAAAAAAGGAGTTTTAATTGAGAGGGCCTCGAGTTCACTTACTCGACGTGCCGTCGTAATCGCTACCAAAAATGCAGTTTTGAGAGTGATTAACTTCAAAGAGCATGACCCCAATGGTTCAAAAGGATCTCCCGTAAGGGCCTGCAAAACTAAGGAAAGATCCCATACGGGAAAAGGGGTCACACCAACTGGCCTCTGCCTACTCAAAGATTTAAAAAATCTTACTATCCAAGGATCCCCTGCTAGATTTTTCTCTAAAAATACACTCAGGGCTGACACCTGTCCCTTCAAGGTGCTGAGAGCCAATCCCTTATCTGCCCCCGCCTGTAGGAACTCTAGTACTGCTACGGAACTGTGTACACTAAAGGAGCTTTCAGAGCACCATGAATTGAATCGTCTCCACACTTCGTGGTAGATGGTTTGCGTTTCCTTTTTCCTACAATTTAGGAGGGTCGCAACCAAGCGATCTGAAAACCCTTTTCCCCTCAGCAACTCCTCCTCAGAAACCAGGCTGCAAGTTTCCACCTGTCCACGTGAGGGCAGCAGACTGGACCTTGAGTGAGAAGGTTGTCCCGAGCTGGTAGAAGCCATGGGGGCTCTACAGCCAAGTTCTTTAGGATTGAAAACCATGGTCTCCTGGGCCAATATGGGGCAATTAGAATTAAGGTTGTGTTCTCTTGTTGAAATTTCCTCAACACCGCAGGGATCAGAACCGGAGGGGGGAAGGCATAACACCTGAAATATTCCCATTTCTGAGCTAGTGCATCTATCCCTAAAGCTCTATCGTACCTGCTTAGAGAAAAGAACCTGTCCGCCTTGGCGTTCTGCCTGGAGGCAAAGAGGTCTACGCATGGCGGCCCCCATCTCTGGGCTATCATCCTGAAAACCTCCTGACTCAGTGACCAATCGCCCTCCCTCAGCGTTGTTCTGCTGAGGAAGTCTGCTAAGCAGTTCTGATCCCCCTTCAGATGTAAGGCCGACAGGGACAGGACATTGATCTCGGCCTATTTGAGAATGGTCTTTGTCAACAGCCAGAGGGAGCCGCACCTTGTGCCCCCCTGCCTGTTGATGTAAGCCACTGCCGACGAGTTGTCTGTTCGAACTCGAACGTGGTGACCCCGCAGATCCTTTTGGAATGAGACAAGGGCCAGTGACACTGCCCTCAATTCCCTCCAATTGGAGGACTTCGCTGTATCCACTGACGCCCAGGTGCCCTGTACCCAGCGGGAACCCAAATGTGCTCCCCAACCTGTGTTGCTGGCGTCGGTTGTGACCGTCCTGGATATGGGTAGGACCCACTCTAGGCCTTGAGACAGGTTTGCCCCCCTTCTCCACCACCAGAGGGACCTTTTGACTTGACTTGGGACAGAGACTAGGGAATCCAGTGACCCCAGGCTGCGGTCCCACACCTTCAAGATGAAGAGTTGAAGGGGACGGAAATGAAGGCCCGCCCACTGTACTGCTGGAAGGGTGGAGGTTAGCAACCCCAGGGCGGACATTGCCTTTCTTATAGAGACCTGGCCGCTGCCCTGCAGAAACAGCATGGCCTTGTCCACTTTTTGAACCTTCTCTGGAGGAAGGAAAACCTTTTGATCTGTCGAGTCCAACACAAAACCTAGGAAGGACACCCTCTGTGACGGAATTAGGTTGGATTTTTCTGGATTTATGAGCCAACCCAAGCTTTCCAGAATGTCTCTGGCTGACTGTAAGTCCCGATTCAATTGTTCCGGGGAGGGAGCGAACAATAGAAGGTCGTCCAGATATGCGACTATCAGGATTCCCCTGAGTCGCAGGAAGGCCAAGACCTCTGCCATTACCTTTGTGAATATGCGGGGGGAAGATGACAAGCCGAAAAGAAGGGCTCTGAATTGTAGGTGCAGTACCTGATCCCCGGTGTTTATTGCTAGCCTCAGTAACTTCTGATGTTCCTCCGCTATGGGGATATGTAGGTAAGCGTCCTTTAGGTCGATCGAAGCCATAAAGCAGTTTGGCGGGAGAAGGGCTTTTACAGAATGGATCGAATCCATTCTGAACCTCTTGTACCTGACCGAGGTATTTAAAGGTTTTAGGTTGAGGATAAGCCTGAACTTTCCCGACGGCTTGCGGACCACAAAGATGTGGGAGTAAAAACCCCCACCTATCTCCCTGGTCGGGACCTGGACAACCACCTGCTGCTCCTCCAATTCCTGAAGTGAGGAGAGGAGGGCACAAGACTTTTCCACACACTTCGGAAGGTTGGTAATTAACAGTCTGAGGGGGGGAGGGGTTGAGAATTCTAGCCTGTAACCCCTTCGGATGATCTCCAAGATATATTTGTTGGAGGTAATCATCTCCCACTGTGGGAGGAAGACCCCCAATCTTCCCCCCCACTGTTTTGGAGTCAATTGGTCTTTTTGGGGGGTTCAGGAGGGCGAAAAATTGCTCCCCCTCGACCCTTCCCCTTCTGTCCCCAACCTTTCTTCTGGGAACCTGACCTGGGTGTCTCTGATTTCCCACGAAATCGAAACCTCTTTTTTGGCTGTTCCCCAAACTTCTTTTTAACGGGGAACGCCTTCTTTTTGTCGGCGGTCCAGTCTAGGACTGCTTCCAGACCAGGACCAAACAACAAATCCCCCGTAAGCGGGATACCACAAAGATTTACTTTGGACGCACTGTCCCCTTGCCACGTTTTGAGCCACAAGGCCCTTCTGGCTGAGTTGCACAATGCTGCAGACCTTGCGGACATATGGATAGACTCCGCTGAGGCGTCAGCCAAGAAAGCTACCCCCTTCAGTAGCATGGGGAAAGAGAGGATTGTCTCCTTTGCTGTACCTGCCTCTATATGGGATTTAATCTGAGTCAGCCAGTACTCCAAGTTGCGGGCTACCACTGTAGCCGCCATTGCTGGCCTAAGATTACCCTGGGAGGAATCCCAGGTTTTCTTTAACAGGGAATCCATCCTCTTATCCATGGGATCAGAGAGTACCCCCATGTCCTCAAAGGCCAGGTCTGTATGTCTAGAAACTTGGGAAAAAGCCGCGTCAAGTTTAGGCGTCTTATTCCAAACTAAGGTTTCTCCCTCCTCAAAAGGAAATCTTTTCAGCGCCTTTGAGAAAAAAGGTTTCCTTTCCGGATCCTGCCATTCTCTTTTGATGGCATCGACCAGAACTTCATGGACTGGGAAAACTTTCTTTTTCTGTTCCCCTAAGCCTCTGTACATTTGGTCGTGCAGGGACAGCGGCTTTCTCTCCTCCTGAATCCCTAGGGTGGTGTGGATAGCCCCTAAAAGCTCCTCAACCTCCTCTAGAGAGAGTTTGTAACGTGAGGGTTTAGTGGACTCCCCGTCCAACCCCTCTTCATCTGATTCTCCTTGAGAATCAGAGGGAGTGCTGCCTGCTTCTACCTCAATTTCCTCTGCCGACCCTACCGGTCTCTCTGCACCAATAGCGAGGGGTACCGGTGGATCAGGTGAAACCGCCTGTTGTACTGGGGGAGGGGTGCTCTGGGCCTGGGGCAACTGAAAATTAGCAAACAGAGTTATAAATGATTGGAAGGTGCTTGAAAGCTTCTCAACTGATGCCGCCAGATCTACCCCCTGTTCTGCTGCCTGCTCTCTCACTACCGCATGCATACACCCCCTACAGAGAGTCTTGTCCCAAGTCTCCCCTAACGTGGACCTGCAGACAGGGCACTTTCTCTTAGAGCCATGGAGCGATTTGCTTGTGTATTTCTGAAAGCAAACAGAAACAGAGAGCAGCAGTATTAGTCAGAACCCCCCAGCTAAATAAACAGGGATCACCAGGAGTGCCTAATCCCCAGGAATGACCACCACCAGGGACCCACTCCTCTCCTACCGACCACCTGGTAGGGAAAACACACCCGTGGAGCTAACAGGGGTTTTGTGAATCAGGGAACACCACCCCAGGGTTCCACTGACCTTTGCTTGGCTGGTGTCCTTCTCTCCGGGAGCAGTTTTAGTAGCCTCTGCCTCCGACATCTTCCCGCACGGTAACGGTGGCCTCTGGTCCCAAAAAATGCTGTCTCTACAGCTTAATAGGAGACCGCACCAGCCGAGTGCTGGTTCCGCCTTTCTAGGCCGCGTTCGGAACCGGAAGACGCGGCCTCGTGTGTCGGACCCGCCCCTACCGCCGGAACGGACATCACCCGCCATCTGACGCAGCCACTGAGTCTCCAGGCTGAAGGGGCAGTGGATTCAACACACAGCGCCACCCTAGGCGCGCGAAAGAGCGGACCTCCCAGCTGCCATCCTTTCCCCAAGGAGCGCTGAGATGCACAGCGCTATTACAGGTAAGCCAAACGCACTCGTTTCTACCTGGCACCAAATACAAACAAAAAGGGAGGACAACACCAGGCAACTCCCGGATCCTGCCCTTCTCTGAAATATCAGCCTTAGCCTCCCCAGCTAACAGCCCTGGTTCCACAGCAGTGTCTCCCCACCGGAGGAAACACCATAACTGAAGGGCCAGTGGGAGGATGAGGCTTTAAAGATCTGAAGAAGGCGGTGTTTCCTAGAAGGGGAGGAGCCGGGATCTCTCTAAGGTGCTGTCCTGAAAGACGAACTAGGGAAAATTACAGTTTTATATCTTTATGTTTGAAGCCTGAAATGTGGCAAAAGGTCGCAAAGTTTAAGGGGGCCGAATACTTTCGCAAGCCACTGTACGCTTATTGCAATTTTTTTAACCAAAAATATGTAGAAGAATGCGTTGCGGCTAAAACGGAGGAAAAAAATACATTCTTTCTGGCCCGCAGAGCTGCGGGGTCCTGCAGGGTCAGTTTCTTCTCAAGCTATGTTGGGGAGCAGGACATACGCTGCATACTCCCGCAACGTGACTAAGCCAGCTAACCCAGCGCCTCACTTTGGTAGGACCTGCTGCACCTCCTAGCTCCCTCGCCACCGCTAGTCTGCATACCACGTGCCTGTGTAACAGCCGGGCGGGAGCCGGGAGATAAACCAGAGCTGCACTGAAGCCAGGCATTGTTATTACTGGGACTGAAATATGAGTGCTGTGGTGGGGCTCTCTGATGGGGACCTAAATGCGGAGGGGTGGCTCTGATGAAGGACGTAAATGTGGAAGGGGCACTATAAGGGGGACACAATTGTGCAGGGGTCTCTGATGGGGACATTAATGTTTCTGGGGCCCTTTGATGGGGACATTAATGAAAAAATCCTGCCCTGCAGTCTCAATGTGAAAGCCTGTGGGCTTTTACGTTGAGGCGATGCGCTGGTGGGACCGCTCCAAAAGTTCTGCCAGCAGCATCTTTGGAGCAGTGTGTATACTGCCCCACCACTGCTCCTTTCCATTGAAAACAATGGGACTCCGCGGTAATACCGCCGGCAATGCTCCTCAGCGGAGGCGCATTGCCGGAGGTATTAAGCCTTTTTCGGACGCTAGCGGGGGTAAAAACCGCACCGCTAGCGCCTGAATACTGACGCAATTACGATGGTATATCGGCGCTAAACCGCCATCGCACCTCCCGGTGTGAAAGGGGCCTTAGAGTCAAAACAGTCTCTTAAATTGTCAATAATTGCAGTAAACTGACTCCTCTAGGTAAGCTAATCAGAAAAGTATTAAAGTGACTCAATTAGTCTCTGTGGATGAGGGCTCATAAGCCATCATGGATGTGAGCAAATTAGATAAAGACTACAGCAGAGGGGATTGGGAATGCACTTGTGACCTCTGATTAAAGCCAGCAGATAACTGGCTGATTTGGGTTGTAAAGTCTTGCATGACCATAGTAATAAACTCCAGCCAAAAAGGAAAGAGATCTAGTTATAAATGAAGGAGATAAAGAGGACTCTAAGGAAGAGAGACTGAGGCTCGGTTCACACTATAACATGCAGAATCTCACAGCGGGAGTCTGGTGCATCTCCATTCACTGTTTCAGGTCAGATTTCAGCCCAAATTTTGGGCTCCATTCAGACCTGAAATGGATAAAAAGATGCACAGGGCTCCTGTGCAATTCGCAAGGAAGATGTGTGAACTGGCTCCATAGAATAGAGAGAGCTGGGCACAATCAAATTGGATGGCGCAATCAAATTGGATGCGGGGAGACCAGCGTGAACCCAGCCTAAGAGCTGAGGGCAACAGATGTTGACACCTTCAGTAGGCATACTACAAGCAGCCCCAGAGATGTTAGATAGGGCACCCGGTACAGTGTGTCTAGAATGTGACATACTCACAAAAGCAGCTTTGCAGCAGAGCTACAGAAAATATATCCCATCCTCCTGTAGGCAGTGGTACAACCTGACAGTATCTGAGTTACTGCATCCCTCAATGGAGGAGAAAGAAAATGGCTTCAGCCGAGCCCCAAATTATCAATGTAGAACATATTGTTTTGTCATGCTTTAGCTGTCTCCTGTACATACATGGACAGAATGTAATTGTCTATGCTGACAATACAAATGTTTTATTTATTTATGTGAAAAAATGGTAATAGTTCGGGAGGAAAAAAATAAATAAATCTAT
The DNA here is from genome assembly GCA_029574335.1 of Rana kukunoris. Taxonomy (NCBI): domain Eukaryota; kingdom Metazoa; phylum Chordata; class Amphibia; order Anura; family Ranidae; genus Rana; species Rana kukunoris. The sequence goes on along the minus strand of CM056059.1, from coordinate 66,011,678 downwards.
CTATGGCAATTTTTTTCCCGGAGATCGCTGGTTTGTTGCTTTTTACACAAATACAACTGTTATTGCCAAGGATCATTTTACATTATTATTATTAGTAGACTTTAAGCCAGATTGTAAGCTGAAGAACTAAGATGAATAGCATTTGGGAACTATGCAACTGGATGGTACAGCATGTTTATATCGGACCTTTTTAGTATGTAATGTTTTAATGTTATGTAAAAGCATTTTCTTCAGTAAGTGCCGCTGTGCTGTGAAGGGGACCAAATATCCTTTACCAGAATGGATTGCTATATTCTCTGCAATACAAATAGAACACTGTGTGAACAAAAATGTGAACGCTGCTTTTATTTTACACTTATTCAAATTTTACCAACAAAATAAGTTATATACACATATCAATTTTATGACAATATGCTTGTCAATGATTTATTTAGCACCAAACAGATTTGCATCTAGACAAAATAAAAATGACCAGTTCTGGATCGTAAATGATTTTCGATCTTTTTTAACGTAACATGGTAATTCCATAGTCTTTGAGGACAGACAGACTCAGCCTGGGTCTAGTTCTATGGATTACAGAATGAAAAGTTCACAATTATTGCTTTGCAGAAAAAGGTTTAACTGGGCCATTCTGTCCATGCTGCGACAATTGCAATTTCATTTTATTAGTGTGCAGCTAAATTCATAAGTCAGAATGACATTCTACTGGGTTAAATTGTTCCTACAAAGTGAGGAACTCAAGAATACTGCACAAACTCAAAATACTTGTGCACATCTATGGGTAATGCCAATGCCAATTTGTTTTAGAAAATGCAAGTTCTCATTCCAAACCTATAGCATCACAATGTTTTTCCTCACTTAAAGGGGTGTTCCAGTCATTTTTTTATGTTTATTAAAAGTCAGCAGCTACAAAAAGTGTAGCTGCTGGCTTTTAATAAACATACACTCGCCTGTGCCACGTTCCAGCGACGCACCAGCTGGGGGTCCGCTCTGCTCCTCTCCGGCGTCTTCATGCTAAGGGCCCTTTCACACGTACGGACCGTATGTCCGCATTTTTTTATCCGTCCGTTTGCGGATAAAAACGGGACATACATGGGTCCCTATGTGATTACGGGTGTCAGCGGATGAACATCCGCTGACACCCGTAATTTGTCCGCCTACGCAAAGATCCGCATTTGCAGATGGAAGAAATCCTATTTTTCCTCCGTCTGCCGGATCGGATGAATACGGACATAAGGTCCGTGTTCATCCGATCCCCCGTAGGGGAGAGCGGAGGAAAGACAGGGCGGTCCCTGCACAGTGTGCAGAGACCGCCCTGTCAGCTCAGCGGGGATTTTACGGAGGATACCTGCTGAGCTTACGGACACACATGGAACGGATACTGATCTGCCCCGTGTGAAAGGGCCCTAAGTGTGGGCACCAGGCTGTGACAGCTTTCGGCTTCACGGCCGGGCACCCACTGGGCGTGCGCGAGCAGCTCTGCGCCATCCGATTGGACAGGCGATCACCTGGGACCTGTCACGTGTCCCAGGCGATCGCCTACAGGGAGGGGCTGCCAAAAGGCGATATGACTATTTGCCTTAGCAGCCCCTCGGCGGAAGTGGGACAGGAAGTCCCACTCCTCCTGAAGCCCCCACTCCCCCCTCAAAAAAATGACATGCCAAATGTGGCATGTAAGGGGACGAGGAGTGGATTAAGCGGAAGTCCCAGCTGGGGGTCCGCTCTGCTCCTCTCCGGCGTCTTCATGCTAAGGGCCCTTTCACACGTACGGACCGTATGTCCGCATTTTTTTATCCGTCCGTTTGCGGATAAAAACGGGACATACATGGGTCCCTATGTGATTACGGGTGTCAGCGGATGAACATCCGCTGACACCCGTAATTTGTCCGCCTACGCAAAGATCCGCATTTGCAGATGGAAGAAATCCTATTTTTCCTCCGTCTGCCGGATCGGATGAATACGGACATAAGGTCCGTGTTCATCCGATCCCCGTAGGGGAGAGCGGAGGAAAGACAGGGCGGTCCCTGCACAGTGTGCAGAGACCGCCCTGTCAGCTCAGCGGGGATTTTACGGAGGATACCTGCTGAGCTTACGGACACACATGGAACGGATACTGATCTGCCCCGTGTGAAAGGGCCCTAAGTGTGGGCACCAGGCTGTGACAGCTTTCGGCTTCACGGCCGGGCACCCACTGGGCGTGCGCGAGCAGCTCTGCGCCATCCGATTGGACAGGCGATCACCTGGGACCTGTCACGTGTCCCAGGCGATCGCCTACAGGGAGGGGCTGCCAAAAGGCGATATGACTATTTGCCTTAGCAGCCCCTCGGCGGAAGTGGGACAGGAAGTCCCACTCCTCCTGAAGCCCCCACTCCCCCCTCAAAAAAATGACATGCCAAATGTGGCATGTAAGGGGACGAGGAGTGGATTAAGCGGAAGTTCCACTTTTGGGTGGAAATCCGCTTTAACCACAATAGCAATACAAATGAAGACAGAAATCCCAAAGCTCTTCTAGGTATTACTAAGCAATAAAGTCGGAACATAAAAATTACATCTCTGGAACGTGCACCTTTTTTATATTCTTGTATTCAAGTTCCGTTAAAAAAAAAAAAAAAAAGGCATACAGATCTTGGGAAAGTAGCAGCCCGAGTAGAAAAGCTTGCCCTGCGCAAGCATGGTGCAGAGAATGACTCTGTGCTCTCTGTAAGCAGTGAATTAGAGCTTAAAGCGGAGCTCACCTTCTCCCCCCCCCTCCACTGCCACATTTGACACCTTTCAGATGGGGGAGCGGCTATCTGGTCTTGACAGGTGAAGTCATCTGGAAGTTCGGCCCCCTCTTCCTTTCCCCACTATCGAGCCATTCACAAAGTGCAATGCGCTTCACACATGCACAGTAGGGAGCCGGCTGTGAAGCCGCAATGCTTCACTACTGGTTTCCCCTACAAGAAATGATGGCAGCAGCAAATAGACTGGGGTGAAGACACTGTTGGATTTGTGGACAGGCAAGTGTCCTAATCTTAAAAGTCAGCAGTTACTGAATTTGTAGCTGCTGACTTCATTTTCTCTGAAGGAGCCTGGAGCCTCTCTTTAAGCTGTCCAATAAACAGGGGGTAAGAGTTTTGCTGATTACTTTACTATAGGTCTCACTTAGCAGGAGTCCTCTACAGAGACACCACTGCTTCCATACAAAGAACAATTGCCCTTCTCTGCAGCAAACTGGCAGGGGAACAGACTTTTCTATTTGGGCTGTGGCTGCTTTCTAAACAAAGCAAACCCTAAGGTCTCATGTACACAGGCTGCTCCTAAACCTCAGTTTAGGAGATTAAGGCGTTTTTTCCCCCCCCAAACTCAAATCAATAAAAGCCTGTGTGTCCATGTACACATAGGCTTTTACTGGAGTTTGAGCAACACAGCTTAGGGGCAGTAAACATCTCTTTGCTGAATGGAGAAAAATTGTGTTAAGGAGAGGACCGGTTTTGGGCAAAAATGCATGTAAACGCACCATCGGGCCTTCAGGAAGAAGCTTAAGACCAACCTCTTCTGAAGGATCAGGATGACGCCGGATGGAAAGCGCCTTGAGGCGATGTGTAGCGCTATACAAGTTATTCACTCACTCACTTCAATGCTAGCCCCATTTAGCCCTTGGGTGTTTATTAATTTCATTGGCCAGAGTACTTGCTATTGAAATAAACGACAAAACGTGGTACTGCTTTTTTAACTTGTTTAGCATTTTTCTGCTGCCAGGAGAGTTTGGTTTATAGAAAGCCAGCGTACATGTAGCCTAAGACTTTGCACATCTTTTAAATTAGATGTACTTTATATATTTTGTGAATTTAAACTAAAAGTTCAGTCTAAGTCTAAAAATCATATTTCAGCAATGGGTGATAAACTAAACATTTATGCCCCATGGACGCCAGTGCCAAGGAAGGTCCAAGATTGTGCAATGTTTCTGCTGGAGATCTAGGGACATAAAAGAAACCGCTGGTCATTCCACCAGCTTCTAATCCAAATTAAAAAATATTCGTTTGGTGAAGGACCAGCCCTTTAACTCAGAATAGACCTCAAGACTGAATAATGAGAAGAAGAAAAAAAAAATATTCACATGTTTACCAACTCAGACAAGGGAAGGGGCCCCTTAAAACAGGGACTTCCCCAAATTTCATAATGTAAAGTTTGCTCAATGAAACATGAGCGGACCACAAGTCGTACACTTAGTATCTACAGTAAGAAATACAGTAAATCCGTTAACAAATGTATCACATTCTACACGTGTGTACAAAAGAATCTGTGTACAAAATGTTTTAAAAAATATAAATACATATACATATTTTACATGTTCAGTTTGATAACAGCAATGATTGCTTGTCATTCAAGCAGCAATGAACTTATTGTCAAGTAACTGGGGTGAGTGTTCAAGTGACAGGTAACACTGTTCCTGACAAAACATAAGCTGTAGCAATTTGTCTTGTAAAGTGCAGACAGAAAGGTGACTGAGCTGTAGAGACTAAAGATGGAGGCACCTATGGTTTACTTTGTGTAAATTGTTCCAGGAGACAAATCTCATAAGGAATGCTTTACATCGTCCGTCTGCTGGAGAAGAAGATCTGCAAACGCTGCTTAGCCAAAGCATATGTACAAGTCACGATTATACAATAAAGTGCATTGGTTACTTTATAGCAGAAAATATGCTGCAAAATGGGAAGTAGGGATTCAGGCGTTTATCTTTTTAAGATAATTCAATTTTGTGTGTAATGAAAACATGATTTCTAAGCATTAGATTTCATTCACTGTTGAAGAAACCTGATACAATGTACAACACTATATGTTTCAAGTAACCTGAACATTTATCCAATAATAAATGGCCAAATAAAATAATCTAATCCATAGGTTTTGGTAAACTTAACCGGACTGCAGCGGAAGCCAAGGAGGGCATAGATTTGTTCCCCAATACCCTTTGATCATTTGGAACATTAGAAGACATTAGTCCAAGAGGTGCTAATTTGGGCATAGGCCTCCAAAACACATCTGAGCTAGAGGCCACTTCTGGTTGATCAACAGCCTGAAGAAAAGTCACATTAGCAGGAGGCTGCAGAAGATCCATCCCCACTTCAGTCATTGCTTCTTTATTAGCTGCATCTTCAAATACAACAATACCTGGCTCTTCACTATGCGTAATACTTTCCCGAATCTCTCCCTCATCTATTTGTAGAAAGAGAGGGCTAAGTGAAAGGTTATTTTCTTTTGGTTCAGACAATTCTTTTTTGAAAAATTCAAGGAAGGGAGAGGAATTTCCATCTGCAGATATGCCAAGACTTTCCTGGGATAGTGTGTCTGATGCTGGGAAGTCACAGCCCATTCCACTGTGGTCATTGTTTAACTGCTGATTCAAGAAAGCAATCTCATTCAAAAGAGATGAGAACGTTTCATCTTCTTGATCAGCCATAACATCTGATATCTCGCTGGGCTCCAAATCTGCTTCCTCTATAGCAGATGAAAGTTGTTTTAGTTCCAGCTCTAGTTCAGAGTCTCTGACATTCTCCAAGACATTATCCAAAGACGACTTTCCACTTTTCGAGGATACCTCGGCATTAACAATACTGACTTTGGCCAGGGGGAGATTCTCTGGAAGACTGGAGTAAGAATTCTGCGTTATATTCACACCACTGGAAGGTTTTTCTTCTGTGGTGACCACTAGATGGGATGTAGATGGTAATTGTTTTGTGGAGGACAGGTCTCTCTCTGCTTGATCCGACAAAAGATCACTAGCAGCAGTCTCCTTTGCCAACAGGGTGTTAACCTCAGTATCTGTGTCTGCCTTAGTTGCTGCAGTATGGAATCCCATGATGTCCCGGTACAGATCTGAAGAAGCTTCCTCAGCTAAGGATGTGACGTTGACAATCCTGGGCATCATGGACAGGTCATCATCATTTTCTAAGGAAACAAAAATTAAAAATAAAACACAACACGTTACAGAAAATACAGATTGATAAAAAAAAAAAAATACAGATAGGCCAGTCAGACGGCCAGTCAGACTAACATAATTTTTTTTTCATTTTACCTGAAAACTCCTTTCCTTGAAATACTTTACAGGACACAGGATGAAGTATAACTCCACCCAAAAGGAAATTGTACACTGTCAAACAAAGCCGTAAGGACAGCTCAGTAAAACTGGCTCCCAGCATGCCCCAGTAGCAAGCAATGACAGAAGTGGGTCACGAAAAAAGGGGGAGGGGCCTGTGCCCCGTAATGAATTCCAACAAAAGGTTTTTCAAAGGTATTTTGAATTGCCTGCAAATTTATTACCTTGGATTACAGTTCAGGACACAGGGCGTGTATTCATGGGTTATAAGCAGGATAGCTTCAGGTGTCTGTACACTGGAAAAACTTGTTAGGGTAGCCCCTAAAGCATGCTCATATAAATCCCACCCACACGGTTAGACTCAATTTTTATATGCAAGCAATGAGGAAGGGGAAGGGCCTGTGAGAGGTGGAAACAGAGGGGAGTGGCCTGTGTCCTTTACTGTACTCCATGAGAAGGAATTTACAGGCAAGCCAAAATTCCTTTTATCTTTATTGTACATTAAAATACACAGGGCTTGTATTGAAAGACCATGGAATATCCCAAAACAATAAAACTGAAGGGCATGGCAGCAACATAGCAAGCAGAACTGCCAACAGGCCCACAAAACAAAGTTAAGTAACCTGAAAAAACACTCAGAAGGCAACCTGTGGTTGCCAGGTAGACCCTGACAACATCTAAGCAGTAAAAAGAATTCCGCACTTTGGCCTAATATAACCCTAAAAGGCAGATAGCACAATACTCAAATACTAAGTAATAAAAAATAGAAAACCAAACAGTGTAGTGCTAATAAATTATTGATACCTCTCTTCTAAAGACCTCTTAAACTGAGGCTTTTTACAGACGATTTATCGCTAAAAATAGCACCTGCAAAGTGCTACACTCCAGTGTGAAAGCCTAAATGATTTCACACTGGAGCGGTGCGCTTGCGTCGGGATGTAAAAAAAAACAAAAGTCCTGCAAGCAGCATCTTTGGGGTGGTGGAGGAGCTTCTTCACTGCCCCTGCCTATTGGAATGCATGGGCAGCGCTGCCGAAGCAGTGGCGCCATTAACCCCTTTTTCGTCCGCTAGCGAGGGTTTAAAGTGCACAGCTAGCGGTCGAAAAGGCCTGCTAGAGCAACGCTAAAAACTGGCTCTCACCGCCCCAGTGTGAAAGTAGCCTGAAGCCTTGTACACACACACGGTTTTCTCAGCAAGAAAACTGCTGGCAGAGCTTTCTTGCAGAGTAAACTGTGCGTGTAGAAGAATACGTATCGCCCTAAACTGAGAAAAAAATATGTGTTTTTTTTTTTAAATTGGGATATTTATTATAGCAACAAGTAAAAAATACTGTATTTTTTTTCCAAAATTTACGCTTTTTTTTGTTTATAGCGCAAAAAATAAAAACCGCACAGGCGATCAAATACCACCAAAAGAAAGCTCTATTTGTGGGGAAAAAAGAACGTCAATTTTGTTTGGGAGCCACGTCGCACGACCGCGCAATTGTCTGGTAAAGCGACGCAGTGCCGGAAGCTGACATTTCACCTGGGCAGGAGGGGGTATATGTGCCCAGTAAGCAAGTGGTTAAAGAGGAAGTAAACCCTCTTTTTTTTTTCCTTAAAAAAAAAAAAACCCTGCAAGAAAAAGGCATAATGAGCTAGTATGCATATTTTTCCTGGGTACAGTTCCCCGAGGCAAAAAGCTGAGAAATGCCCAATCCTAAAGCTACAAATAAAAGCCCCAGTGCCTCTGCAGCAGCTAAAGAATGATAGGAGACAAATTGTTTTGATAAAAATGAAGACAGATCATGGGAGCTTTTATTAAAGGCTTAGCAAACCAGCGTTTTAAAGTGGTTCTAACGCTTGAATTTTTTTTTAGTTTCATGCATTTTATGCATTAATGTAAAAAAAAAAAAAAACTAACTGTGCAGCTCTCCCTCAGCACCCGCCTTATACTTACCTGAGCCGATCCCGCACTGTTCACAAGAGCAAAAGCTCTCCCATGTCTCTGCTTCCTCAATGGCTCAGACACAGCAGCTGGAGCAGCTCCCACTGCAGTGAATCACAGCCAGTGAGGACGGGGCAGGGCCGAGCCATGCTCTGTGTGTCTCTTAGGCCGCGTACACACGATCAGTTCAAGCCGATGAAAACGGACTGAGGTTCGTTAACATCGGTACAAGCCGATCGTGTGTAGGCCCCTTCGGTCAGTATTCCTTTGGTCGAAAAACAGAGGGCTTGCTTTAAAATTCAACCGATGGACGGCCAACCGATAGTTCAAAACCGATCGTTAGTCACACGCCCATCGGTTTAAAACCCGCGCATGCTCAGACTAAATGAGGGGACGGGAGCGCTCGTTCTTGTAAAACTCGCGTTCGTTTTTGAGATGGTACATTCTACATTTTTTAAATTAGTGTCTCGTTTATTGCAGCGCATTTATACGACCTGTAAAAGCACGGTGACTGAAAAGCGCGAATCGGCTCTAACGAAACTTTCACTAACACGCGGGAACACATAGCAGAAGCAGACTCAAGTATGGCGCCGAAGGCTTTGGCCTTCCCCTTTATACTGATGTTGTACGTGGTTTACGCGTCTGCGTTCTGACACGATCAGGACATGAACCAATGGTGTGTAGGCACATCAGTCCATCAGTCAGCTTCATCGGTGAACCGATGAAAACGGTCTGTTGTACCGTTTTCATCGGATGGACCGATCGTGTGTACAAGGCTGGACACACAGAGGCAGCTCAGGAGCGAGCAAACATGAGTGCATCCCAAGCAAGCAGCTTTCTGTGAGGGCACTCAGCATAGGGGAGGGGCCTAGAGCACTGCCAGAGGAACTGAGAAGAGGAGGACTGGGGCTACTCAGGGAGGTATAACAGGTTTATAGCAGTGAAACCTTTAAGTTCAGTAACAGATTCCCTTTCAGATTCCAGGCATACATTTTAAAGTGAAAGATCAGGCAAAAATTAACGAACTATAAGGCTGCATTCACACCTCAGCGTAGCGTTTTCGGTCGTTTTTTTCCGGAGTCTTGTTGCGCGTATTCACTCGTATTTGCGCGTTTGCATACAGCGTTGTCCAACATTTTTGAACTTCGTCGTTTTTTATTTTAACCAATAGGAAAAATGATCATCTCTTTCATTACTTGTTGCTATGTTTGTAGATTTTTTTATCTTCTGCCTGGGTGAAATGTTCTATTGACTAAAGCGACAAAACGCCCGTAGAAACGCTCATTGTCGCGCTAGAATCGATAGTTTCCATTACTTTCTATGGAAATACAAACGTTCTAAAACGCCCAAATGCGCCCAATAAAAAAGGGTCCGGAACTTGTTTGAGTTTCAAGCGTTCGGCGTCAGGCATTTTGGAGTGGAGATGTGAACCATCTCCATAGAGAATAATGTATTTTTTCCCCTCTGGCGTTTTATAGCTTCATGCTTCAGGGGACAAAACGCTCAGGTGTGAATGCAGCCTAAACCTGCTCTCTGTCACATTCTAAAGCTAATCTATCTAACCCTGTAAAGCAAAAATCGTTGTACTTAACAATTCTGCAGCTGATACGTTCCGATCTCTAGTGGTGGATGCTGTGTGCAGGAGAGGACGACAACAGCGGAGAAATATCAGGGAAGTGATATCACCCTTAGAGTTACTATGGGGCTTCTGTTGTTGGCTGCCTCTCCTGCACAAACCTATACACTGAAGCCACCCCCTCACTGACAGCCAATGCTGGGAACGGAGTGGAGTGGCTGCAGAAGTATAGCAACTTTTGCTTTACAATGTTAGATAGATTGGGTTTAGAATGTGACAGAGAGCAGCTTCAGTTAGTTTTTGCCCGAACTTCCACTTTAAAAACTGTTTAAAACCACACATTTCCTTGAAAACTTGAACCTAGGGGAAAAAAATAACCTGGGAGGATGCCACTTCTATTCATCTGAAAATGCTTGCTGCCCCTGCCAAGAAACTGACCTGAAATAAGCAAGCCAGCCATGTCAAAGTAAAGTCAAAACTCCTAAAATGCATACTTGTTCTGGGTCATTGACTCAAGCCCCGGAAACCACCGGAGCAGCATGATAGCTCGGGCACATTTTTTCAGAATGAAACACCAGCAATGGCAGTGCCCATACTTCCTCAGTACAGACTTTTTGCAAACAAGCCAGATGTAAGTTTTATATGAATGTTAGCTTCCACAGAGCATGGCAACAAGCAAGTAGACAACACAGATGAAAAAAATATGAAGGATATGGAAGACACAAAGGATACCATACCTGAATCGGAAGAAGATAATTCTATTGTAGAGATGGTGTGAGACACAGCAGACAAAGTGATGGGAATACTGGTATTACTAATTGCACCCTTCAGCTGTATTGTACCGGGAAGCTGAATCGCCACAGAAGCCATTCCTACACAAACACATCCAATGAAATATGTAAATAACCAGAAAATAAAAAGGTAATATATTGAAGTCTGATAAAATCAGAACAATGGGGTCAATTTACTAAAGGCAAATTGACTCTTCACTTTGCATGTTCAGTTGCACTCTGCCCCACAGCTTAGTAAATGAGGGGAAGCTCTGCAGACTTTAATCATGTGCAGGCGTGATTGGGTACTCTTTGCAAAGTAAGCTTCATCTCATTTAATAAGCTCTGGAGCAACTGCACAGTCTATTTGCCCTATAGTAAATCAACCCCAATGTATCAGGACACCCTTGCTGAAATGACACTAAAATATGACCATTCACCTTGCAATCTGAATATGCAATCTCTATTCAATAGCCTTTAGATTTACAGAAACTAGGGCTACTGGGTTCCCATGCAAACAAAGGGGGAAGCAAAGAGGATTGCAAAGAGGAAAACATGTTCCCTCAATTGTTTATATAAAAATTACAGGTGCCTTATAAAAAAAAAATATGCTGAACCTCAGAAAACAGCCATACATGCTTACATATTTTTACAATGGTAATTTCTATCAGGAGACATATGCGTATACTTGTGTGCTAACTGTAACACATGGTGGGCTGGTGTATAAAGCTGTGGTACACTGTTACAGGGCACACTCCAGCTGGGATCCATTTCTTTTAATATAGGGAGGGCAGTGCTAACATTCCAATAAATACGTTTAAGTAAGTTTAAAGAGGAGTTCCACCCTAAAAAACAACTTTTGTTTAATCCACTTCCCTCCCCCTTACATGCCACATTTGTAATTTTTTGGGGTGGGGGGGGGGAGGGGGGGCTTCAGTAGGAGTGGGACTTCCTGTCCCACTTCCTGCTTCCGCTGAGGGGCTGGTTAGGCGATTAAGCCTTAATCGCCATAACCAGACCCTCCCTGTAGGCGATGACATGGGACACGACAGGTCCCATGCAATCGCCTCTCCAATTAGCGGCGAGCCGTGCGCGCATGCGCACTGCGACTCGCGCATGCGCAGTGGGTGCCCGGCCTTGAAGCTGAAGGCTGTCACGGCTGGGTGCCCACAGTCGGGATGGAGACGCCGGCTGGGGAGGGGGGAGAGGAGCGGAGCCTCGGTCGGTGCGACGCTGGAAAGCAGGAGAAGGTAAGCGAGTGTTTATTAAAAGCCAGCAGCTACACTTTTTGTAGCTGCTGACTTTTAATAATCATAAAAATGGGCTGGAACACCCCTTTAAGATAAAGCTATAATATTCCCCTTTTTTTTCAACTGCGTGGCACTGAAAATACTTATTGGATACCAGCTTGATATTTTGATGCATTTCTGTATATATTGGCTTGGAATGTGGTTGCTGCTCATTGACACTGTTTTATGGGAATGCAAAGCTGTTGCCTATTTATTGTTTGTTTTTCTTGTTTTTGTATACCTACAAATCTTTGAATAATAATTAAAAAAAACCACTTGATTAAAATTGTAGTCATTCCCATTATCTGCTTTTTTTTCAAATATGCTGTGTTTGGTTTAGGAGCATTATTTTATATTTTCCATTTTTATGAAATGTAATTAAATTATACGTCATGCATTAAAAGATGGGATTAAACAAGACAAATTGATTTAAAGATGAATAACATAGTTCCTTCTACCTGTATGCAAAAAATAGTTTGTCTTGTGTAATTTTTTTCCCACAAATAGAGCTTTCTTTTGGTGGCATTTGATCAAATCTATGGTTTTTAATTTTTGCGCTATAAACAAAAAAACAGCAACAATTTTGAAAAAAAAAAAAAAAAAACTTTCAATATTTTTTACTTTTTTGCTATAATATCCCCCAATTTCTTTTTTTCCCCCATCAGTTTAGGCCAATATATATTCTTTTACATATTTTTGGTTTAAAAAAAAAAAAAAAACTATAGAAACGATTTTATGGCATTTTTATTATTATATATTTTTTCTTTTACTAGTAATGTCGATAAGCTGCGATTTTTAGCGGTACTGCGATGTACAGTTCTGACACTTTTTTGGGACCATTGATAATTATACAGCGATCAGTGCTATAACATTGCACTAATTACTGTGTAAATGTCACTGGCAGGGAAGGGGTTAACACTAGGGGGCGATCAAGGGGTTAAAGGTGTGTTCTAACTGTGAGGGGGTGGGAGTGACTAGGAGAGTAGACATATTGTATTTTCTACTTAGTAGGAACAAACTATATTTTTTCTCTTCCCGGACCGCACAGATTTGTGCGTTTACACACAAATCCTTGTGCTGGTGCTCGCGCATTGGCTGGCGGCGATTGTGCCCACACGCATCGGAAATTTCGCCTAGGGCAGCCATCCTACCACAGAATATCTGCGCGAGCCAGTCGAGAACCGGTTAAGTACTTTTTCTTCATCATCAATTACTTCCACCTCATATTTAGTTAAAGGAGACATATAGCCAAAGCTTGTCTGGTTGTACTTCTCCTGTGGATCACAGGCGTGCAGTTCGTTCTGCACTTTGGTGACCCGTTTTCTGCAGACAGATAGCTGAAGCCTGCTTTTGGCTGACGTCACAGAGCTGGGGAAAGATTGTGACCATATGGTTGGGATCTGCCCAGGACCCTGAGCCAACACCTGGCTCAGCCTCTCAGCGAGCCACTAAGGGCTGTGTATCCCTATAAAAGGATCACACGATCGATTACGGCGCCACAGTGAAGAGCGGGGAAGCTGTGTTTACACACAGCTCTTCCCGTTCTTCAGCTCCGGGCACCGATCGTGGAACTCCAACAGCGATTGGGTCTCGGAGCTTCGGACTGGGTCGCGGGCGCGCGCCCGCGACCCATGGCTGGGCACTAGCAGAGGACGTACCTGTACGTGCATGTGCCCAGCTGTGCCATTCTGCAGACGTAAATGTGCAGGAGGCGGTCCTTGAGCGGTTAAGCTGGACTATGCATCTAATTTCTGGGTCCTTCATGTTATATATATTTGGGACAATCATTTTAAAACGGGAAATGCTGTATATTGAAGTTACCTGTTGGCATCTGTGCCGGCCTCACATCAGCCGACACAAGTGTTGGTGGAATGCCAGCAACCTGTCCAACAATGGCTTCCTTCACTGCTGCCAGTTGTCCTGAAGAAGCCCTTGGTAAATTGGGTATAGGTATGACAGCTGGCTGCTGTGCTGCAAAACAAAAGCATGCCACTTAAATAGAGCTTTTTAACGTTAAAATTGGATATTGTACACTTGTAGTGTAAAATTATTATGCCCAGCTCAATAAAAAAAAAACTTAAGGCAATATAAACCTGTATTTTTCACCTGCATAAGATGTGCATTGATCATGTAGTTTTGTGGTGTTATTTGTTGGCCTGTACACGGTAAATTAAATCATCACATTCCAGCATCAACATTTTTGAGCTAATGGCTGAATTTAAGGCATCAACTTTGGAAACACTCGGCACATAAATATTTGCAGATTATATTCTTCTTAGGGTTGTCCCGATACCACTTTTTTAGGACCGAGTACAAGTAGTCGCCGATACCGAATACCGATACTTTTTTTAAATGTGTCCCCAAGCGCAGCCATGTCCCCCACATATTGCAGCCATGTCCCCCACATATTGCAGCCATGTCCCCCACATATGCAGCCATGTCCCCCACATATTGCAGCCATGTCCCCCACATATTGCAGCCATGTCCCCCACATATTGCAGCCATGTCCCCCACATATTGCACCCATGTCCCCCACATATTGCAGCCATGTCCCCCACATATTGCAGCCATGTCCCTCATATACAGCTATGTCCCCCACATATGCAGTCATGTCCCCCACATATGTAGTCATGTCCCCCATATACGCAGCCATGTCCCCCCCATATTGCAGCCATGTCCCCCACATATTGCAGCCATATCCCCCACATATTGCAGCCATGTCCCCCACATATGCAGTCATGTCCCCCACATATGCAGTCATGTCCCCCACATATGTAGTCATGTCCCCCCCATATTGCAGCCATGTCCCCCACATATTGCAGGCATGTCCCCCACATATTGCAGGCATGTCCCCCATATACGCAGGCATGTCCCCCATATACGCAGGCATGTCCCCCATATACGCAGGCATGTCCCCCATATACGCAGGCATGTCCCCCATATACGCAGGCATGTCCCCCATATACGCAGGCATGTCCCCCATATACGCAGGCATGTCCCCCCATATACGCAGGCATGTCCCCCCATATACGCAGGCATGTCCCCCCATATACGCAGGCATGTCTCCCCCATAGATGCAGCCATGTCCCACACATACAGCCATGTCCCCCACATATTGCAGCCATGCCCCCCATATACAGCCATGTCCCCCCCATAGATGCAGCCATGTCACCCACTTATTGCAGCCATGTCCCCCATATACAGCCATGTCCCCCACATATTGCAGCCATGTCCCACATATACAGCAGCCATGTCCCCCATATACAGTCATGTCCCCCACATATTGCAGCCATGTCCCTCCCATATACGCAGCCATGTCCCCCCCATAGATGCAGCCATCTACCCCGTACCTAATGATGATGACGCCGCCTTATGTACAAAGCCACAGCCGCCACGAACATTATAGGCACCTTTAGTTTTAATAGCGGTTTTCCCTGCCGTGCGCCACGTAAAGGACACTCCCTCTTGCTAGGGATTGGACAGATCCGTCCAATCCCGAGCAAGGGGGAGTGTCTATACACGTGCCGCGGGAAAAACAGCTATTCAAACTAAAGGTGCCTATAATGTTCGCGGCGGCTTTGTATATACGGCAGCGGGGTCGGCTCTGCATATACGGCGGCGGGGGGGGTATTCTATTTGGGTATCGGGGGTATTTGCGGGAGTACAAGTACTCCCGCAAATACTCGGTATCAGTCCCGATACCGATACTGGTATCAGTACAACCCTAATTCTTCTCAATATATCATTCCCACTTATCACTTTTGCCAAAGCTTTTCAAAACCTTGTCAGACTTTGCTTTATTAAATGCTATTCTTGATATCTGCAAAGTCAACAGCTGTCACTCTAAACCCCTAAAGTAGCCTTTATATGGACCTCATCCTTACCTTACTTAGGCTTCCAAATCACCCTCCTTTGACCCCCCTTATATAAGGTAAACTGCCCTCCCCTTTTCAGGGAACTTTCCAATCTTTTGATCATTCAGCATTCAATTCCATTGTCCTGATTCGGCTAAATACTCAAAATGTCAAACCTTCCTAAATGCTCTACTAATTTGGGGTCTTTCTGATACTGATCCCTAGACATATTTTCTGAATGGAAAAGAGGGAAATTCTCAGATTAATATGGGACGCACAGTCAAAGACCAAGATTGGCAGGTCATATCCTATATGGTTTTCAAATTGCTTGGAGGCATAAGTTTTCCAAACTTGGGTAAATATTATACTGCAGTGCAAAACGGCACAATTGGCATCTCTTCATGCTACCTCAGAACTGTCAAGGTAGCCTTGCTTAAAATCATGTTTAGTTCTCCTATTCCAATTGACAACCTCCCAATCTGAGACCACCCACAACAGATCTTACTTTACTAAAATTTACAGTGATGATGGGACTGTCAAGTACGCTGGCAAGCTGATTTCACCTCATCTCCCTCTCTCGGGTATTTATTATAATGCATTTTACCCCCTACTTTTGAAAACCCCTTAGCCTTTACAACTCTCAACACACTGCTCCAAACTTCTGTATATTCTAAACTGGGAATGAGACTTGCAAGAAACTTTAGCTATTACAGACTGGAATAAAATTTGACTAGCATAAGCAAAATACTGCACTAATATCCTAGCCCAGTAAAATGCAGATAAAAGTAGTATTCTGGTGGTATATGACCCTGGAACAGGTGGCCAAATTTACACCGACAGCTTCTCCACTCTTTCAGGGCTACTGGTACTTGGAACTTTACACCACATTTAGCAGCAATGCCCAAAAGTTCAAAAACTGGACATTGGTTGATCTAAACCATGGTCATCAGACGGCCTGGAAAACTGAGGGCGGCCCTCGCTTCCTAGGTGGATTCCTACCCCACCCCACTTTACCTATAAATCCCACATACACACACATTTGGATCATATATATATATATATATATATATATATATATATTTATGATCGTGGCCCTCTGACTGAGAGTGATGTGGATCACATAAACATGCGACAAGACTTACAACATAAATAGACCTGAAGTGTGCCTTGGTGGTCTGGTCAGTATGCCAAGAAAAGGGGGCATACCCAAAGTAAGTAATGGGTAGTTATTTGAAGAAGGATATGCTGAAAAGTGCCCTGAAAAAGGGAAGGGCGGGAGGGTGTCGAATGCGATTGAATGCGCAGACTCACGGACATGAGGTGAGCTGGGAAGAGTCGGCCCAGTGACGTGTAGTACTGCACACTGAACCGACAAAGAGCATGTGTGAGTGGGCTGCTTAAATACCCTCCGGGCTCCTCCCATAAACTCAGGCCACCATACTGGCCTTCTATATATATATATATATATATATATATATATATATAAAGCACACACATACAGGGCTTGTGCCCTGCATATCACACCTCTGACTCCTATACATTACATACTTCTGACCTCTGTACATAAGCTCAAGTTTTAAGCCCCTCCCACTGTTAGCACAATCTTGCTACATGAGCTTGTTGCCTCATAACTGTGGCTTGCTAAGGGTGCTTCCCAATTTGTAAGCGTGTGTGTGTGTAGGGGGGGGGGGGGGAATGAGATGGGGCTCTACCATGCAAGTTGTATGGGGCCACATGATTTCTAGTGGCGGCCCTGCCTGCCAGTGGTAAAGCCAGTCTGATTAACGTCTATTAGAAACAACTCTGTAATTCACTCTGCTTTCATTAAAGTGAAATATGCTCCTAAAGATTATTTGGATAAGTCCCCACTGATACTAGTGCAATTTCTCCCACGTCTACCATAGCGCTGAAATCCACAACAATGGAACTCGCATTATTCCCTATAGTGCCCATTTACCGCAATGCAACATGATGCAGAGCGATTTAAAAAAAAGGTGCAACAGTTTTGGCTCCATAGGCTCAAAGGGAGTGCACGAAAAGCACATGAAAAACATGTAGACGCGTTTTTGGCAGGGCTTTGTGTTCAATAACCAGTCTCCTCCTACCAAAAAAAAAAAAAAAAAAAAAAAAAATGCTTACAAAAACCATGAATGAAATGCGCTTCAAAAACACACTGAAATGCACACTATGCAGTGGCACTAGTGTGAACCTAGGCAAAGGAAAGTTCATTTGTACTTACTCCCCGCTGAATGCAGCACATGATTCCTTGCAAGAATGATTGGCTTCTTAGTTTTACTAAATGAAGATTCACAGTTGGCTTTATTCTCCAGTCTCAAGGGTGGTAAAGGTGGAGGAAGTTGGTTTACAGATGCTATGAGAGTATGATCTTCCACAAAGTCTTTCTTACTCTCGGCTTCCAAAGCACTCTTCCTACTCTCGGCTTCCAAAGCACTCTTCCTACTCTCGGCTTCCAAAGCACTCTTCCTACTCTCGGCTTCCAAAGCACTCTTCCTACTCTCGGCTTCCAAAGCACTCTTCCTACTCTCGGCTTCCAAAGCACTCTTCCTACTCTCGGCTTCCAAAGCACTCTTCCTACTCTCGGCTTCCAAAGCACTCTTCCTACTCTCGGCTTCCAAAGCACTCTTCCTACTCTCGGCTTCCAAAGCACTCTTCCTACTCTCGGCTTCCAAAGCACTCTCTTTATCCTCTGCTTCTGAAGAACTCTTTTGATGCTCTCCTTCTAAAGCACTTTTTACACTTTCGACGTCTAAAGCACTCTGCTTTGCATATAAGTATTCCAGTTTCTTCATCACAACTTCCTTTGGTTTTCCTGTGGAAATGGAAATAAAAAGAACATTATAGCAGTTGACAGTAATGGGCTTTACAAAAATGGTTAGCACTCCACTAACTTCAAGACTCAAGTTAGCCAAGCGCTATTAAATCAAACGTAGTCAAGAAATAAAAAGATAAAATAATAAAGAGCCTGATCACCTGACCTTTCAAAGTCATGTGACAAGCCTTTTCTCCAATCATGGAGCTCTCTCTGCTGTAATAGACAGTGAGAATACTGCAACATCTTGCAGGCTGCACCATGTGGCTTGTTATTTTATGAACAGGCTGTGAAATGCAGGCCTTGGGGTGGAGTAACCCATACATATATGTATGTTTTAAGTTCATTTGCAGTGCTGATCATCTAACTAGATATGTTTTTTTTATTTAATACAGTCCACCAACCTGAGAGATTTGACACTTTCTTAATCAACTGACTCCGTTTCTGAGACATCAAGGTCTTTTGCTTTATGAGGCTATCCGCTGTATCTGTTAACCCCTCAATTTCTTCTATTGCCTGGAAGAATGACAAAAAGTAAGCAAAGCTTCACACATACCATAATGCTACTAAATTACTGTACGTTTAAAAGGAAAGTGTTATGCAGGAATAATGGAGGCTTCTATTGCCGTTTTTTTTTTTTTTTTTTTAAATGCTGGTATTGCAGCTGTATTGTCAATGCTTTGGCTTCAAGGTTGACTGATTAGCTGACCTGGAACAAGTATATTAATAAGGAATTCAGACACTATTACTATAGACACAGTTTGTTCCAAGTCTGACTCAAGAGAACTGAAGTCAGATACAGCCAGGCATCAAGCAGTTTCTAAACATGAGCAGCAATGGCGGTCCTGTGCTTCTTATTTGCCAGTGTAATAAACAAAGTCAGGACAAACCTTTTTAAGAGTATGGCTTTTTGAAGCTTTTGGAAGCCTGTGAAGGCCCAGACAATTCCTCAGCGCCTCGAAAAGATCCCTCATGTCATTTCTTCGCTTTCGCTCATTTGCTGTGTGGTTCTTACGATGTGAAACATACACCTCATCTCCTCCTTCTACTGAAAATGTATCATCTCCGTTCACCTATATATAAACAAACACACATCAAGTAAGAGTGTGATATACTATTGCTAGTGTGAAGAAAAAGTGCTAATAATGGGGAAAATTGAGCTGTGTATGGCTAGGGTAAATTCTTGCCACTGAAGTCCAAGTGAAATTAGGGAGTTAATGAGTGACTAAACTAGTGTCTGCATAAAAGGATTAGTCCTGGGTACAGTAGACTTACGGGAGGTCTAAGGATAATTCAAATACTGTTAAGACAAATCTAAAAATGAAGTCCTCTGGCTTCCGTTACACGTGGGTGCAATAGTGGGCCAAATTGAGAGGACTAATGCCGTGTACACACGCTTAGAATTTCTGACAACAAATGTTCCATAGGAGCTTTTGGTCCGAAATTCCGACCATGTGTAGGCCCCATCGGACATTTTCTGTTGGAATTTCCGACAACAAAAATTTGAGAGCTGGTTTTTAAATTTTTCGACAGCAAAATCTGTTCTCGGTAATTTTGAGCGCGTGTAGACAATTCCGACACACAAAATTCCACGCATGCTCTGAATCAAGTATGAGATGGAAGTGCTCGGTCTGGTAAAACTAGCGTTCGGAAAGGAGATAGCACATTTGTCATGCTATAAACGGACTGAAAATCATGAGGCTGAAAAGCGGAATCGTCTCTCAAACTTTTACTAACATGAGATTAGCAGAAGGAGTCCAAAGGGTGGCACACTTGGTATGGAACTTCCGTTTTATTGTGCAATCGTATGTGCTGTACGTCACTTCGTTCTTGGCTTTCGGAATTTCCGACAAAATTTGTGTGAACGTGTGTATACGAGACAAGTTTGAGACAACATCCATCAGAAATGTGTCCACGGTTTTGTTGTCGGAATGTCCGATCGTCTGTACGCGACATAAGTCTTCAAGGGGGCCCATATTACATTTGAGGGCCCCACCTACTTAATTCCAAAACTTCAGAAAGTAACGTTATAGTAAACACTCCTTCCCAGTGAAAAAGGGCCATAAAATATTTCCTGAACTATTTATCTGAACAATCAAAGAAGGAAATGTAATTTATTTGTATAACAGCATTCTGGATGCATTCCGTTTAACCCTACAACCCCCTATGTATGGGCTGTAAGAGTGCATGTGACCCATAAACACCAGTCTGATCTACCCATATTAAAACACAATTCTTTCCAATTTGTAAAGAAAAGCTGGTGAAAATTGTCCTAGCAGAAATCTTAAAAAATACAAAAACAAAAAAAATATATATATTTTTACAATATTTTCTGCCCGACATATATTTAAATCTCCTTTTTTGAGAAGGGTACTATAGCTAGCCAATCAGACCTGGATCACTCAGCCCAAGAGCCCTTTCACACTGCCAGTGGCCGAAAAAAGCTGGTATAGCTCCGCTAAAACTAGCGGCGCTTTACAGGTGTTTTTTGAGCGCTAGCGGACGCATTTAACCCCTGCTACTACTAATAAAGGGTTAAAAGCGCCCACAAAGTGCCGCTGCCATTGATTTCATTGGGAAGGAGCGCTTTAGGAGCGGTGTATTCACGGTCTTATAGTGTTACCAATACAGTAGGTATAAATAGAAGTATCGCAGTATCCCAATAGACATATACGTGGTTCAACTGGAATGTTAGTATCCAATAGCCTGTTTAGGGTACCAATCACCTCCACCCAGTATCTTTTAAGTTTCGGACACTGCCACAAAAGATGTATTAGCGCACCTGTATTACCACATCTAGCTCAGATTTCAATCCAATTGCATACAGAAATTGGGGATTTCTATAGACTATCGAGAATAAAGATATGTATCAGTCTGTGTGATGGAGAGACAGACACCTGGGGTGAGGACCGAAGAATATCAACCCAGACCTCCTCGAGGATAGAACTAATGTCTTTTTCCCCAACCAGCCCTAGAGCGGATTGGGAAAGTTTGGTAGAAATCCATCTGACAATACCCTATATTATATCAAGAACAAGGATAGGGGGGGGGGGGGGGGACTATCCTAGCAGAAGAGAATTTGGCATGTAAAGCATGTCTTAGTTGGAGGAATTGATAGAACCAATTAGATTGTAGAGAGAACTCTCTCCTTAGATCTTCAAAGGATTTAAGTATACAATTTTCGCATAACTGAGCTAGAGTTGTTATTCCAGTTTCCCCATCTCTGAAAGCCTCTAAGGGCCAAAATTTGAGGAAGTCTATAGGACACCCAGTATTTTTTTTACTGCATTCGTTCTTAAAGGGGTTGTAAAGGTACAATTCCCCCCCCCAAAATAGCTTCCTTTACCTTAGTGCAGTCCTCCTTCACTTACCTCATCCTTCCAGTTTGCTTTTAGATGTTCTTATTTCTTCTGAGAAATCCTCACTTCCTGTTCTTCTGTCCAACTCCACACAGTAATGCAAGGCTTTCTCCCTGGTGTTGTGAGTGTCATGCTCCCCCTCCCTTGGACTACAGGAGAGTCAGGACGCCCACTAACACACAGCTCCATTCTCTATCTGCAACGTAGAGAGCGTCTCGACGCTCCTGTAGTCCAAGAGAGGGTTCAAGCACGACACTCCACATCAGGGAGAAAGCCTCCCATTACTGTGTGTAGTTACTGACAGAAGAACAGGAAGTGAGGATTTCTCAGAAGGATGAGGTAGGTGAAGGAGGACTGCACTAAGGTAAAGGAAGCTATTCAGCAAAAACATTTTTTACCTTTACAACCCCCCTAATGGCACCCCAATACATCTGAAAATGCAGTTTTTGGTTGCAGGAAACCACATGGTTAATAAAACAAAGGCACAGCAGCCAATTCAAATGAATGAGCTGCTAGGCCTGAGCAAACACAGCTCTTAATGGCACCCTCACACATCAGCACAGTGGAGAGTTTTTGCGTTTACCAAAACCGCATTGTGCCGCAGCACTACAAGGCTCCGCAGGGTGGGATATAAAAAATAAAAAAAATTCCATTAAGTACATTCTGGCATCATCTCTATCCACCATCAGGCGTTTGCATCAGAAGAAGGGTCAGGGGGTCCAACGGAACCCGAGCCCCAGACACAGCGCTCAAGGTGTCAACTATTTGCTTCCAGTAAAGATGGATCTCTGAGCATGACCAGACCATGTGCCAGAAGGAGCCCACCTCCTGCCTACACCTGGGACAGAGTGGGTCTCTTTTTGAGGTATATTTGGGCCAATCTTTGCAGGGTGAAGTAGGCCCTGTTCAAAAATGTGAGCTGTATAAACCTCTAGCCCCTATCAATGACAGGATGTATGTGGAAACGCAATCCTCCTATGTCTCGTCATCAAGGGCGGGTATGTCAGCCTTCCATTTTTCAAAGGATCGGGTCAGCTTGGTGTTGTGAGCTACCGTTGGGTAGAGATAAAGGGAGGAGAGAGGTTGTCCCATTGTGCTGGAGGTCAAGAGTCGTTCCAGTGAGTCCAATTCTAGTGTTATTGTCTCTGGAAATTGGGACCTGAAGGCATGTCTCAGCTGCCAGTATCGGAATGTCCACTTCGCTGGTAACGAGTACAGGGCCTTCGTCCATATGTCTTTTTAATGACAAAATTATATTTTGCATTGTTCCTCTAGAGCAAGGATATGCAATTAGCGAGCCTCCAGCTGTTGCAGAAGTCCCATGAGGCATAGCAAGACTCTGACAGCCACAAGCATGACACACAGAGGCAGAGGCATGATGGGACTTGTAGTTTTGCAACAGCTGTAGGTCCACTAATTGCATATCCCTGCTCTAGAGTAAAACGTTTTGATATAGGAACTGCTGACCATCTATGTGTGTGTGCCCATTCGCTCTACAAGACAAGGGAATAAATCTCCAAGTACCACTTTAGGGTGCTGTTGTAGTACTCTGTAGTACATTTTTTTGATCTTCCATGTTCATAAAAATCAGTCTTCTGCAAAAACTCACAACAGCCTATGCAGAGATGCACACCTGTATATATGTACATACAGGGGTATCTAGGTTATACATGTCTTTCCTTTCTTACCTTGGAGCCCGTCTTTCGTCCTTTTACAAGTACAGTGCTTCTGTTAAATGAAAAAGAAAAAAAAAGAAAAAAATTGTCAGAGCAAATGTTAGTTCCCTCTGTGTCCCGTTGGAAAGAATGATCTTTACTTCTTGTCCTATAGACACAACAGAAAGTGAGAAAATCTCTACAAAAGAGGCATACCATCATATCTAAAAATAAAATAAAAAAACACAACAATAAACCTACCCAACTGCACAGGTGCATACAGCAGAAAGTTTTTAGCCACAGGCTTGAAACATTGTGGCAGGCCATGGGAATGGGATGCTGATAAGAATACAATTGGGTGCAAGACTGACTTTCTTTCAATGAGGTGAAGATTCTTTTAATTGCTTATTCTGTGGAGCTGACGGTTCCTCAGGATTGTTTGTGCCCACGATAAAATCCTTAAAGTGGAACTACACCATTTCAATACACATTGATTATTTTTAATCCTTACGCTGCTAAGCAAATAGATAGGAAGTATATTGTATTTACTTGTTTTAAATATTTTTTTTCACATTTCTTCAGCAAATCATGTCATACATCCCAGGAGTCTTCAGGAGGGGTTTTCTCAGCCAAGCACACCCTCCTACATGCATGCCTTACCTAAGGGCAGATGGCTTCTTGGAACTACATTTACTACATGAATAATCTGCCCCACTCAAGATGGCCACATTTAAAAATGCTAGGGGGTGTTTTTCAAAACAATTTATCAGCAAAATAAAGCATGGAGACATGGATGAATGGGTGAGTTTGCGTTATTAAAAATGAACTAAAAATAGATTTTTTTTTGGCTTGTGGTGCTCAGATGCAGTGTAGTTACACCTAAAAGGTGGAGTTCCACTCGTTTATCAGTTTATTAAGAGTCAACAGCTACAAAAAGTGTAGCTGCTGACATTTAACAGACATCTGTCCCACAGTCCAGCGATGCAGCCGCCTGAAGCCTTGCTCCTCTCACCCTCCGCAGTGCCGTCGTTGCAACTGCAGGCTTCACTGCCGGGCATTCAACTGCGAATGCGCAAGTCGCACTGCACTCTTCTAGTGAGCAGGCAATCTTCTGGTACCCGTGACGTGTCCCAGAAGATTGCAGAGAGGATGGAGCCGCCTAGGGGGAGAGGAGTCGCCAAGGCAGCAAGAAGACAGAAGGAGGAAGTGGGACAGGAAGTCAGCCGTCAAAGCCAGGTACTCTCCCCCCCCCCCCCCCCCCAAAAAATACAAGTCAAATGTGGCATGTAAGGGAGCAAGGTGTGCTTAAAGCGGAAGTTCCACGTTTGGGTGGAACTCCGCTTTAAGTTCATTGTGAAACATAGGAAGTCTTTAACCTTACTGTCAACTACAGGAGGATTGGACACTAGCAAACAAAAAAACGAATCTCAGGATAACCCCTCCCCACTACCAGCAAATTCCAAATTTGTAGGATCAGTGTCCTTCAAAGAACTCTAATGCCCCGTACACACGATCACTTTTTGTGATGAAAAAAAATGACATTTTTTAAAATGTCATTTTAAATGATGGTGTGTGGGCAAAATGTCATTTTATGTCTTCTGAAAAATGACCAAAAAAAAATTCGAACATGCTCGAATTTTTTATGTCATTTTTTAAAATGTCATTTTTTGTGTCATAAAAAATGATGGTGTGTGGGCAAAACTACGTAAAAAATTACGTTTTAAACCCGCACATGCCCAGAAGCAAGTTAGGAGACGGGAGGTAAAACTACCATTCATAATGGAGATTGCACATTCATCACGCTGTAACAGACAAAAAAGCACGAATCGTCTTTTACTAACAAGTAACCAGCTAAAAGCAGCCTCAAGGCAAATAGAACTTCCCCTTTAGAGTGCCGTCACTTTGTTCATCATTTTCCAAAAATGATGGTGTGTACGCAACGTCATTTTTGAAAATGAAGTTTGAAAAATGTCGTTTTTTTTCATGAAGAAAAATGACATTTTTTTTCATCACAAAAAGTGATCGTGTGTACGGGGCATAAGAAAAGGATTTTACGGCAAGTACAAAAATCCTATTTTCTTTCTCGTCCTTTGAGGGACAAAGAAATTCTGGATCTGTTCCCTAAACATCATGTGCAGCATCTGTGACAGCTGGAGTACCTCCAAATCGGAGCTTTTTGTGCTGGAAAGGTTAGGAAAACAATGCATTTTGGGCTGTACTTAAGAAGGGTTTGAGATATCGGGTTGTCTCCAAACATTTCGACATTCTAACCTGTACTCCAGTTATCACACATGCACTATTCAGTGAGCACATCCTGTTCTCCAGTGCAGAGATTACAACACAGTCCGACTGTTCTCTCTAAATCCTAAGGTGTCCTATCACACTCTGTATGCCCATAATGCTTACAATACTGTAAGCAAGATATTGTGTTTTTTCTTCTATGAAGTATACAGTTTTATCACACATCTGCCTCCTTCAGGTTTTGTCTACTAGGCAAGAAGGAAGTCTTAGGCCTCAACTAGGCCTTGTCCCGATGCAAAACCAGAAAGGGTTTTGTAGAATAAATATGGGAAAAAATAAAAACTGCACTGGAAAGTGGACCTGCTAAGCTGCAACACAAAGTGAAATATACACAAATAAAAAAAAATATATAGTTGCGCTCTAAATTAAATGTACAAGTGAACCTATATTTAAATCAATAAATAAATTCCTAAAAAGTTCCAACAGTAAGGTTATTGATTCTGTGAGAAATCCTGTGACAATATCCAAGTGAAAATTTCTTTGCAACAAGGTGATCTTTAGCAGAAGATAAATAAATATACAGAAAGTTCAATAAATTCATGCGACTTTTGCTTGACAGACACAGTGAATCCTCCACCTTAAGAAATGTGTGCTTTTTGAGTTACAGCGAATGGAAACGCGTTACAACATGCTGCCACATGTAGAGTTGAATGAACATAATTTTGTAAAATAAAAGCAAACAAAATCATGCAATGCATTGCAACCATGTATGTACTGCAGTGCTTGCGCACAACACATACCAGTGCACACAGGTTTTGCACAGAATAACGCATTCCCACTATTGTAAATGGGCCCTTAGTGTGTTGATGCACTGCATTACACCATCACACAAAGTGCATGACAGTTAAGTTATTACCGACTTCTCAAGCACAATCTCATCAGTCAAGGAGTGGAGTGACTCGGTCAGACAGTGCATCTAAGGTCAATGGCTCAAAAGCTGCAGGCTGCTGTGCTGTGAAAAATCTTCCTGTACCAGACTGTAGCCGGTGTTGCGTCCAAACAGCAATTACTGATGGTTTAAAGAAAGTGGAAGTGACGTGGTTCGATTTTCTGTCGCGTTGCCCATTTTGTCAGGACACGGGAAAATCGTTTTTGTGGCCTCTGTCAGCAAATAACTGGGAGATTTGGGCCACAAAGTCTGGGATGACCATAATAAAAACACAGCCAAAAAGGCAGAGTAACTGGCTACACTTAACTGATAAGTAAATGAGGTAGCTCCAGATGCTAAGCGCAATCAGCTCACCTACAAAGTGGGCCTTCAGAGACAGGGAAAAAAATTCAGGTAATGCCAGTGGCCCTGAAAGAACTTCACAACCAACATGTTACCAGAAAAGGACACTATGCAGAGCAGAGTGCTCAAATGTTAGGCCTCGTACACACAACCATTTTCCTTGACAGAATCCATCAAGAAACTTGGTGGGAGAGCTTTTTTGCTGAAGAAAACGGTCGTGTGTATGCTTTTCATCGAGAAAACTGACATGAAACTCGAGAAAAAAAAAAGAAAAAAATAACAAGTTCTCTTTTTCCTCGTGGGGAGTCTCAACTTCCTTGGCGTGTTCCTCGTCGGGTTGGTTTTCGACGAGAAACACGTTTGTGTGTATGTTTAGAAACCCGCGCATGCTCAGAATAAAGTATGAGACGGGAGCGCACCTTCGGTAAAAGTAGCGTTTGTAATGGAGATGGCACATTTGTCACGCTGTAACAGACTGAAAAGTGCAAATCGTCTCTTACCAAACTTTCACTTAACACACAGTAACATGAGATTAGCAAAAGCAGCCCCAAGGGTTGTGCCAGTGGAATCAAACTTCCCCTGCTGTTGTATGTCACCGCTAAGGATGAGCTTCGGTGTGTTCGCATGGAACACGTGCAGAGCCCGCCAGGAAGTGTGCACGGCGCTGAGCTAATCACAGCCAGGGAGACATTTCCCGATCTCTGCAGCCGAGCATCGGGACAATGTCTCCCCGGCTGTGATTAGCGCAGCGCCGTGCACACTTCCTGGCGGGCTCTGCACGTGTTCAATGCGAACACGCCGAAGCTCATCCTTAGTCACCGCGTTTGAGAACGAGGATTTAATCTTGACAGTGTGTACGCAAAGAAAGCTTGTCAAGTTTCTGGACAAGCCTAACAAGGAACTCGTCGAGGAAAACTGTCTTTTACGACGAGTTCCTCGGTCGTGTGTGCGAGGCCTTACTTCTAGGCTATTCCAGCAACATCCACCAGGAATCACTCTGAGGAGACAAGGGTCCAGCAATAACAGAGAAATCTAATAAAAAATGGTTTAAATGAAAAAAAAAAAAAAAAAACAGAGCTGCAGAAAAAAAAAGGTATACTGGTAATTTGCATGATCCTGGACTATCCTACAGTTTGTATGTGGAGTCCGATCCTCGTGTAGTCAAGCACTACAACCTGAAATGTAAAGACTGCCTGTTTTCCTTAATGGACAAGAAAGAAAAATACAGAACTGAAATGTAAACAAACTATACAGAATAACGAATAAGACTATAAAAATAATAAGAAAAATATTTCTAAACAAAACTGACAGTTAATTCTTCTTTCCTCCCTTGAAACATATTTGTCAGAATGGTAAACCAGTTACTGTATTGACTCAGCTAACATCAACATGGCACAATGCAAGTATGCATAGCTGAAAATCAATGTGGTAGTCAATGCTACTACATTGATAGCCACCACCTTCTGGGTCTTGCTCAAGGGCCAGTTCACACCATAGAAAAGAAGTGCGGATGTGTTCCAGATGCTTTTCTGCATGTGTGTTTTTGATGTGTTCCAGTGCGTTTTGGATGCGCTTTTGTTTTTTTAGGTTTTTTTTTTACAAATATCTACTTGGATCCATTGATTGCATAGGTTATGTTCTGGAAAAGGTGAATTTACATTTGAAGGGAATTTTAAAGTTACATCATAAGCTTTCGTTTTATTACACCAGCATGCTTTTTAGGTGTTCTAGAGGGGAGCCTGTGATCAACTGTACAAATGTGCAAACAATCTTTCAAATTAAAAAAACAATGCAGCATCTCCGATTTCAGTATATACCGTAAAGTTTTATATCTGTTTACAATGCAGGCAAGCCCTTACTTGTCACTGTATGATGCGACTGGAGTAGCCGTTGCTTTAAGATGAGCAATGTTAATCCCCTCAGAGATTTCTTCCACCGTTTCAACGTCAATGGAGTCGGCTTCACTCTAAAATGTAAACAAATAAAATAATCATTACTGATGCAGCAACGGTAATATTTCTATGGTAGCTAATGTCTTGTGTTGACATTATACCAAAGGTCCTCGTTCCAGAAGTTAATGCTCTGCTATTTCTACCTCAAAATTTGCAAACAGTGTAACATACTCAAATAAATGTAAAAGACTAAAGTTGGCCATTCCAATGTAAAACCACAATTCCAAAAAGTCGGAATGCAGTGTAAAATCTAAATAAAATAGAATGCAATGGTTTGCAAATCCTATAAACCCACATTTTATTCACAATAGAAAATAGAAAACACATCAAAATGTTTAAACTAAAAAAAATGTACCATTTTAAGAAAAAAGTAAGGGAATTTTGAAATTGATGGCAGCAATATGCCTAAAAAAAGCTGCGAAAGGGCCAGGTTTACCACGGTGTAGAATTCCCTCTTAACACTCTGTAAATGTTTGGGATTGGAGGAGACCAATTGCTGAAGTTTTGGGAGAGGAATGTTGTCCTATTCTTGCCCGAAAGGAAAACTGCCAGGAATCCCGGCGGGAAAAATTTGAGTTTTCTTTTTTCCAGCTGGGATTCCTGGCGTTTTTAAAGCCAGCAGTTTTTCTATGGGGAAAGCCTGCGGTGGAGCATACACACGGCCGGGTTTCCCGACCAAAGCTCTCATGGCAGGTTCTCGGTTTTCCCGGCTGACTTTTTACCGCTGGGAAAACCGATCGTGTGTACAAGGCATAACTGTTCAACAGTCCTGTGTCATCCTTGTTGTATTTTTCATTTCTAGAAATACGCTAATGTGTGCAGTGACACAGAAAAGTTGTAAAAGAAAACAAGGAAGGGGCAAGGAGTAAAACTTCAGCTTGCAGCCCTAGGTTACCACCAACACCCAAGTTATTGAGATGCAAGCATCCCTATGGGGTCTATTCATAAAACAATGTAATTGTCACCAAATATTCTCTGGTGGAGATTCAATCACTGCTAATTAGAACACAGTCCTGAAAGAATTTACACCAGTAAAGGATCAGTGAAAGGCACATGCTCTGCTTTATACATAGACCCTCAAGTATCTGCAAAGGTTAACAAACTTCCCCCAATCTAGAAAGTGGGGCATACCTTTATGCCAAGGGAGGTATACACTTGGTGGGCTTTGAGCTCCAGAGGTGGTCAGCATGTGGATGGGGAGAGAATGAAGAAGCAAAATGGCCATCTATTAACCAACAGAGAACAAGGAAAACTTCAGTCTGTTCCCCAGGCTTTTTACTTTGAGGTAGATGGATACTATTACCGCCAGAAGCGTCCTTGCTAATGGTATCAAGAGAAGATCTAAAAATATTGGCCCCAAAGATTATGTGGATTAGACGTGGGTTCCACAGTCCAGGACTTTAACTAAAGTGTCCTCCACATGTGTACCAACAAAAGACCCATATGGGAGACAACAACCATAGCATAAAAGAGAAGTATTGATTTAATAAATAAAATGAACATTTATACTCCCCTAGGTGGATGCAGCATTAATACGATCCTGCATCAGTTCCCTGCCACATCTAAGACTGAGAACTGAGCGATCAAAGACTGCTGATGGTGCAGAGAGCTGTTGACTTTCAGAACCATTTTTTGAGGGCGCCTATTCCACATTTTCACGGCTCTTTCCCTTTCTACATTTAAAGGTTAAATCTCTTTTCCTCCAGACATAAAGATTGCTCCCTTGTCCTCTGTAATGATCTGAAAGTGAATACCACCAAGTTCACTATATGGACCGCCACACGACTATCTATGCCCTTACTTTGAAGAGGGATATCTAGGTAACGGGAGCAGCTGCTGCCACAACCAAGGCGGCGGACCTGTAAACAATAATGGTGGACTCTGCGGCGGATTCGCCACAAGATCACCGTTAATCGTGGTGGGAGAGGGCCCCCCCCCCCCCCCGTTAAATCGGTAGTGGCGGAGGCAATTGGGTCCTTCTTCCTGCTTGGCATGGATACAAGTGAGGGCAAGATGGCCCCCAACCGTCTCCATAGCAGGGCGGAAGCAATGTCAAAATGTCACTTCCGCCCATACGTCTTAAAAAGGGACAATTTTTTTATTTTTTTCTTATTGCATTTTAGTCTAAATATGAAATCTGAGGTCTTTTTGACCCCAGATCTCATATTTAAGAGGACCTGTCACTCTTTTTTCTATTACAGGGGATGTTTACATTCCTTGTAATAGGAATAAAATCCACCCATTTTTTTTTTTTTTAAACCAGGTAAAAATCAATCTAGTAAAATAATGAAAACAGTGTTCAAACCGCACATGTAAGGTATCGCCGCGATTGTTAGAGCGAGTGCAAAAATTCTATCCCTAGACTTCCTCTGTAACTCAAAACATGCAACCTGTACATTTTTTTAAACATTGCAAAGCGGGCGCAATTTTGAAACGTGACATGTTGGGTATCAATTTACTCAGCGTAACATTATCTTTCACAATAAAAATAAATTGGGCTAACTTTACTGTCGTCTTATTTTTTTTAATCAAAAATTAATAAATTCTTTTAAAAACTGTGCTTGTAGGACTGATGCGCAAATACGTTGCGACAAAAAGTATTGCAATGACCGACATTTTATTCTCTAGGGTGTTAGAATTTTTTTTATCATGTTTGGGGGTTCCAAGTAATTTTCTAGCAAAAAAATCGTTTTTCACTTGTAAAGACCGAGTCTGAAGAACAGGCTCGGGCTTAAGTAATTATTTATACTTGTTGATTATATCTTCATTAATCTCCTCTTTTTGAGAATAAATTCAGTTCCACTCATTTTTTTTCCTCATAGCTGAGCTTCTCTATGCCTCTTATCAGTTTGGTTTGCCTTCTCTGCGCATTCTTTAGTTCACTGATATGCTTTTTGTGAACTGGTGCCCAACATCAAACTGCGTCTCCTAGATGGGGTCTTGCTAATGGTTTGTACTGGTACTCCCCGCAGTCCATACCTTTTAAAAAACAAGAACTTATTTTGCTAGTTTTAGAAATTGCAGTTTGGCATTGCATGCCATTATTAAGTATATAATCTATCAGATCACCTAGATCCTTCACCACTGACCCCGACAGTTGTTCACCTAGTGTGTATGATGTATGGATGTTTAATCCCCCCAAGTGCAACTTTACATTTATCAACAATTTACCTAATTTTCAACAGTGTCACCCAATTAAATAGTGTATTGAGGTCAGCTTATAGGTTGGAGACATCCTGTAATGATGCAATTCCACTGCATAGCTTGGTGTCCTCTACAAACACCAAAATTGTACCGTTAACCCCAGACCCTTTATAATAATTTATAAATATGTTAAAAAGTAAGGGTTGCTAAAATTATTCACAGAGCATACTTTACCCATACAAACGCCACAGGGTGGATTCCAGCATTACTACATCTTGCTGGAGATGTTCCCACCCAGTGGGCGACTTCATACATGTATTCTAATCCTGCCCTGCAATTGCTATGTATTGGCATGAGGTTCTAGATGTCATCTGTGGTGCATATGCTTGTCTTCCCCATCACCAAGATTCTGTCTGCTTGGCCTGGTCGAAGAACTAGCCACTAGGCTAGCAAGTAGGGGCGCAACGGATCGTCACCGATCCATGATCCGAACGGGTCACCCCGTTCAGATCAGCACACCCCGCGATCCACGGTGATGTGGATATTACAGTGGGGAAGATTTATATATTTTTTTTTGCTGATCCGAGACTCCTGATCCGAGGAACGATCCGAACCGTGAGTTTTTTTGATCCGTTGCACCCCTACTAGCAAGAAGAATTATTTTAAGCCTCTTCCTATTTTATGCCCAGAAAGCTATCGCCCTTTATTGGAAGAATGCTTCTCCCCCCGTTTAGTTTTTGGATGAAGTTGGTCAATTCTACGTTGGCCTTGTATCAGGCACTTGTCGCAATAGAGGTTGTCTGACTAAATTTAATAAAGTTTGGTCCTGTTGGTTGGATAACATAACTGCTACTCCTATGGATTTCTAAATGAATAAATCAGCATCATAGGTGATATGGTTTCTAAATGGGTATGAATCCTTTATGTAGAAGTCTATTTCATGCTTGATCCTTGCACCTTTTATTATTTAAGATTAGAGTTGTAGTATTAGTTTATTGCTTGTTATACATTTGGGCAGTGCCCCCTGCATGGACACCAGTCCCCTAATGTGTGTTTTTGTACAACTTTGCAAAAAGCCAATAAGAAAAAGATTTAAAAAATAAAGAAATGGTAACCGATAGTGGTTATACTCTAGTCAGTGCCTCCTGGTACATGTCTATCTATGAGCGTCATCTTCACTGTGTGACGGGGGAGGACAGACCCAGATTTACTTAAAGCGGAGCTCCACCCAGGATAACAACATTTTACAATGTTGTTTGAAAAAAAAAAAAACCTTAAAAAAAAAATACTCACCCGAAATAGCTGTTGCTATGCGGAAGTCCGTAATCTGCCTCTTCCTGAACCGCGGTGTGTTTTCTTCTTGTTCTTCTCCTTGTGAATGGGGCGCGCTGCTTCCTGGGAACTGTGTGTGTTCTCAGAGAGCAGCGCGCCCATTCACAAGCCAGCGTGAGACTCACGCAGGCGCAGTAGGAAATGGGCAGTGAAGCCGTACGGCTTCACTGCCTGTTTCCCATAGTGTGAATGGCGGCGCGGGACCCGGAGCGATCGTGGGACCGGCATCGGGGGGGGGGGGGGCCGTCAGCGCGGGCGCCTAGGACAGGTAAGTGTCCTTATTTAAAGTCAGCAGCTACACTGTTAGTAGCTGCTGACTTTAAAAAAAAATGTTCCCGCGGCTGGAGCTCCTCTTTAAGTGTACCCATTGCCAATGGTTGGAATCATCTATGCCTGTATTATGGAATCGGACCTTTGCTGTACATTATGTTGCTTTTTCTGCCATTTATGTTGAACATGCCAAAATGTCTCCTGTATACATGCCAATATTTCTTTAATAAACACGTTTTTGAAAAAAAAAAAGAAATGGTAAGGTTTATAATACTGAATCTTTGGGTACACCACTAATAACCTTAGACCATTCAGAGTATAAATTATTAACCACTACTCTCTGACTACGGTCTTCAATCCGTTTACAGACTGTATATTCCAAGCCTGTAGACATTAATTTACACATTGACCGCATGTGGAAAACTGTCAAACTTTGGCAAAATTCAAGTACTGTATGCTACGCCCAAAGCCACTCTTGAGTTTTTACTTATCTCCTCATAAAAAGAAATCAGATTTTCAGACTCCAAAACTTGTTTAGATGGGTACAAGAATTAAAATAAGTGTCAATGCACCAGAAAAGTCTCTTGCCTTAGATGCTCTAAAGCAGTGGTTCTCAGCCTCAGTCCTCATGTACCCCAAACAGGCCATGTTTTCAGGTTTTCCTTTACTTTTCACAGCTGCTTTAAATCAATATCAATGACATGGTATTGATATAAGCCATTTTATCTAAGGGAAGTTCGCCAAACATGGCCGTTAGGAGTACTTGAGGACTGAGGTTGAGAACCACTGCTCTAAAGGACCCAAGACTGGGACCAACAGTTGTAAAAGCAACAGCCTGCTACTCAAGTTTCAGTGGTGCATACTACATCAATAGGAGCAGCAACTATCTCTGAACTCG
Source organism: Rana kukunoris (assembly GCA_029574335.1). Taxonomy (NCBI): domain Eukaryota; kingdom Metazoa; phylum Chordata; class Amphibia; order Anura; family Ranidae; genus Rana; species Rana kukunoris. Next base: position 65,977,214 of record CM056059.1, on the reverse strand, counting down.
GGAGTAATGGCAGCAGTCTGCAAGTTCTTGGAAGTAAGCATTCAGGTGAAAACTGGAGTGACTCAGTCATTCTCAGCAGCAGAGGGCATCAAAAGGCACACTGAAGCAGCTCTAGAACTGTAAGCAAAATGTGAGCTGGGGGTACCTAGTATAGTGAGACTGCACCCTCATGTCTAGAATCAGACATGATGTGAAAATGTGTTGGTGGGCACAACATAAGGCTCAGCATCACCAGTGCGGATCTGCTTCCTCAACACTGTATGAAAAGAAAGAGCATGTGTGAGCAACACTCTTACCCAGGGGATGACGTCAGCAATTAGTCCCACAGTGCTAACCTCTTCCACTGTAAAAATTATACAAAACAACCAGTGACATGCGAGGTAGCACGCAGTGGTGGGCCCTTTCACAAAGGCAGTCTTCAGAGAGACACAGGAAAAAGTGCTAAGGGCAATCTCGGCAGCTCTAGACCTGAAAAGCACGTCACTGCCAATTTCCAGGCTAGCCACACAATGTTCAGTCCAGTAAAGTCCAACAACACCATTCCAAAAGTTGGGCCACTGACTTTGCTTTTTTACACAGCAGAGTTTAAGCTTAATTACCTAGGTCACTAGCAGAAAACTGAGCAATACTGGAAGTAGAAGGTGTTAATCCTGGGCTGGTCTACAGTTTTTTTTGGGGTTTGCCGGTGTCCAATCCTTCTGTAGTCGGCTGTATAACAAGAAGGTGGGCCTCCTAAAAGGCAAGAGTGAAACAAAGATTCCTACCATATTTACTACCTTTAACAGGCAGCCTGGGCCACCTAAAACTGGTATTTCAGTTTTTGGCCGATCCTGTCTGATTATCTTTTCTATATTTCTATCTTTTCTATTTTCCAGGGCTCTATCTAGAACATTTTTTACTGCAGTTTCTTAACATACAAACAAAAAAGGACCGAACAAGGTCCAACACATACAATACAAAGTGTTCCTATGTCAGTTTAGAACAGAAATAAATTGTGCATCCGTTATACAATATAATGGTAAAACAAATGATACATTCAGCAGTGTCAGGTTCTATAGACATGCATTACAACCATGAGTAGTGCAATTTTAGCAGAGTTTAATATGGTACTAGGCAAATTTTTTCAGGCATTCTTCCACCATGGCAGTATGGAGGAGAGGGTCAGAGGGCTAGCCAGCCATCTGCCTCAAATTTTGTGAAATGTCTTTTTCCTCTTACAGAGATCAAAAGGTGAGTTTATATAGTGGGCGGGCTTCATTGACCATTTTCAACCAGAGACCCCTAGTCGGGTCGCTGTTCCCTTCCAGGTCAGTAAAATGGATTTCTTTGCATAGAAATAGAGGATGCAAAGCAACCGTTTGGCCTGGAAGGGAACCGCTAAGTCACCAAAGACACCCAAAAGGCAGGTCTTGGTGTTGAGTATATTAGGAAGTCCCAACGCTGAGGAGAGGAAAGAGCATATACTCCCCCAGAAGTCTTGTACTATGGGACAATTCCAAAAGTAATGGAGAAAGTCGGTCGTGTGTCCACAGCCACGAAAGCACTCAGCAGAGGGTAGTATGCCCATTTTGTGCATTCTAGCCGGTGTAAGGTGCGATTGGCGAAAGATTTTAAGTTGGATTACTCTGTCCCTGGAGGATATAATATAAGTCTTATAAATGTCACAGAATTCAGACCAGTCATCTTCCGTAATAGGGATATCTAGGGAGTCCCATTTCTGTTGTGTCGCTTTAAACCAAAGGTTAGTCTGTCACCAGGGCCCGAATAATAGATGGAAATAAGCTTTGTCTGATCCGGGGATCTTACGAGTTTTTCCAGGTCTGGGGTTTTAAGTGGACTATCTAAGGAACCAAACTGCGCTCGCACAGCATGTACGCTGGAATTTTTATTTCATATTTTGGAGGACAGGTGGTGCTGGAACACACAAAGTGGGGCCGGTAATACCCAAAACGCACAGGTGAACAGAAAATATGGAGAATATCTGTGACACAAAAGCAAGCAAGACCGGACTTGCTCTGCCACACAAAACATCACTATAGAATTGACTGACCCTTTAACCTTTCAAGAAGATTTTCTAATATAAAAAAAATCTCGGAACCCACTGTTTTGTGCCTTGGGATTTGCCACTGCATACAGAACATTTCAGAAAATAAATACTAAGCAGCATTAAGCTAGGAATTCTAATTCACAATGCATATGGTTAAAACTAGGAAACTTGTATTGTAAATAAAAGCACTCACTTCATCCTCACTCTGTGAATTCTGTTCACTTTCTCGTGCGCTACTATTGTAACCGGGATCTGAGGGAAAGTTTTTATCTTGCTCATTTATTGTTGGAAAATCAGTGACCACATCACCTTTTCCATCTTCATCTCCTTCGTCCTGCTCAGATCTATTTGGCGTTTGCTGATTAACCTCTGAATCTTCTTCTGTCTGTACCTCTACAGTACTACATGTGGATTCTACAGTATGTCTATTGTCTTGTTCCAAAGGAATACAGGCTCTTTTAGCCTCTGGGTGTTTTGGATCCTGGTCACTTTTAGCAGCTGCATTTTCAGGATCTTGGGCATTTTCAACTGCTGGATTTTCAGGTTCTTGGGCATTTTTGGCTGCTGGATTTGCAGGATCTTGGGCATTTTCAGACATTGAATTTTCAACATTACAGTCACTTTCAGCTGCATGATTCACAATAATTGTTTGTGAGGGACTTTCAGCTTCTCTATCTGTGGAACCATCAGAGCTTTTCTGTATAGAATGCAAGGAATCCTGGTTATTGGTAACTTGTAACAATGCCCCACTTGCAATATCTGACTTTTTAGATTGATTTCCGTAAACCACTATCTGAGATGGGATTGTGCTCATTTCCTCAGTTTCTCCCATTTTCTTTATTGGCCGAGTCAAAACCTCCTGCTCCGCAGAAGTAACAGAATCTTTAGGTCCACTTTGATCCTTCACCATATTAGCAGCATTATCAGTTTCCAAGCTGGATATTCCTTTGCATTCCTTACCATTTTCCCTTTCTGCATTTTTCTCACTTGTTGAAACAATCACTGCAGATTTCAAGAACGAATAATTTGTTAATTTGTTGGCATCTATCACAACTGCAGGTTTACTGGTCATCAATATAATTTTGGGTTTAGCAGCAGAATCCAGTGGGCTGGAGCTTAGGGCAGTAGACGTTGAGCACTTTAGTACTGGCATGCCTCCTGTTCGAAGGGGAACATCGGTGGATGCAATAACTCCACAACCACTACTAGTGTAGGACAAAACTTTGGTGCCAGATGGAGACACCTCACTGCTAGCTCTAGGCGGTGTTCCTATTCGTAGTGTAGCAATTTTAGATGGACTTGTCGGAATTACTGTAACCCCGGATTTAATTGGGCTGATCTTTGAAAGAGAGACAGTTTGTAGAACAGGTGTGGGAGGAACAGATAATGACCCAGTGGTAGCAAAAGCAGGCGTGGCATCATCAGTCGTGGTTTTAAGAGGTAGTTGAATACTCACTGCAGGACCTTAGGGTGAAAAAAAAAATATTTTAGTTAACTTTGAAATATCTAAATATTCTGACAGGGTAACGGTGGTACAACAAATACTACATTCATGAGAAAAACATTCGAACGGATATTTATCAACCATGAGGTTTCTTTTTTAAGCTTTGTGAATGATTTTCTCTCAATTAGGTCTATAATAAGGATACTCCCATATGAAGTCAAGGAATCAAGTGTCGCTGTAACAAATCATTTTAATATCCCAAAACTAGAGCAAGTATGGAGGGGTGAAAAGGAAGAAGAAAAAAAAAAGTGCAACGCAACAACATATTTCTGTGTAGCAAGTTCCCAAATAATAAAATTCTCATCATGAATAAAAACGGTGCTATTTTCGCCAGAAGCTAAAAACCGTGTAGCTTTCCGAAAGATAGAATTTTTGTACAGGAGTAAAAATACTAGGGTTGTCCTGATACCAGTATCGGTATCGGGACCGATACCGAGTATTTGCGGGAGTACTTGTATAACAAACATGTTATACTTACCTTCACTGTGCAGCTCGTTTTGCACAGTGTCCCGGAAAGCTGTCTTCTGGGGTCCCTCGGCGGTTGTCTCGGCTCCTCCTCGCAAAAGCTCGGCTCCTTGATAGAATAAAACATCCAAGATGTGAAAAACCTTGTCCCCTGGCTTCTATGACTTAGGACAGAGATGGCAACCCAACGTCCTAGGTGAGACGGAACAAAGAAATCACCTTCGGTAACAAGGATGGCTGAGGCCATAGAACCATCTTGTCACGACGGAGGAACAGAACGGTTCCTTACAAGTAAGGGCAGCCAATTATAAAACTTTCTGAGCTGAATAGCAACCAGAAAAATAATGGTGTCATAAGGACTCATGGCATATCCCTTATGGGTTCAAATGGAGATTTTGTTAAAAAATAAAATGTCAAGTTGAGGTCCTACGAAGCCAGTGTCTTAACTAGTGGAACAATACACGGGAAGCATGTACAAAGGCACGCACTAAAAAATGAGAAGCAACGAGTCTCTGAAAATGGATTGCCAAGGCTGAAATCTGACTCTTGATTGTTTTCAAAGCCAGTCCCAAATCAACTTCAGATTGCAGAAATGCCAGGATTTGTCCCACGACATACTTCTGAGGATGAAATCTCCAAGCCTCGAATCAGGCAAAATACTTATTAAAGTATTATGGTAAAAATCTTTCTTGAAGTCACCGCCTTAGCCTTCAGCAGTAGGAATAGCCAAATCAGAGACCCCCCTTTCTCTCAGGACCCCGTTTCAACAATCATGTTAAAGCCAGCTACTGTAAAGATGGACGAAAGATCAGACCTTGCGACAGGAGGTCAAGTCGATTCAGAAGGGTCCAAGGGTAATTTGCTATCATGTTCACAATGTTTTCTTGAAACAAGGTGTGGTTATCAAAAAAATCACCAGAATTCCTTCCACTTGAATCATGTGAAGCATACAAGGTAGAAGCTGCAGGAAGGCATGAATTAGGGAGAACTGGTCTTACTGTGTCATCAGAGCCTCAGCCCTAAACACTCAAGGAGCCCTAATGCTGGAGACTAAACTGTCCATCTTTGCACTGAAACGTGATGCCAGAAGATCCACATCTGGGGTTCCCCACGATGAGCAGCGTTCCTCAAACACCTTTTGTTGGAAGCGCCTACTCTCCCCTGGGGACAGCTAATGATCGCTGAGAAAATCTGCCTTCCAGTTTTCCACACCTGGAATGTAAACAGCTATAGGATATGAAGTTCCATCCAAAACAGAATTGAGGTCCTCTTCCTCCTGAGCAGCCGGACTTCTTTGGTGATTCATGTATGCTACCGTTTATCTGAAACCTTACAGGGAGACTCTTTAGCTGAACCAACCAATGAAACAGGGCAATTGCCTTGAAAGAAGCTATCAACTTTCCCAGAACCCTCATGCAAAAGCAAATTATTCGATCCCGTTCCCCCTGTGTGCCGCAGCAGTGTTCTGATACTGATATCTAGTGGAGGAAGCACAGGCTCTCAACTGCATGTTTCATTCAGCCACCCAGGACATACGCAGCTCTTACGTGCCATATTTTCCTCATGTGCTCCTGTGTGCATTTCCTACGGTTTGTTTTTACAGTACATACATTACATATGTTACAGCCTTATTCCAAAATGTATTAAATGTATACATTTTCATTAAAATTCTACAAAACAGTACCCCATAATGACATTGTGAAATAAGGGTGCTTGAAATATTTGCAAATTTATCACACAAAAAAAAACCATGCACATAAGTATTTACAGCCTTTGCTTAATACTTTGTTGAAGCACCTTTGGCACCAATTACAAGTCTTTTTGGAGTATGATGTTACAAGCTTGGCACACCTATTTTTTTGCAGTTTTACCATTCTTCTTTGCAGGACCTCTCAAGCTCCATCAGGTTGGATGGGGAGCGTCGGTGCACAGGCATTTTCAGGTTTCTTCAAAGAAGTTTAATCTGGTCTCTGGCTGAGCCACTCAAGGAAATTTACGGAGTTGTACAGTAGCCACTCCTTCGTTATCTTAGCTGCGTGCTTGGGATCGTTGTCCTGTTGGAAGATAAACCTTCACCCCAGTCTGAGGTCCAAAGCGCTCTGGAGCAAGTTTTTTTTATCAAAGGATGTCTCTGAACATTGATGCATTCATCTTTTCCTCGATCCTGACTAGTCTTCCAGCTCCTGCCTCTAAAAAAACATCCCCACAGCATTATGCTGCCACCACCATACTTCACTGTAGGGATGTCATTGACTGTTATTGGCCAGGTGATGAGTGGTGCTTGGTTTCCTCCAGGCTTGCCATTCAGGCCAAAGAGTTCAATCTTTGTTTCATCTGACCAGAGAATTTTGTTTCTCCGAGAGTCCTTCAGGCCTTTTACTGAGGAGTGGCTTCTGTGTGGCCACTCTACCTTACAGGCCTGATTGGTGGAGTGCTGCAGAGATGGTTGTTCTTTCTCCTCTCTTCACAGAGAAACGCTGTATGTCAGAGTGACCATCTGGTTCTTGGTCACCTCCCTGACTAATGTAGGGAAAAACAGACAGCGCAAAAACTCAAACAGTAATCTAAGCAGCTGTACACTGAAGGTCAATAGAATCCTTAAATAAAGTACATGTAAAAAAAGCAGTGCAGCGCTAAACACATAAAAAGAATAAAGTCCAAAAAATGCAAATATCAAAGTGGAAGAGCCGCAGAGATAATAAGGCATCTTGGATGATCAATAGGGTGCTCAGGTTAATCACCATAGAACACAGCAAACGTGTTTCCTCCACCAGAAGTGCAAACTGCTCACCTGAACAAATGGACCTCTGTGAACAGCAGGTCAATCACGCTGTCCCTTATAAAGGGTTAATGGTGAAATTATATCTCCACATAAGATCCTTTTCGCCAAAGTCCTCAGATGATGGATGGTCACCAAACATGTTATGTTATTTCTCCTTGTATTAGGTCGGTGGGCGTGCTTTCTGTTACGTTTTTTTCCTGATGGTGGCGGGTCATGTGACCGCATGTCTGTCTGGTGACGTGGTAACAATGTTGCCGCCAATGATGGGCGGTATTAGGCATGCCCATACGTTTGTTTATCACTCTCCATGGCGACGGCGAATCATGCGACCGGTCTTGGTCATGTGTTGCATGGATGACGCCGCCGTTCATGGCGGGTGTCATTAGATATGAAAATACTGAAATAACCATCTTTTCTAGTTGGTCTCACCGCCGATCTGCATGAATTGCGGGCTTCTTACATTAAGGTTAGTGTTGATGGCTACCCGATCGTTTAACCCCTATGTATACATGTACTGCCTCTGCTGACATATTTACGAATGACAGTGTAGTTGCCTTTTGTTGTGGCCTTTTTGCATTGATTTTTATATTGATGTTGATGTGCTGTTTAGTATTTAGGTCAGGACTTTTGTCTGCTGTGTTGTCTGAGTGACCATATCACTACAAGTTTGATTGATTATATGACTCTGGGATGGGTTGCTCTCCAGCTGGGAGTGGGCAGGGTTTTTCAATTGGCTGAACCAGGAATCGTTGCTCTAAATTAAATACTGACACCCTTCATTCCCTGAAGAAGTCCTGCACCACGGACGATACGTGTGCAGGGGGGGCTTTTATTGACGTCAGGACAGCCACCTACCTGGTTTTTATCTATGTATGCTTTCATTCTATGCACTTAGACATAGTGCTATATTTGTGAGTACCTTTTTTTTAAATACATTTGTATTGCGTTTTGATCAAATGGAGAGCACTATGTGTTTTCTTTATACTTTTCCATGACCTTATTCCATCCATGAGTGTGTTTGGTGACCATCCATCATCTGAGGACTTTGGAGAAAAGGATCTTATGTGGAGATATCATTTCACCATTACCCCTTTATAAGGGACAGCGTGATTGACCTCCATTTGTTCAGGTGAGCGGTTTGCACTTCTGGTGGAGGAAACACGTTTGCTGTGTTCTATGGTGATTAACCTGAGCACCCTATTGATCATCCAAGAGGCCTCATTATCTCTGCGACACTTCCACTTTGATATTTGCTTTTTTTGTACTTTATTTCTATTTATGTGTTTAGCGCTGCACTGCTTTACATGTACTTCCCTGACTAAGCCTTTTCTCCCCCCGATAGCTCAGTTTGGTCATATGGCCCGCTGTAGGAAGTCCTGGTGGTTCCAAAGGTCTTCCATTTATGGATGATGGGGGCCACTGTGCTCATTGGGACCTTCAATACTGCAGAAATTTTTCAATACTCTTCCCCAAATATGTGCCTCGATACAATCCTGTCTTAGAGGTCTACAGATAATTGCTGTGACATGCACTGTTAACCGTGGAACCTTATATACACAGGTGTGTGCCTTTCCAAATCATGTCCAATCAACTGAATTTACTACAGGTGGACTCCAATCAAGTTGAACAAACATGGTAAGGATGATCAGTGGAAACAGAATGCACCTGAGCTCAATTTTGAGTCTCATGGCAAAGGCGGTAAATACTTATGTACATGTATTTTTTCCTTTTTTATTTTTAATAAAATTTGCAAAGATTTAAAAAAACTTCTTTCAGGTTGTCATTATTGGGTATTGTTTTTAGAATTTTGAGGAAAATAATGAATTTAATCAATTTTGGAATAAGGCTTTAGCGTAGCATAACAAAATGTAGAAAAAGCGCTGTAAATTTCTGGATACACTGTATGTGTTCTTAATCTATCAAAGCTTACTATGCGATGAGGCCGTCTTGCACCCTTCCCTGTCTAAGTTTCTTAATCCCAGATGGGACTAATAGCCATTTTCATGCAGAGTCTGCACACACCGCCATTACCCAGGACCCCAACATAAAATTAAACCTTATAAAGCTAGAAGGGGGTTATGCCTAGGAGAGGATTTCTTGTCTTCATATTTTTTACTAGTGTCCAATCACCCCAAGATGACAGCATAACCATATCATAATGGATATGAAGATACCCTGTAAATTTATTATATAAAAAAAAAAAAATTCAACAGGGAGAAGGAAAAAAAAAGGGGGGGGGGGAGGAGGTTGATCCTCCTCGGACACTAGCAAAAAAATATACATGCTGGGTAGAGGAGGGGTTATATAGGGGGCTTGCTTTTATTTTTTCTGTTTGTCCGATCCCCTTTAGGTGGCAGAATAACCTGACTGTACCCAATTGTCTCTGTTTTTCAAAGAATAAGAAATAAAAAGTTATTTTAACTTAGAGTAGAAAGACTAAAGAATCAGCAGTAATTCACCATTTTATCACAAATAATGGTTTATTTTCTATTTACCTGGACTGCGGATAACCACTCGCTGGGTTTGTTGAACATTAGCAGCTTGAATCTGTTGCAATGGCAAAAGCTGGATAATCTGCCCATTTGGGTGCCTGAACAAGTTGATTCCATTAGGACCCTTGATGGGTTGTAACACCATTTTCTGGCCAGGACTTGTCTGCACACTCGGTATTGGCCGAACAGGGACAGAGCCATTGGATACTGGTATGAGGAGAAGTCGAGGACCCAATCGCTTATCAAGTCCTGAGGTTAAGGTAGCCCCTGGTGTTGATACAGAAGGCGAGATTACTGAAAATGTAAACAGAACATCATTAGCTGAAAAATGGGGAGATGTAAAAAAGTATTACATTGGACTATAAAAAAATAAAATTGTATATAGACAAAAAAAAAAAAAAGGCTATAAAAAGTGAATGTAAATACATTTGCTATTAAATGTGTAAATAATTTTCTGGAGCCAGGTGGCTTTAGTAAATTAAATGCCTGTGAATGATAAATTTGATTACTGTTGTGGCTGGGTCAACAAATATCAACCGTGTTAAGTCTGTTTTTTTACCTCTCTAACACAAGTTAAAGGGTCACTAAAGGAAAAAAATTGTTTTGCTGAAATGACTTTTACAGGGTATAGAAAAGTTAACGGATTCCTTTTAAAAATGATTAAAAATAGATACAAATCTATTATATAATGTGCCTTTAGTTTAGTTTCACTTTTAAACTGGTTTCATGTTTCTGTAAAGTAGAGAGACACACAGAACAAAAACAAATACAGGGCAGCGTTTTGTTTTTAAAATTAATCCGACTGACACTATGGGGTAGATTCACGTACCTCGGCGCATCTTTATGCGGGAGTGGCGTATCTTCTTTACGTGACGCTGGCGCAACATTGAGAGGCAAGCATGGTATTCACAAAGCAAATGCTCCCAACGTTTTGCCGGTGTAGCGTATAGTCGTCGGCGTAAGCCGACAAAAGTCAAAGTAGGTGGAAGTGGGCGTGTAACATTTAAATGAAGCATGACCCCATGCAAACGATGGGCTGAGCTTCAAACAAGTACTAAAAACGAACGGCGCATGCGTCGTATCTTGGACGCATCCCAGTGCGCATGCTCACAGTCACGTCAAAATAACTGCCTAAGATACGTCAAAACACTGCCTATGACGTGAACGTAACCTACGGACAGCCCTATTCATGTACTACGTAAACGGCGTAAAAATCGATGGCGTTCGTTCCCTGGTCCATACCTTTGCATGGGTTGTGCCTCCTATATGAGGAATAACTTTACGCTAAACATAACCCTTATGCAAAGCGCTTAAAGCGGAGTTCCACCCTTAAAATCACTTTTTTTCATTACATCCAGCATGCGCGTACTTACTTTATATCAAAACATTGAATTCCAGGCGCACCGCGGAGTGTCGCCGCTATAAGGCGTCACGCCTTCCGGAAACAGCCGATTTTACTCGGCGCCTGCGCACAGACCCAGGAGCTGACTGCGCAGGCGCCGTATATAGCCGCGTCACGCCCTCCGAAAAAATCCGAACTAGGACCGGCTATTTTCAGAGCCTGCGCAGTCAGCTCCTGGGTCTGTGCGCAGGCGCCGAGTAAAGGCCGAATGCTAATCGGCTGTTTCCGGAAGGCGTGACGCCTTATAGCGGCGACACTCCGCGGTGCGCCTGGAATTCAATGTTGTGATATAAAGTAAGTACGCGCATTAAAAAAAAACAAAAAAACAGCACACTGGCGCTGACGGCAGTATGCTGGATGTAATGAAAAAAAGTGATTTTAAGGGTGGAACTCCGCTTTAAAATCTGCGCAAGTACGTTCGTGAATCAGCGTATCTTACTCATTTGCATATTTAAAATGGGAACGCCTGATGCGTCCAGCGTAACTATGCGCCCACGATACGCCGGCATAGGCAAGTTACGTCGGGCAGCTGAAGCCTTATTTTTCTACGTATCTAGCTTTGGGAATCGGCGCATAGATACGACGGCGCACATTTGTACTTGCCGTCATTGCCAGTTTTTTTTACCCTTCATGTATAGGATGCATAAAAGGTGAAAAAAAAAACCTTTACAACCCCTTTAAAGAGTTCCACCCTTTGACACATTTGGCACCACTGGTAGCCGATAGCCGTACCTGTAATCTTTGGCTATTTTTGTTTAGTTACCTTGTTTCTGTTTAAAATTCCCTCCACGGCGATGCATGTCATATCTTCACTTCCACTGACACCTGGGATTGAAGACACTGATATCCCAGGAGTCAATGGCAGTCAAGGTATGTCAGGCATCCTCCGCTGCCATTGCGTTATTTCTGCAATCCACAGTGTGTCCTGCTGTATCCCGACTGTGCAGGCATGAGATTGGGAGGTGCATGCTGGGTAGCATCCCGGAAACATTGTTAAGCCACATTAGTGATCACACCGATAAGAGTTTACACTTTCGATTGCACTAGCAAAGAAGATCATGGGGTGCTTTTCTTTTTACTTTAGGAGACTTGAATTCCACTGTAATGCCTCGGACCCTGCCTGGCACACAGAAGCAAATGGTTTTACCACATGGCTGCTCAGTACTAACAGGATGTGGCGGCAGCTGCTCTGTCCTAGTTCTCCATTTCCCCAGTGCATTCTGGAATACATGAACTTTCACTGTCCCTTCCCCAGTGCCCACTTAACACTTTATAAATGCTTCACTAACGTTTAAAGTTATTGTAAATGCAATATTTAAAAAAAAAAAACTAAACACTGGGTTAAACTTACCATACATACTCGCGTATAAGCCGAGTCTTTCAGTACATTTTTTTTTGTGCTGAAAATGTCCCCCTCGGCTTATACTCGAGCCTGTGTCATCTAGATACCTGATGAGCCGTGTCATGCAGTCAGACTGTGGCCATCCAGTGTACAAAAGCTGCACGTCCACCTCGTCCTTGTCCGTGATAGGGGAACACTCAGTTTCCCAGCAGTGAATCAGTGTTCCGCCTATCACGGACGTCCTCTCGTCCCTATCCATGGGATGTCCGTGATAGGTGGAACACTGACTCACTGCTGGGAAACTGAGTGCTCCACCTATCACAGACGAGGATGAGGAGGCGGCTTGGCTTTTGTACACTGGATAGCTGCCGTCTAACTGCAATGCATGACATGGGTTGATCAGGTATTAGCATGAGGCATGCAACGGGCACAGTGAGGCTGCAAATGGGCATTGTTGACCCTATTTTCCAGTTACGGTAGCTTCTGCATTCTCACCCTAGGCTTGTACTCTAGTGGCTTGTACTCCAATGGTCTCCAAACTGTGGCCCTGGGGCCAGATGTGGTACTTTGCAAGCTTTTATTCGGCCCTTGGGGCACAATCCCATGGACAGACACCAACAATAGGGCATAATTCCTTGCACTGACAGCAAAGAGAGGGTTCAATTCCTCTCACTGACACCAACGATGGGACTAAATCCCCTCCACCGATACCCACTGACACAAATGAAAGGGCACAATTCCTCCTACAGACACCAATTATGGGGCAAAATTCCTTTCATTAGCACCAACGATGGGGCACTAGTCCTCCCACTGACACCAAATATAGGGCATTGTTTACTCCAGCTGAACATCAGGACACTTTCTACTACAACTGTCCCTACTCCGGCCCTCCTAAAGTTCGAAGGACAATAAACCGCCCCTTTGTTAAGAAAGTTTGGAGACCCCTGCTCTAGTCAATACGTTTTCCCATTTTTTTTTGTTTTCCCATTAGGTGCCTCGGCTTATATTTCGGGTCGGCTTATACTCGAGTATTTACGGTACCTACCCTGTGCAATAGAATTACACAGAGTGGCCTGAACCGCCTCTTTTTGGATTCCCTGGCATTTCTGGCTCCACCACTCTGGCGAGTGCCCCCATAAGAAACCGCTTTTCATGGCGGTACTCATGCAGTCTTGATCCTGAGACCCTGAACAGACAGGGGAACTCAGCCCCACCTCAAGCTCCCTCGTCACTGGCTTTTATTGACAGCAGCGGGAGCTAATTTCTCTTTGTGATGCAGCAAAGCCAGTGAGACCAGGAAGTGAGGAGAGAGCCGCTGCAGACGGGTACAACGTTACCCTGTGGTATTTATACACAGGGTATTGACAAACGCGTAAACAAGTCTCAAGTCTTTAGGTCTCTTTGAGGACCCCTTCAAAAGGACCCAGCCAATGATAAACGCCCACATCATCAGGGAAAAGGTGGACACTCGAAGAAGGATCCTTGCACACTGCAGTCTAGAAGAAAGAAGACTTCAGGCCCAGCCTGTAACAGGACCTTGGATTCAGATAAGAAATCCAGCATTTACAGGGAATGCTTTTAAAATTTTACCTAGCAATTTAGGAAGTGGTGGGGTGAGGGGGGGGCGTTAATGTGCAGATATGATGAGGGGTTTGGGCAGATATTAGCTTTAAAAACGTACATCTAGAACAATCCATTAATTTTTCAAAACCTTTAAATTTTGATCTTCAACAATATTAGCATTTTCTACATGTTTCCCAGATCTGACTGCTTTTCTTTACGTTTGGTAATTCCAGCATTGAAGTTACTGTATTTACAACACAGAAATGTGTGTGTAGTTATATGCAGCTCACAAGACTATACAAATATCCTACCTGTTCTTAGTGTCACTGTAGGTCTTCCAGTTGGGGAACCAAGTAACCCAATTGTTGGCAGATTGGCTGAAGCGACCAAACTTGAAGCCACTGAAGCAGCAAGAGTTTTATTAGTACCTGGATAGGCTTGTGGATGGACAGTTGAAGTCACAGGTGGACAAGGAGCTCTGGTTAAAGCTGGAGGTGGTATTGACACACACTGAGAAGGAACAGATGTTAAACTAACTGTGCTGGTGGTGTCATTTGATAAAGTTGCAGTGACAGGGAGAGAGGAGTCTTCTGTTACTAGTTTAGTTGCTTGTATTAGGGGTGTAGATAAAGAGGCAGCTTGGTTTTTAATGGGTGAAGCAGCACCAGACAACAATGACGGTGTAGTTGATACCATGTTCACAGAAGAAGATGAGACAACTGTAACCGCACTGCTTGATGATACTGGAGTAGATACAAGTACTAGTGGAGAAGACTGCATATGTATCTTTGGCAACTCCACAGCACTGGGTTCAGGTGATCTGACTTCAGGATTTTCCTTTTCTAGACTTCCATCTTCACCCGTGACAACCTGAGTGAAGACACCACTGGGTGTAGATGGTAAAACTGCAAAGTAGAACATTTGTTAATTAGTACCCTCCCCAAGGAAGAATTTGTTTAAGACAGCCGTATGAAAGCGCCAGTCTACTGTTCTTTTAAAAGGACTGAGGAAGTTTTCATCTTAAGTGGAACCTTACGTTTGTGGAGGCCACGACAATATTTACCATATTATGCAAGTCTGTAAAGCTTGCTTGCACACTACAGCACACTTACCTCTAGGTCTTTACCACTGCCATCATCTTCTGTGTCCAGCGTCTCTTTGCTTTGGTCACCGATGATGTAGCTTCTTATGCATATGCACCATTCCTAGCATCCTACAGATGCCAGAAATAGGCCCAGGATTGTACACTGCATAATGCATCACAGTCAGTAACAAAAGTGTATTTGCAGACAGGTAAAGGTCTTTTGGCTTATACCTCTTTTCTACCAAAAAAACTCGACCTGCTTGCAAATTTTTGTTTCCAACTAATGTCCTACTTTAAAACACTTTTTTCTAGCTAATAAGGCAGCTTTATTAAAATGGTTGTAAACCCATACATATAAACCCATATAAACATATACCCACTAAAGTGATGAAGCTTTATTTGCAGCCCTCTTTTTTTATAGCCTCCTAAAACAAAAACTTTTTCCCAGTTCCTCGGTCTGGTGTTTTTTTTTGATCTAGGTGGACTTGTGGCTTTTTTCAACCTGACTTTCTATGTAACATCATAGAGCAGGTAGGTAAGTGGTGAAATCTGAGGCCTGAGTGGAGGGAAAGGACACAGCCCATTCCACACAGTCTCATAGGAAAACATGCACAACTGAGGCTAGCAATCGATGGTAAACCTTGGCACCCCAGATGTTTTGGAACTACACTTCCCATGATGCTCATGCACTCTGCTGTGTAGCTGCGTATCATGGGAATTGTAGTTCTAAATCATCTGGGGTGCCAAGGTTCACCAGCATTGTTCTAGGGTGTCCAGATAACCTGTCAGAAGCTACTAATGCAGATAGAGGGACGATGCTTTGGATTGAGGTGGGTTTTCCTTTCATTTAAATTTTATTTTTAATTTAAGCTAATATGGGCTTCTAAAAGAAAAACATTATGGGCCAGATTCCTGTAGAATTGCCGCTGGCGTAGCGTAAGCCATTTACACTACGCCGCCGCAATTTAACAGAGCAAGTGCCGTATTCCCAAAGCACTTGCTCCGTAAGTTGCGTCGGCGTAGTGTAAATGGCTCTGCGTATCCCCGCGTAATTCAAAGGGGGCGGCTTGTATTTAAATTAAGCGCGTGTCGATCGAACTGCGCATGCGCCAGCCTCAAAAATAGCCCAGTGCGCATGCTCCAGCTCACGGCGGAAAAAGTGAATGAAACCGACGTGAGCGTCGTTTACGTAAATCCCTATTCGCGAACGACTTAGTAAAACAACGTAACCGACGGAAAAAGACGACGCTGACCCGACACCCTACTTAACATGGCAACGACGGAACTTCGTAAGGTTATCCCTCATATAGCAGGGGTAACCTTACGCGTACGGAAAGGGGCGGCGTAAAAACGTTGGGGAATCGTCGGATTAGGCTCATTTGCATAGGCAAATGAGAAATCATCGTAAAGGCCACCTAGCGGCCAGCGATGTCATTACATCTACGATCCGACAGTGTAATTGTTTTACACCTGTCGGATCTTCACTGTATCTATGCGTAAGTGATTCTAGGAATCACACGCATAGATACCCAGTAAAAAAAACAGAGATACGACGGTGTTTCCTACGAAACGCCGGCGTATCTCTTTTGAGAATCTGGCCCTATGTGCTAAATACTCAGTGGGGTGGATTTACCAAAAGCAAATAGACTGTGCACTTTGCAAGCGCAGATGCATGAATTTTCCCGAAAGCTTAGTAAATGTGGTAAAGCTCATTGCCAACTTTTATCATCCAATCATGAGCAAACAAAATGCCGTTTTTTTTCCCCCTTGCATCTGACTGGGGATTCTTCACAAAGCAAAGCTTCGCCGCATTTACCAATTAAAAAAAATGAAGGCATCTGCACATGCAAAGTGCACAGTCTTAAGTAAATCCACCCCCACACCCCAGTGAATTGAAGGGAAAAATAAAAAAATGTATAAAAAGTGAAACATTAATGGCTTGCTGCCAGTTGTATTCATTACAATGCACATGTTTTTAAACTAATGATTTTTATTTTTAAACTACATGTATACAAATCTTTATTTTACAAATTTACATTTAGTACATGACAAATTATTTGTAAAAGCATCATGAGTTAGCTAAAAAGGCAGCTCTGAAGAAGCTTCCTACCTTCATCTAAACTGAAGCCTTGGAGTCATTGCTGTGCGCTACTGCGCTCTTTTGACAGTCTTTTACAACAAATTAACTAAGAAGACTAAAAGAAACTTTAAAGCTTCACCTGCTGAGAGGATACACTACATATACAAAGAAAGAAAGTCTAAACTAGTAAACAGAACTGAACTATTTCATTACAAATACAGACAGAAGCTTGAATTCCTTTTTATACATACCAGTCTTACTCTGTGGTGAAGCAACAGTATTTTTCTGTCCATCTGTGGCAACTTTCAAATTTTCATTTGCTGTAGAAGATTCTGACCCAGCATTATTAGCAGCTGCTTTGGCACTGGCTTCTTTAGACAAATAAAGCAGATTAGGTCGCAGTCTATGTGTAATATAAGCTGCAATTCTATTTGCTGGATGAAGTGCTCCCATCTGACCCAACAACAATTTAGCCTGTGGAAATGTTTTTCCATTGACCTATAAAACAATTAAACATGGTTTTATTATACAGCAACAATGGGTACCCTGAAATAAAAATGGTCAACAAGTAATGACTAGACCATAGTCGGTTTGCTTAAAGTGGAAGTTCACCCAAAAATAAATTTCTAATATTACCTTGAGCTGACCGGTTAGACTGCGGGGAGGCTGTTTTTTTTTCATACATACCTTGTTAGCGGTGTTTCATCCCTCGGCTTCCGGGGTACGATTCTTGCGTGGCTGGGCGTTCCTAGTTGATTGACGTTCCTCCGACCGGCGCATACTGCGCGTCACGACTTTCTGAAAGAAGCCGAACGTCGCTGCGCAGGCACCGTATAGAGCCGACTCTATACGGCGCCTGCGCAATGACGTTCGTCTTCTTTCGGAAAGTCGTGACGCGCAGTATGTGGCGGTCGGAGGAACGTTAGAATCGTAACCGGAAGCCGGGGGATGAAACACCGCTAACAAGGTATGTATGAAAAAAAAAAAAAAAAAAAACAGCCTCCCCGCAGTCTAACCGGTCAGCTCAAGGTATTATTAGAAATGTATTTTTGGGTGAACTTCCACTTTAAGTATTAATGTTTATCTGTCACTATATCAAATTGCTAAACAAGCCTGGGCTTCTTTCACACAGGGATTGGGGGGGGGGGGGGGGGGATTAGGCGTTAGTGGTAAAGCGCTGCTATTACAGCAGTTATTAAATAGTACAGCTATTAAAATTAGCGGCGCTTTACTTGTGTAATGGTGGCGCTTTTAACCCCCACTAGCAGCTGAATAAAGGGTTAAAAGCACCCGCAAAGTGTCACCACCGAAGCACTTTGTAGGCGCTTCAGCAGTGGTGCCCATTGATTCCAATGGCAGGGGCGGTGTATACACTGCTCCTCCACTGCCTGAAAGATGCTGCTTGCAGGACGTTTTCTAACGTCCTGCAAGCGCAGCGCCCCAGAGTGAAAGCACTTGGGCTGCAGGGGAGGCGTTTTTCAGGCGCTATTTTTAGCCCAAAAGCGCCTGAAAAACACCCCAGTATAAAGGGGTCTTACAAATGTATACTAGGCACCTCAAGAAAGCAGTCGATATATATATATATATATATATATATATATATATATATATATTATTAATAAAAAGGGGTAAATCTGGGAAGATACAAAAAAACAAAAATACCCTTGCAGTGGGGATGTACTCACACTGCAAGGATTACTTGTTTATTTATGCCTAGGGGTACAACGAAAGGAGATATTAATCTGACTCCCCCACTCCCCCCCACAGCTAGACCAGTCCCTACAACCCTGCAAAGCTACTGGCATTTTTATAACATTATTTTAAGGTCCAGTGTGCATGGAACATAAAGAGCCCTTGGCCACGGCTCTTTAACCATGTGATCGCCTGTGTCCAATCACAGCCGGTCACATATAAACATGCGGATGCCGGTAATCGGCTCTCATCGCCTCACACTGACAGAGTGTGTGGCGAGGAGAGCCAATCAGCGGCATCCAGACATGTAATCAGCTCCCCGATTACAATACAGCACACCAATCAATGCCCAATAGTGATGCCAGTCAGTGCTGGCTGTCAGTGCTGCCCATCAGTGCAGCCTCAGCAGCACACATAAGTGAAGAAGAAAAATTAAATTATTTACAAACAAACTAAGAAAAAATATATTTTTAGTAAAAAATAAAAACCCAGCAATGATTAGATACCACCAAAAGAAAGCTGAAGGAAAAAGGTAAGTGAACCAACAATGCACTAGCTTAACCACTTTCCGACCGCCCACCGCAGGTATACGTCGGCACTTTGAGGATGGATATCTCGGTAACGGCAGCAGCTGCTGCCACAACCGAGATATCCATCTCTTCTGTGGGCGGTCGGGTAAACGATAATGGCGGTCTCCGCGGCGGAATCGCCGCGAGATCGCCGTTATCGGTAGCGGACGAGCGTGCCCCCCCCCTCCCGCTGCGCTCCCGCGCTCTCCGCCGCTTACCGGAGCCGTCGGTAGCGGCGGAGGCGATCGGGTGCGCTCGTCTGGTCAGCGGGGATGCGAGTGAGGGAAAAAATTTCCCTCGTCCATCCCCGTAGCTCTGCTGGGCGGAAGTGACGTCAAACGTCAGTTCCGCCCAGCCTCTTAAAGAGACATTTTTTTTTAAATGTCATTTGAAAAATGACATTTAAAAATTTTTTATTTTTTTTTTGCATTTTAGCCTAAATATGAGATCTGAGGTCTTTTTGACCCCAGATCTCATATTTAAGAGGACCTGTCATGCTTTTTTCTATTACAAGGGATGTTTACATTTCTTGTAATAGGAATAAAAGTGATAATTTTTTTATTTTTTTTTATTTTAGTGTTAAAAATTGGTAAAATTAATACAAATAAATACGAAAACAAAAAAAAAAATGTTTTAAATCGCCCCGTCCCGACGAGCTCGCGCGCAGAAGCGAACGCATACGCGAGTAGCGCCCGCATATGAAAACGGTGTTCAAACCACACAAGTGAGGTATCGCCGCGATCGTTAGAGCGAGAGCAATAATTCTAGCCCTAGACCTCCTCTGTATCTCAAAAAATGCAACCTGTAGAATTTTTTAAACATCGCCTATCGAGATTTTTAAGGGTAAAAGTTTGACGCCATGCCACGAGCGGGCGCAATTTTTAAGCGTGACATGTTGGGTATCATTTTACTCGGCGTAACATTATCTTTCACAATATGTAAAAAAATTGGGCCAAATTTATTGTTGTCTTATTTTTTTATTTAAAAAAGTGAATTTTTTCCAAAAAAAGTGCGCTTGTAAGACCGCTGCGCAAATACGGTGTAACAAAAAGTATTGCAATGACTGCCATTTTATTCTCTAGAGTGTTAGAAAGAAAAAAATATATAATGTTTGGGGGTTTTAAGTAATTTTATAGCAAAAAAAAATGTTTTAGTCTCGTAAACACCGAATCTGAAAAACAGGCCCGGGGCTAAAGTGGTTAAAGGAACCAATTTAGAAAATAAAAGACAAACCTTTACAACCCCTTTAAGCCTCCTCAGCTCACAGCACTAGTGAGGAACCAGAGCCACAAGATATATTATTGGTATGATTCTACACTAAAAAAAAAAAAAATGTAACTTTCTCTAAATATAATCATGCTAGTAATAGATCTAAAAATATTAGTAGTCACTCTGTAGACTTATGCTTGTAATACGTTTAATAAAGTTGGTAGACTAAAACTTCCAAAAATAGCTTGATGGTTTTCCACCAGTATTTATTCAATACAACTACAATGGTTTCCACCGTACGGATGCTTGGCCAAAAGTGGAAGGATTTGTTTTTTAAACATATTTATAATTAATATATGCAGAATCCCAAAAACAGGCTTAGGTAGATGTTAGGCATCGTATGCATTCACATTTTTTCTTACCTGAATGAGCTCTGACTGGTTGAGGGTAGAATTTTTTAATTGAGCAACCAACTTTCCAGCTGGAACGACCTTGGAGTAGAATGGAAGACCTTTCCCTCCATGAGACTTTATTTCATTTTCAGATTGGGTTTCTAAGGGTATTTGCTCAGGAATTTTTATCCCTTCCGTCTTCCCCTTTACAGAAGGTGGTTTTTCTGTGACCTGATCGGTTTTCTGGTCTGGAGCCATTGAGATCTTTACATGCGAAGTGGCAAATGGTTTAGATGCATCTCCATCCTTATTGTCTGAAGTCAGCTCGATATTGAAGCTGCCTACTCTAAAGGACTTTGGTTCCTTGTTATCAACCTGCTGTGAGACGATATTGAGGACTTTTTTGGGATCCTGTTCCTGGCTGCAGTCTGAGATGATATTGAGTAACTTGGCGGGGTTGCTGCTGTCTGTTTCTTTGTGCCTTTTTTCAGCAACTTCTGCAAATAAATGCATACATTATACATCACTATATACAGTATTAAAAATCCCACATGATCGATCCTTTTAATGGAATCATTTTACACGCTTATTTTAAAATACAGGAAGACCTTAAATACTCTAGAGGATTTCTGCCCTCGTTCCTACCATTGAGTCCTTTATTAAAAACCCTGCAATCCCACCAGGTTTGGAAGACCCAAGTTTTTAAAAAAAATGGTGTAAACTAGGACTTGCCAACATTTATAGTCTGCTTTTATCACAGGGTCTGAAGTGTTACACAAATTACAGGCAGATCAGAAATTGCCTAAAGACAGAAGTCTTCCGCTAGTGAAACACTTCACTGAAGCCACAATTCCAACCCCCTACCAAAGGAGTGAACCTGACCGCTGTTAAATTGATCCACACTTCCCAGGCTTGATCTTTTTCTTGTACTCCCTACTGCTCACAGGCTCCTTGCAGTCCTACCATGCATGTAGTCATTATTGGGAATCCCACTCCAAAATGTTTTGGTTTTTGTTACTACTCGATCGCTGGGACTTAGTTCATTATCATTATACCCTGGGACATGCAGGGATGTGCTTCTTCGGCTGTTCAGAGCTAGGAACCTATATGCACATATGATTGATTTAACCAATTGTCAAAATGCTGTGGACTCATGTCCACGATTTTTTGGAGACACCATTTACACCTGATATCCCAGTGGTCCCTGGTGAAGTGCTGCCTAACTTTAAACTAGACAGGTTCTCTAGATAACAACTTAGATTAACACCACAGATTTTTATGGTGACCAAGCAACCTAGTGGCAGTAAAGAACAAGGTGAACTGGATCTTAACCAATGAGAAACAAACCGTTAAACTTACACATTGTATCAGTAAGATTCACAAAACTTGGGAACTGTGGATTTCATACGTCTTACCATGCGATTCTGACCGACACCAACTTGACCTAGTTTAATTTTTCATCTGCTACTATGATAGCCTACCTATGGAGGTGCTCCTTTATACCCCTTCCCTCCCTTTGAATTAAAGTTTTATGTTAGAAATACATGCAATTTTTTGGAAAATGTCTTGCTTGGTAAGTAGTCTCTTAACCACTTAACCCCCGGACCATATTGCTGCTCAATGACCAGAGCACTTTTTGCGATTCGGCACTGTGTCGCTTTAACTGACAATTGCATAGTCATGCGACATGGCTCCCAAAGAAAATTGGCGTCCTTTTTTTCCCACAAATAGAGCTTTCTTTTGGTGGTATTTAATCACCTCTGCGGTTTTTATTTTTTGCGCTATAAACAAAAATAGAGCGACAATTTTGAAAAAAAAATATTTTTTACTATATTGCTGTAATAAATATCCTCCAAAAATATATAAAAAAACTTTTTTTTTCCCTCAGTTTAGGCCGATACGTATTCTTCTACATATTTTTTGTAAAAATTTAAAAAAAAAAATCCCAATAAGCGTTTATTGATTGGTTTGCGCAAAAGTTATAGCGTTTACAAAATAGGGGGTATTTTATGGCATTTTTATTAACATATTTTTTTAACTAGTAATGGCGGCGATCAGCAGTTTTTTTTGGTACTGCGACATTCTGGAGGACACTTCGGACAATTTTGACACATTTTTGGGACCACTGGCATTTTTATATGCCAATGGTCCCAAAAATGTGTCAAAATTGGATTACTATAAAAATGCCACTGGCAGTGAAGGAGTTAAGTATGTCCCTGGGTGTGTTCTAACTGTATGGGGGGGGGGGGGCCTCACTGGGGAAATCACTGATCTTCTGTTCATACATTGTATGAACAGAAGATAAGCATCCCCCCCCCCCCCCCGACAGGACCGGGAGCTGTGTGTTTACACACACAGTTACCGGTCCCCGCTCTGTAACGAGCAATCGCACGCACGCACGCAACCCTAGTGACCTGCGAGAGAGCCAAAGTAGAGCTACGGGCTCTCGCGCAGGGGAGCCAACCTGCCACCGTAAAACGAAGGCGGCGGGTCGGCAAGTAGTTAAGGATTCATTGGAATAGATGAGCCAACGAATGCCTTTAAATAATGGATCATAATAGGTACACGTAAAATGCATCTTCTTACATATTTGTATTTACTGCCTTAATTGCCTTTTCCACCAAAAAAGTATATAAAAATAAATAAATAATTCAAACACACAATAAAATATGTTTCCCTACCACTATTGTCTCTCGCATTTTCCTTTTCACGTTCTCTGTACTTGTTTGGTTTATGGCTATTTTCCTGAAACAAAATAACATATTTAAAGATGTATAGCAAATTCAAACGAGTTAAAGAAAGCTAAAATAAAAGTAACCTTGTCACTGGGTTTAGGAAATGGCACAAAGCAAAACCTTTTTTATACTCTGCCGCACCACCTTCTTCTGATCTGGGCTCTTTTGCAGAGCTACAGTCTCTTCACATCGCTCTCTGCTGCACAATGTGGTTTCCTTTTCTGGACCTTACGTAGGCATTATAGGGATGAACCATGGCACGTGACAGCAAACAAGGACATCTGACATTTCTGCACATGACCTGTAACCTGTAACTGAGCAGTGCAAAAATTGGAGGAACCGAAAAATGGAAAAGGAAAGTATAAGGCCCCATGCACACAAGACGCTGGTAAACGTGTGTTCAGGGGCAGTTAGACAGCTTTTTCAACTGCTTCTTAACACATTCAATGTTACCCTATGTGTCCATGCACACAGTCTTGTTTATTGACATTTTTAGGCAGTTGCGTTTAACCTCGTTTCTCCAGAAGCAAAAAAATGGGTCCAGACGCAAAAGTTTTCACGTTTCAGACGGAAAACGCGGTACCGGTATTTTGCAGAGATTTATAGGCGTTTTTAAAGGTGACCTATTTTTTTACATTAGAACAGGGTTTGACAAATTTGGTTGGAATCTAGGAGCCAGCTAAAAAAGTTAGGAGCCAGAAAACGCACCCCGTCCCGACGAGCTCGCGCGCAGAAGCGAACACATACGTGAGCAGCGCCCGCATATGTAAACGGTGTTCAAACCACACATGTGAGGTATCACTGCGATTGGTAGAGCGAGAGCAATAATTCTAGCCCTAGACCTCCTCTGTAACTCAAAACATGCAGCCTGTAGACTTTTTTTTAAACGTCGCCTATGAAGATTTTAAAGGGTAAAGTTTGTCGGCATTCCACGAGTGGACGCAATTTTGAAGCGTGACATGTTGGGTATGAATTTACTCGGCGTAACGTTATCTTTCTTAATATTAAAAAATTAAATGAATGAAAATAGTGAAACATTACATTAGAATTGCTGCTTAACTTGTTATGCTTAAATTGTAATACCAACGGCCATCACCATCTGGTGGTGAGCTGTTGGTATTACAAGTTATTACCACCAGATGTGAGCTGGCGCCATCTGGTGGTGGCCGTTGGTATTACAAGTTAAGCATTAAGCATAGAATTGCTGTTTAACTTGTAATGCTTAACTTGTAATACCAACGGCTCACCACCAGATGGTGCCAGCTCACAAAAAAAAAAAGGCCCACCTTCAAAGCCAAGTCGCCAGGACACCATTTCTAGTCGCCATGACGACCTGGCGCCCGGGATTTGTAGAGCCCTGCATTAGAAATCTCAAAATTGATGGGAAATTATGAAAAAACATAAAAAATAAAAAAAAACTAATTGCTTGCATTGTGGACAATCCACAAATTGTGGCAGGTAACGTGGTCAGTGGACAATCCACAACTTGTGGCAGGTGATGTGGCAAGTGGACACACTACAATTTGTGGCAGGTGTCGTGGTCAGGTGACGTGAAGAGTGGACAATCCACAACTTGTGGCAGGTGACGTGGCCAGGTGACATGGCCAGTGGTCAATCCACAACTTGTTGCAGGTGACATGGCCAGGTGACGTGGCAAGTGGACAGTCCACAAGTTGTGGCAGGCGACAACCCACAACTTGTGGCAGGTGATGTGGCAAGTGACACGCTAAATACAAGTACACTGCTGCTCTCTCAGCTGCTACTTACTCTGGTCTGACAAAATGGTTAAATACTGTTTTTTGAGCTTAGGGAGGGTCTTATGTTTCTTAACTAAACGTTTATAAACGCAAACGTGGTAAAATGCAGCGAAATGCGCGGCAAAACAGGCGTTTTTAAAAGCCGGTTTTAGCCTTTAAAAACGTGTGTTCATCAGAGTTTGCACCGGCGTCCCGTGTGCATGGGGCCTAAGGACGTTTTTACAACTGCTCCTGAATGATTTAACTTGACAGATAGTAACCCACATTTAAAAACATCAGTTTTACTGCGTTTAGAAGTGTTTAGTCGCGTTTGGCATCTAAAACGTGGAAATCTTCTGCATCTGAACCCATTTTTTTAGCTTTTAAAGAAACGCTGTTAAACGCAACTGCCTAAAAACGGCAATAAACCCCCCCCCCTTTTTTTCCCTCCTTTTCTTTTTTTATGTGCGCTGGCTCCACCTCCGCTGGGTCTATACTTTTATGTCACTCAGGTAATCCAATGTGTCTGTATGTATTACTTTTCTTTTGGTCACAATGGTTTATATCGATTCATGTACCATGCATGTACTCTTCAATAAAGTTGTTTTTTCCAATAAAAAAAAAAAGAAAAAAACGGCAATAAAACGAGACTGTGTACATGGTCACATAAGATAACATTGAATGAGTTCAGGGGCAACTGCCTCCCTGTCCTGTGTACATGGGGCCTTAAGGAGGTTGTAAAGGTTTGGTTTTTAATTTCTAAATAGATTCCTCTAAGCTAATGCATTGTTGGTTCACTTACCTTTTCCTTCCATTTCCCTTCTAAATGTTTTTCTTTTCTTAAGAAGTGAACCAACAATGCACTAGCTTAAAGAAACCTATTTAGAAAATAAAAACCTTTACAACCCCTTTAATCCCCTTCTTCTGCAGGTCATGCTTTGTGACATTTTTAAATCCACGTAGTACAAGATTAACATAATAACATTTGAAATTAATTGAACTTGGAAATAAACTTGAATTATAGGTAAACCCCAACCTTGTAAAACACTTTGTTCAGTTTAAAGATAGAAATACAAGCAAGAGGTTTATGTATATTATATATGTTACTTTGCTCTATATAAATGATCACATGACCCCTGCATAGGAGGCATGTCAGCAGGAAGCAGAGAAATAGCAGTACATTGTCCTTGCTAGTGAAGAGCTGTGCAAGAACGCATTTAGCACAAGTCTGACCATTGGATTGCAGGCAGGCTGTGTTTACAATTTAAATACAAAGATGAAAACTGACCACACTGATGGATGTGCTTCCATGCTTAGCGTGATCAGTTTAAAATAGGAAAGCAGGGGGACTGGCAAGATCACTAGGCATTTCAGAAAAAGGAAGCAATACAAAAAGAACAGGGTACCTTTTATACATTGCACACACTAGAGCCTAGTACACAGGGGGAAAAAAAAAAAACCTGAAGAGCTTTGGGAGAAGCCGCTGTACTAACTATGCAATGTTAGTACATGGGTCTCTCCCACTGAGCTATTGTTTTCAGATAGGGGGGTGCCCAGTTGTTATTGTAGACCTTGTGCATTTGGTTAGCTACACGTGTACTATGTATTACCTCTTTTGTATTGCTTGAAAGAATTATAAAAAGGTTTGAAATGCACGTTAACAGGCACAGCTGGGAAGGGGACAAATAAACAAGATACCTTTCCAGCAGTCTCGGAGTTGGTACAAGGGTCTTGGTCTTTTCTGGCCTTCTCTTCGGTTACCTTATGCTTGTAGCCCCTCACACGTGCGCATGTAATACTATTTAATTGTGGCACATCTTCAGAATCCAAATCCTCCAGGCAAACCTGTAGAGTGACAGTGATATTCAACAGCCCTAAATGGACAACATAACAATAGTTTGCATTTTTTTTTTATCCCAATATAAAAAAGGAATACCACAGCCTTTTTCACACAAAAACAAACATACAGTCAGTCAAACCCTGTGGGGAGGGATCATGAAGGCGTGACCAAGCTGCACTGTGTGCCTCTATGGACACACACAGCCCGACTCAGGAGCATGTCTGCAAGTGTGCCTCCACAGCAAACGCCTTCCTATGGTCGCATACACCGGTGAGAAGGAGCAGACAGAGCCAGCAGGAGACACCAGAAGACGGGGTAAGAGGCAAAACCATTGCGCAAAGCAGGCAAGTATACATCTTTTTTTTATTAGAAGGAACAAAAATAGAGTTTAGGACCACGTTAAGCCAAATATAGGCATTTAATAAACCATTCCTGCTGTAATTTTTTTACTGTAGTATATACAGTACTACACGTCTTCTATAAACATAATTGTATTTTCTTTAAAATAAATAAAATAATTTTAGTCAGACATTAGGTAAACCATAGCGCATGAGTATTGAACATTTTCCACTTGCATCCAGCTTGCAGTAAGTTTGAGAAAAAGTATTCTGGAAAAACACACACACACACACACACACTCATTGAATGGCACCTTCCCTTCCAGCTCCCTAAAACGAAATGACTCATCAAAATCTGTGAAACAGAGGTAGCTAGTAATAATGCAGGCAGTATAGGCAGTCCCTGAGTTATAAACATGCGATTCATACATACAAACGGAGGGAAACAACAGGAAGCGAGAGGAAATCTACACCTAGGAATGGGAAATTCACTCCTGTAAGGAGTCATCATGGGAAAAGGTGTCTCCACTGAAGCTTTATCACCAATCCTTGTTTCCACGACAACCCATACAGAAAGTAAAAGGTAAAACCTTCTGAACAGGGGCAAAGACAGCAAAACAAACTTGATATGGGTGTAAACCCTTCCCTATGCTATCCACATTTTTTATTTTTTTTTGCCCGGAGTTACACTTAACACAAACGTACCTGTTCTAACTTGCATACAAATTCAACTCAACAAACCTACAGAAGCCATCTGGTTTGTAACCTGGGGACTGCCTGTACTAGGCTTTTTCATTACAAACATGCATGCACTACAAACCTTGTACCGTGTATTAAATGTTTATTTGTAAATAGGCGGTGACGTGACGTAATCACGCTGGGACTAGGTGGAGCGGTGTATGCAGAGGATTGTATTGTGAAATTCTTTCAACATGAGTGGATTTTTATATGGAAATAAACACTTTTTATTAGCGATTTGCACGATGGTTCTTTCCTCTTGCCTCCAATATGATTGACACCATGCTGAGAGGCACGGGTTTGGAGTGTACCGCCAGTGGGAGCAAATAGACCTCCTGTAATAAGTGAGGTCCATTCAAGCAGGTGATAAGTGACCCATAGGTAGGGGGTAAAGGGCGCTGTGGTGATCAGAGGCAATACTGATGTTTCTGGTGTATGGGACTGTGCTTTTTTTTTACGGACATTGAATCATTTATTGATGCACTGTGTACGCATGTATGCTTATAAACTTAAAAAAATATTAAATAAAATTGACCAGAGTAAAATGTATTTCACTTTCTTTTAAAGTATTCTTAGAGAAATAGTTCTGCATTCAGACTACTTACTGCAGGTCTAGGAGTGTGGAGATGAGAGGATTTACTTGCAGAGGACTTGCCCCTCTCGGATTTTCCTCTATGGTATGGAGGTTTACCTTCAAATACTTCACCTTTTTCAGGAATACGAAGAGGCTCTGGATCATTATCCACATCAGATCTATCCCAAATGGGAAAAACTTTTGGGGACCAGTTCTTCAAACAGCTGTCAGCTGAGAACCATAAAAAATTAACAAGTTAAAAGGAAGAAAAGAAAAGTATTTCCAACCAAAAATGTCAAACTGATGCAACCGTTTTGAACCATTTGAAATAGGGTTAGAAAAGCTACCAGATTCCTATTGCTAACTGTATTCCCAATGGTAAAGACTGTCATTTCCTGTGGCAGCTATCATTTGGAAAGGGTGTGAGGGTTTAAAAAAATAAATAAACTTGCAGACCTCTGCCCAAACAAGTTCTGCTTTAAAGGGGTTGTAAAGCCTTGTGTTTTTTCCCCTTAATGCATCCTATGCATTAAGGTGAAAAATCCCTTTGCACTGTCCAGCTCCCCCAAGCCCCCGTTTTACTTACCTGAGCCCCAAACTTCCTTGGGCACGATCCTGCATCGGTCCCCCTACGGCTTCTCGGCTCTCCATTGGATAGATTGATAGCAGCGCAGACATTGGCTCCCACTGCTGTCAATCAAATCTGATGAAGCGGCCACATGGGGTGGGGCCGAGTCATACATTCGGCAGCTATGTAAGCAAAGTGTATGACACGGGAGCGCGCCCACAAGGTAACCCCCTCGGGAGAGAGCTTCCCAGAGGGGGTTATCTATTGAGGGAAGGAGCCGTGAGAACTGCCGTGGGACCCCAGAAGAGGACGATCCGGGCCACTCTGTGCAAAACGAACTGCACAGTGGAGGCAAGTATGACATGTTTGTTTGTTTTTTATGTGAACCTCAAGGGCACTGAAGCCGATTACAGAAACGCAAAAAAAAACAACTCACTTTTTGCCTTTACAACCACTATTACATTTGGCTGGAGGTGCACTTTAATATAGAATCATATCAACTGCATATAGCAGGGTTTGACAAATTTCCTTCTGTGAAGGCCGGAAAGCCGCGGCCTCAATTACCGGCGGGCACGGGCCCGCCGCGATCACGCCGGCTGGTAATTGAGGCCACGGCTTTGTGGCCTTCTGCAGGCTTAAGCTTCCCCAGGAGCCAGGCCAGAATTTGTCGAAATTGCGACCTGGCGCCCGGATTTTGTCGAGGCCTGGCATATAGCATATAGATTTCATTTGTATTCCTTAAATGAATGCAAAATATGCCATTAACTCTTGATAAAACACTTACCAGAATCCCCTAAATGAATCCCAATTGCTTCTACTCCTGGTAAACCTTGCACTGATTTACAAGGTTTCTCCATCTCTTCTTGAGATTCGCTGGACTCAGCCATCACATCAGTGTGCTTTTCTGATTGTCCATGTTTATCTTCAGTGGAGGTATCCACATCCTCACCAACATTTTGTTTGCAACTGGTTGGTGTAACATTCAGTCCATCTTTTTCAGAACACGGTTCACTATTTACACAGTCACAACCAAACATACAGGCTTCTTGCCGACAATGAACAGGTTTGTGCTCGTCACAATTCAAGCTTGCACATATACAACCAAGACGGCAAAATTTATTTTTGCATGGGGGTGTCCGTTTGCTGATCATTTTGTGGAATGGTTTTCTTTTCAAGAAACCCTTAAGTTGAAAGAAAAAAATAATCATTATATTTTGAAGAAGTTTGCCGACAAGAGTTTACATGCTATGAAATGTAAGGTCGATGACTCGGTGGAAGCACATGTAGGCTGCTGTAACCAAGGTTTTGCAAGAGTATAAATAATAAAAGAAAAAGTTGCGCTACTAAAATAACAGGAATTAATATATAAGCAGCCTACATCAACGATAAAACAAATCGAAAAGAATATAAACAATAAAAAATGTGGCACTACAGAGAGACATTAATTCCACATGTGAGTGGAAATTAATCTATAACACAAATACATAAAACATGAAAAGCAATGTATTGTGAAGTCAAAACTGCACAGTGTTCAATATAGTGAAATAAATCACCGAAAAAGGACTGTGAAAAACTGCAAGGTGAGACACCTAATGCATAAAGACATGTATATAAGTCCAATTAAGGTAAAAAAAAAAATATATATATATATATATATATATATATATATTCCAGTGAGAATGACTGAAGTGGGATATATCAATCCAAGATTAAAATCAAAGGGTCAATAATGCAATCCAGGATAGTCAAGAGGAATCAATACGCTTACCGGAAACGGTGGACACACTGACCGGTGGTAGTATGTCAAATGAGCAAAGGATGGATCCACAGCCTGGTATGGTTCATGGAAGACACATCTACCGGCATCTGAGGGAATCCAAGGGCTCTTTGGTCAAACACATCCGGGATTGTGGGTAGGTTCCTTTTTGGAGTTGCAATCATATGGAAGCACATGAAAAAGATAAAAGGAGGCTCCTCATGGTGCAGTTAAACCCAAATCATAGGATGTGGCGGCTTTATTCATAAAAAGCAAGGTATATACAACAATACAATGGTAATAAAAACAAAGAAAAAAATAAATAAAATTTAAGGTACGAGCCAGATGAAGAGGCAGGTACAGGTGATCACAAGGGTAATGCGTGGTAAATGGATATGTGGCTGCAGGCCATGTACCCTACATGTTTCGAGTTAAACACTCTTCAACTGGGGCCCCAGTTAAAGAGTGTTTAGCTCGAAACATGTAGGGTACATGGCCTGCAGCCACATATCCATTTACCACGCATTACCCTTGTGATCACCTGTACCTGCCTCTTCATCTGGCTCGTACCTTGAGTTTTATTTTTATTTTTTCTTTGTTTTTATTACGATGGTATTGTTGTATATACCTTGCTTTTTATGAATAAAGCCGCCACACCCTATGATTTGGCTTTAACTGAACCATGAGGAGCCTCCTTTTATCTTTTTCATGTGCTTCCATATGATTGCAACTCCACAAAGGAACCTACCCACAATCCCGGATGTGTTTGACCAAAGAACCCTTGGATTCCCTCAGATGCCGGTAGATGTGTCTTCCATGAACCATACTAGGCTGTGGATCCATCCTTTGCTCATTTGACATACTACCACCGGTCAGTGTGTCCACCGTTTCCGGTAAGCGTATTGATTCCTCTTGACTATCCTGGATTGCATTATTGACCCTTTGATTTTAATCTTGGATTGATATATCCCACGTCAGTCATTCTCACTGGACTTTATTTTTATTTTTTTTACCTTAATTGGACTTATATACATGTCTTTATGCATTAGGTGTCTCAGCTTGCAGTTTTTCGCGGTCCCTTTTAGGATCTTTTTGGGTGATTTATTTCACTATATTAAACACTGTGCATTTTCGACTTAACGATACATTGCTTTTCATGTTTTATGTATTTGTGTTATAGATTCATTTCCACTCACATGTGGAATTAATGTCTCTCTGTAGCGCCACATTTTTTATTGTTTTGCAAGAGTAAACCACTAATTATTGAACCCTCAGAGAAAGGACCGGTGATGTTTACTGTCAGGAGTCCAAAGAGGCAGGGTGTGTGAGATCACTAAGCTCCATTGGAACTAGAAAACACAGGCACAGAAGGCACTTCAGACCACACAGGCTCAGCAGCAACCATTCATGCAGGCGTCCTAATTTACCATTATGTGGGTGCGTTCAGGCACAACACTACACTAGACCAGTAATCAAAATTGCTCCAATTTTTAAATTTTAAACCTGGGCATCATGGATCCTTTACTGCACCTTTGGATGGGTGGATAGCAGGTACCATAGCCCAAAGGGGAAGCTGGAAGGGAGAGGAGAGGAGAGGAGAGGAGAGGAGAGGAGAGAGAGACCCCTTCTCTAAATATTGGTCCTCATTTTGCCACTGTTACATCTAACCCAGCTGCATATAACCCATTTGTAATGATTTAAAGAAACCTGGGTTTTGTACTGTAGGACCAGAGACGGTGGTTTATAAATATCCAGTTAGAATAAGTACTCCTCCAATGAAGGTTTTACTACAATAGCTGGTAAAAGGGTGGTTACATTTCCTAATAAAAGGAAATAAAGACCAACTCCCCAAAAGCTTCTACTAAAGTTCCCAATTTTCATTACAGTGTATGTAACTTTACTCCGTCACTGAAAAAGTTTTTTTTTTTTTTAAGTTTCAGTTTTTTTTTTTGGTTTTACTTATAAAAAAAGATCACAGAGCACTGTGCCTTACCAATTTGTATTGCAGATCCTGTACTGTGCATGCACCCTACTGTCCTCATTCCTGATGCTGGGGTCAGGTAGGCAGTCAGTCAATTTCAAAACAGATGTGTCCCTAGCAAATAATTTAACGAGCACAATGTATACACACGGAAGACTGTAAGCAGTGGGCAGGTCTCCAATCCAAAAAGTGCACAGCAGCATACAATGTCAGGAACTGCAAAGATGAAATAAATAACTCTGCAACACGTCAACAACGTTCCAGTAGGGTAGGACTTTACACCGTTTACTGGGTGTTTTAACCAATTCTTACATATTTTAAAAATACACATAATTGCCTTCAGTTCCACTTTAAAAGGAAACAAAATGTATAGACAAGTTATTTTCCTCCAGATGGGTTACTTATAAATTTCCAAGTGACTGAAAAAAATAACCATATAATAGCAAATGTCCTGTAAAATTGTCAGTAATATCAGGGAAGATATTGGAGATCAATGTGAAGTGAAACAATCTTGGGACTCTGAAATGCTCAGTACATTCACCATAAAAAATCCCAATTTCCAGAAACAGACATGGTTAGCCGAATGTCGAAATATGACTTTCCAATTATTCAGTAAAGTAAAAGGTCATCTTACCTGGACAGTAAGTAGAGCAGAAAGGGCAATCTCGGCACGCTCCTCAGTGACATAAGTGCGTGGCTTCCCTTGGTGTATAGCACTCTCTTCAAGTGCCATAAGTTTCATTTGAACTTTAGAAATTCCAGTGGACCTTGGTGTAAACGGTAGACTCTGAAAGGGAGATGATAGACCACTAGGCTGGACTGTCACATCATCTTCAGACAAAGGTGGTCTCTCTTCAGTTTTAGATGTAACAGGACTCATTACACACAGTGATGATGAAAGTTTTGCTCCCTTTGGACTTTTTGCCTTCCGTGGGGAACGGGACTTGACCGGTTTCTCCCATGCTACTGGAGACGGCAATACGGGCTCAGCTTTTAATTTTAACTTTGTAGTTGAGTTTCGGCGCGTATATTTGCGCTTTTTCACTGGCTGGGGAGGAGGCGGCGGCTTTGAAATCTTTACAGAAGTCGATGATGCTTGAAGAGCTTGCTTCTTCAGCACACTGTCAAGTGTTCTCACATAACTGGAACTTTTGGTGGGAAATTGGAAACTAACAGTTGATACAACTGTCTCATTTTGAGAAGTTCCTCTAATGTCTTCCATCAGCTTTGCTTCATTCTCTAGATACTCATCAAGTTCATCACTGCAAAAGGCTGAGCGATTCTTCAACGTTGTCTCTGAACTACCAGCTGCATAGAGCATATAAGAAAGAATTAGTTGTACAATACCGAAGTGAAAAAAAAAATTAAACACACTACATAACCAAAATGGTTTGTGGACACCTGGTCATAACACCTGCACTAAAAACGGGCAAATGTTTGTGGACAGTGAAAGTAGAACCAAGACCCCTTTCACACTGAGGACGTTTTGCAGGCACTATAGCATTAAAATAGGTAGAAAGGATCTTTGTAGTTTCAAAATAGAAAGAAAAAACGCACCTCATTCCAAAAGGTAGTATACAAAACAACAAGAGGATGGTGGGATTATAACGGTGCACAATTAAATAAAATATCGAAATCAAAATAGTTTTTAATTATTTAATAAAATATCATGGAATACAAATCACAAACAATTTAATAAAAATATGTATGTTAATACAAACACATTAAATTGTCTGGGTATATGTATATACAGAGATAACAGTTTTCCAATACACATAAAAAACACGTATGCTGATCAATCGCTCCAAAAAAAGGGGGGGGGGGGGAGGAGGAGGAGAAGGGGGAGGGAGGGAAAAAAAGGGGAGGAAGGAGAGGGACCCACCTTGTTTTTGCCAAAAGTTAGAGGGAATCTGTAATGACTTCACCGTGTAGAGGCGTTGAATTTTGGACTAGGACTCCACACCTTATGTGTGAAGTCATTACAACTTTTGGCAAACACAAGGTGGGTCCCTCTCCTCCCCCCCCCCTTTTTTTGGAGCGATTGATCAGCATACGTGTTTTTTATGTGTATTGGAAAACTGTAATCTGTCTATATACATATGTAATATGTGCTTATACTTTGTTTTTTTTTATCTTTGATAGAGCTGGCCTTCCTATACTAATCTTTGGTCATAGTGTAACCCCTCCTCATGCAGCCAATTTGGCTAAATATATAGGGAAGCAACATCATACCTGACCCTTAAAACATATATTTTAAGTTGGGAATTCCAGCAACCCAGACAATTTAATGTGTTTGTATTAACATACATGTTTTTATAAAATTGTTTGTCATGTGATTTATATTCCTTGATATTTCATTAAATAATTAAAAACTATTTTGATTTCGATATTTAAAATTTAATTGTGCACCGTTATAATCCCACTATCCTCTCGTTTTTAGTATTACAAATAGCGCTTGTCAGATGCGAACGACATCAGGGTGACCTCATTCATCTGCTGTGGAGGTGCCCAAAACTCCACAGATACTGGAACTAGGTGCTGGAAACGCTTAATCAAGTGTTCCGGACGACCGTCCCCTTGGACCTGATTCATTGTATATTGGGAGTGCTGGAGGACGCTGTCCCGGAGGAGATGACTAGAATAACATTCTCTAGGGCATTGTTCCAGGTGCATAAGCTTATCTTGATGGACTGGAAGTTGGTCTCCCCACCCTCGGTAGCCTCCTGGATAACACCATATGGGTAATTCCTTGATTATGGAAAAATACATATAGCAACATAGGGGATGTCCTGGCAGATTTGAAAGAATCGGAGCACCATGGCTAGATACCCCTGGACTGAGCCCCAGGGAACTGGTGATTTCAAGGTTGTTTCAATGCCCTACGGGAGGGCAGTATTGGGATACAGTTAAATGTCTCTGATATGCCAATATGTTTACATCGGGTGGATGTACCCTTGTTAGGTTGGTAGACAGGATACTTATGTTGGACGATGTGAAGAATGTTCATTGCGCATGGTATATTCAATTACATTGTCTGTGCATTGGAAATTGTTTGAACTTGTTTAATAAACACCTTTTTTATTTAAAAAATAAATAAAAAATAGCGCCTGTAATCTGCCCTTGAACAGCTGCTCTATTCACACCAGTGTGAAAGCCCGAGGGCTTTTATACTGTAGCAGTGCACTGGCAGGGCATCGGGAAAAGTCCTGCCAGCAGCTTCTTTGGAGCGCATTAGGAGCGGTGAACTCACCGCTCCTAATGCGCTCCTCTCCATTGAAATCAATGGGCAGCATCGCCGTAACGCAGGCAATACGCTGCAGTAGCGGTGCATTTTAAGCGGTATTAACCCTTTCTTGGTCTCTAGCAGGGGTTAAAAGTGCCCCGCTAGCGGCCGAAATGTGCCACAAATCCAAAGGTAAAATAGCAGCCTTTTACCG
The DNA here is from genome assembly GCA_029574335.1 of Rana kukunoris. Taxonomy (NCBI): domain Eukaryota; kingdom Metazoa; phylum Chordata; class Amphibia; order Anura; family Ranidae; genus Rana; species Rana kukunoris. The sequence goes on along the minus strand of CM056059.1, from coordinate 65,940,888 downwards.
CCGATGCTATGGGAGGCACCAGTGTGAAAGAGGTCTAAAGGCAAAACTTAATTTTATTTTTGATAGAGTAAGGGTCATGACCCCTGTCATTTTTGTTTGTGACATCTGAAGAGGCAAACTCCATATGGATATACATGCGATATCCAACAAGCTTATATTAGGTGTGAAAGTCATGTGTCCACACGGTCTGGCCATATACTGCATTTTCATTATTTTCACACTTATTTATTGGCCAGCACTGGACTCAGGATTCACATGCTTACTCAGACAAAAAAAGAAAAAGCATTTGTGAAATCGGCATATTAGCTGCTTGGCTCCTTGCCAGCCATCCTCTAATGCTTATTAACCCCTTTGTGCCGACCATGTGCAAATTTGCATTCATGCCTTGAAGGGGTTAAACCGGGGTGATGCCTGCAGATGCAGACATTACCCCGATACCATTTATTTATATTTTTAGAGCCAAAGGTTGGCTTTAATAAGAACAACCGATGCGGCTTGACTGTTATCCTAAAAAGTCCCCCCCCCCTGCCCTTCCCGGGCCTCCAGTCCCAGGATAACCTCACCCACAAGTCAAACTGTTTCCAATACTGGAACCTTACAAAAGGTAGGTCTGGAGAGATCTTACAGGTTTTAGACCCTTTGAAAAGACGCCAAATAGATGGATCCACTTGGTCCATATCTGGTCATCTGAACCTGCCACTATGGGTATGCCAGAAGGAGATAATGCTTCAAGGTGTGCATCATTGAGCATCCAGGTCTATCTAGGTAGGAGGCAACCTAAGCTGGTCTCAGTCAACCTAGTAGATCAGGGGGTCTGTCTGGAGAGGAAGTAAGTTGAAGGGTACGATGTACCATTAAGATCGTTACATATTTTGATGACAGGGAATTCCGAGGGAAAAAGTGTGGTGGCTCAGATGGGACACCAGCTCCAAATACTGGGTTGACACATGGACTGTAGCAAAGGGTCTGAAGGGGAGGGGACACAAAGATGAGGGGAGGTGCACCCGTTTGTACAGTAGCACAGGGGAGAGAAGAGGGAGTCGCTTTAGGGCACTCCAGAGGCAACAGATTAGCCTGTGAGCCTAGGGAGGTGCCTTCTGCATGTGAAAGCCTAGAAATAAACTACCAAAGGACCTACCTCTAAAAGAGGGGGTACACCTTCATGTATAAGGATTTTCAGTGGGCTTTGCCAATCTCTGAGCCCTAGTCCTAATGGCATAGTATCCTTGATCAAGTTTAGGATCAAAGAGACAATGTCCCTTGAGGGCCAAAAATGTCAGATGCTTTTTTGATACAGTATCACCATCCCAGCAGCTTAACTAGAGTGATCTGTGCATCTGTACAGATATCACGTTCACGCTGGATACCCATTAGAATGCTTGCAAATATCCAACACAACTGAAGAGTAAGATTGCAGATATCGGCTCCACGTGCTAAATCAAGAACGGATTTACTCTGACAGTGGAGAGATTCTTTTTGAGGGATCTAACCTATTCTTCTACGGCTTGAAAGATTAGGGTTACAGCTAATGCAAAACAGAGGAAGAATCTACCAGAGAAAACTGGGATTTAAGAAGGGATCACAACTGCTGATTAATAGCATCCTTACCCAAGGATCCATAGGTATGCATGCACTTTACCGTTTTAGTAGTAGTAGTTTACCACTTCATTACTGGGCACTTAAACCCCCTTCGTGCCCAGACCAATTTTCAGCGCTGACGCATTTTGAATGACAATTGCGCGGTCATACAACACTGTACACCCAAATGATATTTTTATCATTTTTTTCCCCACAAATAGAGATTTCTTTTGGTGGTATTTGATCATCTCTGCGATTTTTATTTTTTGCGCTATAAACAGAAAAAGACAGAAAATTTTGAAAAAAAAAAAACACAATATTTTTTACTTTTTGTTATAATAATATCCCAATTTTTATTTAATTTTTAATATTTTTCCCTCAGTTTAAGCCGATACGTATTCTTCTACATATTTTTGTTAAAAAAAAAAAAAAAAAAACGCAATAAGCGTTTATTGATTGTTTGCGCAAAAGTTATAGCGCCTACAAAATAGGGGATAGATTTATGATTTTTTTAAAGTAATGGCGGAGATCTGCGATTTTTTTTTGTCAGGCCTGCGATATTGCGGTGGACATATTGGACACTTTTGACACAAATTTGGGACCATTCACATTTATACAGCGATCAGTGCTATAAAAATGCACTAATTACTGTATAAAATGTGACTGGCAGGGAAGGGGTTAACACTAGGGGTTTAATGTATTCCCTGGGTGTGTTCTAACTGTGTGGGGGGAGGGGAGTGACTGGGGGAGGTGACCGACGCTGTGTCCCTATGTACAAGGGACACAGATCGGTCTCCTCTCTCCCTGATAGCACGTGGAGCTCTGTGTTTACTCACAGAGCTCCACGTCCCTGCTGGGACTGCCGATCGCGTGTACCTGCGGACATCGCAGCCGGCAGGCACACGCATCGGCTTCCCAGCGATGCGATGGCACAGTGTTTACCCGCTGTGCACCCCCAAGCGGCGCGCGCGGGTAATGAAAACAAAAGACGTCCACCTGGCACTTCAGGTCGGCGCTGTGGGCGTCTTTTGACGATAGCGCCGACCTGAAGTGGTTAAGGTAGGTCACTGGTGGCTCCATAGTTTTAGTAATTCCCCCTCATAAAGGAACAATTCCAACCCACACTCAGATAGGACCAAAGACCCTTCATGTCCCTTTTTGCCTGGTAAAAGACGTTCTACATCAAGTTCAAGGGAAAGTAAAAAAAAGTGCAGAATAATAAAGGAAGTGCACTACTGATAAAATGAAATCTCAATTTCCCAACGTTGGTTCTAAAAGAAGCAGTTAATGGATAGAGCCAACAATGGGCTAGAATCCCAGTGGCATGTAGAGTGATAGGACTACGACACTACATTTCCTAGTTATCTGTCAAGTCCTAATCTACATTTACCTCGGAAGGCATTGCAGAGGATTTCTGTCACTAGTATTTATCTCTCTACCTCATGAAACACAGGTGAAAGGGTGGTGCACATTTAAACTTCAGTATGGTAATCTCACCTTCACTTTTTATCGGTGGGTTTGTTGAGAATTTATCCCGCCAACCTTTAATCTTTGTATAGTCAGTTGTCTTTCCTGTCCTAGACACAAAAGGAAGACCTAAAGAAAACAAATGGAGAAAACATTTTAAGGCCAAGTACTCAGGGATAATTAGATCAACTTGTATGGAAAACATTTATACATAGGTTATCCAGCCGTGACAGCCTCCTTAATATCCTAATTGTGGCATCGCTCAACATGCATCTCGGAGGTTCTTCTGATGATGTTTGATAGAAAAGTCACAATTTAGCACACAAGAAATCATATTTATACTAATTTATTTATTTTTGAACATATTCAAGTTTGAAATAGATTGGGAGGTAGAATTCCAGGAATAATTGAACTATTAAAAATTAGCTGGTTTAAAAAAAAAAAAAAAAAAAAAGGCATGTACAATGCATTATCAGCAATTTAATTTAACATAATAAATCATATGAAAACAGCTACATTTAAGCGCATAAGACCGCTTATTTGTATAAATAGGCACGATGGTAGTTGTGGTGCACTATTTCTGGATAAATATTTCACAATGAAGATTAAAACTGAAAAACAGATACATTGGCTGCTGCTGTGGACAGTTTTAATTTAAGCACTTCAGCTCCAAAAGATTTTACTCCCCTTCAAGGCATTTTTTGCGATTCGGCACTGCGTTGCTTTAACTGACAATTCCGAGGACGCTGTAACCAAACAATATTGATGTCCTTTTTTCCCCCCACAAATAGAGCTTTCTTTTGGTGGTATTTGACCACCTCTGTTATTTTTGTGCTATAAACAAAAAAGCGCGCATTAAAGGGGGGCTTTGGTACACTACAAAAGATTTTTCACCTTAATGCATGGAATGCAACGCTGTACCCACATGAATTTATATATTTTTTTTCCACACAAATAAAGCTTTCTATTAATGGCATTTGATCACCACTGGGTTTTTAATTTGTATGCGATATAAAAAATAAAATATTTTTTTTACCCCTGCTCTAACACCCAAGAAGCGGAGGTTTGGGCTGTGCTGTACAATTAAGGAAAATTAAAAATGGTAATTTACAATCGCAATCAAGTCCAACATAATGTAGTTGCCTGTGCAGGGGTTTTTCACCATCAAAACAGGAACAGTGAAAAATAGGATTTTTGTACTCATCGTAAAATCCATTTCTCTGAGTTCATGGACGGACACAGCAGCATTGACCGTAGGGTTATATATCCTTCCTTTCAGGAGAGACTAGGCAGAAAAAAACAGCACTTCGAGTGTTAAAAAACTTCTCAGTACAGCACCTCCCAGGGGGCGGGTCCCCCGGGTACATCCCACTCTCTTCCTCATGCAGCTCCAGTTCGTAACAAGCAGTACAAACAAAAGAGGGGTGGGTGCTGTGTCCGTCCATGAACTCAGAAATTGATTTTATGGTGAGTACAAAAATCCTATTTCTCTTCCGTTCATGGACGGACACAGCAGCATTGACCTTAGGGACGTCCCCAAGCAGTGTCAAAAAATTTCGAGGGGGTGGGAAAAAAAAAAAACACAGCAAACCAAGCTTCACCCCAAACAAACCAGAGTTCCTCAACGGAGGAACTTCAACATTAAATAGCTGCCTGTAAAACCTTTCGGCCAAATGAGGCATCCGAAGATGCACTCACATCCACCTTGTAAAACTTTAAGAAGGTGTGGATTGACGACCAGGTCACTGCCTTACACACCTGTAAAACAGACGCTTGATGGCGGAAAGCCCAAGAGGCACCAATCGCCCTGGTTGAATGCTCTGTAACCGGAAAGGAGGGCGCCCACCCCTTTAAGGCGTAGGCCTGGAGCACGACCTGTCTGATCCACCTAGAAATGGTGGCCGGCGAGACCGCCAGACCTTTAAGACCAGCCACTGACACAAACAGTGAATCCGACCTCCGAAAACAGAGCCGTAGCAGACGAGTACACACCATAGGGCTCACACCACGTCCAAGGAATGTAACGTGGCCTCCTTCGGGTTCTTCGGCCGAGGGCATAGGGGTGGCAAAACAATGTTCTCGTTAATGTGAAAGGCCGAAACAACCTTCGGAAGAAACGACGGCTGCGGCCACAGCACCACCTTATCCTTATGGATGACCAAGTAGGGAGCCTTGCAAGACAAGGCCGCCAGTTCAGAGACTCGTCTTACCGAAGTAATTGCCACCAGAAACACCACCTTCTGGGACAGAGTCAACAAAGGAATCCTTCGAATGTCCTCAAACGGAGCCCCTTGAAGCACCGAAGGGACCAAATTTAAGTCCCATGGAGGCAGTGGAGGACGCACAAAAGGGGCCACATGCCTGACCCCCTGCACAAACGTACGCACCAGGGAGTGCGCCGCCAGCGGTCGCTGAAAGTAAACGGCCAAGGCCGAAATCTGACCCTTCACAGTACTTAAGTCGAGTGCCTGATCCACTCCATGCTGTTAGAACAGCAGAATCCGGGACATCACATATGTGCGGGGGTGCCATTTCATCTCTTCACACATAGAGTTGTAGGCCTTCCACGTACGATGGTAGAGATCACCGAGCCCGACAGGCCTCGTCCTTCAGCACCTGGCTCTCAACAGCCACGCCGTTAAAGCCAGTGACTGTAAAGCAGGGTGAAAGATAGGGGACCCTGCGACAGAAAATCTTCTCTCAGGGGTAGACGCCAAGGGACATCTGTCACCAGGCGCAACAGGGACGGCGTGGCCAATCCGGAGCGATCAGGATTGTTGGTATCCCCTCCGCTTCCACTCTGCGCAGCAGGCGAGGAAGAAGCGTCAGGGGAGGGAAGGCGTAGATTAGGCGGTAGTGACCCCATGGCGCCACCAGCGCGTCTGACACGTCCGCCCATGGGTCTCTTGACCTGGCCACGAACCGTGACACCTTCCGATTGAGACAGGACGCCAGGAGATCGACGTTTGGAATGCCCCTTTTGCGGCACAAGTCTGAAAACACTTCCGAGTGTAGCGACCATTCGCCTTGTTTCAGCGACTTAGGTAGTCGGCTTGCCAGTTCAGCACCCCTGGAATGTACACGGCCGACAGAGCCGGAACGTACCTTTTGGCCCACCGGAGAATGCGTTTGCGGCCGAGATCTGTGTGCCCCCCTGATTGACATACACCACGGCAGTGGCGTTGTCGGAATGGATCCTGACCTGTCCTGCAGACCCAGATTCCACTTGGATAGGCACAGCTTGATCGTTCAGAGCTCCAGGACATTGATCGGTAGGTGGGACTCCTGAGTCCAGCGTCCCTGGGCTGACTGGACACCCCAGACACCCCCCCAGCCGGAGAGACTGGCATCCGTCGTGACCACTGTCCAATGGCACGGCAGAAAAGATTTCCAGGACCGAAGCACCGGAGATGTCAGCCACCATACTAGGGAGGACCAGTTGACTCACCCGAATCTGGAAATCCAGAGACGAAGGGAGCTTGTCCCAATGCGACAGAACCTCCTTTTTGCAACACTCGAGTGTGGAATTGAGCATATGGGACCGCCTCGAAAGAGGCCACCATCAGACCCAGCACTCTCATGCAAAAGCGCTGCACCGCAGATTGCAGTGTCTAGTTTTTCCTTTGGGAGGAAAACCCTCGCCTCTGAGGAGTCCAGGACTAACCGCAGGTATTCCAGTGGCTGAGATGGTACCAACACTGAGTTCTGGACATTCAATAGCCAACCGAATTCCCGGAGGGCCTGACAAGTGATAGATACGTCCTCCTCTAATTCTGAGCTTGAAGAAGCTCTCAGAAGAAGGTCGTCCAGGTATCCTACGATAGCGATCCCGCGCTGCCTCAGTAGGGCCAGAATCGGAGCGAGCACCTTGGTGAAAACCTGTGGTGCCGAGGTCAGGCCGAACGGGAGGGCCAGAAATTGGAAGTGGTCCTCTCCGACTGCAAAACGCAGAAATTTCTGGTGTTTTGCGCAAATGGGGATATGCAGGTACACGTCCTGGATATCCAAAGACGGCAGAAAATCCCCCTGATGGAGAGCCGCCACTAGAGAGCGAACCGACTCCATTCTGAACTTTTGCACTTTGACTAAACAATTGAGGGCCTTGAGGTCCAGGATTGGATGGACCCCTTCCTTCTTGGGGACTACAAACAGATTGGAGTAAAACCCATGAAACCGGTCCCACGAGGGAACCGGTACAATCACTCCCCTGACCAGCAAATCCTGAAAAGCCCCTGACAGTGCCTCTAGGCGTTCCGGAGGAAGCTGGAGGTTGGAAGGAAAAATCTGTTTGGTGGACAAGAGAGAAACGATCTTGTACCCCGAGGAAACTCCTTTGCAAACCCATTGGTCGAAAAAAAAAAAAAAAAAAGAGACCTCCACTGAGCCGCGAAATCGTGAAGCCGGCCCCCCACCCGAGATGGGGGTGGGAGCAGACCTTCAGGCAGAAGCAGGCTTGTCCACAGGCTTGCGGAACCAGGTGCGCTTTTGCCCTTCAGTGGGCGCATTAGCACCCTGGAAACGTTTTCCTGCCGCACTTGGCGGGCGAAAAAAACATTTGGGGGTAGTAAAGGAGGGCTCTTGCTTACAGTGAGGCTCCTTACCCTTTCCAGATTGCGGGAGCAGAGTACTCTTACCTCCAGTGGCATCTTTTATGATGTCATCCAAAGACGCCCCAAAAAGCCGTTCACCCTTAAAGGGTAAATCCACCAAGGCCTTTTTTGAAGACTGGTCCGCAGACCAACACTTCAGCCACATTAAGTCGGCATAGTACCACCGCATAGGCTGAGGCCCTGGAAAGCAAGGGGAGCGTATTCAGGACCGACTCACAGACAAATTTTAGGCCCTGCACCAGCTGGTCGGCCAAGTCCACACAGACCTCAGTAGGATTATGCACCTCCTGCAGCAAGGACTTTGCCCTTTGGCAAGTGTCTGCGACACCAGAGCCCCGGCCAAAACCGGTCTCACCGCCGACCCCACCACTGAACATGGAGCGGGCCACAGCCTCAGTTCTCCTATTTGCGGGGGTCCTTAAAAGCGGGAACCACTTCCACAGGTAACGTGGTAGCCTTGTTCAGTCTGGACACCAGGGGGTTTATTGACGGAGGAGAAACGCACTTTTTTAAAAACTCCTTTTCAAAAGGGTAACGGACTGCAAAGTATTTTGGTACAGCGAAAAATTTCTGAGGCCGATCCCATTCCTTGTATAATAGGTTGTCCAGATATGGAACACAAGGAAACAATTTTGCGGTGCGGGGCGGCTTGCAGAACTCAAAAGGGACCGGCACCTCTGATGCCTCCGCCGAATCCTCAAGTTTATGAGTATCCCGCACCGCAGTGATAAGAGCTCCAACAAACGCCTTATCATGCACTGACCCTGAAGCAGAGTCATCCTCACTGTCCATGTGGGCTAAGCCGGCATCTTCTGACATAACAGAACCAGGGCCGGATTCAGTAGGAGGGCTTGATTCCGTGTCAGAGACATCCCCAGAAGAAGGCAGAGGGAGGGGCGCTTTTAATGCTATATTTCAGCATCTTCTGCGTTTCTCTTTGTGCAAGGCAGTAAAGTTTTACTAATGAGTCTTTAACATTACTGATTTCCTGTTTAAAATACTGGATTTCTCATATAGATTTGTATATTGTCCCTTAGTGCGGCGAGCATACCTACAAAACTGCTAAAATACAGAAAACAGAGAGCATGTTGCTTCCAATCAGTCTGAGAAGACATTGATATGCACGAAAAAAAAAAAAAAAGCACTGCAATATCACTACACAGGAAACATATTCTGCATTTTATTGAAATAAAAAGGACTACATGAACTGGTTGCACTGACCTTCTGAGCTTAATCCACAGTTATCCCATCTGGAGTCACTGGTGATGTAAGGAAGTGGAAGCTCAACTCCTAGATACCTTAGGTCAATACTCATTGCATGGTCTACAATGTTCAGCCTTAGCCCCACTAGGCAAAAAAAGTACATTATTAGAAGAACATAGCTGAGTAAAAATATACTGCAACCAATAAACCACAAACTGATTTAAACACAGATACAGAAACACAAATGAATACCTTGCTGAAGGGCAGGGTGAATGACCTGTCTGTGTTTCATTGCCTTAAGCTGAACCAGGAGCTGTCTCTCCAAATTTACAATTTTTTGTTGTTCCTCTAAAAGAAAACGGAGAAATGCAAAACAACTGGGATTCAGAAATGAGAAAAAAATTATTTGCACAAGGTGGCATGCTTGAGAATTCCAAGTCTTGCAGTTCCACTAAAAAAAGGGAGTTCCATAGCGATTCACAAGAACACTTCATACATCTTATATTCATGTGGTGGTAAATGAGAATTAAAAGGAGAAGTATGGCTACATTTGTTGTCCATACTTCTCCTTTGGATCACAGAAGTGCAGAACCTGAGCCAGCCCCCCACCCCTGCCCCCTCCACAGCCCAGCACTCCAGTGAGTACTAAAGGGAAAATCATAGAGCTCAAAGACTGACCATTACAACTCTCTGTTCAGAGCGGAGGATTCCAACTGAGTAATCAGCAGTGTTTGATCGCTCAGTTCCCACTGCAGAGCCGGCAGGGGACAGATGCAGCATTGGGTTGATGCTGCATCCACCTAGGTGAGTATAATGGTTTACTTTTTTTAAATCCCGAACTTCTCTTTTAAGTTAAATATTGGTTTTACCTGTCAATTCTACATGCACTGCTGGGTTTGGAGGAGGTGATGGTACATCAGTCTTAGGCTTTCCTCCTGTGTGTACATCTAGTGCTTCCTAAGAAAAGAAACATTTACAACCTGTATATTATCAAGAATTAGAAGTGCATTTCCATTAACAAATAAATAAAAGTACCGTATTTAAATCGGCGTATATCGCACACTTTTTTGCCCTGAAAATCAGGGCAAAATCGTGGGTGCGCGATATACGCCGATACGCGCGCCGAGTTTTGAATACTCCGCCAACATATACCCAGCGCAGTACACTCGAGTATATTCGGCCAGTCTCGGCTTCTTCCGCGGTCACGTCCTGGACGTACAGGATGTGAGCGCGACAGTTGCCGAGCCTGCCCGAGTGTACTGCGCTGGCTATATGCTGGCGTAGTATTCAAAACTCGGCGCGGGAAACGAGCGGGGAGGACGCCGCACCCGCCGAAGAGGTCGCCGCACCCGCCGAAGAGGACGCCGCACCCGCCGCAGAAGGACGCCGGACCCGCCGCAGAAGGACACCGGACCCGCCGCAGAAGGACACCGGACCCGCCGCAGAAGGACACCAAAACTGTAAGTACAAAAATAACTTTTTTTCCACAGGATTGGGGGTCATTTTAGGGGTGCGCGGTATACGCGGTAGCGCGTTATACCGCGATAAATACGGTAATTAAAAATTGATTTTATAAGGCTTACATATAGGTACTGTAAATATCTCCTAAAACATGCTCCATTTAGGAGATATTCACTGTACATGCAGACGGTGACATCACTGGCGCATGAAGAAATGGCCACCCGGGCTGTTCCTTCAGAGTCCTGTGCCATAAAAGGCGGCTCCCGCGAGCATGCACGGGGGTGACGGCATTGCAACTTTGGCCACTCACACAGCCGGAGTCCGCTAAACAGGACGGAAGACAGGTGAACATGGGTCAGCGGCGACGGCTCATTGCTTGAAGAGCTTTGTTCTAAGTTAAGTTTTCACATAATGTGCTAGTATGCGATGCATGCTAAACACATTATAACGTTGCCTTACAATAAAAAAAATTAAAAAAACTCTTACTACCGTATTAACATGCACATTTCTATATACTGTATTATCCAAAATTACTATATCTGAATGACACAAAAGCTTGTATAGAATTCAGTTAGGGAACGATCTTGGACTTCTTATGCTGCTGTGAAGAGATCTTTACAAAAAGGCAGCAAACCCATTAAGGTTGCCATGTTACCTAATGGATGTAGTCACCAAAATGTATCACTTAACAGCAGGCAGCAAGCAGCCCAGTCATATGTGAACCCTGGAGCATATAGCTCACCGGCCACCCCTGGAGCCATGGGGTATGTCGTGGCCAACCCAGCGCATAGCTAAAGCCTGCTCACGCTCGATGGCCAGACTGGGGGGACTACTAGGATCTATATTATTCAGCCTGTCACCCAGCCGGCAGTTGATAGAAGATTCTTTCAAATAAAATCATAAAAATAAAATAAAACATTTCCTCAGGACCCTGAGACCAAAAGGGAGCCAGGTCCTCCTCCTCAACTAGGCAGGAAAAAAACTGAGCTGCTGACTGCAGGACAGGGGTTATGTCTGGAGGGACCGCCCCCTGGGCAGGTCTGTTCGACTCTGTTTAAAGTAACATTTATTTAAATATCTAACATGTTCTGCCTAGTCCTCTCCTAAAGAACAGGAACATAACCCAAAAGTCAAGATTTAAGGAACCGTGTCCGTCCATGGACGAAAAGAGAAATGCGTTTTTTTGTATTAAAAAATAAGACACCAGTAAAGTTAGCCCAATTTTTTTATATATATTGTGAAAGATAATGTTACAGTAAATTGATAACCAACACGTCACACTTCAAAATTGTGTCCGCTCGTGGAATGGCGACAAACTTTTACCTTTTAAAATCTTCATAGGCGACGTTTAAAAAAATTCTACAGGTTGCATGTTTTGAGTTACACGGGAGGTCTAGGGCTAGAATTATTGCTCTCATTCTACTAATGGCGGTGATACCTCACATGTGTGGTTTGAACACCGCTTTCATATGCGGGCACTACTCACATATGTGTTCGCTTCTGCATGCGAGCTTGGCGGAATGGGGCACGTTCCTGGCTCCTAACTTTTTTAGCTGGCTCCTAAATTTGTAAAGCCCTGTACTAAACGGTAAGATTTCGGACAACAGCCTGTCAATTGACAATGCCCTTCTGATTTTTGTACCGTGTGTACGAGGCTTTAGACTTTGCATGCCTTTTGGAATGTATTTAGCGCAAACATAAAGTGCAATTGGTCTTCTTTAAACCCAAATACATATTGCACAACTAGCCTACATAAGAAGGTCCACTGCCTGGGGGGGGGGGGGGGGCAGAAAGGGAAAAGATGCCCCTTCTCTAACCACATTGTTTCTTAGCCAATCACAAGGCTGCATACTGATTGAATCAGAAGGAGTTATTCATTTTAGACTGAACACTGACCACCATTTTTTTTTTTACCTTTGAAGAAAAAGCGACAAATAGCACTCCATCCACATCCTCTAAGTCTGGCTTGAAATCTGGGAACAACTGTGGAGTTTCTATAGGTGGCTTCTTCTTTGGGGGGCGTCCTACTTTAGCACCTTTGTTCTTCGGAGGTCTCCCCCTTCTTTTCTTTATAGGTGCCTCACCATTCTCAATTACTGGGGTCTTGGTTGCTCTGGGCTTGCCTGAAGCAGAAGGGGACTTCTTTCTGCGTCCACGACTGGTTCGTACATTAAGTGGTACAGCGTAGTCGGCATAAATTTTTCTTTTAATAGCTCTTTTCTCGTCAGTTCTGCTAAATGGTTCCCTTTTACAAGTAATAATGCTTGGGAAAATGTCACTACACTCTTCTTGTTTAATGCTCTGCATTGCTGTATTAGGCAACGCAAGCTCTTGTGAATTTGAAACATTCTCAGCAGTCTTCTTAGTGGAACATGACTCCAGGTACACCACTGGCATTTTACCTTCTTCAAGTTTCAGCAATTTTGCCTTTGCCACTCCAGATGGACTTTTTACAGATTTCTTCCTATCTGAGTGAAGCTTTGTACTAAATTGTGCAAAGTGCCTCTCTAATATTGGATAGTCATCATCGCTGTGCGAGTACTCATCTGTTACGTCGTCATCAGTGTCCTCTTGTTTAACCTGTACTCCCGTGTTAGATTGAGACTTATTGTAATCATAGCTGTCCTCAGGTTCTTCCTTGATTTTAATTTGAGGCTGGTTTGCAGGTGCAGGTGCAGGTACAGATACTATTGCAGTTGGAGTTGGAATTGGAGTTGTCGTCGTCGCAGTACGTGCGTCACCCAAACTACGAAGAGAAAACATTTATTTTTTAGCTGGTCCAGTACTTAAAAATCGATATGGGTTACATGTACAATACAACATTCATAACCGATGGGCTTTGTGTAAAAAAAATAATAAAAAAAATAAGCTATTGTCATGAACATAAGCTAGTCAGTTTCCGATTCCCTTGCTCAAGGCAGCTTTTAACATTAACAGCGCACCATACTTCTGTGGGTTACAGGAGTGCACTTAGTTATGCAAAGCCCACTGTCGGCTGACATCACAGAGCTGGTTCACGGCTGACATCACAGAGCTGGTTCACGCTCTGCAGGAATCCCGACAATTTTGGGATCACCCCATGTGCCTAAACAGCTGGCTCAGCCTCTCAGCACAGTGCTGGGTTCTGCCATGAGTAGCTGTCTTCAGGCGAGGTTTAAAAAAGGAGCGGTTTCTACTAAGAAAAGCTACACTGTTCACCCTCCCCCTTCTCCCCGCTTTGCCATACACAAATCCTACTGTTACTGTCCCACATGGTATTCTGTGAATGGAGCAGTAGTTGGACGACAGGGTCTCCTCTATCCATTCACGATGCACTATGGGAATGCAAGGCCGGCAATACGAATGGCAGGGGGCAGTGGATGGCCAATATTTGGCAGCTATAAAGGGGGCACTGCAGGGATAACTTTTAGCAGTTGCAGCCAAATCTAGGTAATAGGGCACACACCATTACAAATACCTAATGTGGTTGGTGCTGTGTCTACAAAAGAAAAAAGAATCCTTCATCGGCTTTAACCACTTGAGCTACGGAAGATTTTAAAAAAAATTGCTATTTGGCACTGTGCTACTGTAACTGGTAATTACAGGGTCATGCAACATTGTACCCACATGAAATTTATATCATTACACAAATAAAAACAGATTTCTTTTGGTGGTATTTGATCACATACACACATATATAAAAAAATTATCGTATTTATCAGCGTATAACACGCACCCTAACTTTAAAGGGAAGTTTCAGAAAAAAAAAAAAATCCACAGCCCCCTGCGTATAACACGCAGGCACAGTTTACCCTCTATTTTCAGGGTAAAAAAGTGAGTGTTATACGCCAATAAATACAGTATATTATAAAACATATCAGATAAAAAATTAAAACAAACAAAAAGTCTTCATAAATTTGACCCAAAATGTATTCCGCTACGCCTTTGGCAAAAGAAATCCCAATAAGTGTAAATTGATTGGTTTGTGCATAAGTTATAACGTCTACAAACTATGGTTTACATACTGGAATTATTTTTTATATACCACTAATGGAGGTGATCAGCAACTTATAGTTGGACCGTGATAGTGCTTTTTAGGAATAAGAAACAGATTGTTCCCTCTGTACAGAGCCCTGTGTTGATCGTCAACGCAGGGTTCTGGGCTGTGACTGGACACAGTCGATCAGCAGGTCCCGGCCACCTCTGTAGTGTAAGATGGAGGTGACACAAAAGCAGAGATTGCCACTTCGACTTAGGGGGCGTGGGGGATGCTGCCTCCAGGTAGATCAGCAATAGATTGCATTTGAAATCGTGAAAGAGTGCTTAGGGCTTCTGCAGTCAGAACCAATGAGGAATTGGGTGAATTTGAACACAAGGTCTTGAGTGAAATAGAGGCCCTAATCGATAAGGTAGGGATTCATAGTTATTCATAGTTAGTCAGGTAAAAAAAAAAACACATGACTTTAAAAAGTCCATCCAGTTCAACCATAAAAAAAAAAATAAAGTAATTATTTGTGTATAGCACTCACTTTTTTACCCTGAAAATAGAGGGTAAACTGTGCCTGCGTGTTATACGCAGGGGGCTGTTGAAAGTTTTTTTCCTGACACTTCCCTCTTAGGCCGCGTACACACGAGGAGACATGTCCGATGAAAACGGTCCGCGGACCGTTTTAATCGGACATGTCTCTTGGGATATTTTGGTCTGATGTGTGTACACACGATCAAACCAAAATTCCTGTGGACAGACAATGCGGTGACGGTGACGCCGCGACGTCCTGAAACCGGGAAGTAAAATGCTTCCACGCATGCGTCGAATCAATTTGACGCATGCAGGGGATTTTCGGTCCGATGGTTGGGCGTACTAACCAGCGGACATGTCCGACGGACAGGTTTCCAGCGGACAAGTTTCTTAGCATGCTAAGAAACTTTTGTCCGCTGGAAACCTGTCCGCTAGGCCGTACACATGATCGAACATGTCCGCGGAAACTGGTCTGTGGACCAGTTTCAGCGACATGTTCGATCGTGTGTTCGCGGCCTTAGAGTTAGGGTGCGTGTTATACGCCGATAAATAACAATAAAAATATCATACGATCCCATATACCCACAGTTGATCCAGGGGAAGGCGAAAAACCCCAGCAGAGCACGATCCAAAATAAATAAATAAAAAATTCCTTATTGATCCCACGAGAGGCAATCAGATATTCCCTGGATCAACTTTACCTATAAATGTTAGTACCCAGTTATATCATGTAAATTTAGGAAAGTATCCAGGCCTTTCTTAAAGCACTCTAATGAGCTGGCCAGAACCACCTCTGCAGGGAGTCTATTCCACATTTTCAGCTCTTACTGTGAAGAACCCTTTCCGTATTTGGAGATGAAATCTCTTTTCCTTTAGAGGTAAAGAGTGCCCCCTTGTCCTTTGTGTTGACCGTAAAGTGAATAACTCAACACCAAGTTCACTATATGGACCCCTTATATATTTGTAACATGTTGATTAGGGTTGTCCCGATACCTATTTTTTAGGACCGAGTACAAGTACCGATACTTTTTTCCAAGTAGTCGCCGATACCGAATACCGATACTTTTTTTAAATGTGTCCCCAAATGCAGTCATGTCCCCCCACATATATTGCAGCCATGTATGTCCCCCACATATTGCAGCCATGTCATGTCCCCCACATATTGCAGCCATGTCATGTCCCCCACATATTGCAGCCATGTCATGTCCCCCACATATTGCAGCCATGTCATGTCCCCCACATATTGCAGCCATGTCATGTCCCCCACATATTGCAGCCATGTCATGTCCCCCACATATTGCAGCCATGTCATGTCCCCCACATATTGCAGCCATGTCATGTCCCCCACATAATGCAGCCATGTCATATTGCAGCCATGTCATGTCCCCCACATAATGCAGCCATGTCATGTCCCCTACATATTGCAGCCATGTCCTGTCGCCCATATTGCAGCCATGTCCTGTCGCCCATATTGCAGCCATGTCCTGTCGCCCATATTGCAGCCATGTCCTGTCCCCCATATTGCAGCCATGTCATGTCCCCCATATTGCAGCCATGTCATGTCCCCCATATTGCAGCCATGTCATGTCCCCCATATTGCAGCCATGTCATGTCCTTCATACCTGTAGATATGATGCCGCTGCCGCATACCGCCGTTAATCTCCCTGCATTATAGCGCAGCGCGCATTACAAGCTTTCGTTCTGAATACTTGTAAATGCCCGCGCCGCCATGTATAGACACTCCCCTTCTCGGGATTGGAGGGATCCGTCCAATCCCACGCAAGGGGGAGTGTCTATATGCGGATTCGTGCATAGACACTCCCCCTTGCTCGGGATTGAACAGATCCATCCAATCCCAAGAAGGGGAGTGTCAATACACGGCGGCGCGGGCATTACAAGTATTCAGAACTGAAGCTTGTAATGCGCGCTAGCTGTAATGAAGGGGGATTAACGGCGGCATCATATCTACAAGTATGAGGGACAGGACATCGCTGCAATAGGGGGGGGGGGGGAGTATTCTATTTTAGTATCGGGGGTATTTGCCGGAGTACAAGTACTTCCGCAAATACTCGGCATCGGTCCCGATACCGATACTAGTATCGTTATCAGGACAACCCTGATGTTGATCATATCCCCCCTTAATCTCCTCAGAGTGAATAAATTCAGTTCCCCTAATCTTTCCTAGCTGAGCTCCGCCATGCCTCTTATCAGTTTGGTTGCCCTTCTCTGCACTCTCTAGTTCGATATCCTTTTTGAGAACTGGGGCCCAAAACTGAACTGAATATTCCAAATAAGGTCTTACTAATGATTTGTACAGGGGCAAAATTATATATCTCTCTCTCTCTGGAGTCCATACCTCTCTTAATACAAGAAAGGACTTTGCTAACTCTGAAATACCGCAACTTGGCATTTCATGCCATTATTGAGTTTATGATCTACCAAAACCCCCAGATCCTTCTCCACTACGGATACCCCCAGTTGTGCTCCCCCTAGTTTGTATGATGCATGCATATTCTGGAGGTGAAAAAAAAAAGAACTTTGATAAGGTGGACCTTGTTCCATAAGGTAACACAATTCCAGAACCCCCAGCAGATACAGAACATCTCCCCTATGTCTAGACACAGAGTTGCAACTACAGTTCTGTGAAAAATAAATTTGCCCTCTTCCTGATTATTCTTTTTGTATTATTTCTCACACTTAATTCAGATCAACTATTTTTAATATTACACAAAGATAACCCAAGTAAATCCAAGATGCAGTTTTTAAATTATGTATTTATTAAGGAAAAAAAGCTGTTCAAACCTGCCTGGCCCTGTGAAAAAGTAATTGCCCCCTCCCATGCTGAATCATGAATGAACGGTGATTAACCAGAATTTTTTGGAAAGCAGAGTTAAATTTCACATGCCACACCCAGGCCTGATTACTGCCAGACCTGTTGAATCAAGAAATCACATAACTAGTAGCGGTCTGACAAAGTGAAGCATGCCAACAGATTACAAAACGCCACACATCATGCCACAATCGGAAAAAAAAACACGGGGAGAGACATTATCTACAAATGGAGATAACTTGGAACCGTGGTGAACCTTCCCAGGAGTGGCCGGCCTACAAAAATTACTCCAAGAGCATGACGACGACTCATCCAGGTCATAAAAGAACCCAGAACAACAGCTAAAGAACTGCAGGCCTCACTTGCCTCAAGTAAGATCAGTGTTAATGATTCAACAATAAGAAAGAGACCAAGCAAAAAATGCCATCCATGGGAGAGTTTGAGGCCAAAGCCACTGCTGACCAAAAAAATAACACAAAGGCTCATCTCACATTTACCAAAAAATCATCTTGATTATCCCCAAGACTTTTAGGCAAATATTCTGTGGACTGATAAGAAAATGTTTACTTTTTGGAAGGTGTGCATCCTGTTACATCTGGCATAAAACAAATACAGCATTTCAGAACAAGAACATCATACCAACAGTCAGACATGGTGATGGTAGCGTGATGATCTGGGGCTGCTTTGAAGCTTCAGGACCTGGACGACTTACCATAAAATGATGGAACCATGAATTCTGAGCTCTACCAGAAAATTCTAAAGGATAATGTCCGGCCATCAGTTTGTGACCTCAATTGCACTTGGGTTATGCAGCAGGACAATGATCGAAAACACAACAGCAAGTCCACCTCTAAATGGTACAAACAAAATTTAGGTTATGGAGTGGCCTAGTCAAAGCCCGGACCTAAACCCAATTGAGATGCTGTATCATAAATTAAAACAATTCTACAAAGAAGAGTGGGCCAAAATTGCTCCACAGCCATTTGAAAGATTCATTGCCAGTTATCGCAAATGATTGATTGCAGTTGCCACCACGGGTGGCACAACCAGTTATTAGGTTTAGGAGGAAATAACTTTTTATAACATAAAGCCAGGCAGATTCAACAATCATTTAAAAAATGCATTTTGTATTTACTTGGGTTATCTTTGTGTAATAATAACAATTTTGATTATGTGAGTCATTTAAGTGTGACAAATATGCAAAAAAATAAAAAATAAATCAGAAAGGGGGCAAATACTTTTTCACAGCATTGTATGTGGCTGTGATGCAATTAAGCTCAGAGGACAAGGCAAGGCCTCAGGAACGCACAAAAGCCCAGACAACTGGCAGTCAGTGAGGGTCAGATGGCCTAAGTTACAGTAGACAGGCGGTTGGAAAGCAGAAGCTGGAAGGTGCTTTTATGCTGAATGGTGGAAAGCACACACACACACACACACACACACACACACACATTTAAAAGCAGGAAAAAAAATAAAAATAAAAAGAAACACATCAAGATCACTTACTAAAAGCGGCACCTAAAAACACACACACAGTAAACATTGTTAGGCACACATTTGACTCCTTGATTGCCCCTAGATGTTAACCCCTTCCCAGTCAATGTCATTAGTACAGTGACAGTGTAAAGTATTAGCACTGATCACTGTATTAGTGTTACTATTGATATCAGCACGTAATTTGCGTACAGTGTTGCATGCCTGTGCAACTGCCAGTTAAAATAGCGCAGTGCGGAATAGCAAAAAAAATGCCCTGGACATGAAGGGGGCAAAACCTTTCGGAGGTCAAGTGGTAAAAAACATCTGATACTGTTAGAAAATGAGCATGACAGAAAATAGAACATCATTTCTGTTTACCTGCTAAGTTGATTTAGTTTTAGGAGTAAATTCTGTAGGACTGTGTTCTGCGAATTTGAAAGACTTCGTAATTCTTGCTTGGCATTGACCGATTCATTTTCAGTGTCAGCATCAGACTGCTCAGACAATGAAATCGACTCTTTTCGTTTTTCAGTGCTTTCTGGATCATCATGTTCTAACTTTTTGCTACCCGGTGAATCTTTATCTTCTGTGAAAATCTTAGGCTTGCCTTCTTTAGGAGGCCGCCCCACCATAGTCCCTTCCCTAAAGCCTTTGGCAAAAGGATTGCAGTCAATCTTTAGTTGTGTAATCTGAACATTCTGATACGCAGTAACTGCAAAAAACTCTGTCTGTGGGAAGGTGAAGGTGTGAACATCAGGTCCATTAAGCTGTATTACTTCCAAGGCCTTGTCAGCAGGGATAACATGTAGCCTTGGCAAGTAGCGGTGCATAGAGTGGAGGATAATGTGACCTTCTTGGTCCAAAATATTATTAGTTAACTTTAGCTTATAGAAAGAAACAGGTTGGTGCATCCAGTACTGCCCTGTTGATGGAGACTCAGGATGAATGAATGTCCTTCCTAATACATGCGGTTCTGCTTTTCCACCAGGCTCCCACCACTTGGCATTCCACTTGTATTTGTGAGTGTCCAATGGAGTGATGTCCATAGCAAGGATGTACTTCTGGTGAGGGTCCATACCGGATATCCAGTAGCGACAATAAGGAAACATCCTTCTTCCTAGCTTAGTTAATACCATCTCTGTACTACAGCTGTAAAACTCATTCCACATGTTGTTGTTATCCAGGGTTACAGTAATTCCTCCAGAAATACAATCAGCTGACAGAAAGGTATTTGACTTTGATTCGTGAGGTCCAGGCTGGACAAGTGGTGCAACTGCAGATGCATCTTGGTTGGCTACAAAGATCCTTTCTTCCTTTTCATCACCCTCAGACTGGTGTAAGATAACAAAGTAAGCAGGCGTTGTTGATGGAGGTTTACTCCCACTTTCTGGAGCGGCTTCTGGCATCTTATTTTCCTCCATGATGGTCAAAAATGCTGAAGACTTACTCATCAGGCTTCAAATAGCATTGAAAATTCATTTTCCTAAAAAAAAAAAAAAAATGTAAGAAAGTTTTAATAGAACATTGTCAAAACTATTTTATGATGTACAGTTCAGAGTATGTACATTTATCAACATTAACCGCTTGCCGACCAGCCGCCGCAGTTTTACGGTGACAGGTCGGCTCGGCTGCGCGAGATCACGTAATATTACGTCATCTCGTGAATCAGTCCGGTCCCAACGCGTGTGCCCGGCGGGCGTGATCACCTCGACCACCTGCGATTGCTCATTACAGAGCGAGGACCGGGAGCTGTGTGTGTAAACAAAAATGTGTCAAAAGTGTTCGCCATTAGGTCGCAGTACCGATATTAAAAAAAAAACTAGTTACACTACTAGTAAAAAATTATATATTATATATATATATATATATATATTTTAATAAAAAATGCCATAAAACTACCCCCTATTTTGTAGATGCTATAACTTTTGCGCAAACCAATCAAACGCTTATTATGTTTTTTTTTTTTTTTTATACGAAAAATATGTAGAAGAATACGTATCGGTCTAAACTGCGGGAAAAAAAATGTTTATACTTCCGCTTAACCCACTCCTCACCCCCTGGCATGTAATTTTTTATGGGGGGGGGGGGGGGGGGAGTGGGGGCTTCAGGAGGAGTGGGACTTCCTGGCCCACTTCCTCCTTCTGCCGAGGGCTGGTAAGGCGATTAAGCTTAATCGCCTTACTGCAGCCCCTCCCCTAGGCGATCGTCTAGGACACGTGACAGGTCCTAGACAATCGCCTGTCGAATCAGCGGCGAGCCGCGCGCGCATGCGCAGTGCGGCTCGCGCATGCGCAGTGGGTGCCCGGTCGTGAAGCCGAAGGCTGTCACGGCGGGTGCCCACACAGTACAAATGAAGACGCCGGCCAGGGAGGGGGGAGAGGAGCGGAGCCCCGGCCGAAAGCTGGAGCAGGTAAGTGTGTGTTTTTTTTTTTTTATTGAAAGCCAGCAGCTACACTTTTTGTAGCTGCTGACTTTTAATAAACATCATTTTGGCTGGAGCACCCCTTTAACAGTGGATGCAGCTATACTTTCATTCTTAAAGGGGTTGTAAACCTTCCTGTTTTTTCACCCTAATGCATCCTATGCAATAAAGGGGTTGTAAAGGATTTTTTTTTCCCTAAATAGCTTCCTTTACCTTAGTGCAGTCCTCCTTCACTTACCTCATCCTTCCATTTTGCTTTTAAATGTCCTTATTTCTTCTGAGAAATCCTCACTTCCTGTTCTTTTGTCTGTAACTCACCACCGTAATGCAAGGCTTTCTCCCTGGTGTGGAGAAAGCCTCTTGAGGGGGGGAGGGGGCGAGCAGGCGTGTCAGGATGCCCACTAACACACAGCTCCTTTATCTGCAAAGTAGAGAGTGTCCTGACTTGCCTGCTCGTCCCCTCAAGAGGCTTTCTCCACACCAGGGAGGAAGCTTTGCATTACAGTGGTGAGTTACAGACAGAAGAACAGGAAATTAGGATTTCTCAGAAGAAATAAGGAAATTTAAAAGCAAAATCGAAGGATGGAGGTAAGTGAAGGAGGACTGCACTAAGGTAAAGGAAGCTATTTAGGGGAAAAAAAATTCCCTTTACAACCACTTTAAAGACTTGGAGAGGATCTGCAAAGAGGAGTGGGGACAAAATCCCTCTTGAGGAGGTGTGCAAACCTGGTGGCCTACTACAATAAACGTCTGACATCTGCGATTGCGAACAGGGGTTTTGCCACCAAGTACTAAAGTCATGTCTTGCGAAGGGGTCAAATACTAATTTCACTCTTTAAAATGCAAATTAATAAAAAAATAAAAAAATTAGAATGCGTTTTTCCAGATTTTGTTGTTCTTGTCTCTCACTGTTGAAATAAACCTACCATTAAAATTATAGACTGATCATTTCCTTTATCAGTGGGAAAAACATACAAAATCAGCAGGGGATCAAATACATTTTTCCCTCACTGTAACAGAAGGTCTTCTGCTTGATACACACATCTATCCAAAACACAATTTGACAGTCTGCATCCCCATAGAGTTTGTCTGCAGAAGCATGAAGTGCTCCAAAATCTCCTGGTAGACTGCTGCGTTGACCCTGGACTTAATGAAGCACAGCGGACCAACACCAGCAGATGACGTGGCTCCCCAAATCCACACAGACTGCGGAAACTTCACACTGGACTTCAAGCATTTTGCAGTGTGTGCCTCTCCATTCTTCCTCCATACTCCGGCTCCTTGGTTTCCAAATGAGATGCAACATTTGCTCTCATCAGAAAACAGGACTTTGGACCACTGAGCAACAGATCAGGTCTATTTCTCTTTAGCCCAGGTAAGACGCTTCTCACGTTGTTTGTTGTTCAGGAGTGGCTTGACAAGAGGAATACGACATTTGAAGCCCATGTCCAGAATCCGACTGTGTGTGGTGGCGGCTCTTGATGCGCCGACTCCATTGCTCAGTCCACTCCTTGTGAAAGGCCCAAACACTTTTGAATGGCCTTTTCCCGACAATCCTCTCCAGGCTGTGGTCATCCCTGCTGCTTGTGCACCTTTTCCTTCCACATAACTTTCTATTAACTGCTTGCCGACCAGCCGCCATCATTCTACGGCGGCAGGTCGGCTCTCCTGGGCGAGAGCCTGTAGCTCTACGTCAGCTACATTTTCGGCCACTAGGGGGCGCGTGCGCCCCGCGCGTACCCTGCGGATACACGCGATCGCTCGTTACAGAGCAAGGAACGGGAGCTATGTGTGTAAACACACAGCTCCCGGTCCAGTCAGCGGGGGAAACGCTGACCTTCTGTTCATACAATGTATGAACAGAAGATCAGTGATTTCCCCTAGTGAGGCCACCCCCCCTACAGTTAGAACACACCCAGGAACACACTTAACCCCTTCCCTGCCCCCTAGTGTTAACCCCTTCACTGCCAAAGGCATTTTTATAGTAATACAATGCATTTTTATAGCATTGATCGCTAAAAAAAATGCTGATGGTCCCAAAAATGTGTCAAAAGTGTCCGAAGTGTCCGCCATAATGTCTCAGTACTGAAATAAAATGCTGATCGCCGCCATTACTAGTAAAAAAAAAATATTAATAAAAATGCCATAAAACTAACCCCTATAACTTTTGCGCAAACCAATCAATAAACGCTTATTGCTATTTTTTTTTTACGAAAAATATGTAGAAGAATACGTATCGTCCTAAACTGAGGGAAAAAAATGTTTTTTTATAAATTTTTGGGGGATAATTATTATAGCAAAAAGTAAAAAATATTGCATTTTTTTCAAAATTGTCACTCCATTTTTGTTTATAGCGCAAAAAATAAAAACCGCAGAGGTGATCAAATACCACCAAAAGAAAGCTCTATTTGTGGGAAAAAAAGGACGGCAATTTTGTTTGGGAGCCACGTCGCACGACCGCGCAATTGTCAGTTAAAGCGACGCACTGCCGAATCACAAAAAGTGCTCTGGTCTTTGGGCAGCAATATGGTCCAGGAGTTAATGTGCTTTGATACAGCACTTGGGAACATCCAACTTCTTTTGCAATCACCTTTTGAGGCTTTCCCTCCTTATGGAGGGTGTCAATTATGTCTTTCCCATGATTGTGATTCCTACTGAACCAGACTGAGAGACCATTTAAAGGCTCAGGAACCCTTTGCAGGTGTTATGGCTTGGATAGCTGATTAGAGTGGGACATTTTCAGCCTAGAATATTGCACCTTTTCACAATATTCAAATTTTCTGAGATTGTGGATTTGGGGGTTTACATGAGCTGTAAGCCATAATCAGCACAATTATCACAAATCACGGCTTAAACTATCTTGCTTTGCATGTAATGAGTCTATCTCATATTAAAGAGGAGGTTCACCCTAAATATACGCTTTTCCATGTGATCCAGCATACTGGCGTCAGCGCCAGTATGCTGTTTTTTCTTTTTTTAATGCCCCACTTACTGTCTAATCTTCAATTTTGATTTATCTCCCCAGCGGGGGATGGCGCCTGTATAGCCCGTCACTGGTTCCGAAAATACCCGATTTAGGACTCGGGTATTTCCGGCGCAATACGGCGCCTGCGCACAGACCTAGGAACTGACTGCGTAGGCGCCGTATTTCTCCGAGTCCTACGGCAATGGCGCGTCACGCCCTCCGAAAAAAGCCGAAATAGGACTCAGAGAAATACGGCGCCTGTGCAATCAGCTCCTAGGTCTGTGCGCAGGCGCCGTATTGCGCCGGAAATACCAGAGTCCTAAATCGGGTATTTTCGGAACCAGTGACAGGTGTACAGGACGCCAGGGTTGGGTCCTGGAGGGACGCTACATAGCGCCAATTTTTGGAATCTGGTCCCTTTGAACACAGGTTCAGGAGGTCACCCTGAAGGGGGTGAGAGGTCCCGGATAGATAAAATGGATCCAGAGAGGACGGGCTTAAAGTCCTCTCTGTCTTCTTTTAATGATATTTGGGGGTCCGGGATTTCGGAGGCTCTGAAGCGACAATTGGGAGGGAAGAGAGCCTCCCCTTCTGACCCCTGGCTTCAGGCACACAAGGGGTTAACCACTTCTAGGAAGTGGAGTTAAAAGGAAAGGAAGTCCTGACAGAGGGTGGAGTAGTTTGGAAGTGAAGCTGTGTCTGCAGGGAAGGACTGGAGGACTTCTTACTGAAACGTATGTGCCTTTCTTATTGTTTGTTTTGCTGTGCTGAAGAAAGACTTTTTCTAATTTATGCTGGAAACAAGCAGGACTTTTGTTGTGACGTTTTTCTGGTGCTGAAGAAAGCAGTATTTTGTTTTGTTTTGATCGTCAATAAAGACCCTTTTGCTTTACTGACACGGTTTACGCACTTGTCTCGCGGAGCTAAAGAACCCCCAAAGTTCACAACTGGTGTCGAATGCGGGCAAAGTGCATTTGCAGGCGCAAAAACCGTTTAAAAAACTGACATTTAAAGAGACTGTGTACTTATGGCATGTCTTGGGTGAAGTCAGCCCAGACATTACAAACAGCACGCAAAGACATGGAAGAAGTCATTAAGGCTTTGTCACAAGCCACCGTGACCCAGCAGCAAGCCAACGTGACCCAGCAGCAAGCGTCAGCAGACGCCAACCGTCGCCATGAGGAAGCGATGGCTCAGCAGCAGCAGGCCCTGGCACAGGCTATAGCTGCGCAGCAGGAAAACACACGGCTGCTAGCCGCCCAGTTTACAGCCCAGCAGGAGTCCACTCAAGCACAGGTGGCTGCCTTGCAGGAGGCAGTACAGCGGCTGGCTCAGGGACAAGAGCAATCGGCCGTTGCCGTTAGCAACCCAGTGTCTGTGAGAGCCAGCCATTTCTTGCAAAAACTAACACCCAGCGATGACGTGGAAGCTTTTCTCGCCACCTTTGAAAGGATAGCCGAGAGAGAAGGGTGGCCCCGGGACCAATGGGCCGGCATTGTTTCCCCTTTTCTCACTGGTGACCCACAAAGGGCCTATTTTGACCTCCCAGCTGAGCACATTAAAGACTATGAACGTCTAAAAGCTGAGATCCTGGCCCGCCTGGGGGTGACCACAGCTGTCCGGGCTCAGAGGGTGCATTGCTGGCGGTACAAACCTGACCGACCACCCAGGTCCCAAATGCATGAACTAATTCAGTTAGTTAAAAAATGGCTGCAGCCAGAAAAATTGTCAGGCCCACAAATGGTGGAAAGAGTGGTGATGGACTGGTACCTACGGTCGCTACCAGATGACCTACAACGCTGGGTAAGCCATGGAAACCCTACCAACGCTGACCAGCTGGTCGAACGGTACACCGTGGTGGAGGACCAGCTCGGACCTGCCAAGCGACGGGAACCCACGCCAAGAACACCCAGCCCAGTGTGTATCCATGGGGACCACCAAGGAGTACCCCTTGGTCCCAGTAACGGTGTCCTATGGCCAAACCTTGGTTACCCAGGAGGTTGGGGTGGTAAATAGCCTGATACATGATATCATAGTAGGGCGGGACTGTCCAATATTTTTGGAACTATGGAACCAGGTACAGACGGGTCTGCCAGGAGAACTAAGGGCACTGAGTTTGGAAGGGACAGAGTCTGGGGAATCTGGGCCTGAAACCTCCCCAACACACCCCTCTAATGTGGAGAGACTTGTTAGTGATAATGACGTTGCAGAAAATCTTAGCTCTAATAATGATAGTCCTGTGTCCGGTCTGAAAACCGAGTTGACCTCTGAGGGAGGGAAGTCTCCCCATTACAAGTCATGCTGGGGGAGGATGATGAGGAGCTTGCCCCGGTTGAGGAGGGTGAGGGGGAAACATCCCAGAGGCCAGTGCATCCAGACCTGGACATACCCAGGGATGCGTTTGGCACCGCCCAGTTACAGGACCCTACCTTGGTCAACGCACAAGAGCAGGTTTCTGTCGTTGATGGGGCTTCACATATACCAAATGCAGATCAGAGGTTTCCTCATTTTGCATCGAAGGGGGACCTGGTCTATCGTGTGGTTGAGAGCCGAGGGGAACCCATAGAGCAGTTGCTGGTCCCTCAACCGTATAGGCGAATGCTCCTTGACCTAGCTCACAACGACGCACTGGGAGGACACCTGGGGGCGGAGAAAACGGAGGCCAGGATAACCGACCGGTTTTACTGGCCAGGGGTGAAGGCTGAGGTTAAAAGATATTGTGAGTCTTGTCCTGTTTGCCAGTTAACTGCCCCAGTGCCCCGCTATAGAAACCCCTAGTACCCTTGCCAATTATTGAGGTCCCATTTGAACGGATCGCTATGGATCTTGTAGGACCCCTAGTAAAGTCAGCAAGGGGGCACCAATACATATTGGTCATCCTGGACTACGATACTAGATACCCAGAAGCAGTCCCGTTGAGAAAAACTTCCTCTAAGGCCATTGCCCGGGAGTTGTTTCAAATTTTCTCACGAACTGGGTTCCCCAAGGAAATATTAACAGATCAAGGCACCCCTTTTATGTCAAAGGTGATGGCAGACTTATGCAGGCTTTTTCAGATTAAGCAGTTGCGGACGTCCGTCTATCACCCGCAGACCGATGGCCTAGTTGATAGGTTTAACAAAACTCTAAAGTCTATGTTAAAAAGAGTCGTCCAGAAAGACGGGAAAGATTGGGATATGTTGCTCTCTGCCCTATTGTTCGCTATCCGGGAGGTACCACAGGCATCCACGGGTTTCTCACCATTTGAGCTAGTGTATGGACGGAGGCCCCGGGGGTTGCTTGATTTGGTAAAGGAAACACGGGAAAGTGAGTCCTCCCCGCACAAAACCGTGGTGGAACATATTTCTCAAATGCGAGAAAGGGTGGCTAAAGTAATGCCGCTGGTAAGAGAGCACATGCAGAAGGCTCAGGATGCCCAAAGAAGGGTATATAACCGGTCGGCTAAAGTGAGACAGCTCCAAGTAGGTGACAGGGCAGCTGTCCTAATACCAACGGTAGAAAGCAAGTTCTTGGCCAAGTGGCAAGGTCCGTTTGAAATAGTGGAGACAGTGGGTGAGGTAAACTATAAGGTACACCAACCAGGGAAATGAAAACCCTACCAAATGTATCACATAAATTTGTTAAAGCTCTGGAAAGACAGAGAACCGGTGTCCGCAGTGGTGGTGGTACAGTCAGAGGACCAGGTAGGGATCGACCTGGTGCAGGTTGCAGCTACCCTAACTAGGCCCCAAACCCAGCAAATAAAAGAGTTTCTGCAAAGAAATGGGGACATGTTTTCAGGGTTGCCAGGACTCACCAACGTCATCGAGCATGACATTGTGACCGAGCCCACGGTGACAGTCCGGCTTAAACCCTACCGTATCCCAGAAGCTCACAGGGTGGCAGTGTCTGGAGAGGTGAAAAGGATGCTTGAACTTGGGGTCATCGAAGAGTCGCAGAGCGAGTGGTCCAGTCCGATCGTATTGGTGCCCAAACCCAATGGTACTCTCCGCTTCTGCAACGACTTTAGAAAACTCAACGAGGTCTCCAAGTTCGATGCATACCCCATGCCACGGGTACATGAGCTGATTGAGAGGTTGGTTCCTGCCAGGTACATCACCACACTGGAACTCACAAAAGGTTACTGGCAGATTCCCCTAACCAAAGAGGCCAGAGAGAAAACAGCTTTCTCTACCCCGGAGGGTCATTTCCAGTACAAGAGAATGCCGTATGGTTTACACTCTGCCCCCGCCACATTCCAAAGGGTCATGGACAAAACTTTGCGTCCACACCAACGATATGCCTCCGTTTACCTGGATGACATTGTCATTTTCAGCACGGATTGGGATTCCCACCTCCCCCGCGTACAGGCAGTTTACATACAGAGCTCCACGTCCCCGCTCAGTTACTGGGCAATCGCGTGTGCCCGGCGGCGATCGTTGCCGCCGGGCACTCGCAACTGGATCCCAGCAGAGCGGCGGGTGCGCGCGCACGCCCGCGGCTTTAAAAAGACATCACGTCATATGACGTGATGTCAGGACAATGGAGTCCTCCGCCCACCGTCATTTGACGGTGGGCGGTGGACAAGTGGTTAAAGTGATTTTTTGTTTAACAAACTTGTTATACTTACCTGCTCTGTGTAATTGTTTTGCACAGAGCAGCCCAGATCCTCCACTTCTGGGGTCCCTCACCGATGCTTTTGGCTCCTCCTGCCTTCAGAGTGCCTCAATAGCAAGCTGCTAAAGGAACCACTCACTTCCTGACCAGGACTACATGTCCCATGAGGCATTGCTCCTCACACTTTCACATTCAAATTCTCAGGCACTTAGTGACATGTATGGATGGTGTACTGAGCTGTATGTGTTTTGCACTGTATTTCCTGATATGTAAACAAATAATGCATTCTATATGCAGGCCAACTAATCAACTGGCTGATTAATTGATTATGAAAATAGTTGACAACAATTTTCATAATCGATTAGTTGTCTATTAATTGTTTCGGCCCTATAGTATACAGACACTAACCTGTCAAGGGTGCACGCAATGTCGGCAGCCAAAGCCGATCTGACGCTCGAGGATCAGCTGCTGCCACTGCCATCCTTGGTAAGGGAATCAGGAAGTGAAATCTTGCTGCTTCACTTCCCGATTCCCTACTGCGCATGCACATCCTCACTGGTCACTGCTGTCTTCTGGGCAGGGCTTTTTTTCTGGGGGAACTTAGTTCCACCACCTTTGGCTCAGACCCTTTGGTGCCTGCTCACCACAATCACTTGTAAACACAGAAGTCTGGTTTCTGTGTTTACAAGTGACAGCTTTGTAACCCCCTGAACTCTGCACTCTGTATGTAATACAATTCTGGTATTTAATGCCCCTTTAAGACCCTTCTACTGTTTGTGAAATCTGAACGGGTCGTGGTTGAGTTCCTGTACCTATTTTCTGAGAAAAAAAAGCTCTGATTCTGGGACCTGTGTCTCCCAAAAGACAGCGGGGGAGGACAGAATAGGCACTGGAAGTAGCGTAGATCACCGAGGTGATCTATGCCAGTAAGTGGGAGCAAATACCTGTATTAGACAGGTATCTGCTCTCTCCTCCACCCTGAAAGGTGCCAAATGTGACTCTGGAGGAGAGGGGGTGGGGGGAGTATTATAAAAAGTTGAAGTTCCATGTCTGGGTGGAACTCCACTTTAATGCGATGAATGCCTTAAGATAAAAAAATTAAATTAAAAAAGTCGTTAGAACCACTTGGAAGTCGCGCTAAAATGGTTTAAGCCCATTGAAACTGCTTAAAAAACAACCTTTTTTGCATTAGAGGATCTGCCGTGAGGTGAGAAACCTGCTGTAGATGATGGTGCTCTAAATAGGCAAACGGCTCACATCCACACAGCAGGGGAGGGCCATTCATATAGGGAAGCATGATTTGGTATTGTGGGGTAGAACTCCTTTCTTCAGTAGCCACCTTAATGCACTACTTCACCCATCAAGCCATAAGATTCTATGTATATGCACAGAAAGTAAAGGCATTTTTCAAATTTGACAGATCACTCTCTCCATGGCTTCTATACTGAAGAGCAATGCGGAGGACAAGAGTTGTAACTTTGCAGCAAGATTAAAATTACCTGCAAAAATCTGAGAAAGTTCACTACTCATTTCTCTTATCCAGTTTGCCATGGTCCAGCAAAATAAATCTTCAACTGCCTATCAACTGAATCCTTGGACTGCATTCACACAGGAGTTTATCCATGCTACGAAACCCAGCGACAAGAATCTACCAATTCTTGCAGCTGGTATTGACAACTGTGTGCGGATAGCTGTGGCTGCCAAGCCCATACATACAGTGAATGGCAGGCTGTTGGCAGCCACAGATATCTGGCAGCGATTACCTGCAGTGATCATGGATGGAAGCACTTTGTGGGAGATGAGCAGCATATATAAATGTACAGGGAAGCTCTGTCTTAGCTCATCAACGTAGCTGGCCCCATACCAGGATATAGGCTTTACTTGTCATGGTGGGCATACCAAAAAGGGGTCTTCAGGGTCTGGGTGCCAAAAGGAATCAACCCTGGCCCTGAATTTGTATAGCACCTACAGCTAACTCACCTACTGCATCATGCAATAAGGTAAAAGGTCAAAGCAAACATTACGGGCCAGCCACATTATTGTGGTTTTCAGATACAGTTCCCAATCTATAAACTGCTAAATGAGCCATAAAAAAGAAAGAGATAGAAGTGTCAAAGAAGGAAAGCTGGTGAAAATTAAAAAAAAAAAAAAAAAAAGAGCACTACAAAAAACAAAGCTTTAGGGAGTGTGTAGGGTTATATGGGTACACTGTGGGGGCTAGCTTACAGAAACGTAAAAGGTAGTAGCATGTAGCCCATGGTCCCACTCGAATCAACTGGTCTGTACAATTAAAGCTCTGTGATACATCACAGGACACAGAGGAGTTCATATTTATGACTACTTGGGTTATGCTGCCACTATAAGGTCAATGGAAACTGCCTCATGGAAGTCAAAGTAATGGCCACCAAAAAGACCACCTTAGGCTCAAGAAAATCTCTTGGAGAGATTCAAAAGGATGCATGTAATTGCATGAAAAGGGGGCCCCAGGCTCTAAACACAAACCTTAGCTGCATCCAAACGGATTGGAATCACAGCTGAAGTGCACTAAAAACTCACTCAAATAGCACCACATATGTGTGAACCTAGCCTAAAGCAGGATTGAAGATCAAACCCTGTAACAGCAACTGTGGACAATCTGGCAGAGCTTATGACTCATCTGCCAAAGGTTTAGGTAATTTCTTGACCAAGTAGGTGCGACCAGAGTGAACAGAATGCCCTCTACCGTTATCATGCATGACGGATGATGAAGAAGCTGAAGTTGAGGGGACGCAAAGTTAACGGAAAACTGATTCCAAGGAGTTAGGCCCTTTCAACTAGAGGTGCACCAAATGGAAATTTGGTGCCAAATGCAGGATGTAAATCGGTAATGAAACTGAAAATTACAGTTTTTAAAAAATATATATATAATTTTTTTTTTTTCAAATACAAATTGTATTAGTCAATTTTTTAATAGTATGATTTGATGACCATTATTGGCTTCTTTAGCGCAAAAAAAACCTCAAGAAAAATGTATCCCTTTACATTCAATGTATGTCTTCACACTGGTCCGTTGCGCTTCCATTGTGGTGTTAAAAAGCATGCTTGGTGCATTTTTGGTCAGGAAGAACACATCAATAAAAAGCATCCGTTTTCCATTTCTGATCCGTTTTTTGAGTCACATAAACTATGAGAAAACACACCATAAAGTACAGTAAAATCTTAGGAAAGATCGATGCAAAAGTTTTTTTTCGGTGCCATTTTGGCAAAATTTCAGTGCATCTCTACTTTCCAGAGACGGCAGACTATCTACTCAGCAGGGAATCTGTCTGCTGATCCCCATGAAGCAGGCGGATGGCTGGTCTGTATCCCTCAATTACGCAGAGCGGAAACAGACACAGCCCACTCTCCTCTATGGGAAGTCGGATGTAAACATCTGCCTGTTTGTTTACACCTGACTGCCATCCATTCTGATCCACTAGATGGATGGGTAACAGACGCCTTTCCATCTGTTTTTAGCAGATCGGATGTTGTAAATGGACATGTCCGTTTACATCCTCCACTCCATAGAGGATAACGGAGGGTTCAATTGGGTCCACCTTATAAACTGACAGGTTAGCAGGGTATCCAACGCCCAAGGATACCAGATCTGGTGAACATACCTGTCAAGTATGCTGTTAAATCTTGCCACCAAAAGATCTACGTAGCACAGACAAATCTGTGTGAACACCTCTGGGTAGAATCCATTCTCACACAATTAGCTGCTCATGGCTGAGAAATTCTGCCTGACAATTTTCCAAGCCAGGAATGTGCATGGCAGAGAGGGCAAAAGTACTATCCAAGACAAAATAAGGCCTAATTCTTCTTAAACAGAGCTACATCTGGTCCCTCCTAGATGACCAATGTATGCCACAGCCATGGCATTGTCTGACTGCACCTTGATGAAGAGACCATTGCTGTAGAGCCAGCCAAATCGCCTGAAGTTACAGAATTTCAATCGGCAACATCTGCTCCACTGATAACCAAACTCACTGAACCGAGAGGTTTTCTGGAACACCTCCATAGCCCGACGGGCTGATATCAGTCATCAAGATGAAAGGAAGAATCTCCCGGTATCCAGTATCTGCATGGATACACATCATTCCAGGTCACTGATTTCGGCAGACTGATGCATCGGTAGATCCAAGGACTACCGACCTCAGACCCATACTGAAAAGATTTTGCACTGAAGAGCTCTACAATAAAATTGAGCATAAGGGACAGCAACCCAGCTACCATATTTTCCAGTACCTTCATACAAGCTTGAATGAAGGGCTGTCCAAGAACCTTAGGGACTCCACCTGGGATTAATGAGATAGTGATCCGCAGGGGTAAAAATGCCTAACTTCAACTAAGCCCAAATTCTTCATACTTTGCATCAGAACCAAGGTCAGCTTCTGAAGGTCTGATATCCAACTGTACCCATCCAGACCTTGGACCTTCTGCTGGATATTTGACATTTGTTTTTGAGTCAACTGCTTCTTAAGAAGCATGTCATTCAGGTACCCTGATGTTGATACATTGGGTCCCAAGCAACTGCTGAACTGAAGCCAATATCTTGGTTTTCACCCACTGGGGGCCACGGACAGGTCAAAAGGCAATGCTACAAACTAGTAGTAGGGATCCTGCACTAAAAACTGCAGAACCCATTGGGGAGGCTGGAAAATCAAGTTGTGGAAGTAGGCATCCTTGACGAAGCAAAACAAATCACCGACCGGGTAAACGCCATCCTGAATTTTGGTACCTTGGGGAACGTGTTGAGATCCTTAAGGTCTGGACTTGGCTTGGAAACTATGAACAGGCTATTATTGAAGACATGAGACCTCTCTACTTCTGGCACAGGTGAGATAGTCCCTTGGAATAGCAGTCTTTACAGGGCCACAAAGAAAACTGCTTTAATGTGCATCTGAAGATATTTGAGCAAAATAAAGCAGTGGTCTCCAAACTACTGCCCTTTACTTGCTTTTAAACAGCTCTTGGGGCACCATTTCATTCATTGACACCAACGTTGGGGCAGAATTCCTGGCAATGACACCAACTATAGGACATTGTTTACTCCCATTGATGCCGGGACATTTTCTGCTCCTGATGGCCACAGTTCCACCCCTATAAAGTCTGAAGGACCCTTAACTGGCCCTTTGTTCAGAAAGTTAAGAGACCCCTGACAAAGTGAGGAGGAAGTGCAGCAAAACTCTAGCTTGTAGCCTCTAGACACCACACTGCAGACCCAGTTGTCTGACTTCCCAAGTTTAGGCAACCACAAAGGCCAATAAATGTCCCCTTCACCGTGAGAATATACCTCCAGAACTGGATGACTTGGGTGTTCAGCTCTTCTTGCGGAATTGGGATGTAGGCTATCGCATAGAGTGTGAGGCTGTTTGCTTACAAAAGGAAACTATAGAGGATTCCCCAATTTCTGACCGCTTTGGTCCCATTTCTTGTAAAATTCCACATCCTTGGGGTACCAGTGAGCAAAATGCTTTGAAGGTGCAGACACCTTCTGAGTGAGCCCAATCATATACCTCTTACATAACTTCTTGTGAGGGTGGACTGGAAAGAACTTCGGATTTTTTGGCAAGTGCTAGGACCCAAAATCAGTGACTTTAGAAGAGGATTCTGGCAGCAATAACTT
The DNA here is from genome assembly GCA_029574335.1 of Rana kukunoris. NCBI lineage: Eukaryota > Metazoa > Chordata > Amphibia > Anura > Ranidae > Rana > Rana kukunoris. The sequence goes on along the minus strand of CM056059.1, from coordinate 65,906,135 downwards.
CCGGTTAGTGTGTACCACATTTGCCAGGAAGCTCATTATGGTCTTTTATGTCTGAGACAGGCCTGGACCCTGGAGGTTCCTCCTGGAAGGATTTGCCTACAGAGGATTTCTGATGCTCAACAGCTTCCTCCTCTTCCTCATCATAAGGTGTTTCTTCCACCACCTCATCCTCCCTCAAAAGCAAAAGGAAAAGAAAGAAAGTTCCCATATTAGCATCACCAGAGTTCCAAACCAGTGACTAACCTGGAAAGCTGATCACGCAGTGCAGATATAACTAAAAACAATTTCTTCATTGACACACAAAAAGTGAAGGATTGTCCCATGAAACAGTGGAAATAGCAGATAAGAGCAGGGGTTCATAGCTAATCTGACCCCTAGGGGGAGCCACTGAAGGGCAAACTTTGCAGGGGTCCTCTGTACCCGATAAGAGATTTGGAAACCCAACCCAGCGACCCCCCCACCTCTCTGCTTGCATGAGGCCATGGCCTAAGGGTTAAACAGACCTCTGAAGGCCAGCGAGTAGTGCTCACCCAACTGAGAGGAATGTCAGCCTATGCTGACAAACATGGCAAAGCATCCCTCAGCAAACAATTGCCCCAATACTTGCTGTGGCTGGCAATTGCGAATGATCAGAGCTGTAGGTGAAAATGGAGTTGATTCCAGTATTTCTCAGGACTTGTGGATTCCATCGCAGTGGCAACAGTGTAAGACCAGAAGCTCAGGGACACGTGTACTGCCCTGTGTGTGATGTTGTAATCACGCTCCATTTCATCCCTCAGCAAACAATTGCCCCAATACTTGCTGTGGCTGGCAATTGCGAATGATCAGAGCTGTAGGTGAAAATGGAGTTGATTCCAGTATTTCTCAGGACTTGTGGATTCCATCGCAGTGGCAACAGTGTAAGACCAGAAGCTCAGGGACACGTGTACTGCCCTGTGTGTGATGTTGTAATCACGCTCCATTTCAGACTGCCTCCTTTGAGATCCACTGCAGCATTATGTCTCTTCCATAGGGAAAATGTGCACAATCACCACAGAAACACAGGAAATACTGCCAAGGAGGACTGCCACATGCTCAACTATAACCTCTGAGGCATTCACCAGTCCAAGGTTGAGGGCCAGCAAGCCCAATTTTCACCCATTACAGTAGGTCCACCCTGCAGGGCCTTCAGAGACTATACTCCACTCCTGCCTACAGGATCCAGTGATGACCAGCAGACATTACATTCTGTCCCCACTCTTGAATGCAGGTTCTGGGTACAGTCCTTCTTGGCCTATTGGCTATAGCAATTGATCTGTATTAAGTCCACCTTACCACATCAGCGATGTTAGAACAGACAGGACATTGGAAATAAGCCAATAATAGAAACATCTTCAGAGACACACCTGTAAGTATATCCATCACCGAAGGACACTAGACGAAAAATGGAGACTTTGATGAACTGGAAGGGGTTATGTCTGCGCAGGGTGTCCATTCATTTAAAAGGTGGCAACGTAACCCAAGTAGTCACGAGATGAAGGCCTCTGTGCCCTGCAATGAATGATTAACAAAAAACATGCCATAAACATAGTTTGGGCTCTTTTGTAACACACACAAGTTTGTTTGTATAATAATAATATATATATATATATATATATATATATATACACACACACACCGATGTAAGAGACACTCGCAAATCTAGCGTTCAAGCAACATAAAACACGTTTCTTTGGCCAAAGTTTTAACAAGTTTATGTTGCTTCAATGCAAGGCCTGCGGGTGCCTCTTCCACTCCACTGTTTGTATGTACTTTCCTTGAGTACTCTCCCAGGCAATCTTTGCTCTCATCGGAGTGTGGTGCCCAACAGTGGACTAGAATGTCTTGTACTCAGTCTGGTAGCAGCAACAAAGGAATCGGAAAACAGAATTCCTCTTCATATTACAGCAGTTTTTCTCTTTACTCTTCAGGGGAGAAAATATTTTACACAAACAGCCAGACAGGTGCTTTTATGGTACCTTATTCAACTGGCTGTTAGTATTAATTCACAAGACCGCTTCTCACTGTACTACTATGAGACATGGAGAATGTGCTCTCTACTTCTCATCGCACCTTCATAAACTGCTCCACAGAGGAGGTAAGTCAGCAATACTCATTACAGTGGATTGTTTCCATTAAACTTACATACATCACAGTAATTATTAGGGGTTCCCCGAGACCGGAAACATTTTTTACAGTGCTTCAAATTGAAACTGTGCTTTTGTTTACTTCCCTGACTTATCTCTCTGCTCCAGTGCCATCACGGCTGCAGCACTGCTCTCCAATCTTCCTGGATTCAGAGGAGACTGAGGGCAGAAGGATCCATAGGCTCCTGCCACTGTCAATCTTCTGTGAGGAGGGAGCAGGGGGCGTGTCTTGCAAGAATTGTGTGTCTATGGATGCACACATCCCAGCTCAGGAGTGTACATGCACAGGTGCTCCCTTGGCACCCGGCTTGCTAAGCGGGCACCTGGAAGAAAAAGGAGCAGGCAGCACTGGTGGGGCACCGCCAAAGAGGTGGTAAGGAACTGCTCTTGCAGCATCATTGCACAGAGCAGGTAAGCAGAACATATTTTTTATTTTGCATCACTTTAAAGGTTCCTCTATGGTAAAAAGGGTGCACTATGTTAAGTAAATGAGAAGAGGTGAAATATGTTCATAGGATGACAACGCTACTCCTTAAAAACAAGTGTGTGTTGTCATCCCAGGACTGAAACATTTAACTGTCATGAAACTAAAAAATCGGCAGCAGCCATCTCAAACAGAGACTGGTGACCTACAATCTATTAGTATTGTGTTATTTTTCATTGGATTTGTGCATTAAGCAGTAAAGCCCTATATTGCTGCTACTCGGATCTGGCACGTCTCCCATGCAGAGCAGTGATCGGCCTCTTTGTGCTTTCTATGACTTCCGGCCACAGCCAGTCCCTCCCTAACACTTCTGACAACAAGCTTCCCATCACGGCGGCGCATCGCCCTCCCGAATGAATGCCATCCTCATCTACTCAGCCCAATACTGACATTAATAGCGGAGACCCCCCCCCTCCCATCATACTGTGCAGTACACAGTCACACTTTCCCACCATCCCACCTCGGAGTGCCACTTACACTGCTCGCCGCAGGCTGTACATACAGCTGACCTTTCCCTCCAAGCAGCACACAAGCACCGCCGACAAGCCCCGAGTGCAGGGGACACGTCCCATCCGGCCGCTTTACTCTACACGTGTCTTCGGGGTTTGTTTGTTTTTTTTAGCTTTTTTTTGCTTTATCCTAAAGAAAAAAAAAGCTGCTCCACCGTTCTTCCAACCACACGGAGACATCGACTGCGCAGGCGTAGAGCGGTCGGCTGACGTCACTCACCTGGCATCGCCAGCAGGAAGAGCGCGCGGCTCCAATCACGTGCTGCTCACAAGTCTGGGAGTAGGAGGGGCGGAGCTTACCGAGCAATCGGCACATTACCCCACATCATCCAATTTATTTATTTTATAGACGGGACACCAGAGGAAGTGTGACCCCCACATCAACTCCAACATCACATCTGTCATTGGGAAAAAATAAATCAATAATAAAAGGTGCCAGATTTCACACCTTTACACCATCATCTACAAGCCACATATATTCTAGGGACGCTGTGCTTCTGGGTACATATGCAATGTTGTCCTACATTACATAAAAACACAAATTCCACCAAGGAACACATTGTGAGCTGGACAAGAGAATTCCAAAAATTCCTATTAAAGTAAAAGTCCACCCTAACACTAAAATCTCGAAATCTACAGGCATTTACGATCTAACACTAACCTGTCTGGCCCTGTAAAGAAGAAATCGCTATACGTACCTTTTCTGAAGCCGCTCCAGTCTGGTCTCACACTGAGCTGTCAGTGGTGCTTTCTCTGTAGAGGAGGAGGCAGCCGACAACGGAAGCCCCATAGTAATTCTATGGGCGACGTCACTTTCCTGACATTTCACAACCGTTGTCAGCTGTCTCCTCTGCAGAGCTTCCACCACTGGAGACCAGAGCAGCTTCAGAAAAGGTATGTATAGCGATTTCTTCCTTACAGGGCTAGGCAGGTTGGTCTTAGGTTGTGAATACAAGTAAATTTACAGATTTTAGTGTTAGGATGAACTTCACTTTAAACTCATTTCACACAAGGCAATTACAGTGACTAGAGCTAAAAGTAGCCACTGATCATTGTATAAATGACATTGGTAGGGAAGAGGTTAACACTAGGGGGTAATCAAGGCGTTAAGTGTTCCCTAGGGAGGTGTTCCAAACTGTGGGGGAGTGTACTGACTGTGAGTAGAGATAAATCACTGTTCCTAATCACTAGGAACAGGCAATCTCTCTCTACTCCCCTGACTAAATGAGGATGTGTTTGTTTACATTGACAGATCCCGATTCTAGCTCTTTGTAGAGCGATCGTGGGTGGATGGCGGACATATCGGCCGCCGGCCACGTACCTGCTATATCCTCTAAAGGGACCGCAGTACCGGTATGCCGTTGCGCGCAGCCGAGCCAACCTGCCGCAGTATAACTAAGGCAGCTGGTCAGGAAGCGGTTAACATATATTTTAGTAGTGTTACGATATACCCCATAGTGTGTTTACAAACCCGTTTCTTTTAATAGACTAAAACCAACATGCAGCCCTTTGAATAACCTCAGACCAGGCTTATACTTTACTGAACAAGTAACAGTTCAATATGAACATCTTTCCCATAAGTCTGACTAATGTGGTGTGGCTGTCCAGGCCTACCTCTGTGCGACAAGAGTCCATTATGGAATTGTCCATGGCTTAGATGTCTCTAAACGTCCCAATGTTTTCAGTCCCAATTCCACGTACAGACAAAACCCAGTCAGTTAGAAAAGATCCAGCCAAAAAGCGAGGCCTGGACCTCAGCCCTCCCTCTTTTTCGTAGCACAGATTGGCTGGCTAAAACCAAAAAGCCCGGGAACAGAACTTCACAAGCTAACCCCTTAGCCACTAACTTACTAGAACCAAACACAGTTCAACCCACCTAAAAGTTGGAGAGCTAGAGGAAGTGTCAATGGACTACGAGTGAAGTGATCACTGCACTCGTATTCTATTGAGAACTGCAAGCCATCTTTTGCAATGGAAGATGGGAATTGTAATGACAGCAGCTGTGGGGGGATAAGATTCCCCACATGCTATCATGAGGGGGTGTTCTGGTGGTGGGGCGGTCCCCCTGGCACCATATTATATGTTACAAACTAAATACAGGTGTAACACAATATGTAAAGATGGAGTTTTCCTTTAATATACTGTAAATTGTAGCAACCGATAGGGAAAGAAATCTTTCCGCAATGGGACTAGAACAGGGATGAAGACAACAACTTTGATCAACAAATTCTGAAGAAATAATGTCTAGTCATAGAACCAGCAAAGGTCACATAACAAGTGCATAATGACTGTTCAGATATTTGCATACCATTGTTACAATAATGGCTAATCCACTGCAGATATAGTGCATCTTTATCCAGCGTTCCATAGTACAGATGTACACAGGAGTGTGTATGTGCCCTTACTACCATTGTTAGAATTAAATTTAAGAGACATAGCCAGGAACAAACACGTCAAGTCAACACATGACACATGTGACACCCTTAGGACAAAAAAACAACTGCAAGCCAATTAAGGTGTGAATTAACCACATCCCAGAGAGAAGGAAGGCCACTGCCAAATCATTACAGTTTGTACATCAAAAATGCAATAACTCTCATACAGTGTCAGGCGAGCACCCATTTCACACAGGTCATTCAGCCGATTCACCTTGGCACATTCAATAGGTGATTCATGAAGAGATCCTCTGCTAAATCGGAGCAGAATGGGAAAGATGTCACTCCCCCCCCCCCAAAAAAAAAAATGACATGCCAAATGTGGCATGTAAGGGGGTGTGGAGTGGATTAAGCGGAAGTTCAATTTTTGGGTGGGACTCCGCTTTAACCGTGCAGCTCTAATATATATATATATATATATACACACACACACACAGAAGATGTTTGCTATGTTTATCACCTGTCATCACCACTGGCTAGTGATGGCTATATTTAGGGGACAATGAAGTGTAACATGTAGAAAAATGTCCTGTAATAAATGTACACATGTTCTAAAATACATAAATGATTTATAATAAATATAAAAATATCCTGTAATATATGTCCTGTAATAACTAGAACAATAATTATATAAATATCCTGTCTATACAGTGGGTATAGAAAATAATTACCCTGCTTTAAACCAATCACATTTTGTTGCTTTGCAGCCTGAAATGAAGACACACAGTTTTTGTTTTATCCAGCTGTATTTATTCAATGCAACTTATAACATCCAAGTGAAAGATATAACCCCAAAATGTCAGAAAAAAAAAATACATTTAAAAGCATAATCACTTAGTTGGAAAAAGGATCACCCCTCCTAAAAAGACTTGTAAGCTCAATCAGGTGTAGCTAAGCACCTTATCAATAGCTCACAAAGCCATATGACTTTGAATTGTCATCAGCTGCGGTCATTTTGATTAGCTCAGCCTAAAAAAGAGCTTTCCTGGAGCATTTCAGTCCCTGATAGTGCAACTGAAGCAACCAATCAACTATGGGTGGCAAGGCACTGTCAAAAGATCTTCGGGATAAAGTTGTAGACAGGCACAAGTCTGGAGATGGATAAAAAAAAATCAAAGGGACTGAAATGCATCAGGAAAGCTCTTTTCACACTGAGCTAATCAAAATGACTGCAGCTGATCAAAGTTGAAAGTCAAATGGCTTTGTGTGCCCCTGAGAAGGTGATTAGCTACACCTGATTGTGTTTACAAGTTTTTTTTAGGAGGCGGGTGAAACCTTTTCCAATTTGGTGATTCTGTTTTATATTTTATTTGTATTTCTGAAATGTTAGGGTTATATCTTTCACTTGGATGTTATAATGCAGCTGGATGAAGCAAAAACTGTGTCTGTCTTCATTTCAGGCTGCAGAGCAACAAAATTGCATTATTTTAACCACTAGAGGGCCGCGCTATAGACGAAAGACGTCCACAGCGCGGCTCTCAAGTGCGGGTGGATGTCTTTAGACGTCCTGTTGTTTACATTCCCCGTGCGTGCCGATGGGTGGCGCGCAGCAGGGAAACACTGTGCCCGGCGCATCGCTGGGAAGCCGATGCGTGTGCCTGGCGGCCGCGGTGTCCGCTAGGTACTCGCGATCCGCGGTGACACAGCAGGGACGTGGAGCTCTGTGAGTAAACACAGAGCTCCACGTCCTCTCAGGGAGAGGAGACAGATGCTGTGTCCCTTGTACATAGGGACACAGCATCGGTCACCTCCCCCTCCCCCACAGTAAGAACACACCCAGGGAATAAATTTAACCGCTATAACTTTTGCGCAAACCAATCAATATACACTTATTGTGATTTTTTTTTTTACCAAAAATGTGTAGAAGAATACTTATATCAGCCTAAACCGAGGAATTTTTTTATATAAAAAAAAAATGGAATATTATAACAAAAAGTATTGTTTTTTTTTCAAAATTTTCTGTCTTTTTTTTGTTTATAGCGCAAAAAATAAAAATCGCAGAGATGATCAAATGCCACCAAAAGAAAGCTCTATTTGTGGGAGAAAAATAAAAAATATATAATTTGGGTACAGTGTTGTATGACTGCACAATTGTCATTCAAAATGCGTCAGGGCTGAAAGCTGAAAATTGGTCTGGGCACGAAGGGGGTTTAAGTGCCCAGTAATGAAGTGGTTAATGGGGGGATTCTTTTATATACCTACTGTTTATATTTCAGTGCATTTACTTATTACATATACATATATATATTTTATGCTCTCTAATAAATATCTAAATGTCCTGTAAAAAAAAATATATATATATATATATAAAACCAGACATTGATATATTTATTTCAGGACATGTATTCAATATACATGTGTCCAGTAATAATTGAATTAATGTCCTGCCACGTGTATACATATATCATGATGCCCTGTAATGAATATATAAATGTCTTGTGGCCCCCACTAGTGAAATAGACGGTAAGCTCTGCAGTATCCTTGCGAGTGACGATTGTGAATTCGTGTAACGATGACCCGACATACAAGCAGCCCGCTCCCCGTACATGTATTGGGTGATCGGGGAATGTTACCCTCGAGGCTCTGCGCACACCCTGAGCTCACGCATGCGCGTTATGTGCTGGCGGTCACGTGCGCTTCCCTCCACCCCGCCACACTGCACTCAACACGTTCCCTCGTCCGCCATTGCTCGGCCGCTCACACGTAATCATTTTAACACGCAGGAGAGACGCTCTTTACGGCCGGCGGGATCAGCCGACAATAGGACACGGTCCCGCCGTCAGAACATAATTATTACAGGGAACAGTACCGCCCGCGATGCCTCTTAAATCCCCCAAACCGCTCCGGCCAATCAGACGGGGACCATACGGCGCCAAAACACAATGCTAGAACGCCGCTGATTGGCTGTCGGCGTCACGTGTCCCCATACCATCATTCTCGCCTGTTCGGTAGACGGGTTGAGTCGCACAATAGCAAATAACGGGCGAACCCGAGCTAGGGGTGTGTTTATATAGCGGGCACAGACTGTGACATGCATTGTAGTGCCCGGCGTGCTTACTGCCACATGTGGGAAAATGGGGTGTACCTTTCACAACGGGGCTCACTTTTCCATCTGCGCCACACCTTCTCCGCGCCCCCAATTCACTCCGCTGTCAGCACTTCGCGTGGAGGAGGGCACTGAGCGCCGCATTGGCTGGGGCTGGGTCACGTGCCGGCTAAGCGGGCTCCGCCCACGGCTCCGAGGTGGTGGGGGTGTGGCCGCTCTGTGCCGTTCAAATGTAGACGGTGCTAACACGTGGGTCCATGAGGTGTGGGGGAGGGGGTGAACTCTAAAAATATAAAATACCACCCAGATTTTGCAATCCAATCAATAACAAGGAGACTTTCCCAATGATCTATACGTAAAGGTGGTTTAACCACTTCACCTCTGGACGATTTCCCCCTCCCCCACTTTATGACCAGACCCTCTTTTGCGATACAGCATAGCGTTACTTTAACTGAAAATGACGCAGTCGTGCGACGCTGTACCTAAAATAAATGTGCGCCCTTTTTTTTACCACAAATAGAGATTTTTTTTGGTTGTATTTGATCACGTCTGCGCTTTTTATTGTTTGCATTATAAATAAAGACTGACAATTAAAAAAAAAAAAGCCTTTAGTAGCGCTGATGAGTGACTTATAGCTGGACATTCTGACACTAATTTACACTTTTTGGGGAACAGTTAAACTAATACAGTGATCAGTGCTAAAAAAAATATGCACTGTCACTGTACTAATGACACTGGCTGGGAGGGGGTGAAAATTAGGGTTGTCCTGATACTGGTATCGGTGCCAATACTAGGCATTTTAGTGAGTATCGGTACTTGCGGAAATGCTCCGATACCGGAGGTGACGTCTGATTGGCAGCGGACAGCCTCCCCCCTCCGGCCGGTGCCAGCCCCACCTCATCCTCCCAATTGTGTCACGGGGGGCAGCCAGGCTACCTGTCCTAATTGCACACCAACCTTGTCTCCTCTCTGCACACCTCCCTCATACAGCTCTGACTTCCTGCCACACAGAGCGCTGGATCCGGGGGGGGGGGTTCTGTATGGCGGTATCCTGTTATACTAAGCAGCGGGGCTCCCTCTCCCTCCTTCACGTGCTGTGCGTGCAGCTCCTCTCCCACAAGAGATATAAGATGCACCCTGCTCTCCATGGCCGAATCTATCAGGGTGCTCCCTAGACTTCAGTTGTGGCCCCCCCATCATGGAAATTGTGGCTGCTGAGCCTCTCTCCAATCAGGGCTGGGACAAGAGGCGGAGGACAGAAGTGTTGGGACAGAGGGGAGAGAGTCGGGAGGAGGTGCGGGTTCTCTCTCATCCTGTTAGTGAAGCACTCCTTTATAGAGTAGATGTACAATGCCTGCAGTCTCTAACTGTCTCCTAAACCATGCCTGCAGTCTCTGACTGTCTCCTGTACCATGCCTGCAGTCTCTAACTGTCTCCTGTACCATGCCTGCAGTCTCTGACTGTCTCCTGTACCATGCCTGCAGTCTCTAACTGTCTCCTGTACCATGCCTGCAGGTTCTGACTGTCTCCTGTACCATGCCTGCAGGTTCTGACTGTCTCCTGTACCATGCCTGCAGGTTCTGACAGTCTCCTGTACCATGCCTGCAGTCTCTGACAGTCTCCTGTACAATGCCTGCAGTCTCTAACTGTCTCCTGTACCATGACTGCAGTCTCTAACTGTCTCCTGTACCATGCCTGCAGGTTCTGACTGTCTCCTGTACCATGCCTGCAGGTTCTGACTGTCTCCTGTACCATGCCTGCAGGTTCTGACTGTCTCCTGTACCATGCCTGCAGTCTCTGACTGTCTCCTGTACCATGCCTGCAGGTTTTGACTGTCTCCTGTACCATGCCTGCAGTCTCTGACTGTCTCCTGTACCATGCCTGCAGTCTCTGACTGTCTCCTCTTCCATGCCTGCAGTGCCTGACTGTCTCTTGTACCATGCCTGCAGTCTCTGACTGTCTCCTGCACCATGCCTGAAGTCTCTGAATGTCTCCTGTGCCATGCCTGAAGTCTCTGACTGTCTCCTGTACCATGCCTGCAGTCTCGGACTGTCTCCTGTACCATGCCTGCAGTCTCTGACTGTGTCCTGTACCATGTCTGCAGTCTCTGACTGTCTCCTGTATAATGCCTGCAGTCTCTGACTGTCTCCTGTACCATGCCTGCAGTCTCTGACTGTCTCCTGTACCATGCCTGCAGTCTCTGACTGTCTCCTAAACAATGCCCGCAGTCACTGCTGTCACTTCTGCCTATTGCCTCCTCTTTCTCTCCACTAGTTGACACCTCTGCCTCCATGTCTCCCAAAAGCCCTTCGATCTCCTTCCCCCCAGCGATCACAGCCTTTTGCAGCCCAACTCTCCCACCCCAAAATCTCTATTTTACCCCACCATCAACTACCTTGCCCCCCTCCCCCCAAACCACCCTCTACCTACTCTCCCTAGGCGATAGGTATCAGTAATTGGTATTGGCGAGTACTTGAAAAAAAGTATCAGTACACTCATACTATTCCTTGTTAACATCAGGGACAATCCAAGGGTTAAAGTGATTGTAATCAATCACCTTGTAAAACAACCCATTCTGTTTAAAATAGAAATGAAAGGCAAAACAGTTTTGTATAGATATGAAAAAAACTTTATAAATATATATGTTTCCCTTTTTTAAAAGTGATCACTTTCCCTCTGTTCTCAGCTGGATAAGAGCTGGGGGAGAAGAAAAGGCAGGACACTGAGCTTGCCAGTGACAGCAAGAGGCATGTCAGGACCATTCTGATCATTGGAGGAGAGCAGCCCGAGTTCCTAGCATAGCAAGATAACTGACCATGCTGTGCTCTCCTGCTAGGTGTGGTCAGTTTTTATTAGGAAAGCAGAGGACTAGCAGGAACACCAGGGCTTTCACATAAAGGAAGCAATACAAAGAGAAGAGGATACTTTTTCATGCAAGTTCATGGTACAGCAGGCACATATCAGGAATATGAAATGGGCCAACAAATGCTTTAAATGCGTGCCTAGCCAGTGTTAGAGGAAGAGATGGGAATTATTTACAAATACAAATACAAATACAAATTTTACATATACAGGGCCGGTGCTAGACTATTTTGCGCCCTAGGCGAGACCAGCTACTTGCGCACCCCCCCCCTCCCAAAAAAAAAATCAAAATTAATTCAATTTTAGCACCAGAACTGGTCCAGGTGGAGAAGGGGTTCAGCCAGGTGAAGGGATAGAGCCAGGTGGACAGGAGGGGGGTGCAGGTAGGTGGAGGGATAGATCCAGGTGGAGAGGAGAGGTGCATTCGAGAGGAGAGGTTCAGCCAGGTGGAAAGGAGAGGTGCAGCCAGGTGGAGAGGAGAGGAGGGGTGCAGCCAGGTGGAAAGGAGAGGTTCAGCCAGGTGGAGAGGAGAGGTGCAGCCAGGTGGAGAGGGGAGGTGCAACCAGGTGGAGAGGGAAGGTGCAACCAGGAGGAGAGGAGTGGTGCAGCCAGGTGGAGCGGAGAGGTGCAGCCAGGTGGAGCGGAGAGGTGCAGCCAGGTGGAGAGGAGCAGCCAGGTGGAGAGGAGAGGTGCATCCAGGTGGAGAGGAGAGGTGCAGCCAGGTGGAGAGGAGAGGTGCAGCCAGGTGGAGAGGAGAGGTGCAGCCAGGTGGACAGCAGAGGGGGGGGGGTGCAGCCAGGTGGACAGCAGAGGGGGGGTGCAGCCAGGTGGACAGCAGAGGGGGGGTGCAGCCAGGTGGACAACAGAGGAGGGGTGCAGCCAGGTGGACAACAGAGGAGGGGTGCAGCCAGGTGGACAGCAGAGGAGGGGTGCAGCCAGGTGGACAGCAGAGGAGGGGTGCAGCCAGGTGGACAGCAGAGGAGGGGTGCAGCCAGGTGGACAGCAGAGGAGGGGTGCAGCCAGGTGGACAGCAGAGGAGGGGTGCAGCCAGGTGGACAGCAGAGGGGAAGTGCAGCCAGGTGGACAGCAGAGGAGGGATGCAGCCAGGTGGACAGCAGAGGGAAAGTGCAGCCAGGTGGACAGCAGAGGGAAAGTGCAGCTAGGTGGACAGCAGAGGGAAAGTGCAGCCAGGTGGAGGGAGAACATAGCAAAGTGGACAGCTAGGTGGATGGAGACAAGTGGAGGGGGTCACACACCAGTGATAAGATCATCCCCAGCGCTTCCCCCACCACCTGACAAGTTCCTACCTTGGAGCACTTCTTTCCATCTCCCTCCACCTGCCAGTCAGGCAGCGGGCGGCAGTAGTTAGTTTCACCAGTCACGCACGGTTCCACCCCCAGGCTCCGGCGGCCGGCTGCGGAGAGGCTGGGTAAGCTGCAGGAGCAGCTTTGCTTTGGGCTCCACACTCCTCCTGGACAAGTGGCTTTGCGGCCTCGGCCCAGCGTGTGGCCAGTCTGGGCCTGGGTGGATCCATTCTGGGTGTCTATGCAAAATGCCGCCCGCCCTGCTCCTCCAATGGTTGCACATCACCCAGGGAGGGAGGCGGGGCAGGCAGAGAGCTGACACCCACCGCTGCTGCTGCCTGCTGGACATCAGCATGGTCACCTCTGGCTTAGTCCGGCAACGGGGAAGATCTGTCTGCTTCTTCTCCCTGCCTAGTCACTCTGCAGCCAGCCATATAGAGCCCTTCTGCTACATCACCATCGGCTGAGGAGGAATCGATCTTCTGTAGGGGACCCAACAGCTGTGGCAGCGCTCCCTGGTGGCAGTACGCTCTAGGCGGCTGCCTAGTTCGCCTAGTGGGAGCGCCGGCCCTGTTTATATAGCCAGATTGCAGTTCTGTCTCTCTGCTTGATGAGCGACAGGTGGCGAAGGACATTGATTATCTGGCACCCACCGATCAGCTTCTGCGGTTTGTAATTGCAGCGAAAAACGATCCAGCGCGCATTCACGTCCCCTACCCGGCAGTGTATATATATACGTGATCTAGCACACAGGTGCCACTCTGTAGCAGTAAAACTGCTATAGGGGCGGACCTTAAAGGGGTTGTAAAGGAAAACATTTTTTTTTTCATAATAAGCATTCTTTGCAAACAAAGAACGATAGAGGGCGCCAGGGCCGTCTCTACCATAGGGCAAACAGGGGCAGCTGCCCAGGGCCCTGTCACTGTTGGGGGCCCAAAGCAACCCCCTTTGAAAAAAAAAAAAAACATTTTTTTTTTTTTTTTTTTTTTTTTTTTTAGGGGTCCGGAGGTCCCCAGGGGCCCGGAAGCCCCCAGGGCCCAAGATGGCAACCCCCCTTTTTTTATTTATTTTTAAATACAAAAATATATTTATTTTGTATATATTTTTATTAAAGGGCCAATTTTTTTAATATATTTTTATTTTTTATTAAAGGGCCAATTTTTTTTAGGGGTCCCCAGGGCCCCAGATGACAACCCCTTTTTTTATTTATTTTTAAATAAAAAAATATATTTATTTTATATATTTTTATTTTATTTTTTATTAAAGGGACAATTTTTTTTAATATATGTTTATTTTTTATTAAAGGGACAATTTTTTTTAGGGGTCCCCAGGGACCCGGAGGCCCCCAGGGCCCCAGATGACAACCCCCTTTTTTTATTTATTTTTAAATAAAAAAATATATTTATTTTATATATTTTTATTTTATTTTTTATTAAAGGGACAATTTGTTTTAGAGGTCTGGAGGTCCCCAGGGGCCCGTAGTTCCCCAGGGCCCCAGATGACAACCCCCCCTTTTTTATAAAAAAAATTGTTTTATAAAAAAAAAACTAATAATGTTATTATTATTAAAGGACCCAGAGTTCCCCAGGGCCCTGGATGGCAACCCCCTTTTTTTTATATTTTATTTCTTTTTTTTTCTTTTTATTTAATATATATATATATATATATATATATATATATATATATATATATATATATATATATATATATATATATAGGGCTCAGAGGTCCCCTGGATGGCAACCCCACTTTTTTTTTTATAAATGTTTATTTTTAATATATTTTTTTATTTTATTTTTTATTAAAGGGTCCAGAGGTCCCGGATGGCAACCCCCTTTTTTGTAATTTATTTTTATTAAAAAAAAAATATTAAAGGGCCCAGAGGTCCCCAGATGGCAACCCCCTTTTTAAAAAAAAAATATATTTTTTATTTCTTTTTTTTATTTTTATTAAAGGGCCCAGAGGGCCCCGGATGGCTACACCCCTTTTTTATATATATTTTTCTTTATTAAATCTTTTTTTTGTAAAGGGCCTCCCGCTTCTAAATTTGCGGCAGCCCCGCCCCCTCCCCTTCTCAATTTAAGGGGGCAGCACCCCCCCGTTCTCTGCTCCAGGGGGCCCATGCCTGAAGCTGTGTAAGGGGCCCCATGATTCCTGATGGTGGCCCTGCCACCCGTTAAGCCCCTGTGCTGCCCACAAATCAGGCTGAAAATCATCAGCGGCATGCAGCCAGGTGACAGTACTGCTTCCCTTCCCAGTGTTTTAAAATGTACAGCACCCCTGGCTTCCCTTTAGACGTGCACTTCTCCCTTCCTGCCACTGGGTGCTGCTTGTATATAAAAGTGAATTAGAATGTGATTTTATAACATCCCCAGTTTGCTCTTCCCGAGGCTGACTTCTTCATGTCCTGCTCCTCAAGGTATGTCACTGTTTGCTAATCTATATTGTAAATAGAAGTTTTCTGTAGAGTGTGCCCAAAGTCTTTATAATATTTGATGATTCACTGCAGGTCTGGTCAGTGTTTTAAAAAGTTCCTATATTTTACACATGGCATGGAATGGGGTCACAGTACCGTCTGTCCATTCTGCTTTAGCACCATGGGACCCCACGCCATGCCATGTGTAAAATACAGGAACTCTTTAAGTCACAGAGCAGCCCTGCAGTCCAGGCTGAGTGAGGCCTCAGAGCACATGGCATTACTGTCTGTATTTAACTGCTTGATGGGCTTATTTTGGGCCTGGCTGGTTCACATGTATGTGTTTTGGCGGCCCACATTTGAATGGGCCGCCATGCCTGCATTTCCTGCAAAGAAAAGCGCATGCCTCATGTAATAGGCTGCGCACACGGCACACCTATGCCCATCAAGCACTGAAATACAGCACTGTCTGTCCATTCTGCTGTCTGCTGTGACTTATCTGCAATTCCCGCACTGTCAAACTTGCTGCATTTTTAGACGTTTAGGTCACGCTTTTAAAAACACAGTGCGTTTGTGTGTGCAAGAACTGCAGGTAAGTAGCATGGTGCAAGAACTGCAGGTAAGTAGCATGGTGCAAAAGTAGAATGGATTTCAAGGCAACTGATTTTTAAAATGCTGAATGAACCTTTTTTCTGCAGGAAACAAAGGCATGGCAGCCCATTCAAATCAATGCTGTGCCTGCACAAATGAGGGCCGCCAAAACACATACATGTGAACCAGCCAGGCCCAAAATAAGCTGGAGGGGGGGCCCAAAAAAAATGTTTGCCCAGGGCCCAAACCATATTAAAGACGGCCCTGGAGGGCGCTAATAGATATCTAAGTGTTCCACCTAACTAGCATTGGGTGGAACATAAATTAGGTAGGTGAGAATAGACAATATACACCATTAGAAAACAGTTTCTAATACAATGACGTGTAAATAATGATTAAAACAAAGGAACAAATAAAACAAATAATCTTTCTAGGTGCAATAGTAGTATAAAAAATTGACTAATTGTGTAGTCAATAACCAACAATAAATTAGTCCAACTGTTAGACAATAAGTGCAGGAATCTTCATTGTGCAAAGTGAAATTTTGGTTGTGCAAAGTCCCATAAAGACCGTAGACGGATCTGTGACTGAATTTTAGGAAGTTGGTTTCTGAATGTGAGGGATTCCTTCACCAATAAACTCAGTGCTCCACCCAAAGTGTTTGAAGAGATACTAGATTCTTACCAGATAGCAAGACCTCTTTATTACAAGTAGGTCAGATGGACAGGACAGGATAAGTGCCTGTTACACTTGGGGCATGCTGGATCTCGATGGGACCAAAATTGCGGTTGACATGTTCATATATTGACAGAGAAAAATACGGAAAAAATCATGGTGCAATACCGTTTAATAAAATAAATAAAATTTGCACACAAACAGCCAATTGGCCTCTTACTCTGGCTGGTGCCTGCCTGGCACTGGGACTGTAGCGCGTCAATGCTCTCCACTAGGGCGTCTCACCGATAGCGCTATGTGTGGCAGAAAGTCAGGGTTGGGTAGGCACTATTAGGTTTGTATGGCGTGCAGGGAGCCAGATGTCGCCGCCGACATATGTTTCGTACTCGTGTACGTCTTCAGGGGGGCGCCCCTTAAGAAGTTATGCATCCCACAATGCATAACTTCTTAAAGGTGTTTCAACATATGTACAGACGTGAATATAGTTCCAGCGTGGGTTCAGGCCTGTCATTAACTCCTGACAGGATGACCCCGCTACACTGACGATAATCCAGCAAGGGGTGGCTTCAACAGCAGGCTTACATAGACCGAGAAGTACTACCCACATCAGTCACACTGTGTGCCGTGGTGGCCATGATGGTCTTGCATACCTCCCAACACGCACGGATTCTGCGGGAACTTCCCGCACAGACAGGACGTTCCCTCAGTCCCGCGAAAGGGTTAATTTTCCCGCACTGCAAGGAGGCAGGAGGAACCCGAGCGGTGCGTGGAGGACTGTGGAGAGCCAACAGCCTAGCTAATGACAGTCTGTGGCTGGCTGTCGGCACCAATGAGAGGCGATCCCCCTGGCAACAACAAAAATGTGGCTGCCCCCCTGCTCAACAAGCCAGCTGAATGGGCAGCACGGCAATAGGAGGAACCGTAGCGGCGCGTGGATTACTGCAGCGCCGAAGGGAAGAGATCCGACACAATGCTCAACAACCCCCATGCTCAACAACTTCATTCAATTTCCCCCCCACCGCTCAACAACTTCAATCCCCCCCCCCCCCCCCCCCGCTCAACAACTGCTGTTGGGAGGTATGGGCAGGATCGCCACTCCTTCTTCAGCCATCATTTCCCTGACATCTCCTCACCGAAACGTGTGATGACACGCCCCCCACCCTTTGCTATATCAACAGAGCATCTTATTCAGGAGTTGAGAAGATATTCTCTATTTTGTTTGCAACACTATGTTATGCTGAAAGATCAACTAGATTTGGTAAGTGACCGCTTGATCTGTGTTGGAGTATTCACGTTGAAAGCACCTACCTGTCGTCTTTTTCCTTGCACCTATTGAATAATGTTTGTGTAGCAAGGTCTAGGGTAAATGATGTGTGCAATAGCAGTAAGGGAATGTCCGCAAGTAGGAAGTCTCTTTATATGTGCTCTTTATTTCCCAGCCGGGTAAAAACAGTTAACAGGTGATGGAAAGAATAGATGGTTGGAAGGAGAAACAGCAGATTCAGGCCTTGAATATGGAAACAGTCCTGTCTCCAACAACAATTGGCTTTCTTTCGCCACTCCAGCCTGAGTGGGTATAGCGTACCTGGACAAGTCTCTCACCGACCTGGCAGCCAGAGTATCACTCGGAACTTAGAAGGATGTCTCTCTCACAGACTCTTCTGGATGAACGTCAGGGAAACGCCTCTGCCACAGGCCTTCTCTGATTACAGATTTGGGATGAGTCCCTCTTAAATAAAGTGTTGCCTGAATCCTTCAATTAACGTCGCCCAGGTACTGACTGAGAGAGGAGTCAATCCCTCAGTGTCCAGCACCTCGATCCCCGATGGTTCGTCTCAGTACTGTTGGACCGCCAGCCTCTCATTGGCGCTTCTCAACTGGACTCCCCACCGAACAGCCAAACTCGCTTTGGATCTTTAGAATTGAGAACCCAGTCGATCACTGGGTGCCTGTCCTGCTCGAATGCTCCGGATCAACTTGGCTGTCATGGTCTTACCTCCTTTGCAGCCTTCTTATCACTGACTTGTGCTGGCGGCCATCTTGCTTCCTGTGCTTCTTGTAACTTCCCATATCCTGCGGCTCCTCCTTCCCACTGGGAGGTGGGCTGCTGCAGCATTCCCTTGCTTGGTCCTTGTCTTACAGCCTCCTGTGATCGTGCTGCTGTTTGGGTCACCGACGCGGCTCCTACGGACGTTCCTCCTGGTTCCTGATCCCCAGGTTCGTCTCTCCACCCTTTGGCTACTGACTCCGGCTTGGCTGACTTCCATCCCTGGCTATCGACCCTGGCTCCGGCGGAGGACCCTTCTGGCTGTTGATCATCTGTTTGGATTTTACCTTGCTGTTTTTTTTTTTTTAATAAAGACCTTCTTCTTTCATTTATATCTTTGTACGTCTGATTCATGCTTCCTGACATTAGGACCAAGCCATGAATTCTGACGGTACAGGACCGCCTTCGATACTCATGCTGGTTGCCAGACTTGATCAGCAGGATCACCTGCTGGGTCAGTTCGCTCAGGCGTTGCAAACCCTGCTTGCACGCACAGCTCACCTCGCTCCTGTTGCCGATAGGTCGGTTGTCGCTCCTGGGCCCGCTCCTACTGCTGCTCCGCTTGATGCGCCAGAGTCTACCCCGGCACATGTTGTTGCGCCTACGGTGTCTTGGGGTATGATCGGCTCTGCCCCCCTCCCGCAGTGCTTCGGAGGAGAGCCAACTCAATGCCAAGGTTTCCTTAATCAAGTGGGCATTTATTTCGAGTAGCTGCCACAGGCCTTTCCCACTGAGAGATCGAAGGTGGGCTTCCTGATCTCAATGCTCTCGGACAAGGCCTTGGCCTGGGAAAGCCCCTTATGGGAGAACAACAATCCGGTGATTGCCGAGTTTTCTGGCTTTGTTGCTTCTCTTTGGAAGGTTTTCGATGTGTAGGCTCGCTCTGCCTCTGCTGCGAAGCTCCTCATGTCCATCAAACAGGGTTCACGATCGGTAGCCAAATACGACATTGAGTTTCGTACCCTGGCAGCAGAGGTGGGCTGGAATAATGAGGCTCTGGTCGCTGCTTTCTCACATGGTCTCTCGGATGCCTTAAAGAATGAGATTGCGGCTAAAGACCTACCTGTGGAGCTTGAGGCTCTGATTTCCTTCCTGATATTGATTGACACAAGACTCAGGGAGAGACCTCCGACCTAACAGTTTGGCGCCTACGTTTGCTGTCCCACCCGTGCCTCCCTCTCCTCCCACGCCTCCTGAGGCTGATCGGTCTGAGGGTGAGCCCATGCAACTGGGGGTTGCTCGCCTGTCTGAGGGGGAGAGGGTATCTCGGAGACGCGAAGGTCGATGCATGTACTGCGGTCTCGGTGAGCATTTTCGGTTGGCATGTCCGAACCGTTCGGGAAACGCTCGCACCTAAGATCCTGTTGGGGGCAGATCTTGGGTGGAGTCTCTTCGTCCCTGGTTTCCCGTACTGATAAACCTCTGATCACCGTTGTCCTCTCCTGGGTCGGGGGCTCGGTGACGACCCAGGCGTTGGTGGACTCTGGTGCTGGTGGGTTTTTCATTGACAGTGAATTTGGTGCCGCAAACTCCATTCCACTGCAGGCTCGAGTTTCACCGCTGGTCCTTGAGGCGATAGACAGCAGACCCCTCCAGCCGTCGCAGGTTACACATGAGACCCTTCCTGTGGAGACAGCCATTGGGGCCGTTCACAAGGAGTCGGCCTGTTTTCAGGTCATTTCGTCTCCACACTATTCGGTGGTCTTGGGGTACCCCTGGCTCCAAAAGCATAATACGATTTTTAATTGGAGATCGGCCGAGATCCTGTCGTGGTCCCCACAGTGTGGGGCTAGTTGCATCCATGGGCCTGTCAAGTTGTTGTGTGCCTCCTCGCACTCTGGGTTGCCTCCTGAATACGAGGAGTACCTGGATGTATTTGATAAGGTTCGCGCTGTTGCCTTGCCTCCGCACCGCCCTTACGATTGTACCATAGACCTACAACCTGGCGCCATTCCTCCCCGTGGCAGGGTATATCCTTTGTCGGTTGCGGAGAATGAGGCAATGGAGGAGTACGTGAAGGAGGCGCTTTCCCGGGGGCACATTCGCAAATCCTCTTCCCCGGCAGGGGCTGGATTTTTCTTTGTAAAGAAAAAGGGCGGAGAATTGAGGCCTTGCATCGACTATAGGGGCCTAAATCGTATCACGATTAAGAATGCATACCCGGTTCCATTGATTTCCGAGTTGTTTGACCACCTCAGGGGAGCAACGGTTTTTACCAAACTCGACCTGAGGGCTGCGTACAACCTTGTAAGGATCAAGGCGGGTGACGAGTGGAAGACCGCGTTCAACACCAGGACCGGTCATTATGAATCCCTGGTTATGCCTTTGGGTTGTGCAATGCGCCCCCAGTCTTTCAGGAATTTATCAATGATGTTTTCCGTGACCTGTTGCAGCAGTGTGTGGTGGTCTATTTGGATGATATCTTGGTATACTCCGAATCCATGGAGGCCCACATTCTGGATGTCAAGCGAGTGTTGCAACGGTTACGAGAGAACAAGCTTTTCGGTAAGCTTGAGAAATGCAAATTTCACCAATCCCAGGTAACCTTCTTAGGTTACATCATCTCCGCGGAGGGGTTCTCCATGGACCCCGAGAAGGTTTCGGCAATCTTACAGTGGCCTCAGCCCAGTGGTCTTCGTTCCCTGCAGTGCTTTTTGGTCTTCGCCAATTATTATCGGAAGTTCATCAGGGACTTCTCCTCGCTGGCCAAGCCTCTCACGGATCTGACTAGGAAGGGCTGTAGCTCCCAGGTCTGGCCGGTCCAGGCCGTCCGGGCCTTTGAGGCTCTGAAATCTGCCTTTGTGTCAGCTCCTATACTGTCTCATCCCAATCCTGGGTTGCCTTTTGTCCTCGAGGTGGACGCGTCTGAGACGGGAGTAGGCGCCCTTCTGTCTCAGCGTCGGACACCAGAGGGTCCTCTGCTTCCCTGTGGATTTTACTCCAGGAAGCTGTCTCCCGCGGAGTGCAACTACCAGATTGGTGACAGAGAGTTGTTAGCCATCGTGCAGGCTCTCAAGGAGTGGAGGCACTTACTCGAGGGTTCGGTGGTTCCGGTTCTCATCCTGACAGACCACAAGAATCTGACTTACCTCTCAGGCCGCGTACACACGGCAGGGAATCTCGACAGGCAGAACACATCGTTCCGCCCGTCGAGGTTCCCTGCCGGCCGTCGAAAATCGGCGACCCGCCCGTCGGGAATGGCAACCAGCCATTCTTCCGGGCGGGCCGTCGAGGAAATAGAGAGCGTGCTCTCTATTTCTGCTCGACGGGCTTCCCGACGGGAAGCTCGCCGAGACTGTACACACGGCCGAGGTCCTCGCTGGAATGTGCATTCCAGCGAGGTTCTCGCTGGTTTTCAGCGAGAACCTCGGCCGTGTTTACGCCGCCTCAGAGGCCAAGAGATTGACACCCCGTCAGGCCAGATGGGCTCTGTTCCTGTCTCGTTTTAATTATGTGGTCTCCAATTTACCCGGTTCCAAGAATGTCAAGGCAGATGCCTTATCACGTCAGTACTCCGAGCTGTCCAGGGAGGAATCGATACCGACTCCGGTCATACCTCCAAATCTGATTTTGGCCGCCATCCACACCAGCTTGACCTCTCCCCTTGGGGAGCAAATTCTGGCGGCTCAAACTGGTGCTCCCGCTGGGAGACCCAACGGCAAATGCTTCGTGCCTGAGGAGTTGCGTACCCAGCTGTTGCGAACCTACCATAACTCCAAGACCGCTGGGCATCCTGGAAAGAATCAGCTGTCCTGGGCTGTCTCACGTTTGTTCTGGTGGCCTTCTCTACGCTCCGACATTGCCGCATATGTAGCGGGATGTTCTGTTTGTGCCCAGAACAAGTCCCCTCGGCACCTTCCGTTGGGACTTCTACAACCCATTACCACTGGGGAGCGCCCATGGTCACACCTGGGGTTGGACTTCATTGTGGACCTTCCTGTGTCCCGAGGCCATACGGTCATTCTCATGATTGTGGATCGGTTCTCCAAGATGTGCCACTGTGTTCTACTTAAGAAATTACCCACTGCGCAGGAGTTGGCCACGGTATTCGCCAGGGAGGTCTTCCGGTTGCACGGTTTGCCCAAGGAGATCGTTTCGGATCGGGGAAGTCAGTTTGTGTCCAGGTTCTGGCGTGCCTTTTGCTCCCAGTTGGGGATTCGACTCTCCTTCTCCTCGGCTTACCACCCTCAGTCCAATGGAGCCGCAGAGCGATCCAATCAGGCTCTGGAGCAATTCCTTCGTTGCTATGTCTCCGATCACCAGGACAATTGGGTTGACCTTCTGCATGGGCTTAGTTTGCCAGGAATACGGCAGTTAACTCTTCCTCTGGGACGTCTCCCTTCATGGCCAATTATGGGTTCCAACCTGCCGTGTTACCGGAGTCATTCTCTCCCCAAGATATTCCAGCTGTAGAGGACCACCTTTCGGCTCTACGTGCTTCATGGGTACAGATCCAGAGGTCCCTCGAGGTCTATGCGCAGCGCCAAAAGCTCCAGGCTGATCGCAGACAGTTGCCTGCTCCTTCCTATCAGGTCGGAGACCGTGTATGGTTGTCCACTCGCAATCTCAACCTCCGTGTGCCCACTCCCAAGCTGGCTCCTCGCTTTGTTGGTCCCTTCCGTGTGCTCCGCAGGGTGAACCCCGTTGCCTATGCCCTTGCGCTCCCTCCTGGTATGCGGATTTCCAATGTGTTTCACGTCTCTGTTGAAACCACTAATATGCAATCGCTTCACCTCCTCGGTGCCTCGGCCTCGTCCTGTCCAGGTGGGCGATCATGAAGAATATGAGGTGAGCGATATCCTGGACTCACGCTTGGTCCGCGGTCGGTTGCAGTTCTTGGTCCACTGGCGCGGCTATGGTCCAGAGGAGCGTTCCTGGGTTCCCTCCACAGATGGAATAAAGGAAAATGTTCCGCGCCAAACAAAATATATATAAAAAGATAAAGCTGCTACTTAGTAAACAAAATAAAAATTGTCAAGTGATGAGATAAAAAATAAGTGCGCTAATAACATATAATAAGACACAAATCAATGTGCTAAATATATACTGATGTACATAGACATAAACTAGAAAGTATTGTCCATAATTAGTGTTGCCAACAATCACCATACAGTGTGTAATAGTGTATTGTTACAAAGTCCCATTGGTGCAATAGTTGCTGAAAACTTGAATGCGTGTATAGAAACTTCCACCACACTCTAATGATTTCACCCAAAAGTGCTCAATAGGTATATGTGCTTACCAGAAACACCTGACTTCTCTAATTAAAAAGAAAGTCAGAAACAGCCTTAGCAGTATTGTGACTGCAATAAAAAAAGCCAAGTGGCCTCTTACATTAAAAGGATGGCATCCTTTTAATATAAGAGGCCACTTGGCTTTTTTTATGTTCCAGCTTTTTTTATGTTCCAATTTTTAATAAATTAAGCAGTATTACGCTATGGAGTATTTTTCTCTCATATTTATGTCACCGTATCCAATCTGGGATTGAGAAAATCAGCTATCCTGTTATCACTGATGTGTTTGCAGTCACAATACTGCTAAGGCTGTTTCTGACTTTCTTTTTAATTAGAGAAGTCAGGTGTTTCTGGTAAGCGCATATACCTATTGAGCACTTTTGGGTGAAATCATTAGAGTGTGGTGGAAGTTTCTATACACGCATTCAAGTGTTCAGCAACTATTGCACAAATGGGACTTTGTAACAATACACTATTACACACTGTATGGTGATTGTTGGCAACACTAATTATGGACAATACTTTCTAGTTTATGTCTATGTACATCAGTATATATTTAGCACATTGATTTGTGTCTTATTATATGTTATTAGCGCACTTATTTTCCTCCACAGATGTTCATGCTCCGGCTCTGCTCCGAGCCTTCCGCACGCTCTTCCCCCAGAAGCCGTTTTTTGCGCCGCGGAGGAGGGGCCCTTGAGGGGGAGGTACTGTCATGGTCTTACCTCCTTTGCAGCCTTCTTATCACTGACTTGTGCTGGCGGCCATCTTGCTTCCTGTGCTTCTTGTAACTTCCCACATCCTGCGGCTCCTCCTTCCCACTAGGAGGAGCTGGATGCTCAGCTCATATATACCACGGCTGCTGCAGCATTCCCTTGCTTGGTCCTTGTCTTACAGCCTCCTGTGATCGTGCTGCTGTTTGGCTCACTGACCCGGCTCCTACGGACGTTCCTCCTGGTTCCTGATCCCCGGCTTCGTCTCTCCACCCTTTGGCTACTGTTTCCGGCTTGGCTGACTTCCATCCCTGGCTATCGACCCTGGCTCCGGCGGAGGACCCTTCCGGCTGTTGATCATCTGTTTGGACTTTACCTTGCTGTTTTTTTTTTTTTTTAATAAAGACCTTATTCTTTCATTTATATCTGTGTACGTCTGATTCATGCTTCCTGACATTGGCTCCGGAACCAGAAACACCGCCTAGCACCCACTCCCTGGCCAGGTAGGCCATAATGCTCGGGGCGCGGTAATGTGGTCACCCTAAAGGTGGGCGCCACACTCCAGAGAGAACCACCTAAAATAGAGTGTGCCCCATAAGTACCCTCTCCCTGCATGCCCAGCAAAGCCCAAGCCTCCTGATTGGTCGCTTGGAGAGAGCACCCAAACCTTAGCTTCCACTGCTGCCACCTGTTGTCCCGGGGTGGAACAACACCCCAGAATGAGCCCACAGCACAGCCAAGCTGAAACAGAGACCCTTAAAGCAAATCAGAATTTAAATCAGAGTCACTTACACTCTGATCATCCACATAAATTTACTAGCACCCGTAATTGGAAGTACATGGGCGCTACATTTGCATGGCCTTTTATTACAATTATTTATCAATTATAATGGTGACATCCCCTGAATGACTACATGTACATTATGTATCACTAATCTTGTATAGTGTGTGTACTGTTATTACAGTAAAGGGTCACCACCGTAAACAATGTAATGACCTTTTAATTGTGCATCAATAAAGCTTGTACTAAAAGAGAAGTATGAGATTTGTTTAAATTCTAGAATCATGCTTACCTAGGTGGATGCTGCATCTGTCTGAGAACCATGCGATCTAACATCGCCGTTCGATCAGTTCTCAGAGCTCCCTGAGCAGAGAGCTGCTGGCTGTCGGTCACCACTGTCTGCTCACTGGAGCGCTGGGCCGTGGAGGGGGCGGGAGCAGCTCACTGAGAGGTTGAGGCGGGTGCCGGTCTACGCATGTTTTATTTGAAATTAAATCTTTATTCTTTTTTTTTTTAGCTGTAACATGGTATGGGTGGCTTTCTGCCCCTCCAGCCTATGTCTTAGAATAACAGGGAGGTAAAGCCACGATCAATCAAGATGTAACATCCTGCCCCCATTGTATTCAGTTGGTTAGTGGGCATGGAGGAGGAGGGAAGGAGTGGGCTGTCATTTGCCACTGTGTATACACCCACATGTGTGATTCTCTAGTCACAAGGGCTGCTCAGATGTCTTAGGAAAGAAATGCTCATCATAGAAACTCACTGAAAACTGAGCACGTGCAAAGCTGCCAACACTGCTCTGCAAATCCCTCAACTGCAGTGGGGACATGGACAGGAGGGGGAGGCAGAAAGCAGCATGATCAACCAGTTATTTTTTTGCAGAATGCAAAAAACAAATCTCATAGTGACTGAGTGAGTATGAACAGCATGTAATACCCCATTTATTGATAGTTTTGAATGATGTGGGTTTAATGACATTTAATAATGCTTTTCTTTTTTTTTTAAATTGAATGAACTTGTCATTTTTTTTACTTATTCATATACTTCGCACTGGCACTTTATTGTATGAGAAGTTGTCACCATTCTTCATAACTGAGGAAGAGCATCTTATATGTTATGCTGTTGGCTACTTTTGATATAGTATACTGAATGTTTGTTGGGTGGTGAGGGCCACATACAGGGTACTTTATTATATGTGTTAGATTATTAAAGTGGTATTAAAGCAGAGCTCCACCCAAAAGTAGAAGCTCTGCTTGTTCGCACCCTCCCCCCTCCACTGCCACATTTGGCACTTTTTGGGGAGAGTGAATACCTATCAAAACTAGGTACCCGCTCCTACTTCTGGGTACAAAATTTACGGTCCCTCCTCCCTCCCCCCGCTGCCTTCTGGGAGACACACAGGTCACAGGAAACAGCGGGACCATTCAGAAAGCACAGCGCGTCTCGTGGCTGTGAAGCCGTAAGGCTTTACTTCCTGTTTCCCTTAGTAAGAATGCTCTTAGTAAGGATGCCGACGCCTACACCCGAAGTCGATGGACAAGTAATTTTCCTTAAATTAAAGCGGTTGTACGCCCACAAAAAACAACAACCTGTAAGGCAAAGGCATAGTGAGGGAACGCCCCCCTGGAGACGTTACCCATACGAAACGTACATCGGTCGGCGCAGCCTGGTCACGTGTATGCCAGCTATCTCCCATCACGGCGTCTGTTTCGAATGATACAGCCATGCAATACGAGGACTGTACTGCCCGTCTGAGCCATCTGAGCGGAGGTCATCCCCACGCGAGTGTGGCTATTGACCCTCAGTTTTAAGACTACCTGCAGCCTCAGTGCTGGGATAGGGCACTGTTCAATGTAAGTGGCCGTTTGGCCTGTTTGCTTTTATTCCTTTTTAAATAAATTGATCACACTATGAGAGGTCTCTATCTGTTTATATATCCTATGCTCGTCTCCCTGGAGTGATTCGTCTTAATTGTCAGTGAAGAATTTCCCCAAATGAATGCAGGCATTTTCCTGCACAAGCGTTATTGACCTTCTTTTCGTTAAGAGGTCATTTCCATCTGGTAAGCGCAATCTTTTCTCTGAGCACAGTTGTTGGTGTTTCAATCTACTTGGTGAAGGAGCTGTGGAATCTCTTTTCGGAAGCCTACTGGTGTTTTCCCTTTTCGATTCTATGGACTGCACTGTTTGTCATTGCCAGAAATTACTTTAGGACTTATTAATTCTATCCTCCATGCACTTTATTTTGCACGCATTGTACTTTATAGCCAATTACAATCACATTGTTTGTAGCTTGAATGTATATAAATATATGTGTCATTAAATTCCAATAGCGCCCTCTACCACACCATTATCATAGTGAGCTAGTATGTATCGCATACTAGCTCATTATGAAATACTTACCTTAGAACAAAATGTTGGCATCGCATCCCGGTCACCACCGAGGGAGCTGACATGTTGCCTTTGCATTTTTTCAGGGTTCGCGTCTCCTGCTCTGTGATTGGCGATGGCGTCACTCCCAGGCATGCACGCAGGAGAGAGCGGATGAGGTCAGCGGATGCATGTAAGGTGAATATCTCCTAAACCTTACAGGTTTAGGAGATATTCATTTTACCTACAGGTAAGCCTTATTATAGGCTTACCTGTAGGTATAAATGTGAATGTGAGTTATACAACCGCTTTAAAAGTCAGAAACTACAGTATTTGTAGCTGTTGACTTTTTTTATTTATTTTTTAACACAGGCTTGAACTCCCCTTTAATGCAAGGCTTTTTCCCTGGTGTGGAGTGTCGTCCTTGCCCCCTCCCTTGGACTACAGGAGAGTCAGGACTCTCTCTATGTTGCAGATAGAGAAAGGAAGCTGTGTGTTAGTAGGCGTCCTAACTCTCCTGTAGTCCAAAGGAGGGGGCGAGCACGACACTCCACACCAGGTAGAAAGCCTTTCATTACTGTGTGGAGTTACAGACAGAAAAACAGGAAGTGAGGATTTTTCAGAAGAAATAAGGACATTTAAAAGCAAGATGGAAGGATGAGGTAAGTGAAGGAGGACTGCACTAAGGTAAAGGAAGCTATTTAGGGAAAAATAGTTGTACCTTTACAACCCCTTTCATGCATAGAATGCATTAACCACTTGCTTACTGGGCATATATACCCCTCTCCTGCCCAGGTTAAATTTCAGCTTCCGGCACTGCGTCGCTTTAACTGACAATTGCGCGGTCGTGTGACGTGGCTCCCGAACAAAATTGACGTATTTTTTCCCCCCAAAAGTAGAGCTTTCTTTTGGTGGTATTTGATCACCTCTGCGGTTTTTATTTTTTGCGCTATAAACAAAAAAGAGCGACAATTTAAAAAAAAATACAATATTTTTTACTTGTTGCTATAATAAATAGCCCAATTTAAAAAATAAAATACATTTTCTCCTCAGTCTAGGCCGATACGTATTCTACATATTTTTGGTAAAAAAAAAAAAATCGCAATAAGCGACTGGTTTGCGCAAAAGTTATAGCGCCTACAAAATAGGGGACAGAATATTTTTTTTTTATTATTTTTTTTTTTACTAGTAATGGCGGCTGCGACATTATGGCGGACACGTTTGACACATTTTTGGCACCATTCACATTTATACTGCGATCAGTGCTATAAATATGCACTAATTACTTTATAAATGTGACTGGCACTGAAGGGGTTAACACTAGGGGGTGAGGAAGGGGTTAAATGTGTACCCTGCATAGTGTTCTAACTGTAGGTGGAGGTGACCGATCTATGTCCCTATGTACAAGGGACACAGATCGATCTCCTCTTTCCCTGACAGTGACAGGACGCTGTGTGAGCTGGCAATAAGAGATGATCTCATATGTTTACTTTTGAGATCATCTCTCATTGGCCGCACAGATCGCATAGCAAACGGCCACACTGATTGGCCGTTCACCACGATCTGTGATTGGCTGTGTCCAGCTTAGAATTTCCCCGCTGCGCGCTCTGGAGCACACGCAGGGGAAAGCTCAAATGGGCGGACGTCAAAAGACGTCCTGTTGGAATTTCAGGTCCGCGCTGTAGCCGTCATTCGGCTATAGCACGGGCCTCAAGAAGTTAAAGGGTCACTAAAGGAAAACATTTTTTTAGTTAAATACAGCAGCTTCCTGTACCTTACTGCAGTCCTGGTTTCATGTCCTCATTGTTAGTTTTTGCTGTAGTCTTTCTCTGTTCTGGACACTTCCTGTTTGTCTGTTTTCTGATGAAAAAAGTCATAGGAGCTTTACTCTGTGGTCTCTAATCAAGGAGGTGTGATTACTGTGTGTCTAAAACCCCTCAGAACCAATCAGTTTCATTTTAAAAACAAACATTGCCCTGTATTGGCTCTGTGTCTCTGTACTTCACTGTTCTGTCCCTAGATGTAGGTCCAGTTGTTTGTGTGTTTATCAGTTGACATTGCATTTTTACCTGTCTTGTAATTCATGTGCATTACATTGTGTGGTAACAGCACCATCTACTGACCAGTTCATGTATTTTATTCAGCCTGTTTTCTCTGTGCATTCTGGGAGTCCCAGTGCATTCTGGGTAGTTCCTGGTCCTTGCTAGTCTTGTGCTGTACAGCAAGCAGTCACCATCTTGTGTCTCAGGAGCCAAACATTTTCACTGGTTTCCTGCCCCATCATCTGTTATTTAGCCTGTTTTCCAGCATAGTCGGTAAGAGCACTATCTTGTGACATTTACCATAGTTTATATGTGTTACTTGTTTCATAGCTCGTTACTATCATTTGTATTACCCCATGTACTGCATGTATAGCAGATAATTCTGTCTTACGCCATGTACCATGGATATTTTATGTTCTAAATGCTACTGTTTTTATTTTGTAGTTTCCTGTCATTCTACTATCGATAAAAGAGAAAGTTAAAGCAGTACAGTTTTCTCTTCTTGAAGACAGAAGGTTTAGCTACATGTCAGATTATACACCGTGCTAACGTGTATGAGGACAGTATATTCACAGAAGCATGAAACTAGATGAAAAACTAAACTGAAACTGCAGGCACATTATATGATTGATTTTTATCTATTTTTAATCATTTTTAAAAGGAATCAGTTAACTATTATGTCTCTATAAAATTGTTGAATTGTACTGCGCAGGTCTTGATTAGGTGAATAATTAATGGGTGATGATAGGTACAATTAATTCTAATGAATAAGTGATTAAAATAATGCTGCTGCCGCAAAAATGTCAGATATAAACACAAATCGAAATAAAAAATGGTAAGCTGCGCTGCAATATACAAAGTATTCTAGTGAAGCAATAAAAATAAAAATAAAATAATGTGCACAAATTAGTTACACCTGTGCCAAAGCAACATAATTATTAATGATAATAAAATAGTGATGAATCAGTGACAATATTTAATAAATACTAAGTGCATTCAAACAATAGTCCATAAAAGTTCAAATTCCCATGTGATTCCAAGGTACACCAAAAAGGAAAAGTGCCAAAATAAATCATCCCCGGAAACTGCATCTGAAAGCAGAATAGACAAGAAACTCCACCTCTTAAGATCTATCTGCTTACCGACTCCATTGATCTCAAATGAGATCACATGCGCATGTAGCTGAACAGCCCTGCAGTTTCCTAGAGCTTGTTTTTGTATAATCTCCACCTTAAATTCTCAAGAAGGTCTCCAGCAAGTCTCCCCGCAATAGATGGCCCAAAAGAAAAGAAGGATGCCAACATAGAGTAGTAATGCCAACAATTTATTAAAAAAACACAAGTTGCACTCACATTTGAGTAGAATAAAATAGCGTGTATAAAGTTGTAGCCGGCCGGCTCTCTCTATCCGCCCGTCCTTCCGGATGGCAGCGAGGTGTACAATGGTGACGTCAGCACGCCGCTCCTCCCTACGCCATTTCGTCAAATCACTGACTTCTTCCAGGGGCACCTGGAAGAAGTCAGTGATTTGACAAAATGGCGTTACTATTCTATGTTGGCATCCTTCTTTTCTTTTGGGCCATCTATTGCGGGGAGACTTGCTGGAGACCTTCTTGAGAATTTAAGGTGGAGATTATACAAAAACAAGCTCTAGGAAACTGCAGGGCTGTTCAGCTACATGCGCATGTGATCTCATTTGAGATCAATGGAGTCGGTAAGCAGATAGATATTAAGAGGTGGAGATTCTCGTCTATTCTGCTTTCAGATGCAGTTTCCGGGGATGATTTCTTTTGGCACTTTTCCTTTTTGGTGTACCTTGGAATCACATGGGAATTTGAACTTTTATGGACTATTGTTTGAATGCACTTAGTATTTATTTAATATTGTCACTGATTCATCACTATTTTATTATTATCATTAATAATTATGTTGTTTTGGCACTGGTGTAACTAATTTGTGCACATTATTTTATTTTTATTAGTATTGCTTCACTAGAATACTATGTATATGCAGCGCAGCTTACCATTTTTTATTATGTCTCTATATCCTGTAAACAGTAATTTCAGCAAATTTTCTTTTCCTTTACAACTCCTTTAAGAAAAAAAACCTTCTGCCTTTAGAACTCCTTTAATATTTTATGTGGCTATATTATGTACTAAATTTTTGAATTTAACTTAAATAATAAATCTGCACCTGAGCAAAATTATATAAAAAGCTGCGATATCAAAACGTGTAATGAATTTAAATGCCCAACAAGTGATCAGAAAGAATATATACAAAAATATATATAAATCTACACAGAGCGGTGTGACTTAAGCTTAATTAAGCCAAAGATGTAAAGTAAAAATAGACAGCACTCTTTTAAATGTCTAAAAAAAATAAAAACCAAAATATATCATCCTAATTAAAGTGCTCAGTGCAAATAAATATATGTAAAGAAATCAAATGAACAACAAGCAATTGTGCAAAATGATGCAGTCCTTAATTAAAGTGCTCATTGCAGGTAAATGCATCCAAATGTAAAGGAAAGGTGACCATGAACATATCTTATACATGGGAAAGACTATGAGAGGAGAGACATCTAATGGACAAAGATATGTACTGCAGGTGTCATAGAACCTGATAGCTTTATAAAGGGTTTTAATTCTATTATACATAAATAATATATATATATATATATATATATATATATATATATATATATATATATATGAGAGAGACAAACTATTGGTTCCAGTGGCGGAATTATAGGGGTCGCTGCAGTCACACTTGCGCCTGAGCCCTGTCGTTCTGCCGCTGTGGGGGGGCCAAGACTTGGCATCTCCCCCTACATCTCTGGCTGGCTGTTTAAAATGCAGTGGGGGGAGGTGGGAGGCAGCGATCGACAGCTCTATGGTGCCTGTGGGTGCCGGGCATGTATCAGTTTCACTTCAGTGTACAAGTAAGTCGCTCTGCTTGTACACTGTTGCTGATACATGCCTGGGTCTGAGGCCCCTCCCCTCTTCACTGTATACACTCGGGAGAAGAACTACTAGCCCCAGGGAGATCCCCTTACCTGTGGACACCATAGAGCTGCCAATCACCACCAGCCAGGTACACAGAGAAACTCTGGAGGGAGGGGGAGTCAGCTGTCTGGGGACCCTGATGTAAGGGGGGGGGGGGCGCTTTCTGGGGACATTAATGTAAGGAATGGGCTCTCTGGGGACACTGATGTAAGAGGGGGACCCTCTGGGGTCACTAATGTAAGAGGGGGGCTCTCTGGGGACACTAATATAAGGGGGCTCTCTGGGGACCTTGATGTAAGGGAGGCTCTCTGGGGACCCTGATGTAAGGGGAGGCTCTCTGGCTACACTGATGTAAGTAGGGAGATTCTCTGGGGGCCCTGATGTAAGGGGAGGCTCTCTGGGGACCCTGATGTAAGGGGAGGCTCTCTGGGGACCCTGATGTAAGGGGAGGCTCTCTGGCTACAGTGATGTAAGCAGGGAGATTCTCTTGGGACCCTGATGTAAGGGGAGACTCTCTGGGGACCCTGATGTAAAGGAAGATTCTCTGGGGACCCTGATGTAAGGGGAGGCTCTCTGGGGACCCTAGTGTAGGGGGAGGCTCTCTGGGGACCCTAATGTAGGGAGAGGCTCTCTGGGGACCCTGAAGTAAGTAGGGAGGCTCTCTGGGGACCCTGATGTTAGTAGGGGGGCTCTCTGGGGACCCTGATGTTAGTAGGGGGACTCTGGGGACCCTGATGTAAGTGGGGGATCCGCACTCAGCTATATATATATATATATATATATATATATATATATATATATATATATATATATATATATATATATATATATAATCTATGTAGCGCCTGGTTACTTCTAAGAACCTGTGCTAGTTTAAATTTAGAGGGGGTCATAGAGTTAGTTATCTCTGACCAGGCTGATTTGCTTGAATTTGGGTCTTTGTCTCAGCTTGGCTGTATTGTGGACTCATTCTGTCACTTCTGGGGTGCTGGTCCCATCCCAGGACTACAGGTGGCAGCAGTGGAGTCGAGGTTTGGGTGCTTTTCCCCAGCAGCCTATCAGGAGGGGTTTTCCTCGCTGTGCATGTTGGGCGAGGGTATTTATGAGACAGACGCCATTGGTCTGGGTTCTTCTTCCAGTGTGGAGAGCCAAGAGAGGCTGGCGATCCAATAGGGTCTCGACAATCCACCGGGGATCAAGGTAACCGGGTACTGAAAGACTGGACGTTGGTCACCTATCAGTCGGTAACCAAACTGCAAACTACCTGAAGGAGATCCAGGACACAAAGTCTATCAAGGAGGATTATCTCCACTATCCCAATTCTAAGGAGGGTCTGTGGCAGAGACTTTTCCCTTAAAGTTCCGAGTGATACTCTGGCTGCCAGGTAAGTGAGAGAGGCTTGTCCAGGTACACTATACCCACTCCGGCTGGAGTGGCTTAGAGGAAAGTGTTGTTGGAAGCAGAACTGCTTCCCTATTGTTCCCTATAACAGCCTGAGTCTGCTGTTTCTTCTTCTACTGCATCTTTACTCTTCACCACAAGTTTTATTGTTTTTAAACAGCTGGATAATAAAGAGCACAGAAAAAGTCACCTGTCGTGGACATTCCGTTACTGCTGTTTTCACCATACACCCTAGATGGCAGAGGAGCCACGAGGTAACATGCCACCCAAAACAAACCAGCAGCTCCGTCGGGGTAGTGCTACATATATATATATATACAGAGCTTTTTTTCTCAGAAAATAGGTGCAGGAACTCAACCACGACCCCGTTCAGATTTTACAAACAGTAAAAGGGTCTTAAAGGGGCATTAAATACCAGGATTGCATTACAAACAGAGTGCAGAGTTCAGGTGGTTACACACAGAGTACAGAGCTGTCACTTGTAAACACAGAAACCAGACTTCTGTGTTTACAAGTGACTGTGGTGAGCGGGCACCAAAGGGTCTGAGCCAGAGGTGGTGGAACTGAGTTCCCCCAAGTTCCCCCTGAAAAAAAGCCCTGTATATATATATATATATACACCTACACACACACACGTATATTATATACATGTATATGTCCACCCAAGTGTATGACTTTTTTAACTTCGCTGCTATGGACTCTAGTCTGAGACCTTTTGCAGACCCAGCAACAACCCTGGTGGGGGCCCTTCATGGTTTCTTGCATCGGGGCCCTGAAGATTCTAGTTATTTAAGTGTGGAGGGTTTACCAGAGAAGTAATTCTTATGAACTAAGACCAGGGTAAATTGTACCACCAATATCAAACCACCAAGTTAATCAATCTCTCCTTCTAGGCAAACCTAGGCCGATACATGGACTTTCGGGGTACTTGACCCAAGGCCTTTATCTAAGCCTAACTGGAGAAACTCAAGGATTTGAGCAACTGTTGGAGATGATGGGTTCCTGGCTTGTTGCTGTGCGACTGAAAGAAACTTCTCCCAGATTCTCTTGTAGGTATTGTTGTTGGTGGTATACCTTCTGGCGTGAAGAAGAGTCTCTACCTCTTTGAGAGCAATCTTGGTCTAGGAACCTAGCTCTTTCAATCTCCAGGCTGTCAGGTAAATTCTTTCCGGGGATGGATGAATAAGTTGCCCCTGAGAGAGTAGATCTGCTGCTGGTGGAAGCGATAATGGCATTGCTGTATTCAGCTGAAGAAGAGTTGTGAACCATGGCTGCCTCGGCCAAAAAGGAAGGACTGCTATAATTGTAGATGCTGACCTCTTGAGCCTGAGAAGAAATCTTGGTATGAGAGATGTTTGGGGAAAGATGTAACCCAGACGAAGGTTCCAGTCGTGCCCTAGGCAGTCTGTCCCCTCTGCTAATGGGCAAGGGGTTCTTGTCAGATACCTCTGGCACTTTGTGTTGTCTGGTGTTGCTGCTAAATCTATAACCAGCATGCCCCAAGTTTGGTTATTAGGGAGAATGCTTGGTGGCTCAGAGTCCATTCGTTGTTGGAAAACAAAGCTTCTGCTTAGCATTTCGGCCAGCTGGTTCTGGGCTCCTGGGACATACATCGCCTTTAGCCACGAGAGGTTCAACTGCGCCCACTCGAAGACTGGGCAAACTTCCTACATCATGGAGCGACTTCTGGTGCCACCTTGCCTGTTCATATAGGCGACTGCCACCCTGCTGTCAATCTTCAACAGGACTTCTTTACCCTTCAGAAGAAGACTGAAGGCCAGGAGGACTTGGAATGCTGCTTTCATTTCTAGGATGTTCGATACCACCACCTCCTGTGTGTCGAATGGCCAACGGCTTTGGACTGCAAAGTGCTGGTAGTGTGCTCCCCTGCCCTCCCTGCTGGCATCCGAAATGATCACCTCCCGGCGAGGGACTCAAACTGGTAGACAAATTGAGGATGAATTGGGACATGTAGGTGTCTAATAAACCTACAGAGCATCCAGTCTCCCCGGTTTATGAATAATATAATTGATTGGAGGTTTTCCATCTTCCATAACTCCAACTTCTTTTGCTTGTCAAGTTTTTTTTTTTTTTTTAACTGGGCACAGATTATGTTTTTTATTACCTCATCTCCTCTGGGTAGCTAGAGCCTTCGCGATTGCTCTCTCTTTTTTTTTTTTAAACAGCTAAAACTGGACCAGAATGCTTTAATTTTCCATCAACGCTGGTAGCCTGGCTGACCGGAAGAGATTGAAAGGTGAACTTTCCACCTCTCAAGTTATACGATTGTTATGCTCATTGAATTATGCCCCTGCATGGGTGAGTTTGTCATGTTATACTTTTCCAATAAAAATGATTGTACTAGAAAGGTTTAACCTCCCTTAAACTTCCACCAGTGTTACACCAATATAGCCGATATGGCCCACTGATCCTGAAGGTTTTCCATCCAGGTATGTGTGTGAAGCTTCACACAGGCACCCTCTGAATTAGTGCGCCCCTAAAGGGACTTTCACCATTCTTTCAAGACAGGAGCCTTAGACCTTTAAGGCTTCAATAATGAAGATTTGGTACTTCTCCAGTTCATTACTAATCTTTTCCCCAGTCTGTAGGATTTTGCATCCATGTATCCACTTGGGGGTCGCCACCTGTATGCTGGAATTTTCAGTGTTTTTTTCAGATGATATTCGCCCTGACATGCTAATGGTCACCCTTGAGATGGCTGTATCCTGTCTACTCCCAAATAGATTGGATCGGTGTTCTGGTGTCTTGCATCATTTTTTTTTTTTAACAGGATCCACCAACCATGGCTTCAGCCATAATGCACTTGCCATTACCGCGGGGAACACCGCTCTTGAAAAACATCAATTGACGTCTGACACTTCCACCACAAAGTATGCCGCCAATTTCAGCTCTTACAAAGCTGTTACCACCTTGTCTCTTTACATCTTCCAGACGGGCTTATTGAAATGATTACTCCACTTTTGCAGAGCTGCAATTTCCTGTTAAAAGCAATGAATCATCATTTCCTGCTTGTATGACTGGCTCACTGATTTTCCCATAAGTCTGCACTAAGATAAAAGACAGATTTTGTCATATACCACGATAATTTTTATTTTTGATAAGATACTCCCAAAAGGGAATCATGTGTAAAGGGATGCAGGCCCTGCCACTTTCCAGAGTCCTGCAGGTGCAGCAGCTGGTTAATAATTATGAACCATTCTCATTAGACTCATTTAACACATGGGCTGGTTACTGCTGGTGTGCCGCCACCTGCAGATGCTACAGTATGTAGAAGCACTTTAGATCTAGATCAAATCTTTGGACTAGAGCCTCCTTGAATGTGACAGTAAAGTAGCATGTCTTGTCGGCTACATTAATAATGCATCCACCATTGGAGGAGACTGCAGCAGGTTGACCTTTAGCCTTTTCAGGGTATACAGTCTTGACAGCCTGTTTATAAGAGCATTTTACTTTGATCCCTTCAAGTCTTCCTGGATTAACTCCTCCAGTTGTTCAGTGAAGGAAATTAGTGTTCTAACCTTGTGGGGAGTTTACTCCACTTCACCCCAGGTAATTGCGTCCTTAACTGCCCTTGCAGAGAAAGGGTCTCTATTGGGCAAGCTTCAAAGCTTGTGGCCCCTTTAATGCTTTCTTCCCATGGCAAACTTTCCAATTTGGATACCACCTACTGGCTCTGGTTGGAAGTGCTAGGCAATTCATGCACTGTAGCTTGTAAAGCAATACATTTCCACCACGAATGCAGCAACTATTAGGGCTGGTAACCTGTGGTGTTTTATAAGCGGAGAGCAAACATAATCAGAAGTGAGATGATGACATTGATCAATTGCCTGTATGACTGCTCTTGGTGACTGTTCTGGCTTTTAGCAGACTCTCTTCATCTTGAGATCCTTGCAGGACTGTATAGTGATAGCTTGGCAGGCAATGACTTTCCACCACAAATGCAGCAACTATAAGGGCTGGTAATTTGTGATGTTTGTAAACGGAGAGCAGTGATAATGAGGGGCGAGTTGATGAGCTTAATCAACATTGCCTGGATGTCTGTTCTTAGATGGTAACTTTACCGTCAGAAGGCTCCCTCCATCTTGTGGTCCTTACAGGACTATAGATATTGGCTCTCTTTTTCTCAATCTTGACTACTTACCTAATCCCTATACCTTAAGCAATGGGTGGTCTGACTGGACAGTGTTTCCCTAGAAACAGAGCAAAGCAGCAGACTGAAATAAAAAACATCATAACGCTAAGTCTCCACTATTGCGACCTGAAAGTCGCATGATTTGCTGCAATTTGATGCAACTTGGAGCAATGCATGTGTATTCTTGGGGTCTATGGAAACAGATATGAACGTTACTCATTGGAAATCATGGGGTATAGCTTGTAATGTGATTTTGCAGTGACAAGTCGTACTAGTGGAAACTGAGCCCAACACAGTGATCACAGAGCAAGCATTGAGAAGGAGATGGGAAGAGTTCAGGTGAATGCCATAAAGAGCACAATGATCCTAGAGCAACACAGAGAAAGACATAAGAAAAACCCAGGTAAATGCCATAAAAGGTGAAAACATACCCGTAACAATGACCACATAAGCATCCAGCATGCATGAGTAGATATCTCCACCATTTGTTGCCAAAAATGCAGTGGAACCATTTGGAACTCACATTTTACATTAGTGATGATTATCAGTGCCTGATCATGATCAGATCACCATGCTGGAACGCTCTAGCCAGAAAACACAGAGGCTGCATCACTTCCTGCCTCTCAAGCTCAGTGTACTTGCACTGCTGCAGCCATCTTGGTAATGGCAAACGCCCATAACACAGAGAAAGGAAGTAAAAGCATATGAAAAGCAAAAGGAAACGCTGTCACTTAGGTCAAAGCTTGTTTAAAGCTTTCTTTGAGAAGCCTGCACCACCATAATAGGGCTCCAACCATGTAGCTCATTTAGAGGCTGTACAGGAAGGACTTCCACCCAGGAGAGGCTGAAATATGCCCCCCAGACCACCAGAATGGGGCTCCAACCATATAGTTCATTTAGAGGCTGTACAGGAAGGACTTCCACCCAGAAGAGGCTTAACCTGGTTGGGGCGACAACCGGTAAGGGATACCTCGCGATTCCAGTCCTGATTAGGTGAAGAAAAAAAAGGAGAATACCTGGGCGGGGGGCCCTCTCTGGGTTTAATAGCTATGCAGTCCTATCAGGTTGTGGAGGCAGAGCCACAACCCCAAAGGAGTATGCTGCCATGATGCAACAGGAAAAAAAGCTATGGTAGTATATGGAGATAATATTGGCTACATTTGGGTTTGGCCTGAGCTTTCAGAAGTTGGTTAAAATATTGTACCATAGTCCAGTAGTGGCATTCAAGCTTAATGGGATGGTGTCTGAATTTTTCTGGGTGTCATGGGGAACTTATCAGGGATGCCCATTGTCTCCTGGACCTTGGCCGGATTAAAATCATCATGGTTAAGGAGAGAAATATAGCGCAACCCCCAAAAATAAATATATTAGGTATATACTGTGCCTGGGCCTGGGGCTGACGATTTTGGTGGCCCTTTTATGGCAATAAATAAAAAGAAAATGCAATCTTTTTTTGTTGAAACAAATTAAATTAAATCGAGAGGGGGGATGAGAGAAAGAAGGGGGTGGGGGGAGTCAGAAAGAGGGGGGTGAGAGAGAGTGTGCCTTTGGGAAGCTTTAGTAGAATGGTAATGTGGTGCGCATAGCATGCCACAGTGAACTGTGGGTGTGATTCACGATCTGCCCTTTATAAAGTGCACATGCACTGTAGACATCCATGCACGGCTTTCTTGTAAATATATCCTAAACCATGGAGGTTTAGAAGATATGAATGGCATGTCTCATTCAATAACGACACGCTCAGTGCGCCTGCGCCGTTGTCCACGGCAGTGTTTCTCAACTCCAGTCCTCAAGGCGCCCCAATAGGTCATGTTTTCAGGTTTTCCATTATTTTGCACAGGTGATTTGATCAGTTTCACTTCCTTAGTAATTACCATGGCTGTTTCATATGAGGGAAATCCTTAAAACATGACCTGTTGGGGCACCTTGAGGACTGGAGTTGAGAAACACTGGTCTACGGTGCACATGCGCCATACAAATCAGTGCTGTCTTTTCTGAAAATATCTCCTAAACTGTGTAGTTTTAGGAGATATTTCCAGCACAAATGGGTAAGCCTTAATATAGGCTTACCTGTAGATAAAAGTGATTGTACAGGGTGTACAACCACTTTAACAGTTTTTCTTTCAGAGTTTCAGACTTGATTAAGTATTTCTCCATTGCTAAACAATGAAAAAACTTTATTTATAAGCTTCAAAGTTGGAATGGAATATAACATATAATATAATTAGAGCAATCTCGTTCTCCTAAGATCTCGCACAAGTCTCACGTTACAAAAGGAACCATTGAATGACAGACTGACAAAGAATACGGGCGGGATTCACGTAGAGAGGCACATCTTTGTGTGGGCGTAGCGTATCTACTTTACGCTACCCCGGCGCAACATTGAGAGGCAAGCATGCTATTCACAAAGAATATGCGCTCAATGTTGTGCCGGCGCAGCGTATAGTTGTCGGCATGAGCCGACGTAAGTCAAAGTAGGTGGAAGTGGGCGTGATATATTATAATGAAGTGTGACCCCATGCAAATGATGGGCTGAGCGTCAAAAAACGAACTGCGCATGTGTCGTCTCTTGGACGCATCCCAGTGCGCATGCTCACAGTTACGTCGAAATAGCTGCCTAAGATACGTCAATACACTGCCTACGACGTGAACGTAACTTACGCACAGCCCTATTCACGACGTACGACGTAACATACGACGGCTGTTCCGACGTCCATACCTTTGCATGGGTTGCGCCACCTTTAGGTGGAATAACTTTACGCCAGACGTATGCCTTATGTAAACGGCGTATATTACAGCGACGGGCACAAGTACGTTCGATGAATCAGCCGCATAGATCCGACCGTCGGATCTCAGAGATACGACGGCGTATCAGTAGATAAGCTGTCGTATCTCTATATGAATCTACCCCAGTATGACTAAGTTCTTTCCCTCTTTGTCCTCTACCTGCTGGCGCTGTTCTGCCCCACAAATTGACTTTATTCATATATTTTGGGACTGTGTGGCCATCCAACAATGGTTGGCTGTTGTGTGTCCAGGCTATCATGGCCACTCATCAACCTTCCGTTGCAATCTTTTTATTGGGTCTTAGCCCCTAAGAATGCAACACGTACCCTACTTTTCTTGTTATTCTACTATGCCAGAAAAATAATAATTTTATCATGGAAAAAACCTGTGGCTCTGTCAATATTTGCCTGGAAGGCATTGATGAACAAAATTCTACTTTTATATAAGAATACTTATGCTAGTAGAGGGGTGCTGGACAAGTTTAATAATGTTTGGGGAGGTTGGGTGAATGATATGTCCACGGTGTCAAGCTAAATGGTTTAAGTTTAACATTTCTGTCCTATTACATACCTGAGGGTGGGGTATGTTCCATGTGCCTTAGTACTCTTTGACCTGTGATTCCAGAGATGCTTCTTCAGCATTTAAAGTTATGCCTGCCATTATCCTGCAAAGACTAATTATGTCGTAAAGGGACTGATTACTGTCATGAAGATGCTTTACTCTATATTCCATGTGGATGAATGTTTTGTGGTAGAAGTCTATATCATGTTTCTTGGAGCTGTGCTGATTACTGGTGCTAATCTATTGTTTGTGTTTCTGTTTTTGTGTCTGAAGTTACATTTGTAACTGTTGCTTACACTGTTGTATGCTTATAAAAGAATAAAAATGAAAAGTAAAGAGAAACAGTACTTCCAAATGATTCAGCTATAAAATGCCATTGTTGATGGAGATTAGAGATGGGCCGAACGACCCCCTGTTCGGTTCGTGGCAGAACTTTTGAACATCGCAAACGTTCAGAAATCAATTAACGAATCCCCATTGAAGTCTATGGGACCCCAACTGGAAAAATCAAAAGTGCCTATTTTGATGGCTTATATGCAAGTAATTGGGCATACAATAGTTTTGGGAGTCCGGATACTGCCCTAGGGGACATGTGTTAATGAAAAAAAAGTTTTTCAATGAGCAGTGCTGCTTAAAGTGAATCCACCAAATTTAGAAATAATAACAAATAAAAATTCCTTTAAATATAGTTTCTGGGGATCCCTTTACTCTGTAAAGTGGCACATCTGTACCATGTATAGAACATGCTCCAGCAAAAATGGCATTTATAGAGACAAAAAAAAAATCTATAAACAATGGCTTGGGGAGCCAGTCTGCATTAAGAGGCCACAATTTAATGCACTTGGAAAAAGATTAGAGATTTTTGGGATAAATTCTGGTGTCTCGTTTGCAGACTTTGGATAGAAGTAACAGGTGCAGAAAAATTGACCTTTGGGTGTTAGTGGTACCTTCACACTGTAACACTATAGAGGTTCTCTTGAAGAAAGCAAGAATTGTCAAAAATTGCAATGATTGCTACCTGTCAAACAGGTGCGGAACAACTGGTGTTTGTGGTGCCTTCACACTGTAACGCTATAGAGGTACTCTTGATGAAAACAAGAATTGGCCTTGCTGTCAAAAATTACAATGATATGCACCTGTCAAACAGGTGCTGACAAATTGGTCATTGGGTGTTGTTAAAGTGATACTATAGGTTCATTATTATTTTTTAAATAACAAACATATCATATTTACCTCCACTGTGCTGCTCATTTTGCACAGTGTGGCCCTGAATGCCGTTTTCTGGGGGTCCCCCAGCAGCTCTATGGGCTCCTCCCCGCCTCAGATAACCCCCCTGGGAAGTGCTTTCCCAAGGGGGGCTTACCTTGCAGGAACGCTCCCGTGTCATACACTCGGCACCCATAGACGCTGAGTGTATGACTCAGCCCCACCCCCTGGTGCCTACATCATTGGATTTGATTGACGGCAGCACCCAAGTTGTGTCAGTGACCTCATTCCCTTCATCCTCATTATCACTGGCAATACGCTGCAGCTGGTGGGACACGACTGTCAATTTGTTGTTTACCAGTGTTCTCTCCTCTCTGTAGGTTCATGTTCCTACCTTAGTCAACCACAGAACCAACATCAGAATCAAGTAATGGCTGTGCATCATCAAAGAGTAAAAGGCTGATGCTGTGTTCAAATAGCTTCTTAATGCCTGATGCTGGGGCTATGGCAGGAGTAGCTGTAAATAAGCAGGTAGAATAAGCCATTTTGGCAGCTGTAGTGAACTGTGCACAAGTCTCTGCTTGGACGATGGAGGATGATAATGGCTAAGTAAGCCAGTCCACCACCTCCTCTGCATGCTGTGGCTGGATGGCACGGGCAACATCACTAAACAGACAAAATGGTACCCTGCCTGAGGAGGAACCAGATCCAGCTTTGCCTGTGGACACATACGCTGCTGGCCCCTCACAGTGCCATGGAAATGTCTGCCCCTCCTTGTTGGCCTCCCAGGCATGATGAGGGGGAGGGGGCAGCTTAATAACAAAATGTAATAAAGATGTGGCAATGTGTACAGGAATGCACTTTAATCAGTGCATAGTGGTGTTTGGTGCACTTTAACTTGAGGGCTAACTACACATACACACTCCACTGAAACACTACAATATACTTTGCTGACACACTGCAATGTACTGTGGTAAATGTGCACTAATGCACTAAAGTATACTGTGTCAAACGTACAGTACAGTTTACAAATATACTGCGTTAAACATGCAGTAACGCACCGATATATACTGAATTAAATGTGCAGTAACACACTAATATGTATTGTGTTAAATGTGCAGTAATGTACGCAAATATACTGCATTAAACGTGCAGTAACACACTGATGTATACAAATTAAACTGACACTAAAGTAAAAATGAAATGGTCACAGTACACTCACAAAAATGGAAACCTTGAGAGAATCTGTTCAAAAAGTGGGATGTCTTGTGCATGCATGGAATTTCTATTTTCCCTATCTAAATTTCAAGTGCAGCTCTGGTAAGGTCCGCGCACGTGTGTATATTTTTTTATGCTCTATAATTAATATTTTGTATACCTTTCTTAACCACTTAAGAACCACCGCACGCCTATGTATGTCCACAACATGGCTCGTACAGGCACAAGGGCGTAAATTTACGTCCTCGCCTTTGTGTGGTTCGGGGGTCCGATCAGGACCCCCTCCATGGCGTGCAACGGTCCCCCTGGCTCTGGGAGCGATCACCGGCGAGCGGGCGGATGTCCGTTTTTTTTTGCCCCCCCCCCCCCCCCCGCAATCGCTCCCAGCCAATGGGAGCGCTAACCCTTCGTGTCATCTCTGATGTCATCTCTCATTGCAGCGGTGTTTCCCCCCGCTGCTGATGAGAGAAGACATCCACAGTAAGTGTGCACCAACACAACACTGACACACACACACACACACACACACACACACACACACACACACACACACACAGGCAC
Organism: Rana kukunoris; assembly: GCA_029574335.1. Classification (NCBI taxonomy): domain Eukaryota; kingdom Metazoa; phylum Chordata; class Amphibia; order Anura; family Ranidae; genus Rana; species Rana kukunoris. The sequence continues at coordinate 65,861,571 of CM056059.1, read as the reverse complement.
ATTAACCCCTTGTGATCACCCCACGCCCCTGTCACAGTGTCACTGAATGCAGTGATCTAATCACTGCATTTAGTGTCAGTGTGAAAGTTAGTGTTAGGTTCAGGATAGCCCCCGTACCCCCCCTAATAAAGTTTTAACCCCCTGATCACTGCCCTAGTTAACCCTTTCACTCCCTATTGCCAGCGTCATTAAGCGATCATTTTTCTGATCGCTGTATTAGTGTCGCTGTTCCCGCTAGGTAGCACGACCGCGCAATTGTCTGTTAAAGCGACGCAGCACCGAATTGTAAAAACACCTTGGGTCATTTAGCAGCATATGTGTCCGGGTCTTAAGTGGTTAATATACCTGCATATGTCATATATGCCAATCTGTTTGTCTCGCATGGTTTTTGTGCAAACCAAATTTAACATGAGCATTCATTTCATTCTTTTCTTGTCTATAGCATATAAAATGCCACACCAGAATCTCATGAGGAAGCTCTTCTAAGGGAAACATGTTGCAAGTGGTAGAGTCTGCATCAATATGCCTCAATAGAAACAAGTGATTTTTTGATATGGGTGTTAAACTATTTTAATGCAATCCCTGTGTTTAATAACAGTATGTTCCCCACAGTACATGTTTTATAAAAATATATGCAGATTTCTATCTTATTTCAGAGCGCCTCTCGGCGGTCATGTGACTGCTCGCCTGTCTCCTCCTGGCTGAGGTCAGTGGGAGTTCTCAGCCCCTTCCACTGTACCTGTCAGACTGGGAGAAGAGAGAGGCGAGCAGTTACGTGAGTGCCAGAAGACGCTCTGAAATAAGGTAGAAATCAGCATTTTTTGAAAATAAAACACGTACTGTCAGGCACATAACATTATTAAACAGAGCAGATTTTGTGATCCTGACCAAGTGGCTTTACAATCACTTTAACCACTTAAGGACCGGACCAATATGCTGCTAAATGACCAACGGTGTTTTTACAATTCAGCACTGCGTCGCTTTAACAGACAATTGTGCGGTCGTGCGGCGTGGCTCCCAAACAAAATTTGCGTCCTTTTCTTCCCACAAATAGAGCTTTCTTTTGATGGTATTTGATTGTCTCTGCGATTTTTATTTTTTGTGATATAAATGGAAAAAAGACCGAAATTTTTGAAAAAAAAATATATTTTCTACTTTTTGTTATAAGAAAAATCTAATAGACTAAATTTTAGTCAAACATTTAGGCCAAAATGTATTCAGCCACATGTCATTAGTAAAAAAAAAAAAAAAAAAAAAAATCGAAAAAAAAAATAGCTACCTAGCGGCAACAGTGACACTAATACAGCGATCAGAACAATTATCGCTTAGTGACACTGGCAATTGGGGGTGAAAGGGTTAACTAGGGCGGTGATCAAGGGGTTAAAAACGTTATTGGGGGGGGTAGGGGGCTAACCTGGACCTAACACCAACTGACTGTCACACTGACACTAAATGCAGTGATCAATAAATATATGATCACTGCAATCAGTGACAGTGTGACAGGGGGCTGGGGTGATCGGAAGGGGTTAATGTGCCTATGTGTGTGGTGTCAGTGTAGTGTCGGTGCGACTTACTTCTGATGTCTTCTCTCCTCTCGGCGGATTGAAAATACCACCGAGAGGAGAGCTGACATCACTTCCTCTGCCTGTACCGGGGGGGGGGGGTCCCGATCGGACCCCCGACCCACGTCTAGGCAGGGACGTACAGGTAAGTCCATGTGCCTGTACGTGCCATTCTGCCGACGTATATGTACATGCGGCGGTCGTTAAGCGGTTAACATGCATGCACAAAACAAACAGACCTGATGTTAGTCCCTCTTTAAGGGTCAATTCTGAAAAAATATCAATTATTTAACATACAGTACATTATTGTAAGTTCATCATGTGTATGGTGGTGTTTGTAGTCCAAATCAGGAGAACAGCCTAGGAACAACAATGCTGCCCCCCACTTAAGTACGTTGTCAGCCTAGGATAGGAAGTGTCAGTCATAAAATATAAAACCCTTAAAAGTATAACTAAAGGCAGAATTTTAAAACATTTTGGATAAAGTGGAAAGGTATTAGAACTCCTGTCCGGTTTTATCAGTGTCTGTGCCCTGTTAGGGAAAATTTTCCTCTCCATTTGTCATTTTTACGGTTATCATAGAAAATGAAGGCAGCCCTTAATGATCATGACTGACCATGCTTTGGTTTTTATTGATCAATTTGGCTGATTTTGCTGCCCCATAGGACGATGGAAGTTGGTAAAAAACTCAAAGTACAAAAAACTTCTGTGCTGCAAAACCTACCCTTATACTTACCTGAGCCCAATCCGATCCAGCAATGTGCATGAGAGCAGCTGCTCTCTCCACTGTCTCCCTCTCTCTGGGCAAATTCATAGCAGTGGGAGCCATTGGCTAAATCAAATGCTGTACCGAGTGAGTGGGGGCAGGGCTGATCCACCCTCTCAGTTTCAATAGACACAGACAGGGCGGGAGTGAGCATGCACAGGTGCCCCCATGGAAAGCCCCGTGGGGCAGAAAAGACATGTGATGCACGCAGCATGCTGCAGCGAAAACAGGCATAGATTACATTGCACTGAATATTGTGTGGCTTAAAAAAGGCATGGTAAAATAAAGTCTTAGTCTCACGTCTCAGTCCATGTACCCATAAGAGTGAGTCTCGCAATCATAAACCTAAAGAAGCAATATAAAGGGAAAAAAAAACTGAACAAAGACAGGGAGGTAACATTTTGAATCTACATTAAAGTTGAACTTCAGGAAAATAGTTGCATACTTCACAGCAATGATAAACTGTTAGTTTTTTTAATGATGTGGGTTTAGACACTATCAATAAATGCTATAGTACATGCTGTTCATACTCAGTCAATATGAGATTTGGTTTCTATATTCTGCAAAAACCTGGTTGATCCTGCTGTCTATCTCCACCTTCTGTTCATGTCCCCAATTCAGCTATGGAATTTGCAGCTGTTCTGGAAACTTTGCACATGATCAGTTTTCAGTGAATTTCTATGATGAGCATTTCCTCCCTATCACATCTGAGTAACCCATGTGACTATACAGTCACACATGTGGGAGTATACATAATGGTAAATTACAGCACACTCCCTCCCTCCTCCTCCATGCCCACTAACCAGCTAAACACAATGGGGGAGGGATATTACATTGATTAATGGAGGCTTCACCTTCCTCCTATTATAAGACACAGTCTGGAGGAACGTGACATAGCCTGTGACTGTCATGTTATTATGTTAAAATAATAAAGATTTTAAATATATACAGTAACGGTAAGTACACCCCTCACATTTTTGTAAATATTGTTATATCTTTTCATATGACAACACTGAAGAAATTACACTTTGCTACAATGTAAAGTAGTGAGTGTACAGCTTGTACGTTTTTGTCACTATTTTTTCTCTGTTTTCCAGTGTCAAAATCCTCCTACGCAGTATAATCACAAATCAATGAACTAAAAAAAAAAAGTGACAGTGAGTCCAACATCCTACCGTATTGACTGATGCCATCTTTGTCCTGAGTGGACAAATGTTCCAGTGACAACTAAGGAGGGTATTCCCTTTACTTTGTGAATTTTCGGTAATTTTCTGTTGCATCTATAGTAGAGGAAGTGAAGAGAAATCTTCCTCAGTAGAACACAGATAGTAAAATAACCTGATAGGCGTTTTAACCCTTCCTTTCCCTAAAAAAAAAAAAGCTTTGGCGAAACATACAGTTTGAGCCCATTAATACTTTGCCATATTTGTGCATTGTGTCTCGCGTTAATCCGCATTGTGTTAGGCAGTTTATTTATTTTAAATGGGCTGCTAATGCACAAGAATACATTACACAGCAGCACGTTACCATGTGTTTAGGTGCACTGCAACAAATGTTACCTTAGTAAATTCAGTTGCCATTCAACATGAATGAACAGAATCACAATGCAGTAATGCATAGAACGTGTTGGGGTAACACATGCATTAAGGCACCTTGCACTAAAACACCATGCATTAATGTGCAAAAGTGTTACAGGATATTACATTTTAGGACCTATAAACAATAGAATGAGTTAACATGACCAAAATTCTCACATTTTACTTCCCACAAGGCAATTAGAAAAAAAAAAAAAAAATGTAATAATTTTTATTATTTAAATTAAATTATTTGAATTAAAGAGGGGCCTCAAATTCTTTTCTTTTCCTACATGTTTTTTTTTTTGGCCACACAATTTTTTTTATATACATTATTTAACCACTTAAGGACCGCCGCATGTACATTTACGTCGGCAGAATGGCACCGACAGGCACATAAACGTATATATACGTTGGTGCCTTGGGGGGGTTCAGGGTCCGATCGAACCCCCCCCCCGTACATGCAGCGGTCCGCGAGGCTGTAGGAGCGATCCGACAAGAGGGGGCGGCTATTCGTTTTTGTCCGCCCCCTCCGGATCGCTCCCAGCCAATGCGCGCGCCCGCCCTGTCACTTCCTCCTCCTGTGTAAACACAGGAAGGAGGAAGCGATGTGATCTCTCCCTCGGCGTTTTTTTCAACCACCGCTGAGGAGAGATCACAACACAGTAAGTCCTGCACTAACACTACACTGCACTAACACTACACATAGTCACATTTAACCCCCCCCCCGATCGCCTGCCCCCCTCCCCCTGTCAGTGTCACTGAATGCAGTAAATATACATGTATGATTACTGTATTTAGTGTCAGTGTGACAGTCAGTTAGTGTTAGGTCCTGGGTAGCCCCCGTACCCCCCCTAATAAAGTTTTAACCCCTTGATCACCGCCCTAGTTAACCCTTTCACTCCCTATTGCCAGCATCACTAAGCGATCATTTTTCTGATCGCTGTATTAGTGTCGCTGTTCCCGCTAGGTAGCTAATTTTTTTTTATTGCGATTTTTTTTTTTTACTAACGACATGTGGCTAAATAAATTTTGGCCTAAATGTTTGACTAAAATTTAGTTTATTGATTTTTCTTATAACAAAAAGTAAAAAATATAGATTTTTTCTCAAAAATGTCGCTCTATTTTTGTATATAGCGCAACAAATAAAAATCGCAGAGGCGATCAAATACCACCAAAAGAAAGCTCTATTTGTGGGAAGAAAAAGACGTGAATTTTGTTTGGGAGCCACGACGCACGACCAGGTAATTGTCTGTTAAAGCGACGCAGTGCCGAATCGCAAATACCCCTTGGTCCGGGTCTTAAGTGGTTAAAGACACATGAACTTGATTGCACTTTTTCTAATTTATGCATTGATTTTTTTTTTTAAAGATTTTTTTTGTACACAGTATTAAAAAATCACAATATTAGGTTTAATATATAAAACAATAATAACTTTACTTGTGCCAATAATATCTAATGCAGCTGCTATTCCAAACCTTTGATAGGTATTACAACTATAAGCTCATAGGGCAAACCCGATGTGCAAATAGCGCTTGCAATATAATATAAGAACCTATAATCAGTGCAATTACCCAAATACTGTTGAACTGTATATAGGAGTGCCAAGATGAATTCCTATGTGCAACTCTCAGTATATCTCAAATCACAGAATCTAAATATCAAGTGTTTAAAGCAAAGTCTATTGTATTATAAAGTGTTCAGTCTCAGTACATATGTGCAAATAGTGCCATCTTCCACATGAATAAAGTGCCTTGTGCTTTTCTTCAAATGATTTCCTCTCCGGTGCCACCAAATCACCATGTGTATAAGGAGAATCCCTACTCACCAGATGTAGTTGACCCTATTGTCATATGACAAAGAGGAGACAGAATTCTCTTTGGTGGTCTCTCAAAGACCCGTGATCACTTCCGATGTTTGCTAGTATCCTTTTCCCGCAATTAATTCTTGTGGCCTGAGGAGTTATTTATAAAGAAAACAAAGAGATGGACAGGCCTCTCATAGTGTAAAAAGTAAACTTTTTTAATTAAAAGTCAACCCGAGGCTGGTTACATACAGTATAGTATTGCAACTATTTGAAAATATGGGGATCCCAATGAACAGCGGAAGCCGCAGGCCTCATGCTCAGGCGTGCGTTCCAGCTGTGTGTGAGTCTACGCACCGTGCATTCCAACTTGACATGTCCTCGTTATACACGCGTTAATTTGGTGGCACTGGAGAGGAAATTATATGAAGAAAAGCACAAGGCACTTTATGTGGAAGATGGCATATGTCCTGGGATTGAGCACTTTATACTACAATAGACTGTTTTTGCTTTGAACACTTGAGATTTAGATTTTATTGCAATTATATATATATGTATATGATTTGAGATTTTATGATTGTTGCACATAGAAAGCTCCTATATACAGTTCAACAGTATTTGGTTGATTGCACCGATTATCGGTTCTATTATATTGCAAGTGCTATTTGCACACAGGGTTCGTCATATGAGCCTATATTTGTAGATTACAAATTGAAGCTAGCTTGTTGTACAGTAACATTAAATATCTGTATGTACCTGGATAAAGGCTAGGTACTGAAGGCTTAGAATGATGGATTTTCAGGAGATGTCAACAATAGAAGCCACCATATTTTTCTAATGAAAGGTTTTCTTCAAAAAGCGATGGCTTCCAACAGCTACATCATGGCCATGGCAGTCTAGCCTTTTCTTGCAGTTTATTTATAAGATACCATAAGTGGAAGGAAGACAAACCAGTATCTAAGCAAGGAAACTTAGGTCGCCGGACTAACATTCTTTATTTAGAGAAAACTATGATACAATGAACCTCACTTATGTAAAAATTATTTTTCCTTTAGTTGTGCTTGGTCTTACCCTGAGTGACAGCTGCTAAAGAGTTCATCCCTAAACACAGTTTTCAAATTCCAATAATCTATAATGCACAAAGACGAAGGGGTCTATTTATAAATGTTTTCACACAACTGAATCCAATAAAAATGTGCGAATCTTGCCTTTTGTACGAAAACATTTATAAATAGCCTCCTAAGGTACGTCTGGCTGGCCTGGTTCTCTCAACTGACTGGTGCAAAGAAGGTCAAAGTCATATATTATAGAAAAATATTATTTTGGTTCTGGAAGCATAATGGCACAACAATTGTTCTCTTTCAGGAAAAAAAAAAAAACACATGAATTAAATATGACACATGCAACCAACTGTTTTTTCTAAGGTAGCAAGGAACCTACAGGCGTGATTTGGTCAACATTATTTTCAACTGAACACATCAGTACTGACATCACACTTCGCTTTCTAGTTTCCCTTCTTGGAAAAGTCGATTATTTAAAAGAAAATAGGATGCCTATATATAAATCAGGGTTTTAACCAAAGTTTATAAGTCTTCAAATATTGCATTGAGTAGTTGATCTTGTAGCTCCATAGAGACAGGGAAGCTTTAGCTGAGCAAGTTGATGCAGCGGTGAGGCTGTGATACCATTCAAATGGAGAGAAAGAAGAGTTGGTTATCGATGAGCTTTAGTTGTGTAAAAAAATATGTACAGTAAAATCATTTTAGGAACTAATCTATTGAAGACTGTTTTACAGCCCATTTCAATACTTACATTGTCTATACACTTTTATATAAAGTTTTACAGCTGAAAAAAAAAATGTACAATTTTATTGATGCAAATCCATAAGCAATTTATAATGCCTAGAATTCATAACAATGTCCACCTGGATCGTGGGTTGAGCTTATACAGACACATGGCTTTAAAGGATGCAGCTAAAGGTATCACATCCCGCTGTAAGCTTGGAGTTTTTACTAAAGGTTAATGACCACATGAGCTTCCTGAATTTCTTCCTCATCGTCCTCGTCCTCATCCTCATTAAGGAGGCCTCTGGCTTCCGGCGCTTGTGCTGATGAAGGCCGATCGTCCGTGTCTCTAAGGCACCCAGGGTTCACAATATAGCGATAGTCGCCAGAGACTGCTGCAGCCCCGCATGTCTGTGAAATGTCCATGCAGCAGTCATCGCTGTCAAAACCAGAGTGAAAAATTGAGTCTGCAGCAGTGGCTCCACAAGTCTCCCCGAGATTTACATACAGTGGATCTTGACTCTCTGATAATATAGATAAGCGGCCCAAGATGGTCTCTAGCCGTCTTTTTAGGTCTGTAAAGCAGGGCCTCCTCTTGGGCTCAGTGATCCAGCACTGGCACATCATTTCATACCTGCAATAATAGACATTGATTTATTTCTGGTCACATTAAAAAAATCAGATTTAATCAGGAAAAGGCATATGGAGAAGGATCAGGAATATTATTTTTGCATTATATTTGTTAAAGCATATCTAAAACCAAGAACAAAAATGTGAGATATCACAGATTACCATTTCCTAGGTGTGGTGGATGTATTTATGTCTAGAATTATTCTTCCTTTTTTTTTAACTGGTGATGTTGACAGTAACAAAGTTTCTGCCTAGGGTGCCAATACTCTCTCACCGTACTGTATCTATTGAAGAGAGGTTTTGTTATCCAAGGACAGGACAACACCTTCCTCTCTTTTCTTTTTTGTAACATATTTTAGTTCACAAAGAGAACTAGGAACAATGCTAAATAATGAGAGTTAGTAGAGGCACAGAGCAAGGGAAGCTATCCATTCAGATCTCTCTGGCAGGATTAAAAGGTATATTTTGCAGTTAATGAACAGACAAATACAAATATTTTGAATTCCCCACATAAAGTGAAGAAATGAAGGGTCTATCATTTTTATCATAGGTATATTTTAAATGAGAGAGGCAGTAAATTAACCAAAAATCCTGAAAAAAGACATAATATAAATGTTATAAATGGAGTTGCAGTTCAGTATTTGTTCCTCAAGGAAAACATGATTTAGTACTTGGTGGAGAAACCCTTGTTAGCAAGCACAGAGGTAAGATGTTTCTTGTAGTTGGTGACCAGGTTTGCACACATCTCAGGAGGAATTTTGGTCCACTATTTTCCCGATTTTTACAGATCTTCTCTAAATCCTTAAGCTTTCTTGGCTGTTCCTTGGCAACTCGAAGTTTCAGCTCCCTTCGTACATTTTCTATAGGATTAAGGTCTGCAGACTGGCTAGGCCACTCCATGACCTTAATGTGCTTCTACTTGAGCCACTCCTTTGTTGCCTTGGCAGTATGTTTTGGGTCATTGTCATGCTGGAAGACCCATCCACAACCGATCTTCAGTATTCTGGCTGAGTGAAGATCTCATCTAAGATTTTACAACACATGGCCCGTCCATTGGCCCCTCAATGCGCCAAAAATTAGACCTATACCATTAGCAGAGAAACAGCCCCAAAGCATAATGTTTCCACCTCTGCGCTTGCCTGTGGGGATGGTATTCTTAGGGTCATAGTCAGAATTTTTCTTCCTCCAAACACGGCGAGTGAAGTTAATGTTGGTCTCATCTGACCACAGCACTTTTCTCCCAATTCTTCCCTGAATCATTTAGATGTTCATTGGAATGACTGTACAGGTGCCTTCCTGAGGAGGGGGATTTCAATCCATGGTGGTGTAATGTATTGTCAGTGGTTTGTTTGGCACCTGTGCTCCCAACTGCCTTAATATAATTTACAAGCTCCTCCCATTTAGTTCTGGGCTGATCCCTCACTTTTCTGATGATCATCATTACCCCATGAGGCAAAATCTTGCATGGAGCTTCAGAGCGAGGGCGATTGATTGTTATTTTGTATTTCTTCCATTTGCGAATAATCACTCCAACAGTTGTCCCCTCTTACCAAGCTTCTTGCTGATGGTATTGTAGCCCATTCCAGCCTTGTGCAGGTCTACAATCTTGTCCCTGACAACCTTTGACATCTCTTTTGTCTTGCCCATGATGGTGTGGTTTGAATGGAAGAAATAGTCTTTGGACAGGTGTCATACACATAAAGAGTTGTCATTAGGAGCACCTTTTTAAAATTGACAGGACTAATCCATGTACCCAACCTTAGGGAGCAAGAATTATTGTTGGTTGATAGAAGATCAAAATACTTAATTTATAACATTTGTCAAACACCATGTGTTTTTTCTGGATTTTTGGTTTATACTCTGGGCCAGATTCACATACACTTAATATTGCGCTGCGTATTTGAAATACTCTCTGCTGCCGTATTTCACCAGGCTCTACACCGAATCCTGGTAGATTTTTGCCCGTACGCTGCGGCGGCGTAGTCTATTTCTCGCCGCGTAATACGCGATTGGGGGGCGTGAAGCATTTAAATTAAGCGCGTCCCCGCGGCGATCGAACTGCGCATGCTCCGTTTTAGAAATTTCCCGCCGTGCATTGCGCGAAATCACGTCGTTACGTCATTCGTTGTTTGAGTAGCGTCGTTTACGAACATTCCTATTCCCGGACGACTTACGTAAAAAATAATAAAAGACGTCGGAAAACGTAGAAATTCGACGCGGGAACGACGGCCATACTTAACATGGGCTGTCTAATATTAGACCAGCAAAAAGCTGGTATAGTGTTACGTAAAAAAAAGATGACTAAAGGTGCCGTAAGAGATGGCGATTAAAGATCGCAATTTCTGGGATCGCCGGCAAAAGCTCATTAGCATACCCCGACGCGGAAAACGACGGGAAGTCCACCCAGTGGCCGCAATTTTATTGCAGCGTAGATCCGAAGGCGTACGAACACGTAATCCAGTCGAATTGAAGCCTGCAGCCGTCTATTCATGGTTTGAGGTTTTCGACTAGCTAGAAAATGCGCGTACTTTGAAATTACTCCAGTCTAACACCAGTTAGACAGGCGTAATGGCTCTGTGAATCTGGCCCTCTGTCTTTATCATTTAAAATACGCCTATGATAAAAATTATAGACCTTCCTTCGTAAGTGGGCAAACTTACAAAATCTGCAGGGGGTCAACATTTTTTTCCCCCCCACTGTAAGAGAAATTTGTAGTTAGGGTGTGCATACACTTTAAATATATATTTTTTTCAACTAATCCAATATTCATGAAACTGAAGACTAACAATATCCATGCTGTATACCTGCTATACAAAAGACATGCTAGAAGACAAAGTTAGTAAAGGTCTGCTTGTATGCTATTGTAGGCACCTCCAGGTCTATTCAAAAGTGTTTAAGAGAGACGCTTTTGCTTGCTCATGTAATGCAAAGCAAAAGGGTAAATCAACTCTGTAACGGTTACCACCGTTTACGATCTACCATCAACCCAAGACAGCTTATCCGACACACCAGCAGACACGATCCATATCAATTCCCCAGAAAATGAGACTCACAGCTCTATCCTCTGGTTTCAAAATGTATGAACACTTTAATGGTACACTCAGCTGGTTCTTATACAGTTACAAACATGTCAGTTAATCACAGGGACAAAGAACTCTCCACCCCCCTAACATCACACAATGGAGCTTCAATCACATTCTTTTTTTGATAATGAAATCCAGTTGAGCTAATCATTGGTCATTCCCCAGACGTCCCGTCTCCGCAAGAGGAGTTAATTACTACAGCTTGACAAGTCCCATTCCTTTACTAAACATAATTGACATGCTAATTCCCTAACCCTGAAAGGAAACATCTGACCTTTAGACTGCTAACTCACAACACATATCTATCATCAATAGCATCTTCACACAATGAAAGGTCTTAGGAGCAGACGTACTTCGTTAGCATCTCAACAGCCAAGGTTAAGCATTGAAGTGGACACACTTATTGACCTCTCTGTGCTCCATTATGTCCTCCAAGCGCCACTCCCGATCATCCCCGAAGTCTGGATCACATCCTCCAATACAATAATCCCAGGCCATCATAGTCATAGCATTCCATGGGGCTGTCATCCACTGACCACGGGCTCTCTTGGGCTACATACCACCGGAAAGGCTCTGTAGCTCTCGTCCAACCGCATCTCTGCCCAGATCAGCCTGCTTAACTCAGCTGTCCACTCCTGCTTCGGTTGTTCCCCCAATAACAGCATTCGTGCATCATACTGCGGCCAGTACCTTACATCGATGGAGGAAGGACCTTTCCTTGGTGTTGCTGCTCAAGAGCTAGCGCTTCCTTCCAGAGTTCGCAAGGAATCACATCTGACCATCCCAGCAGGGCCTCCTCTGATACTGGTCCGCTGTGCTGTATCCGCATCTCTTGTAACCTCCGTTTGAACTCCTTTTCCATGGAGACTGGTATCTGCACCTCTCCTCTCTCTTCAGTTGGTGCTGCTGTGACTTCAGCTGCTGCAGCACCTCTTTGATGTAGCCAAGTGGCATCCACAGCCGCTATAACCAGGTCTACAATCTCCGGTGGAGGATTAGGACCATATTGTGCCAGTCCACGTTTAACAGCCCGATCAAAACTTTCTTCCTCGGGTGTGCTGTCTGTTACGCTGGGTCTTTCAGCTCTATCCATTTCGACAAGTTCTGCGATAATGTCCCTTTTCTTACGGTTGCTGGCCGGTCTGCCCCGGCTCTCCAGTAAGTCCATGAGGGAAAAGAGCTTCAGCCGTTCATACAGCGTCTCCATTGTTCTGTGTCCTTGTAGCCATCCTTCTGACGATGGAATCATCCCACCGCTACCACCACTATAGCGGTCACCACCGTTTACGATCTACCATCAACCCAAGACAGCTTATCCGACACACCGACAAACCAGCAGACAAGATCCATATCAATTACCCAGAAAATGAGACTCACAGCTCTATCCTCTGATTTCAAAATGTATGAACGCTTTAATGGTACACTCAGCTGGTTCTTATACAGTTACAAACATGTCAGTTAATCACAGGGACAAAGAACTCTCCACCCCCCTAACATCACACAATGGAGCTTCAATCACATTCTTTTTTTGATAATGAAATCCAGTTGAGCTAATCATTAGTCATTCCCCAGACGTCCCGTCTCCGCAAGAGGAGTTAATTACTACAGCTTGACAAGTCCCATTCCTTTACTAAACATAATTGACATGCTAATTCCCTAACCCTGAAAGGAAACATCTGACCTTTAGACTGCTAACTCACAACACATATCTATCATCAATAGCATCTTCACACAATGAAAGGTCTTAGGAGCAGACGTACTTAGTTAGCATCTCAACAGCCAAGGTTAAGCATTGAAGTAGACACTCTTATTGACCGGTTGGGGGTCAGAATGAAATCACCTGTAATCTGTCCCATCTTCTGCAATACATGAATTATGATTTATCAGCCACCCTATGCCTAAAAGGAGCACAGGATGACCCTAGACCCAAGAGTCCTTAGGGACCCTGGCACAGGCGTTTCCCCCATCCCTCAAAAGTATCTGGGCGTCACGGGTCATTCTGTTACAAACTCAATCTCTCCCCAGCATGTACTCACATTTCCATGCTACTACGCCATCTGGTTTGGCCTCCAGGAGTGAAGTGGAATACCAGCCACTTTGGTGTATGGGTGAGCATGTTACTCACTCCCCCTCACTTATGTGACAGTTCTGGTGCCTACTTCCAGGGCTGTCAAAGTGTCACGATAACAGCCCATAGCCCCGTGTAAGCTTTGTCAAGTCCGTAAAGGAAAAAAAAAATGGTTATTTTATGCATCTGTTCACCCTTAACAGACAAATAATTTTTCCCCAGGCCTTAGTATTTCTGATCAGTATTTCTGTTGTCATAGTATTCTCCTTTAGGGATTTGTGCATGTAAGGAAGGAAAGAATAAGTTCTAAATATAAAAGGTAAGCTTTACCAGAAGCAGCCAACTTCTAATGGAACATGGAAGCTCTGTTTCAATATGGGTTTGGCACAAAGCAGCGTTTGCTCTTTCGGGATGCTGAATGCGGATTTTCGATTCGTTGTTGACTTTCAGCAAAAGTAAATAAGCAATTTTTTATCTGCACTTCCGCCACAAGATGGCGCTGTATTCCCAGTTTTAACTTTGCCTGTTGCATCACCTCTTTCTCTAGCGTTATTATAAGAGCTAGTAAACCATATGAACTTTTTTGCCCACCTGTATATTTAATTATTGGCACACAGGCGATTCAAAAATTGGCATTAATGCCTAATTATCATTAAGAATACCATATATACTGTTTGGCAGAAAAAATGAAGCTGAAGGTGTTCGTTCACTGGTGAGCACTTAACATTGTGGGAACAATGCGCCTTTAACTTCTTAGCTTTCCATGTCTGCCACATAATAGACTTCCACCCACTTCCCAATGTCAGGCCTGCATGGGATTAAAAATGTTCTTAAAAAGCCATTATTACTATTAACACTTCTGACTCCTATGGGGAGGTGGGCGAAATCTGAATATGATTTTGTGCATGCTGATGATGTAACTTTTAAAGGGTCTTAGGCATCATCTAGAAAAGCAAGATCACTAGAAATAACTGTTCGACTAAGGTCCAGATCACACATGTGCCTTTTAGAACTAATTTATGAGAAACCAAATTCAAGATGTACAGTATCTCCAAAAGTGAGTACACCCCTTACATTTTTGTAAATATTTTATTATATCTTTTCATGTGACAACACTGAAGAAATAGCACGTTGCTACAATGTAAAGTAGTGAGTTTACAGCTTGTATAATGGTGTAAATTTGCTGTTCTCTCAAAATAACTCAACACACAGTCATTAAATGCAGACCCTCTCCATCAGCATAGTCACCCTTCCCAGTGCAGACCCCCTCCATCAGCATAGTCGCCCCTCAGTGCAGACCCCCTCTATCAGCATAGTCACCCCCTGGTTCCTGCAGACCCCCTCCATCAGCATAGTCACCCCGTGCAGACCCCCCTCATTTCGGGCTGGCGGTGGTCACCTCCTCAATCCAAACTGACACACTCCCGGCCGTTACAGCACCAGCTCGGGGGCCAGTGCAGGGCGGGTGGCTAGGTAAACTGTAGCGGCAGCTGGAAGGGAGAGAAAAGTTTGCAGCTGTATCACCTAGGCGGAAACAGTGACATGACAGGCTCAGCAGCAGGGAAGTGGGAGGAGGAGGAGGAAGGACAGACCAGGGCACTCAGCTGTGGTGCTGGAGATGTTCCGGACTGGCCGGGGCTTTCCTCACCCTCTGGAGAGTCAGGATGGTGTCACCCCTCTAGCGGGTGTCACCCGGGTGCGGACCGCACCCACAAGCAACGCCACTGCAAATTTACACTGTTACACAAGCTATACACTTACTACTTTAGATTGTAGCAAAGTGTCAGTTCTTCAGTGTTGTCACATGAAAAAATACTTACAAAAATGTGAGGGGTGTACTCATGTTTGTGAGATACTGTATGTAGAGATCTGTGTAATTATAATAAATGGCACTGGTCACACCCATTGTTATGTAGCCTTGCAAGTATTTTGTCAAAAGGCCTTTGCCATAGAGATGGAATCTGTCTGCATGAAAAATGCACTTTATATTATGCTTTACATAACCGTTTTTACAGAAGTATTGTTTTTACCGGAAAAACAAATACACATCAAAATGTGCTTGATGTTCTTGTAGGGCTCCAAGGTATATAAAAGGACTAACTGCTCATGCACAAAAACAATTCACCATGCCATAGATTAGGACAAAAAACAGTCCAGTGTAACGTTAAAAGGTAATGTACAATAGACAATGTGGCTGATGCTCAGCTCCTGAACCAACAACTGCTGCACTTGGTGCAATGTTAGGCTATAGAGGCCTGACAGACCTGACCTTGTGGCCATTTAAAGCGGGGGATCGGCAAGACATCATCTAGTACGAGGATGCCTGTGAACCAACAAAATGCAGGTGGTGTACAACCACAGGAACTAGAGGTGCCATCCCCAGAAGCCACATGATGTGATGTTGACGCCAAGCCATACGGCTGGTACAAGACAAGAAAAAAAACAACAGAGAAGGATTGCCATGTGGACAACATGTTTTCAAGTGCTGGCTCGTTTCATTCTTAAAGAAAAAAAGCAGCCGCTCCAAAACGCATTTCCCACCTGGGAGACCTTCTGTGTGGTCCTTTTCTTGTCTTGTTTCAGAAGCTGCCCATTAGACCGGCTTCTGTTGAACGGTCCTACTAAAAAAACAGCATTTGATCAGTGTATTCTGATGGGGGGCTAGGAGGAATGCATCAGTTTACAATAGCACAGCTGGGGAAATCCCTGCAATCATCTCGACTGTGGATGCGGGAATTCTGTGAGTCACTTTTGTTCAACCCACTGGTTAAACGGATACTAAAACTGTGTAAACCTAGGTTAAAGGGGTTGCAAAGGAAACATTTTTTTCCCTTAATAGCTTCCTATTAATGCATTCTATGCATGAAAGGGGTTGTAAAGGTACAACTATTTTTCCCTAAATAGCTTCCTTTACCTTAGTGCAGTTCTCCTTCACTTACCTCATCCTTCCATTTTGCTTTGAAATGTCCTTATTTCTTCTGAGAAATGCTCACTTCCCGTTCTTCTGTCTGTAACTACACACAGTAATGCAAGGCTTTCTTCCTGGTTTGGAGAAAGCCTCTTGAGGGGGGAGGGGGCGAGCAGGAGTGTTTTAGGACGCCCACTAACATACAGCTCCTTTCTCTATCTACAAAGTAGAGAGTGTCCTGACTTGCCTGCTTGCCCCCTCCCCCCTCAAGAATCTTTCTTCACACCAGGGAGAAAGCCTCGCATTACGGTGGCGAGTTACAGACAAAAGAACAGGAAGTGAGCATTTCTCAGAAGAAATAAGGACATTTAAAAGAAAAATCCAAGGATGAGGCAAGTGAAGGAGGACTGCACTACTGTAAAGGAAGCTATTTAGGGGGAATAAAAATTCCTTTACAAGCCCTTTAAGTTTGCAAAACCTGCTTGAAGCAACTCAAATGCAGGTAAGTAGGAGGGCAAGTCAAATGTATCGGTCAATGAATTCTGAATGATCTCAGAAGCGTCTCGCACAGATACCACCGACACAAGCCCAAAGCCAACCAACCATAGTCCAAAATGATATCCATAGTGTTTGTATCCCTTTAATTGCTTGTATTTTTTTTCCTTTCCATTTTCCTTTTCACTTGAAATACCATATATAGTCGAGTATAAGCCAAGTTTTTGAAAGTTTGAGTTTCTGAAAATGCCCCCTCGGCTTATACTCGAGTCACCTTTTTGCGCCTGATCTCCTGGACTTTGGGAACCCGATACCAGCTGGCCTTAGGTTCTCTGGACTTGGCACACATATAGCCCCACTCTTCCTCTACAAGTGTGACCTACGACTCGGGAGCACCGATTTTTCAAAGTTGGGCACCCCTTCTATAGACTCCAATGTAAAATGGTAATTTCTCCAGTAACTTTGACTGGAGGACAAAGTCTCAAGGAATTTGGGGACCCGGTACCAGCCGGCCGTAGGTCTGCTGGACCCAAAACTTAGCACACATGTAGCACCAGTTCTTCTCTACAAGTGTGCAAAGTTTGCTGTCTGGGGGACCTACGACTGGGGAGCACCAATTTTTCAAAGCTGGGCACCCCTTCTATATACTCCCAAGTTAAACGTAAGTCTAGTGATGGACACAGTGAGGCATGGGCATTAGTGAGGCACAGTGAGGAATGCAGATGGACACCCTAGGTTTATATTCAAGTCAATACGTTTTCCCAGTTTTTTTAGTTAAATTAGGTGCCTCTGCTTATATTCGGGTCGGCTCATACTCGAGTATATACGATAGGTCTTCCAAAATCTTTACAACCCTTAGAGTTAATGCCTTAGGGCTGTGCCCCAGCTGTTCCTAGGTCTCATTTCTCCTGAATGATCATTTCACAGCCAATTTCCTGCAATCTCTTCTCCCAAGTACAAAGTAAACACATTCACTTTTAATAAGGAGCTGAATCCACACTAAGTGTACAGCATATGCTATCATTAGGTCCGATTTTTGCTCAGGCCATCTTCAGATCTCATGCAAAAAAATCGTAAAAAGTAAAAAAAAATATCACAGCATGTCGGGTTTCAACGGCCACAGAATGTGACACAGGTAAACACTTAACTTACAGCTCATCCAGACAGTCCGGCGGCTGCTTCAATCTATTTCCAGCAATGAGGTAGCTGTAGATTTCAGAGTTTTCAATGCCAGCATAGGGTGTCTGTCCCAGGGTCACTATTTCCCAGAGGGTGATGCCAAATGCCCACTAGAAGATTAAAACATTTTAGTTACAATGACAATTGCTTTTGTGTAATAGGAAAACAAATGATGTACATACATTAGAAACCACTGTGTTAAAGCAAACCTAGACCTAACCCAAACTAGAGAATATTTTACAAAGACTAGGAAAATATTCAATATTTTCTTGTTTTTTCAATGTCCACACTACTTCAAACTTGTACTTCTTGCACATTGCCATCTTGTGGGTATAATGGGGTATTTTTTTAAACTATCATTTATTAAGTTAAAACATTTTTTTTTTGATAAAGAATTACCAAAAACATACATATAACTTTTACACTTGACCTCATAATTGTAAACATGTAGCTGTCAGATGTAGAGGTACAAGATATGTGTATGTATTACATAAATAAGTCATATTAAGCATCACTCTTGCAGATATGAGTTAATCACACCAAAAGATCGCACCTAAAAGGAGTTTCTAAACTCCACCCAATATTTGTAGACACACTCATTTTGAATACCCAATTGTGTAAATGAATTTGCTTTTCACATGATTGGATAGTTTATTGAGTGAAGATTCTAAACTAGACTTGCAGTTGGAGGGTGTCAAAAATGTGCATCTGAGCCACATTAGGAAGCAATGGGGGATGTTTACATGCAGTGGCCACAATGCTTCTGGTCCGTGGCTAAGTTGACCCAACATGTAGCAGTACACGCTACAAAAGAACGTTTATAGGGAAGGGCCATAAAGCCCTGCAATCATGTGCAATGCACGCAATTGTGGTGTGATTGTCGGCAAAAATGGTGCTGAAACAGGCAGTGAGGTGGTGTTGCATCTCTGGAAACGTATTGGGCTTTAGAGGCAAGGGAAATTTAGATGCATGTCTAATACTTCATTTCAGGTACATTAAGCTGCTTTGAAATGCATTATGCAACACAGCTTCGACCCAAGGACACAGAAAACAATTATTCCCTATGTGCCCTGATCACACCATTTTTCTCTTTTATTGGTTGAACACAATGAACTTGTGTCTTTTTTCAACCAGACTATGTAACGCCATACATATGCTATTTGAAAATACACAGCATATCAGGCCCTTAGTAAATCAGCCTCATTCCAGCTAGTGATCTGGGACTAAGCTCTTCTCATTTGGATTTTAAACTTTTCCAGAAAGCACATTTATAAAATACCCAAACCACTTCCGCTGATACTAGTTTATTTAAAGATTTATTTTTTCTTATTTAAAGTTATTTATTAAAAGTTTTTGAAAGAGTGGGCAAGAGGTAAAATTACTGTCAGGTTATTAATTTTTGTCTGTGACCCCATTGGGGAGATTTTCCTTCACAGAAAGTAATACAATTACAGTTTGAGGTTTTAAATCACTTTAAAAATGTGTTTCTCTGCCACCATGTTGGAGAGATTTACCATCACTTTTTATCATGACAGAGGCTTTGCCCTTCCTTGATCCAAAATTGAATAAAAGTTTTGGTTGAATTTGAGCATTAAACATTTTATTAGCCAAAAAACGTACGTATAAAGTCAGCAGAAAGTTATTTAATATAGAACTTCTATCCTTCTCATTGTTTTGTCATTGGTTGTCACAGACAACTCTTTGACACACATTGATCAAAAGTTTGGCTGAACTTAAATCAGTGTGCTGACTCCACTGCTTTACAGGAGTCGAAGGTTAAAGGATCACTAAAGGATTTTTTTTTTAGCTAAATAGCTTCCTTTACCTTACTGCAGTCCTGGTTTCATGTCCTCATTGTTCGTTTTTGCTTTGAAGTTGCTGTAATTCTGCTCTGATCTCCACACTTCCTGCTTGTCTGGCTCCTTATGAAAAATCTCATGGCAGCTTTTCACTGTGGTCCAAGCTGTCATTACTGTGTGTCTAAAACTTCCCAGAACCAATCAGATTCATTTTAAAAACAAAACACTGCCCTGGATTTGTTTGTTTTTGTTCTGTGTGTCTCTTTACATCACAGAAACATGAAACCAGTTTAAAAATGAAACTAACCTGCAGGCACATTATATGATTGATTTTAATCTATTTTTAATCATTTTTTAAAGGAATAAGTTAACTATTATGTCTCTATACCCTGTAAACAGTCATTTCAGCAAATATTTTTTTTTCCTTTAGTGACCCTTTAAGCCCTTGTTCACACTGATCCGATGCAGGAAACACACAAAAATGCACACAACAATGCAGGAAATTCATGCGATCTGCTGCAGGTGTCAATGTTAGATTAACGACACCCCTAAACAGATTTGAAAACGCAATGCGATTGCTGGAATGCAATGTGATTCAGGTACAGAAAAAAAGGTTCTACACCATTTTGCTCTGGATGCCATTTGAGCCATTCAAAATGTATGGCTCAAATCGCACTGCACAGACATCATGCATTTAATGTGCGCAGGAATGCGGTGCAGCTCCTGTGTGTATCACGGAATGATGTATCAATCAGCAGCTGTAGCCAATCAGCTGCAGCTGTCGATCAGTGCTTTCTGACAACAGCAGTTGCCGCCCACTTTCAGAATACAATGTCCTGGCGGGTGTTGGGGGATACCTACATCCATTTTGTTAGTGTGAATGGAAGGAGGAGGGAAGAAAAAAAAAATAACCTTGTATGGCCAGTTTCAACCAACCAACCACGCAGTTGTAGGTGTCCCAATAGAAAATATAGCTGAAACTAACTAGGCAAAGACATCCCTTTCATAACAATACATGCTTCCCTCTATCTGTAAAAGTCTCTCCATACTTCTGGCTCCAGCGTCCAGCCTTATTCCAAAATGGATTAAATTCATTATTTTCCTCAAAATTCTAAAAACAATACCCCCCCCCCCCCCCCA
The DNA here is from genome assembly GCA_029574335.1 of Rana kukunoris. Taxonomy (NCBI): domain Eukaryota; kingdom Metazoa; phylum Chordata; class Amphibia; order Anura; family Ranidae; genus Rana; species Rana kukunoris. The sequence goes on along the minus strand of CM056059.1, from coordinate 65,840,779 downwards.
ATGACAATGTGAAAGAAGTTTATTTGAAATCTTTTCAAATTTATATATAAAAAAAAAGCACATACATATTCAAAATAATGAATTTAATCCTGTTATTACTCCTGGATACACTGTAGATACTACACTTGTTCATGTTGAAAATTCAGGCAGAAAATGCAGACATTCCAGGGTTCTACAGAATGTAGATTGAACAGTACATTTGCAGCAAAAAGCACCCACCACATCACTGTACACGGTGTAAACATTGTCTGCCAGGCTCTCCAGTGCCAGCCACTTGACAGGAAGCTTGGATGCACACCCTTGGCGGTAGTAGTCCCCGCTGTAGATTTTCTTAGAGAGACCAAAGTCTGCAACACACACTGTCATGTCCTCATGTAACCTGCGAGAGGAGAAACAAACAGTCATTGCATACTGTATCTCATAACGTCTGTGAAAGTCATCATATGCGTTGATGTGTTCGACACCAACCACTGCAAAATATGAACTTTGCCTTTTGAAATATTAGGAATTATACAGAGTCTTAAAAAGGCTCCAGTAAAGAACTTGAAGTGATTGTAAACCACCTTTAATTTATATAATAAACATTTCATACTTACCTGCAGCCCGATGGTCTTCAAGGTCCCCCGCAGCCTGATGGTCTTCAAGGTCCCCCGCAGCCTGATGGTCTTCAAGGTCCCCCGCAGCCTGATGGTCTTCAAGGTCCCCCGCAGTCTGATGGTCTTCAAGGTCCCCCGCAGCCTGATGGTCTTCAAGGTCCCCCGCAGCCTGATGGTCTTCAAGGTCCCCCGCAGCCTGATGGTCTTCAAGGTCCCCCGCAGTCTGATGGTCTTCAAGGTCCCCCGCAGCCTGATGGTCTTCAAGGTCCCCCGCAGCCTGATGGTCTTCAAGGTCCCCCGCAGCCTGATGGTCTTCAAGGTCCCCCGCAGCCTGATGGTCTTCAAGGTCCCCCGCAGCCTGATGGTCTTCAAGGTCCCCCGCAGCCTGATGGTCTTCAAGGTCCCCCCGCTGGTGTTACTAGCTCTACTTCTTCTATGAGGAGGTAACACTTGCAGTGTAGGCAGAGCCCCAATACAAAGGAGGACTTTTTAGTTTTCCGGAGTTCAGCTTTCAGATACATTTCAGTTTGCCTGTCCTGTGTCCGGTTTTTTAATCCTGCAAATCAAGCACCGCCTGTCCCTGGGTGACTACAATCCTTTCTACACTGTAATTAGGTGGTCACACAGGCTGGACTTCAAACATGTCTGCATTTGTTCAGCTACATTGCATAGAGGCTGATAGGATGAGCAGTTTAGCTAAGGAAGAAATTATTCCTTATATTTCAGCTCACAGGAAGTGACAAAAACACTGCATTTCTGGCAAAATGAACAGATATTTTCTGTACTCTCCATAATATTTTTTTGCCTTAAAAGATGAAGAAAACAAAAAGCAGCCCGCACACATTTATGGACTGGTAAGCTGCAATAATTTCCATTTTTTCTCTTGGGTTTCGATATGTTTTAAAAGAGGTACGGGGTTTGAAAAAACAAACCTACATACTCACCCAAGTGGATGCAGCATCAATCTTGCTGTTGAAATAACATTTATTGTTTTATGTAATCCGGTTTTCTAATGCTAGGTGCTCCTGTCTCTCCATTTTCTAAACAAATGGCGGCTATACCCGATTCAGAGCACCGCTCGGCGCTCATATGACCGGCCGGCTCTCTCCTTCCGACTGACGTCAGCGGGGGAATCTCAGCCCCTGCCTGCTGCAGTGGTCAAACAGGAATACGAGAGAGACTGCCAGTCACGTGAGTGCTGAGCGGCACCCTGAAATTAGGTATGGTCAGCATTTTTTTTAAATAAAACACAGAGACAGGAGCACCTAGCATTAGGAAACAAATAGGATTATATAAAGATATAACAGTGGGTTAACAACCACTTTAATGTAAGCACCCACGTCAGTGACAAATGGTTTGTTTTAACTCTCTAACTGCTAAATCGGCATGAGAGCTTGTTCTTTTGAAAAACAACAGACTTACTGGCCAGATCACCAGGTGAAAATAAGGCAAACAAAGCCTAAAAAAGAAAACCAACGCAGCCACCACATCTAATAATTAGTAAGCTGCAATATAATAAATGTTTGCTTTTGAGTTTCAGTTCTATATTTTAAAAGAATTTACTTCTTTGTTGCTTGTGGTTTTTGTCCATGTGCCTGGAGGTCCGCTTACACACACACACACACACACACATACATACCTCCCAACATTTTGAGATGGGAATGAGGGACACCTACCAGCAAATGTATGTAGGCAAAGGACACGCCCCCTGCTACACCCCCTTAAAGGAGAATTAACCCATAGAAAAGGTTAGTTAAATCCACAAGGGCTTTTTTTTTTTACCACTACTATTCCTTTACATTGGCTTTTAAAATTTACAGATGCAGCAATTTAGAAACTGGATGAAATGTTTAGCTCTGGGAAACACTTTTTGAAAGATAAAAAAGTGCATTTTATATACAACTATATAGATTAGACCAAAATGAGGGACAAATGAGGAGGAATGAGGGACAGAGGGACATTGCTCCAAATCAGGGACAATCCCTCCAAATCAGGGACAGTTGGGAGCTATGCACATACAGTAATGGTAAATTCACCCAGTGAAACTAGCACTTCCCTAATCTGTTACTTACTACTTGAAATATGCAAGGAAGGGATGCTTAGTGCTCGCCCACAGACACTGAGCGGAGTGGTTGCCAGGCAACAGTATACTAACCAGTGTAAACTATTTTAAAAAGTCAGAAAAAAAAAAAAGAAAACCCACAGTTTTCTTATGACAGCGGCTGCAGCTTAGCATAGGAAAAAATAGAGGTTTCCAGACAACAAGATAAAAATAGCTTTAGCCAACAGAAGAAAACTGTCACACACGGCTAGAAGACGCTTCATTTGCTTTTTTAATGAAAAATTGAGAAGACGTCATACCTAAATAAGCATATGAATAGTTTATCACTATCATACAGGAGATATCACTTCAGCAGCCAACAGTTTAGTTATGGATCACGCTTATCCCTTTTACGCTGAGCGAACGCATATATGCGTCCTCGGCTTTCGGGGGTTATACCGGGATGATGCCTGCAGCTGCAGGCATCATCCCGGTACCGTTGTTTAGAGCCGGCGATCGGCTATCCAAACATAACCGATGCAGCTAAAAGCCACTCAGTTGTTATGCTGGAGGAGCGGGAGGGGACATCCCCCCCCCCTTTTGCCGCTCTGACCGGGCCTCCCGTTCCACCAGGAGACCCGATCCTCGATCCAGCGCCTCCATCGTCTTTGCGCAGACTGAAACTAAGTGGTAAATGGCTTTGATTCAGTATCCGCATTGAAAAAACACAGAAGCGACATTGTGACGTCACTTCCGGGTTTCTCGGCTGTCAATGGCGCCGGATTTAAGAAAGTACACAGTATTCAGAATCGCCGTTTTTGGCGATCTGAATACTTTGAAGTGCAAAGGAGGGACTTGGGGTCTTTTAGACCCCAGATCCCTCCATAAAGAGTACCTGTCACCACCTACAAAAAAAAAACACAATTTAAATGTTTGGGGGTTCGAAGTAATTTTCTAGCCAAAAATACAGATTTTAACTTGTAAACACCAAATTCATAAATAGGCTTAGGCGTTAAAGGGTTATATGAATACTTAGGAGGTCTAGGATAATGCAAAAGTTGTCTGAACGCGGAAAACTTACACACAAAACTTCTGTAATAAAATAAACCCATGAAATCACCAATAAAGATATTTGCGCTGCCCCCTACACTCTGTACTTTATACAATATATACAGTGCCACAATTCATAGGCAGGGCTGGATTAACATAGGGGCTAACGGTGCTGCAGCTTCAGGCCCTTTCCTTAACATAGGCCCATCCCAGTGGTGTGAGTGAATCACTAATGCTACCCTTTCCTGTGTGCAGCATACACGACTGATATGCAAACTGAGGGTGGCATCGATATGTAAATTGCGGGTGGCATTGATATCCAATTTGTTAGTGCATTCATAGGTATTTCAAACAACATAAGCCCTGGTCCCCCTTCACCTTTGCTGAATGTCCCGCGGACACTGGGTATGTCCAACAATCCCTGCATGCCACAGTCACTGAGCCTGCCATCAGCCTGTACTGCAAAGATGAGAAGATGGATTGGGGGTGTCCAGAGGTAAACCGAGAAGGGATTACAGTTTGGAGGGCAAGCATGACGTAAGAAGGGGGCATTTGGTGGTTGGGGTGCAAAGATGAGCAGAGGCATGGAGTTAAGCAGAGAGGAGAGGGTGCAGGGAAATGTTTGGGGTGAAGAGGTTAGCAGGGAGATTTACAATGCACAGGTCTACTAGAAGAGGTGGCTAGAGAGGCAGAGAAAGGCATGTCATAGTAAATACCCCTGTTACATGGTTGGTAAGTGTAAGGCTCCATTCACATCCAGCAGACGTGACAAAGTGCACGTTCCCATGCATCACGTGTAGGGCAGCCCCTCCCACTCTTACCGCAATGTGGCTCCACCCACAGCTCACCGTATCACGATATTCCCACCACATTACTACCCTACTAAAGCTACCCAAAGGCACTCTAGCTCAACCCTGCCTCTCTCTCTCTCTCACTCCTCCACCACCTTCTCTCTCTCACCCCCCTCTTTAATTGAGTACATTTTCATTTTATTTATTATTATTTCCATACAAAGGCCTACCAAAATGGTCAGCCCCAGGTCCATGATGCTTTTAATCCGGCTATGTTCAAAGGATACAACATTAACATGCCAACATTCCATAAAAGTGCAAAGTGCTTCAAACACAGTGCTCCAATTCCTGAACAAAGTGACTGTGCTCCGTACTGAAAAGAAAAAACGATTGCTCCTTGCTTGCGAACTCGCCACAACTTGTTGACCTCCCGAATACATACGGACGTAGGTAAAATTGGTCAGCCTCTTGAGGTAAGTCACCATCCACAGCCCCTCAATAATCCACACACGAGAAAGGAACCCAAAAGATCTCATTGTGCAATGCTGCTTATTAAAAACATTCCTCACATAAACATTATGCGATTGTAAAATCTCTTTTTTTTTTGTTAAAGATAATAAACATGTTATACTTGCCTGCTCTGTGCAGTGGATTTGCACAGGGCAGCCTGGTTCTTACTTTTCTTGGGTCCCTCTTTGGTGCTCCTGGTCCCTCCCTCCTGACAAGTGCCCCCACAGCAAGCAGCTTGCTAAGGGGGCACCTGAGCCGAGCTGCAGCTCCGTGTATCGATTCAGATGAAGCTGCGGCCTGGCCCCTTTCTCTCCTCATTGGCTGAGTGACTTTGATTGACAGCAGGAGTCAATTGCGCTGCTGTTTCAGTCAATGAGTCTGAGTGTGTGTGTAAAGGGTCAATGCGTTTTTGGACTCATGACAGACCCTTATATGTTTCATCCAGTGCTGCACTGAAGTTTCTGGATTCTAAGTCACGGGGGAAAGCAAAAGAATTGTCAACGTTTCTGGGGTAAAAGATAATTAAATTGTATAAAACAGGAAACTGATATAAAAAGATATCCAAGGAATTGAGAATGCAAATAAGCAGTTTCAAACTCTAAGCAAGAAGCTGAAAATTTCAGCCACAACTGCCAGAAAAATAGTTCGGAATGCAAAGAAAACCCCACAAATAACTTCCGGTGAAATACAGAACTCTGAAAACATGTAGTGTGGCTGTTTTAAGATGCACAATAAGGAGGCACTTGAAGAAAGATGGGCTGCATGGTCGAGTCGGCAGAAGAAAGCCATTACTATGCAAATACCACAAAGTATCCCGCCTACAATACACAAAACAGCACAGAGACAAGCCTCAAACCTTCTGGCACAAAGTCATTTGGAGTGATGAGACCAAAATGTAGCTTTTTGGCCACAATCATATACGCTACATTTGGAGAGGAGTCAACAAGGCATATGAGGAAAGGTACACCATTCCTACTGTGAAACATGGAGGTGGATCGCTGAAGTTTTGGGGATGTGTGAGCTACAAAGGCACAGGAAATTTGCTCAAAATTGTTATCAAAAAATACTGGAGGAACATTTGCATTCATCAGCCAGGAAGCTGCGCATGGGACGTACTTGGACATTCCAACATGACAATGATCCAAAACACAAGGTCTAGTCGACCTGTCATTGGCTACAGCAGAATAAAGTGAAGGTTCTGGAGAGGTCATCTCCGTCTCCTGACCTCAAATATCAATGAGCCACTCTAGGGATATCTCAAACGGGCAGTTCGTGCAAGACCGCCCAAGAATTTACAGGAACTGGAGGCTTTTTGGAATGGGCAGCTTTACCACAAAAGACTTCAAGCTGTCATTGATGTTAAAGGTATTAAGAACTGAGGAATGTAAACGTTTGATCAAAGTCATTTGGCTAGTTTCTGTTGCCATTATGATTTAAAAAGAGTAAACACAGTTGATTGATAATTAGGGTTGAGCGAACCCAAACTGTAAAGTTCGGGTCCGTACCGAAATTTTTTATTTTTTTTAACCCGAATAATTTGCTGAAAGTTTGGGTTTGACTATGTAATGGCGCGCCGCACGGCAGCCAATCGCTATTTGTTTTACTTGTGTGACCTTCAAGCCATCACAGCCATGTCTACTAATGGCACGGCTGTGATTGGCCAGTGCAGCATGTGACCGAGCATGTGACCCAGCCTCTATATAAGCTAGAGGCACACAGCACAACTCACTCTGCTTTAGCTAGGGTAGGGAAAGGCTGCTGCTGCTCTCAGGGATAGATATAGATAGGATTGTGGTGCTTCAGAAATCGAATTACAATACTCAGCGATCTACATAGCAATAGCTACTGTAGGGAAAGGTTCCTGATGCTCTTATAGGGAGAGAATTAGATAGGAGTCTGTCCTACTTCACAAATCTAATTGCAGCTGCACTGCATTTTTTCCTGTCAGATACTCTGCATTAGATAATTTAGGGTGAAGGTTCCTAATTGTGCTTATAGGCAGAGAAATATATAGGAGTCAGTCCTACTTCACAAATTGCAGCTGCATTGCATATGTTCCTGTCAGATACTCTGCATATTGCATCAGCATTGCATATGTTCCTGTGACATACTCTGCATATTGCACCAGCATTGCATATGTTCCAGTGACATACTCTGCATATTGCACCAGCATTGCATATGTTCCTGTGACATACTCTGCATATTGCACCAGCATTGCATATGTTCCTGTGACATACTCTGCATATTGCACCAGCATTGCATATGTTCCTGTGACATACTCTGCATATTGCACCAGCATTGCATATGTTCCTGTAACATACTCTGCATATTGCACCAGCATTGCATATGTTCCTGTAACATACTCTGCATATTGCACCAGCACTGCATATGTTCCTGTAACATACTCTGCATATTGCACCAGCACTGCATATGTTCATGTCAGATAGTCTGCATATTGCACCAGCACTGCATATATTCCTGTAACATAATCTGCATTAGCTACTGTAGGGAAAGGTTCCTGATTGTGCTTATAGGGAGAGAATTAGTTAGTCAGTCCTACTTTACAAATCTAATTGCACCAGAATAGTGTCCCATCATTGGTATCATTGGCAGGAATAGTGTCCCAACATTTGTGTCAGTGGGAGAAATAGTGCCACATCATTTGTATCAGTGGGAGGAATAGTGTCCCATCATTGGTATCAGTGGGAGGAATAGTGTCTCATCATTTGTGTCAGTGGGAGGAATAGTGCCCCATCATTGGTATCAGTGGGAGGAATAGTGCCCCATCATTTGTGTCAGTGGGAGAAATAGTGCCCCATCATTGATATCAGTGGGAGGAATAGTGTCTCATCATTTGTGTCAGTGGGAGGAATAGTGTCCCATCATTTGTGTCAGTGGGAGGAATAGTGTCCCATCATTGGTATCAGTGTGAGGAATAGTGCCCCATCATTTGTGTCAGTGGGAGAAATAGTGCCCCATCATTGGTATCATTGGGAGGAATAGTGCCCCATCATTTGTGTCAGTGGGAGAAATAGTGCCCTATCATTGGTATCAGTGGGAGGAATAGTGTCCCATCATTGGGGAAGGTTCCGGCTTGTCAAGATTTTTTTAATGTATTTTATGTTATTTTAAGTTATTTCCCTATACACATTTGATTGCAAAGTATTTGCCATACTCTTACCAACATTTTGCTGCCATTTGCAGCCTTTTCCCTTAGTTTTTTAGAGACATTTTAGTAGTCAAAAATGTGGGTCCCCATTGACTTCAATGGGGTTCGGGTCAAGTTCGGGTCGCGAACCGGGACTTTCTTCCGAAGTTCGGCCGAACCCAAACATCCAGGTGTCCTCTCAACTCTATTGATAATAAATGGCTTCAGCCAAACACTAACCATAAGTGAAAGAAAAGTTTTGGTGCCATCATTCATATTCTCTGAAAAATGGCCAAGAAATCAAAAATTCTACCAACTATCCAACTTATGAGCACAACTGTATTTTTCACTATTTGTTATATTGCAGCCATTTGCTAAAATCATGTAAGTTCAGTTTGTCGTCATTAATGTACACACAGCACCCCATATTGACAGAAAAACACAGAATTGTTGACATTTTTGCAGATTTATTAAAGAAAAACTGAAACATCACATGGTCCCAAGTATTCAGACCTTTTGCTATGACACTCATATTTAACTAAGCTGCTCTCCATTTCTTCCGATCATCCTTGAGATGGTTCTACACCTTCATTTGAGGATGGCACAGGGTGATGGCTCAACACCTTCATTTGAGGGTGGCACAGGGTGCCTTAGACATAAGAGGTGCATGGGGCCTACCTGCACTACCTTCCCTACTAGGCTGCTCCCTTGGCTATTAGGGGTAGCAGTGACATCTAGGACTGCCACCTCTAAGCTTGTCACCCCCACATCTTCACCCAACTTGGCAAATATGTTAGGCCTTCTTTATCTGTGAGCCCCTATCACCCCCTCTAACCGCATTAACCAATCTTCCTACCTGATAATCCCGATTTACCCCTCCACCCTCCCTATTAACCCTACTAGTCAGATGACCCCTTTTAAGGTCAGTTTTGCCCAGTATTGCAACTTGCTCCTCCAGATCTCTAATGTGAGCTTCCAGAATGGCAACCTGCTTACATCTGTCGCAGCGGTATCCACCCTGGAGCTGTTGCTCCTTTACTGTATACATGCAGCACACTTTGCATTGCACAAAACATTGAGTCTGCGGGACCCGCCGGAGATGCGCGTGCACCCACAATGCCGCTTCTTAAAGGGGACGTACCTGTACACCCATATGCCCAGCCGAGCCATTGTGCCGACGTATATAGTCGTGCACTGGTCGGCAAGTGGTTAAAAAACTGCAAGGAAAGTCACCAAAGAACAAACAAAAAACAACCTAAAAATGGAAACACGGCAATCACCAGCAGTCAAAAGCAAAACATTTTTTTTAGTCTCCACTCAAATTTCCCACTCTTCAGCTTCCAACCAGTAAAATCTCACAACCACTTTAATAAAATAATTGTTGGGTATTATTATCAGAGAAGTCTATTATAATTTGGAATGTAAAAACATTCATTGGGAGTCCTTTACCATACTGTCCACTTTAATTTTATTTATGTGGGAACGTGTCAGCATTACGTACAGGCAGAAGGCTGCAAAATACATTTCTACCTTCAACACAAGGACGTCTAAGGCCTCGTACACACGACCGAGGAACTCGTCGGGCGAAACACATAGTTTTCCTTGTCGAGTTCCTTGTTCGGCTGTCGAGGAACTCGACGAGCCAATTTTCTCCATTCCCGTTGAGGAAAAAGAGAACATGCTCTCTTTCTGTCTCGTCGAGTATCTCGACAGTTTCCTCGTCGAAAAACGTACACACGACCGGTTTCCTCGGCAAAACACGTCTCCCAACAAGTTTCTTGCTGGATTCTGCCGAGGAAACCGGTCGTGTGTAAGAGGCCTTAAACTTGCTAGGTCCTTCATACTCTTGGAAAGGAAAGGAAAAAGAAAACCATCTGCTTTATTGGCCTCAGACTCCTATTGCATTGTAAATTGTAAATTTAGTTAAAGCAATGAAATTTAGCTTTCCCAGTCTTTTGGCAGGGCACATTTGTGAGGGGCTCCCATTTAAATTCAACTGCCACCCCCTCTAATTGGCCTTTAACAATATCGTGCGAGTATGTGTCCTAGATTCCAGGAGGCTGCGCAGTATCTGAGCTAAGTGAACAAAGGAACTGAACACTCTGGAAAGATTATCAAATCACTTAATATCTATTTAACATTCAGGTGTCTCTTGGGTGACACAAGGAGCAGCTGCAAGGATTTATGAAATACATAATAAGTCAAATGGGAATTTATCATTTAAATCTAATGTCAGTTTTAAAGGGCAATTGCAGCCAATAAGTTAAGTACACTTGCCGACCGCCCCACAGCAGATTTACTGCTACAGGGCGGCCATGCTGCGCAGTATCACATATGTACGTGATCTTGCACTTCCGGGTATTGGGTGCGAGTGCGTACCACTGGCGGCTCTCTCCTGCTGTGATTTTACACAGCAGAAGCTGATCAGCGGGCCCCTTGGACCCGATGTCTGCCAGCACCCACTGATCGTTCAGTACACTGGCAGAATATCAGTCTGCCTATATTAACAAGGCAGATTGTAATTCTGTCAGTACAGAAGGCATGGATCCTGTGTTCATGTAAAGAAGAAACACTGATCCATGCTGTCCACTAGTAAAAGCACCTTACCCACTACACTGACTGTAAGTGCCCCTGTTAACCCTTTCCCTGTCAGTGTCATTAGTACAGTGACAGTGCATATTTTTTAGCACTGATCACTGTAATAATGTCACTGGTCCCCAAAAAAAGTGTCAGTATTGTCAGTTACTGGTCCTATTTTTCCACCGCAATGTCACAGTCAGCTGGGCAAAACGTTATGTTACGTTGCTTCGCCACGAGAGTGCTCAACCAAGGGCTGCTCGCCCACAGAGCTGTCGCAAGTGCCCGGCAGGCAGAATGATCGCTGGGCACCTTCGATTTTTTGTGACGCAGCGAGAACCGGGATCTGTGTGGGTTTGTAAACATCTGGAGAGAAATGAACCCTTCCAGGGGTGACTATAACCACTTTTTCTGCCCCCATTAAACATACACCAGGATCGACCATAATTTTAGTCCCCCCAAGTCTCATCCCGACTACCTTGAAATCATCCATCAAGGACACAGTCTGGTCGGACCATTACCTGGTAATCCTCACCCTACAAAACCTCCTCACAAGACAATCTGGCGCTGAATGGAGACTTAATGAATCGCTCCTGAGTGACCCAATAAGGTCTAAGGAAATTCAAAACTCTTTAAAAGAATACTTCACCCGAAATTATGTTGAGGATGTCTCAATGGAGACCTTGTGGGCTGCCCACAAAGCGTCCATTAGAGGCAAATTGATTAGTATTGCCACCCGGGTCAAGAGGGAACGACAGATTGACAGAGACTGGAAAAGGCTTTTCCCTAAAAGCCAGACACAAGCAATGCCCCTCAAAGACTTCTTTAGAACAATTAGATGCTGCTAGATTGGAGCCAAACCTGGCCCTCACGGTGAAAGCGGAGCGGGGCCAAATTCTATATGCAGAGAGATAACATGGGCTGCATTCTAGCCTCTAAACTTTCCCCCAGATACAGAGTTTTCACCTCTCCCCGGATTAGAATAGCAGGACAGCCACCTATAGCCAACCCCAACAGTATTCTCAAAGCATTCCAGGATATTTACTCTCAGCTCTATAGCTCCCCCCAACTGACCAGGGGCCGGAAATTCTCTTTTTTCTGGGGAACCTTGCTATACCTTCCCAATCTACTAAACATAGAGATTAGAGGCCCCTTTCTCGACAGAAGAGATCGTGGAGGTCATAAAAGGCCTTTAAAAAGGGATCAGCTCCTGGACCAGACGGCCTTTCGGTCCCTTACTATAAGGTATTTGCCGACACCCTTGCCCCCTACATAGCATGTTTTTTTTAATGCAAAGACTCAGGGTTCCCCCTTAGACTCCCATCTCAATACTGCCTACATAACCGTGATACCCAAACCAGACAAAAACCTAGAGGAGGTGGGGAACTATAGAACCATCTCCCTAATAAACAACAACCTTAAGAATCTGACGAAGATTTTAGCCAATCGCCTAGAATCCTTCACCAGCCAGTACATCCACATAGACCAAGTGGGGTTTATCCAGGGCAGACAGGGCCCTGATCAGGTCAGGAGGGAAATCAACTTCATCTCCCTGCTACAATCAGGCTGGGACCAGGGTCCCAAACAGGAAAATGTTGCTTTCCCTGGACTTGCACAAAGCATTAGACTTGGTGACCTGTGCTTACATTTTTGCCCTCATGGAGAGCTGGGGTTTCAGCCGATGCTTCATGGGGGTGATCCATGCCCTCTACAACCCCCCAAAAGCCATAATACGCCTGCAGGCACTCAAAACCCCTAAAAATATAGCTAGGGTAACGAGACAGGGCTGCCCGCTCTCCCATTTAATCTTTGCTATTGCTATCGAATCCTTGCCGTTTGCAATATGCTCCAATCCAAACATCCAAGGAGTGTCCTGTGGCCCTCAGACTCATAGGTGTTGTTTTTTTCTCTGAATTCTTCCAGGAGGTGTATACCTCTAGGGCACAGTTTTCCCCCTCCGAGTTGCAGGAGTACTTGGGACCTATTCCCTTTCCTGTTTTATCAAACCGTCACAGGACTCAACTTGACACAGTAATCACCATTGAGGAGGTCCAGGCTGCAATTGGGATTTGCAAAGCGGGAAAACCCTGGGTGCAGATGGTCTGCCTGCAGAATTTTACTCTTGGCATGTCGATCTCCTTGCCCCTAGACTTAAGGTTCTCTTCTCTGAGTTTGCGGACACGGACTCCTTGCTGGGCTCTATGGAGGAGGCGATCATTGTCTTGATCCCCAAGCCCGGTAAGGATCCACAGGAACGCGCATCCTATAGACCCATTTCATTGCTAAATGTGGATGCCAAGGTGCTGGCTAAAATATTGGCTACCCACTTGTCCACCGTTATCTTCACATTGATTCATGTGGATCAAACCAGGTTCATGCCGGGCAAGGGCACGGACATAAACATCAGACACCTTTTTTTTTTACTTATCCTTAACTCATGACAATGTGGGTTCCCGGGTGATCGCCTCCCTAGACACCGAAAAGTTGTTTGACTTGGTAGAGTGAGCCAATCTTTGGGAGGTACTACAACGCTTTGGGTTTGGCCCAAATTTCCTGCACTGGATCCAGCTGCTCTATCGGGAGCCTGCTTCATAGGAGGTACGCGTCAGGGGCATACCTCCCAATCGTCCCGGATTTTGCGGGACTGTCCCGCGATTCACTGTAAATCCTGCGGTCCCACGATCAGGCACAAAGTCCCGCAATTCTGCAGCACCCACCCCCCCCCCGCTCAACAACTCCAATCTGCTGTGGAATCCCCCCGCTCAACAACTTTGACCTGCGGTGGACCCCCCCCGCTCAACAACTCAGACGATCTGCGCACCCCCCGCTCAACAACACCGATCCGCGAACCCTCCCCCCGCTCAACAATTTTGATCTGCGTAAACCCCCCCGCTCAACAACTCCGATCCGCAGCACCTTAGTTGGGAGGTATGGTCAGGGGTGCAAGACCGTCTCCCGTCCCGTTTGCCCTGGCCCTGGAGCCCCTGGCAATTTTAGTCAGGGAGTCAGGGAGTCCCTGGAGGTCCAAAGCTTGCAGATTGGTAGCCTAGAAAAAAAGCTGTCACTCTATGCGGATGATGCCCTGCTGTATTTGAATGACGCCGGCCCCTCGCTTGCGGCTGCCCTGAAAATTTGGAGTGTTTGAGTATCCATATAAACTGTTCAAATTCTGTTCTCTTTCCCCTAGATAGCCAGGCTTTGGCCTTGGCCTGCCCTACACCACTGAAATGGGTTACTGAATTTAAATATTTGGGGGTTCAGGTGGCTAAGAATACTGCCCTTCACTATGTAGCACTACCCCCGAAGGAGCTGCTGGATTGTTTTGGGTCTACGCTCGGGGATTAACCCCTTAAAGTGGCTCAAAACCCTCCCGTGACATACCTGGCAATAGTTTGAGACTTGTTGATCTCAGTAGCTTGTGGGGAACACAATATCCTGTTACACAACAACAGATTATGCAATAAAAGGGATTACCTTAGGTGGAGGGATCCTGCAGTATAAAAGACAGGCTGCACACAGACTTCAAGATAATCAAATTAATGCTTTACTTAAAGAACAAAGAACATGAGTAAAACAGTGACACTATTTTCAGGTCCCTGCAGTATCAGTGATGATATTAAAGTTTTGGCAAAGGCTAGGCTGCAACATCAAATAGACCTGTGTGAGCTCACAGCAAGGGGGTCTCCAACAAAACGTGTACATTGAAATTCCCTCCTGCCAAACCTCACCCAGCTCTCGCCTCTCTACAATACCATATAAAACAGTAGAACTGATTTAGTAAAACTGACTAAGTAGAACTGATTACTCGGTCAACGAGCAATGCAGTGAATATAGTGGTGCTGCAACTCTTAAGTGAATAACCCTTGGGTGTTATAACTATAAATATTTTGGATGGCCTGGCGTCCCAGGCCAAACTTCAACACAGTCTCCTACTAACAGTTCGTGCACTTGTTCGTTGGCATGCGGTGGCGCGCTAAGAACAACTTGTAATCCAGTAAGGTAATAGCAAAATGGTAAAATCTCCTGGACAGTCAAACCACAAACATGGATGTCAGCGATGTGCCCTTCCGCAAGACAAACAGTACTTTCAGGCAAGTGCACGTCTCACCCAACCAGTTTAGGCCTTGTACCTCTATGGCACACCGTCCAGTCGATCAGCAAACTCCAGTCCTCAGACAGGTGGCAGGGTTACTGGGATCTCGTCCGAGGACTCCGGTAGAAGCTCTGTCTCAAAGCCTCCCTGCCCGGCGTACGTAGGCCTCAACTGCGGCCTACTCCCCGTGGAGACACGTCCTCCCCCGTAAATTACCTCCCTCTGCAAGCGGTGCGGAAGGCAAAGCATCTTCGGGTTGCACAGCTGCTCTCTGGGTAATGCAGTTCATTACAGGCCAGGGCAAATGGAGTCTCTTCTCTCCTACTGAACTCAATCCCCCAACATGCACTGCGGTACCAGAACAAAATGTAAACAAGTGGCTGTAACCCAACTCGGCCACTGGAGAGTAGTGTTTGTATTACATCAAAAGGGCAATACCCGCTACAACTATAATCTCAACTTGGCCCCCTTGCTTCCTCTTCTCAAGGAGAGATGCTTGCCCTGGTCGGGGCTCCTGCTGAACCTGTTGGGCCGCACCAATATATTAAAAATGGTGCTCCTTCCTAAATAAAATTATCTGTTCCGCAATAGCCTGGTCTGGATATCAGCCTCTTTATTTCGGGAGGTGGGCCAATGTGTTAGCTATTTTATATGGCATGGATCCACCCCCCGACTGGCGAAATCTTCACTGCAACTACCAGGGCACCTTGGGGGATTGGCATTGCTGCGGTGTGCGTGTAGTCGGCCCGTTTAGGTTGCTTGCGGTATCTGCAAAATCTGGTGTATAGAGGGGTGGGGGTTCATTGAGATACCCGATCCAACCAGAACAACACTGCGGGTGTGGGCTGTGGCCAGATGTCACTTCCTGTGTCCAGAGCGCCCTGCGTCCATAGTCTCCTGTCCAGCCTCTATGGGGCAATCCCAACTTGGTTCACTTTAGGATGATTCCAGACCCCCAGGTGTGGGCTAGATATGACATTAGGACTCTAGGAGATATTATGCCTGAGGGTGTGTTGTTATTGTTTTCCGACCTCTCTAGGCTACATGGTTTGCCTGGATGGATGTTCTTTTGATATGCTTAACTCCGCCACGCTGCCAGGGCCCAGTTCCCGGAGCCCCCCTCCTCCAATTGGATCCGGTAGAGGATCTGCTGTCTCTTAGTGGTTTGGAGAAGCCTCTGTCTGCCCTGTACGCACCCTGCTGACTACTGATTCACCTAAGATGGACCAACTATGGGATAGGTGGAAACTGGATAATTCCACCCTAGACAGGGAGGATCGGGTAGACTGCCTAAAACAGGGGCCCAGTTTGGTAATATCATTTGGAGATAAGCTGATCCAAATAAAATTCTTGCATCGGTTCTACTTCACTTCTGTGAGGCTGCATAGGATATATCCTGGTCGGAACTCACACTGTCTCCGCTGTCAGGCACAATTGGGTACATACTTTCACATGTTCTGGGGGTGCCTGGTTGTCTCTGCTTTCTGGTTGGGTATTTTTGAACAATTAAATGTTTGGTTAGAACTGTCTGTACCTATGTCACAAGAGCTAGAAATCCATGAAGACGCACAAAGACCCTATCATAGCAGACTACTGATCACATATCTCCTGTTTTATGCTAAAAAGATAAACTCTTTGCAAATCGTCCTCATCTACCCCCACCCTTTCATCCTGGGAAAGCAAAATCAATACTGCACTGCCCCTTTATAAGTTAACATACATTAGTCGTGGATGTTCCCGGGAATTTTGAAAAAGTGTGGTTGCCCTGGACCTCCCAATGATACTGCCCCCCTTCTTTGCACCCCCCTGCCTGATGAGTGGATTCTAATTTTGTATCTGTCTTAACCCAACAATGCTTCCTCCCCCCCCTCACCCCCCTCACCCCCCCTTTCCCCCCTAATGGCATCCGGTTTGACAATAAGATGACAACATTTGCTCTATGGTCTGGCCTGGAGGAGAAATTCCTACTACTAGTTCTCTTTTTACTTTACTGTACCATGTTTTGCTGTATTTGATTTTACTGTTATGTACATTTTTCTGTATTGCTACTCATTCCTTCAATAAATCACTCCTGATTGTTAAAAAAAAGTATAGGAAAGAAATGAGCAGATAAGACACTTTGTTTATGAGACAAACTGCTTCCTATCTCATTCTTTAGAGACTGAAATATGGACAACATAAAAGGTCATAGATAGATTGCTACATTATTGGTATTTAAAAATTCATGTTTAATATTTAATTGAATTTTAAAAGAGGGTCATCTGGGCCCACACAAAGGTTCAATTGGCCATTTTAAAAGCCACCAAACCCGTGAAGAGCACCTACCAGTAGACATCGGTCAATGAAGCTTCCATTCACTGAACCAGTGGGTGCTTTTCACATTCATTGGGACCTTATGTGAACTTGATTTCAAGACTGGTCTTCTTTCCAGTAGAAAAAAATGTAAAACAAGAAGAAAAAAGCATCTATTCTTAGTATTTATTATTTTTGAATTTCCTGATTCACCTGCAGTCCTCTCTTTTAATTTTAATTTTGGAGCTATTCATTATTCTCCAAGAAAGGACAGCTCAGTTCTTGATAATCTTCCAGAATAATCAAATAATCTAGATGGGCTTAGGATTCAGGTGCATAATTTTCCCTGAGTCTCCTAGCACAGCATAGTTCTGGGCAACAGACACAAATGGGGGTTAATGACTTTACTGGCTTCGAAACAGAAAATTTCCTCACTCTGCTCTTTATCGAACATTTGCTGTTCCAGTCATCAGCATGGCATTCGTCCCTGTGCCGGCTTTTCTCAGATTGAAGACTGGTGTCTTCTTAAATTCTATTTGTGCCTAGTTTCCTATGCAATATGAGATTTTCCCTACACACAATTCCACATCTCTGGAATCGGTTGGTAATTATAAAAAAAAAAAAAAAATTGTATTGGCTCTAATAAAACAAGGGCAAATCCTAGCCCAGAGTATAAGGATCAATGTATTGCAGCAAGGTGACTGTGCTTCATCCATATTTATCAGACATAATGAAGGAGAAGAGAAGAGCCTGTGCAAATGATCCACCATATGGCGCCTTGTGGAAAGCCACATTTCAGTAAATATGGGCCTTAGATATCCCAAGCTTCAGGAAACAAACACTATATTTTTATCTCTGCAACACTAAATAACCATACTTTACAACACCATATGTTAGTGCTGCAAGGAATATATTAGCATCATCCCTGAGCTACAGCTTCATAAGGATTTCTTTTTCTTACTCCTAAGCTCTCTTCCTCTATCCCCTCTTTGATCTCCTCCTTGTGGGGTTCTATCTGCTCCATGCTCAGCTGATGACCTTAGGATTACCATAAAGGAAAAACATTGTGGAATTTCAGCGAGCACAGGTTTGCTTTTTAAGTCAAACTCCGGGCATGAAAATGTTTATGAAAATATATTCCCTAAAACAGAACTTCACTGAAAATTGAAAGTTCCACTCTTCCTCCACCTCTGCAAATAATTAAAACACTTTTTTGGGGGGTTAGCGGGTACATCGCTTTGAAAGGTATCTGCTCCCAATACCGCTGGCATTGCCTAGGTCAGGGGTAGGCAACCATGGCTCTCCAGGTGTGGTGAAAGTACAAATCCCATCATGCCTCTGCCTCTAGGAGTCATGCCTGTGATTGTCAGGGTCTTGCAATGTCTCATGGGACTTGTAGTTGCAAAACAGCTGGAGAGCCAAGGTTCCCTACCCCTGGCCTAGGTGATACCAGCAGAAATTCAACCCCTCCCACTCTACACTTTACAGGTCCCAGGAGGCTGAGGGACCATTCACAGAGTGCAGGGTGGCACATGCATGTGCATGGGGAGCCAGCTGTGAAGAGCTTCTCAAAGTCAACATGGCAGCACCAAGGACCCAAAGACCCGCAAACAACTGCTCTGGGTGGGGACAACGCTGGATCCAGGTACAGGTAGGAGGGTGTTTATCAAAAGTCAGCAGCTCCAGTATTTGTTAAAGAAAATAGGCTCTAATGGGCTTCAAAAAAGGGTGGGCTTGTGGCGCAGAGCACACCCACTTGTGGGACAATAGCAGATTATTATTCACTATTGTCACACTGATTCTCCTCCTGGCCAATCAGGAAGCGGGTCATGAGACCCGTCACCTAATTGGTCGAATGGAGAGGTGACCCGATTGGCCACCTAGGAGGAGAAGGGAGGAGATGCATGGCACATGGAGGAGAAGAGCGAGGAGACGCATGGCGTGATGCAGGGGAGGAGGAGATGCAGGGGGAAACCACCGCCCGCAACCCAGAGCTGCCGAGACCTAGATGGGGTAAGTTCGGGGCCAGTGACCCGATCGACCTGACCGGGGGGCAGGTTGGCTTGAGGTGACCTGGCAATCGATTGGGGGCCAAAAAAATTAAAAATAGCACCAGCTGTCACTAGTATCCAACATACAGTATCTCACAAAAGTGAGTACACCCCTCACATTTTTGTAAACATTTTATTATATCTTTTCATGTGCTAACACTGAAGAAATGACACTTTGCTACAATGTAAAGTAGTGAGTGTATAGCTTGTATAACAGTGTAAATTTGCTGTCCCCTCCAAATAACTCACACAGCCATTAATGTCTAAACCGCTGGCAACAAAAGTGAGTACACCCCTAAGTGAAAGTGTCCAAATTGGGCCCAAAGTGTCAATATTTTGTGTGGCCACCATTATTTTCCAGCACTGCCTTAACCCTCTTGGGCATGGAGTTCACCAGAGCTTCACAGGTTGCCACTGGAGTACTCCTCCACGACAACATTACAGAGCTGGTTGATGTTAGATACCTTGTTATGTTGGAATACTGTTCTGTGGCCCAGTCTTCGAAGGGAGGGGATCATGCTTTGCTTCAGTATGTCCCAATACATGTTGGCATTTATGGTTCCCTCAATGAACTATAGCTCTCCAGTTTCGGCAGCACTCATGTAGCCCCAGACCATGACACTCCCACCACTATGCTTGACTGTAGGCAAGAGACACTTGTCTTTGTACTCCTCAACTGGTAGCTACACACACGCTTGTCACCATCTGAACCAAATACGTTTACCTTTGGCTCATCAGACTATAGGACATGGTTCCAGTAATCCATGTCATTAGTCTGCTTGCCTTCAGAAAACTGCTTGCGGGCTTTCATGTGCATCATCTTTAGAAGAGGCTTTCGTCTGGAACCACAGCCATGGAGACCAATTTGATGCAGTGTGTGGCATATGGTCTGAGCACTGACAGGCTGACCCCTCACCCCCTCGACCTCTGCAGAAATGCTGGCAGCACTCATACGTCTATTTCCAAAAGGCAACCTCTGAATATGATGCAGAGCACGCCTGTTCTAAGTGAAACCTGTCCTGTTCAACTGCTGTATGGTCCTGGTTACTGTGCAATCTTCTTATAGCCTAGCCCATCTTTATGTAGAGTTCTTTGCCATGAGGTGCCATGTTGAACTTCCAGTGACCAGTATGAGAGCGATAACACCAAATTTAACACACCTGCTCCCCATTCACACCTGAGACCTTGTAACAAGACTCCGGGGAGGGAAAATAGCCAATTAAGCCCAATTTGGACATTACTTAGGGGTACACTTTTGCTGCCACCAGTTTAGACATTTATGGCTGTGTATTGCGTTATTTTGAGGGGACAACAAATTTACACTGTTATACAAGCTGTACACTTACTTATTTACATTGTAATGTGTAATTTCTTCAGTGTTGTCACATAAAAAGATATAAAATATTTGCAAAAATGTGAGGGGTGTACTCACTTTTGTGAGATACTGTATATAAGGGATGACGTTGCCCACCAGCCTCCACCAATAACAATCATTATTGTTGTGTGGACTGACTCCAAGTCATTGGAAGCCTGAAGACTTTAGATTGGAGGGGTAAAGTAGCATCAAAGAACAGGTAGGTGTAGCTTAATGTAGTGATTTGTAGATTCATAAACTGTAAACTGTACTGCCAAGGCTAAGAAAATCAATGCATTTAATAAAAATAATAAAAATTCGAAACCATCATGAATAAGTTATGTACTTACATGCAATTGCGTGTGGCGAGGTCCCGGTGGATAAAATTTTTGGAACTTAGATATTCCATTCCGCTACAGATGTCAATCATGAATCTTGTTAATGTCTGTATAGGCAGAGTCTGTACAAATAAAAGCACAATAATGCAAATGAATGTATACATTTTTTCAAAGTTTTTTAAAAATAAATATCTATTTTGAAGGGACTAGAGCTTGAAATCAATCAATCATATAACCTTATCACTTTTACATTATTCAATCATATAACCTTATCACTTTTACATACTTCCCTTGCAATGGCAGAAAGGAATAGTAGTTGTCTGGAAGCCAACACCCTCAAAAAGTATATTATGTTCCCGTAAACTCATTAACATTGTGCAATGTATTGCAGAGCAAAGAAACCTCCAATTGCATAGTAAAAGCTGAAGATTTTTTTTCTGGTTCAGATCTTTTTTTTTCAAAAATGTTTAACTGAGCTTAGTTTTTTTTTTTCTATAATTGTGTTAAAGTCCTCTAGTTAAATGCTTATCTTGTATGACCCATTAAAGGCTACATGTACACTAGCCTACAATGGCAGCTCCTAAACTTGAGTTTAGGAGCTCTTGGCATTTTTTTTGCAAAAGCTCCTAAACTCAACTCCATAAAAGCCTGTGTGTCAACATAGTGTTTTAACCACTTCCTTACTGGCCTTTTTTCACAACAAATAGAGCTTTCTTTTGGTGGTATTTGGTCACCTCTGCGGTTTTTATTTTTTGCGCTATAAACAAAAAAGGACGACAATTTTGAAAAAAAATACAATATTTTTTACTTGTTGCTATAAAAAATAGCCCAATTGAAAAAAAAAAAATTCAGTCTAGGCCGATACCTATTCTTCTACATATTTTTGGTAAAAATCGCAATAAGCGACTGTATTATTTTTTTACTAGTAATGGCGGCGATCTGCGATGCTTATTGCGACTGCGACATCATGGCGGACACATCGGACACTTTTGACACATTTTTGGCACCATTCACATCTATACTGCAATCAGTGCTACAAATATGCACTAATTACTGTATAAATGTGACTGGCAGGGAAGGGGTTAACACTAGGGAGTGAAAAAGGGGTTAAGTGAGTATCCTGCATTGTGTTCTAACTGTGTGGGGGGAGGGGGGTGACCGATCTGTGTTCCTATGTACAAGGAACACAGATCGGTCTCCTCTCTCTATGACAGGACGCTGTCATTGTGAGAGCCGGCAATGAGAAATGATCTCATATGTTTACATATAAGATCATCTCTCATTCGCCGCACAGATCGCATCGCAAACGGCCACTCTGATTGGCCGTCCGTGGCGATCTGTGATTGGCTGTGTCCAAGGGACATGGCCAGTACAGAAGTTCCCCGCTGCGCACTCTGGAGCGCGCGCTGGGAACGAAGAAAGGGGCCGCCGTGAAAGCACGGCGCCCCGGAGAATTAACCACCCTGCAGCCGTATATAGTCGTACGGCCGTAGGGAAGTGGTTAATAGAGTTTAGGAGCCGCCGCGTTTAGGTAAGCTTCAACCTGCCTCTACTGAACGCAGAAGAATCGTGTTCAGGATAGGAACATTTTGGGCACCTGGCCACTGGAAAAAACAAAACGTGGCAAGACCGCGGCAAACATATGCTACAATTTCCATTTTCCTGTGGCTGCAGTAAATGTAGGACAGTGTACATAAAGCCTTAGATGAAAGGGAATACATATAGGTTTATTTGAAAATAAATTTCTGTGTGAACGTCTCAGTCATTTGCACAGCTGTCATCAGTAATCCCTGTAATTTACCAACTATCTTTATTTCCAATGATTGCAAGCTCCATCTAGTGGCCATAATGCAGTATTTTTCTGAAATACCTAAAGCATGAATATACCACATTATGGCCACTAGATTTGATGATCATAGGAATTAAACGCATTAGGCTACATTTACACCGGCAATTAGGATAGGTGGAAATAGTAGCGGCAGGAATCTGAAATTCCTACTGCGAATCTCAGTGACTAGGTGTGACAGCCGGCCCCGTTTACTACGGCACGTTGCTGGCGGCCACAGCTGTTCGCGGCTCTCTGCACAGACAGCGATTACCTGCAGTGAGCACTGCAGGATGCACAAAAATGGCTATGCGGACAGCAGCGAATAGCTGTGGCTGCTGGCGACCTGTCATTATAGTGAAGAGGGCTGGCGGTCTCACCTAGCCACAGCAGCAATCTCTGATTCTTGATGCTACTATTTGCACCAGACCTAAATCGCTGGTAAGAAAGTAGCCTTAAGCAAATTACAGGAATTATTTGTGAAAGCTGTCAATTCTTTAGACAGAATTTTTTTTATTTTTTTTTAATATAGAGACCACAGTGTTCTAATCAAATTTTACATATATGTGCAAAAAAGATCAGCTTGATGTAAATCAATGTGTGTTAAACCTTGTTTGAATGCATAATTTGTGATCGTAGATGTACACAAGGGTAAACATATTTGCTCATTGCATGCACATCCACCCCCCCCCCCCCGCCTTGCAGCGTGACATTGTGCCTTGAGCAGAGTATACACTACTAACATTTTATCAAAATTCTCTGAACATTCAAACATTATTCTAAAAAAGTTTGAGATTTGGTTCACTTAAAACATTTGGAATTTGGAATGAATGGACCAAATGAAAGCCACATACACAGTTAGCAATTCATACATTTGAGACATTTTTTCCATCCTGCTCCTTCAAATTTTGTCATCGCTATGGTGGAATACGAACATCTATCTGGTCCCACTAATGATTAGAAAAGTGAAGGAACGTTCTTACAGCAAAAAATGTTGAACTAAATTCAACTAGTGTATGACCAGTCCTACCGCTCCTTCTTACAATACAGTAAGCATTGCAATAAGCTAAGCCAGCCGACTCAGTAAAAACGATGCACTTTTTGCAGCGGATATCTTATCTCATCTCAACAGTAGTTAAAGGCTGCGAGTGATTGCAAGTTAGTGGCTAATCTACAAATTGCTATTTTTAATACAGTCACAAAAATACAGAAGAGGAATCAAGTTAAAACATGATAATCACTGTAATTATAGCTCAAAATATCTTCTTTCTGAAAGTACATTACACTATTTAACATCGGTAAGTGTTTCATTAGGGTGTTTGACTACAACCTCTCCAATCAATGCAACAAGCTCTAAATCACTGCCAGTGTGTGCAACTGCATTAATGCACGACACTCAGATGTGATTATGTCCCCAGCAGACACAATGACTTCATATTATGCTTATCAGATACACCCCTCTCCCATTAGAGACTTCATAGAGTGTTAAACCTCAAAAGTTTAAGAAGAGTTGGTAGGCAGACAAAACTTTCTCCTAAATAAAAAGTTAAATTATCTTTGCATCAGAAAAACAACATGTGGCTAAATCTGCCAACTAACACAGAATTAGTGCGACTGCAAAAAAGCCTGAAGCGGCAGAGAAGGATTCACGCAGAGTCTGTAAATGAGTCCTCCGCCACCACAAATAATCTGGCCAATTTACAACTCAAGTCTGTGTTCTCCAAGGAATGGCGCTCTAAGCAGTGTCACTCTCAGCCAAAAAGAAAAGTCAAAACCAAGCGTTACACTGGGTAATCATGCATCTATCTAAAGCAGCTTTTCCTAATCTTTATAACCCAGAGGAACCCTTGAAATAATTTTCAGGTCTCAGGGAACCGCTGGTTAGATAAGTCTATCAGAGTTCATTAGGAAAATGCCCCTTACATTGGTGGTAGTAAGTGGGAAGAATATCCCCCTTGCAGAGGTTGCAAGAATGATACACTTGTAGTCATGTCGCTGGCTCTACCATGTGGTGTTGCACCTGGAACCATGCAGGCACCATTAGATGGGAGGTCAGCTATCCCTGGAGGAACCCTGGTTGAGAATTTCTCCTAGCAGAGGATGTTCTATATTTTTTCTTGTAAGCACAATCAGTGCCATATTAAATAGTATTAACTACATATACCCTGGAAATCTCACAACACCTCACTGATGGTCGTGGTCATTTCAACAGCACATAAGGTTGCCGTGGACTTGGGAAAATCTTTGATTCTACTACTTTAATAGCAATGCTTCTTTTGAGTTTTCTAGTTCATATGTGCACTATATATTATATGCACTTACTCAGATATAAAGTGACCGTCTCTTGATGATTCTGAAATGTGCAAGATCAGCATGTCTAAGATTGAATGGTCTCAAGATCGAAATCCTATTGGCTGGTGTGGGCTTATTGGTTGATGGTCTATAGTCAACCAGTGATAGAAGTACCTGCTCTGCATTTAGACATTTTTAGCATAGACTATAGCAGGGGTCTTCAAACTTTACAAACAAAGGGCCACTTTATTGCCCTTTAGACTTTAGGAGGGCCAGATTGGGGCCAGCAAGGGAAAAAAAAGTCACAGGCCCGGCATCAGTGAAAATTAGTAGGAGGAATAGTATCCCATCATTGGTATCAGTGGATAATATAGTGCCCCATTGTTGGTGTCAATGGGAGGAATATTGCCTCATGTCAGTGGGAGGAATTGTGCCCCAAGGGCTGGATAAAGGCTAGCAAAGGGCCACATCTGGCCCTCGGGCCGCAGTTTGGAGACCTCTGGACTATAGGATCCTCTTGCTCACCTATAAGGCTCTTCATGGCTTGGCACCCCAATATCTCTCTAAACTTTTATCAATTTACTCCTCCCCTCGCAACCTCCGCTCCTCAAATTCTGGTCTTCTGTGCGTGTCCCCTACTCACCTACACTTGATGGGAGACAAAGCCTTGTCCTTGCTATGCTCCAAAACTCTGGAATTAATTTCCAAAGAACATCAAAGAGTCATCTTCTCTAAACTCATTCAAATCAAATCTAAAAACGTTGTTTAGACAAACTTTTACATACTGTATTTATTGACATACAACACTCACTTTTTTACCCTGAAGATAAACTGTGCCTGCGTGCTATTTTTTCCTGAAACTTGCCTCTTAAACTTAGGGTGCGTGTTATACACCGATAAATACGGTAATTGTCCCTTTTTTCCCTTTATGTTATCCTGTGAATTTGTGTTTTTTTGTAAAGCTCCTTGAGAAGCTACCTTTAAAGGCGCTATATAAAACAAAGATTATTATTATTGGTTAAATACTGTATTTATTGGCGTATAACTCACTTTTTTTACCCTGAAAATAGAGGGTAAACTGTGCCTGCGTGTTATGCGCAGGGGGCTGTGGAATTTTTTTTCCTGAAACTTCCCTCCTAAAGTTAGGGTGCGTGTTATACACCTGTGCGTGTTATACGCCGATAAATACGGTAAGTCTACAGTGCCTTGCGAAAGTATTCGGCCCCCTTAAACTTTGCGACCTTTTGCCACATTTCAGGCTTCAAACAAAGATATAAAACTGTAATTTTTTTGTGAAGAATCAACAACAAGTGGGACACAATCATGAAGTGGAACAACATTTATTGGATATTTTAAACTTTTTTAACAAATATAAAACTGAAAATTGGGCGTGCAAAATTATTCAGCCCCCTTAAGTTAATACTTTGTAGCGCCACCATTTGCTGTGATTACAGCTGTAAGTCGCATGGGGTATGTCTCTATCAGTTTAACACATCGAGAGACTGAAATTTTTGCCCATTCCTCCTTGCAAAACAGCTCAAGCTCAGTGAGGTTGGATGGAGAGCGTTTGTAAACAGCAGTTTTCAGTTCTTTCCACAGATTCTCGATTGGATTCAGGTCTGGACTTTGACTTGGCCATTCTAACACCTGGATATGTTTATTTGTGAACCATTCCATTGTAGATTTTGCTTTTTGTTTTGGATCATTGTCTTGTTGGAAGACAAATCTCCGTCCCAGTCTCAGGTGTTTTGCAGACTCCATCAGGTTTTTTTCCAGAGTGGTCCTGTATTTGGCTCCATCCATCTTCCCATCAATTTTAACCATGTTCCCTGTCCCTGCTGAAGAAAAGCAGGCCCAAACCATGATGCTGCCACCACCATGTTTGACAGTGGGGATGGTGTGTTCAGGGTGATGAGCTGTGTTGCTTTTACACCAAACATAACGTTTTGCATTGTTGCCAAAAAGTTAGATTTTGGTTTCATCTTACCAGAGCACCTTCTTCCACATGTTTGGTGTGTCATCCAGGTGGCTTGTGGCAAACTTTAAACTACACTTTTTATGGATATCTTTAAGAAATGGCTTTCTTCTTGCCACTCTTCCATAAAGGCCAGATTTGTGCAGTATACGACTGATTGTTGTCCCATGGAAAGAGTCTCCCACCTCAGTTGTAGATCTCTGCAGTTCATCCAGAGTGATCATGGGCCTCTTGGCTGCATCTCTGATCAGTCTTCTCCTTGTATGAGCTGAAAGTTTAGAGGGACGGCCAGGTCTTCGTAGATTTGCAGTGGTCTGATACTCCTTCCATTTCAATATTATCACTTGCACAGTGCCCCTTGGGATGTTTAAAGCTTGTGAAATCTTTTTGTATTCAAATCCGGCTTTAAACTTCTCCACAACAGTATCTCGGACCTGCCTTGTGTGTTCCTTGTTCTTCATGATGCTCTCTGCGCTTTAAACAGACCTCTGAGACTATCACAGTGCAGGTGCATTTATACAGAGACTTGATTACACACAGGTGCATTCTATTTATCATCCTTAGTCATTTAGGTCAACATTGGATCATTCAGAGATCCTCACTGAACTTCTGGAGAGAGTTTGCTGCACTGAAAGTAAAGGGGCTGAATAATTTTGCACGCCCAATTTTTCAGTTTTTTATTTGTTAAAAAAGTTTGAAATATCCAATACATTTTGTTCCACTTCATGATTGTGTCCCACTTGTTGATTTTTCACAAACAATTACAGTTTTATATCTTTATGTTTGAAGCCCGAAATGTGGCAAAAGGTCGCAAAGTTCAAGGGGGCCGAATACTTTCGCAAGGCACTGCATATACATGAAAAGACAGTCATCTAATAAGACCAGATTGACAGCCTTTCATAACTTTTTTTCTTATAGAAACCCTTAAAAAAATGTTTAGGTTTGGGATCACCCCTTCTAAAATCAATTCATTGGGAGTCAACAGCAAAAATTTCTCTTACATTTATGTTCAATAGATAGAATGTGACCATTACAGTGACAGAAGGAATGCTACCCTTACAGACAGCTAAAAATGAACATTGGCATAGTTGGTTTTGCCACATGGCATTGGTCCTGTAACTATGCAGGCACCATCAGATGGAAATTAAATGCTCAAGGAACCCCTACCCCAAGCAATCTCTGGAGGAACCCTAGGGTTGAGAATGGCTGGTCTAGGATCTCTTGTCTGGTGGAAAGCAGATGCCCACCAGCTTTTGGGGAAACCCCAATGAGAGAGATTAGAAAACCACTTTTCCTTTATCATTACAATTCTCCCTCTGAGCATCTCTCATTCACTGCATCCTCCTTCCACTCTGCATGAATAATGGCTGCACTTGTGACCCATCTTCTAAAGTCTATATGCAGCAATAAAGTGCATTCATATTTTGCAGTGTCCAGTTTTGCAGTCAAATTTGAGAAAATCCCACTATATTTTTTTTGTGTCTTCCCATGTACACAGCATACCTAAAAATACTTTTTTTTATCTTTTAGGTGCTCGTTTTAAACAGGCCTTGGGAAGAAATCAAGCTACTCTGAATAATTTAAATCAAACTCAATCTGTCTCCACTGACAGTGACACACTAAGTATCCCCTCATTATAGGACAGCATATTCAAAGTTACAACTGGTAATAATATCTGCCAGCACAGTACAGTAGAGTTAGCTATGGTAATCATCAACTCTCCAGTCCCATCTGCACAGCAAGGGAAAACTTCAATGTTTGAGTTTTTAGGAAAGGACGTGTAAAAAAGCACACAGCTTTTTGTTTTTAATTGTGCTATGTGAATGAGAAGATGTAACAAATCTCATGGAGCTGCTGCAAAAGTGGAAATACACTTTAGTGCCAGTTTACACTACAGCGACTCGTGTCGCCCCAAGTCACGCGACATGAGAAATTCCATTGGAGTGAATGAGAGCTGTCTTAATGTACACTACTGAAGTCGCTCCGACTTCAGAAAAGGTTCCTGTGGACGTTTGTGCATGCTTGCTCCTGAGCCCTGCTCTGTGTGTCCATAGGACACACAGAGCAGGGCTTGGCCCCCCGTCCCCCACTCTCTTGTCACTGGCTATGATTGACAGCAGAAGGAGACAATGGCACCTGCTACTGTAGCGGAGTCCATGAAGATCGAGAGAGCAGAGAGAGTCTTGGCTCTCGTGCACATTACTGGATCGAGAACTGGTTCAGGTTTGTATTTAGGGGGGCTGCGGCGGAAGCTGCATGCAGAAGGTTTTTTACTGTACCAACCACGGCACTACCTGCATGGAGTTTTTGCGTGTTCTCCATGTGTCTGCGTGAGTTTCCCCCCACACTCCAAAGACATGCTGGTAGCTTTATTCACATCTGTCTAAATAGGTCCTATTATGTGTATTTATAAATGTGAGTAAGGGACCTTAGATTGTAAGCTCTTGAGGGCAGGGACTGATGTGAATGTACAATACATATATATGTAAAAGCACTATATAAGCACCTGTAATAAAATATTCTTTCTCAACAACGCTTACCACTGCAAGAATACATAAATCACCCATGAGAGCTCAGAGTTAATGCTGCCTGTAGGGCAAAATACCTTAGATTGCCTTGTTATACTGTTTCAGTCAGGGTTCAAAGTTAGGACATGACAAACATAATTTTTCATTAAAAAGGGGGGGGGGGGTCAGGGGCTGACCAAGACTCTTTATATTCTGTCAAATAATCAAAGATGTGCAGGTTTTCCCTCATTCACTTTGTCCTTAAGCACACCATTATCCATAACAACTTGATACAAAATAATGTTCTTTAGCAAGGTACATACAATCCACATTAATAATTAAGCTTCAAAAATTTGTGTGCGCTGTAAATTGCCCTCAGCATCGCTCCTGTTTCTTCTTGCTGAAGCCCAGAGCCCCTGAGCAGAAGTAAATCATAAAGCAGAACTAAACCAAACAGTTTTAAAAAAGTTGCATTCCTGAAATGCCAGCTTTGTTGTCACATTTGCTTGTTTCCTCAACTAAACTGTTAAATCTTCAAATAATTGGTGGCATAACTAACCACATGTGCAGCACCCCAGCAGTTGCAGATCAAAGAAAAGAAGCTTCCTTGGCTATAAAGGATAAGAGGATTTATTTCCACTTTAATGCTACCAGCAGAACGGCCTCTACAAATTCGTCAGTGCCTAAAAATGGAGAGCAACTGAGCATGTGCAGAGTATAACAGTGTATTACTGGATTTTTAAACAGAGTAGGCACTTATTTTTAATGTTTTACATATTTATAACCTTCAAAGTGGACTCTAGGCCTAGGAAGTTAGAGATGAGATGTTATCAAAAATCGGACAGCTGTTGTATTGCTAACTGCCATATCTTATGTTCAGTGTTCACACAGAGCCCCATGTATACTACAGAGCTACTGATATATTAACTTAGGAGCTTGAAGACGGAGTGTGATATCGGCATTCAAAATCCAGACAGCTGACAGGGCAGCAACTGTCAGATCCCCAGTGGTCTTTTAGCTTTGACAAAGAGTAATTCTAAATCAAAGCTAAATTGGAAGGTAAAGATGTTTCCATAGACACATACAGTACAGACCAAAAGTTTGGACACACCTTCTCATTCAAAGAGTTTTCTTTATTTTCATGACTATGAAAATTGTAGAGTCACACTGAAGGCATCAAAACTATGAATTAACACATGGAATTATATACATAACAAAAAAGTGTGAAACAACTGAAAATATATGTCATATTCTAGGTTCTTTAAAGTAGCCACCTTTTGCAGCAGACACATCTCTAAAACAACTGTTAAATCAGAATCAGAACCTGCTCCAGGTTCCGAAAGCCAACTTCAAGTCCAAAGGAGAAAGAAGATTTGCGATCCAGGGTCCCAGACTATGGAACGCTTTACCAACCAGCATTCGGTTGGAGGAGAACCACCTAGCATTTAGGAAAAAGGTCAAGACTTTTCTCTTTTGATATCAAGGGAGACAGGAACAACAAGTGCCCAGAGGCGATTCAGTTCGCATGTGCCGCGCTATATAAGTTTTCATTCATTCATTCATTCATTAAGAGGAGACTGTGTGAATCAGGCCTTCATGGTAGAATATCTGCTAGGAAACCACTGCTAAAAAAAGGCAACAAGCAGAAGAGACTTGTTTGGGCTAAAGAACACAAGGAATGGACATTAGACCAGTGGAAATCTGTGCTTTGGTCTGAGAAGTCCAAACTTGAGATCTTTGGTTCCAACCACCGTGTCTTTGTGCGACGCAGAAAAGGTGAACGGATGGACTCTACATGCCTGGTTCCCACCGTGAAGCATGGAGGAGGAGTGTGACTGTTGGGGATTTATTAAAAATTGAAGGCATACTAAACCAGCATGGCTACCACAGCATCTTGCAGCAGCATGCTATTCCATCCGGTTTGCGTTTAGTTGGACCATCATTTATTTTTCAACAGGACAATGACCCCAAACGCACCTCCAGGCTGTGTAAGGGCTATTTGACCAAGGAGGAGAGTGATGGGGTGCTGCACCAGATGACCTGGCCTCCACAGTCACCGGACCTGAACCCAATCGAGATGGTTTGGGGTGAGCTGGACCGCAGAGTGAAGGCAAAAGGGCCAACAAGTGCTAAGCATCTCTGGGAACTCCTTCAAGACTGTTGGAAGACCATTTCAGGTGAATACCTCTTGAAGCTCATCAAGAGAAGGCCAAGAGTGTGCAAAGCAGTAATCAAAGCAAAAGGACCTAGAATATGACATATTTTCAGCTGTTTCACACTTTTTTGTTATGTACATAATTCCACATGTTTTAATTCATAGTTTTGATGTCTTCAGTGTGAATCTACAATTTTCATAGTCATGAAAATAAAGAAAACTCTTTGAATGAGAAGGTGTGTCCAAACTTTTGGTCTGTACTGTATGTAAACTTATAACTAAAGACTATCAAATTCAAATCCTTGCATAAGATCAAAGATACTCCGCTTTTTTAGCTTCTGGCAGTGGAAAATATGGGTATGTCAACACAAGCCAGGGTTCAGCAGCCAACAGGGCAACTGAAACATCAAAATATCAAAGCTACACCTCCCGACAAACTTACAATGGGTTCTTCTCCAATGCGAGACATCAACAGGAAGGTGTGGAGATCACCATGCTTCATAAAAGGTAGGATGACCATTGGAACTGGCAGTCTTCCCTTGGTACGACTTCTCAGACTCACTCCTGTAAATGATATACGTAGAATTATTACTTTGGGTGTTCAATCAACTACAAGTGACTACATTGCACAGCATACTGTATATAGAGGTCTTTAAGCATAGACAATCTCAACACTGAGCAAAACTGTACTGCTACCCAGATGAGTTATCATGCAGCAAGGCCAAATTTTATGTGTATGCTCCAGGATTCCATATAGACACTATGGCAGGTCTATGAACTTCTTGTACATAGTTTTACCACTGCACCTTTTTTAACCACTTAAGACCCAGACCGTTATGCAGGTTAAGGACCTTGCCATTTTTTCCGATTCGGCACTGCGTCGCTTTAACTGACAATTGCGCAGTATTGCGACGTGGCTCCCAAACATAATTGGCGTCCTTTTTTCCCCCACAAACAGAGCTTTCTTTTGGTGGTATTTGATCACCTCTGCGGTTTTAATTTTTTTGCGCTATAAACAAAAATAGAGCAAAAATTTTGAAAAAAATCCAGTATTTTTTACTTTTTGCTAGGGTTGTCCCGATACCACTTTTTTTAGGACCGAGTACAAGTACCGATACTTTTTTTTAAAGTAGTAGCCGATACCGAATACTTTTTTTAAACGTGTCCCTAAATGCAGCCATATCCCCCACATATTGCAGCCATGTCCCCCACATATTGCAGCCATGTCCCCCCATATTGCAGCCATGTCCCCCCATATTGCAGCCATGTCCCCCACATATTGCAGCCATGTCCCCCACATATTGCAGCCATGTCCCCCACATATTGCAGCCATGTCCCCCACATATTGCAGCCATGTCCCCCACATATTGCAGCCATGCCCCCCCTACCTGATGATGATGCCGCTGTATATACAAAGCCGCCACGAACATTATAGGAACCTTTCAATAGCTCTTTTCCCTGCCGTGCATGTTAAGGACACTCCCTCTTGCTCGGGATTGGACAGATCCGAGCAAGGGGGAGGGTCTATACACGCGCAGCGGGAAAACAGCTATTCAAAGGTGCCTATAATGTTCGCGGCGGCGGCTTTGTGCATGCGGCGGCGGGGTCGGATTTGCATATACGGCGGGGGGGGGGGGGGAGTATTCTATTTGGGTATCGGGGGTATTTGCATATACGGCGGGGGGGGGGGGGGGGGAGTATTCTATTTGGGCATCGGGGGTATTTGCGGGAGTACAAGTACTCCCGCAAATACTCGGTATCGGTCCCGATACCGATACTGGTATCGGTATCGGGACAACCCTACTTTTTGCTATAATAAATATCCCCAAAAAATATATAAAAAACATTTTTTTTCCTCAGTTTAGGCCGATACGTATTCTTCTACTTTTTTGGTAAAAAAAAAAAAAATTCACAATAATCGTTTGATTGGTTTGCGTAAACGTTTACAAAATAGGGGATAGTTTTATGGCATTTTTATTAATAATTTTGTTTTACTAGTAATGCCGACGATCAGCGTTTTTTTTTCCGTGACCGCGACATTATGGCGGACACATCAGACACTTTTTTAGGACCACTGTCATTTTCACAGTGAAAAGTGCTATAAAAATGCACTGATTACTGTGAAAATGGCAGTGAAGGGGTTAACCACTTGGGGCGCTAAAGGGTTAAGTGTGCCCTAAGGGAGTGATTCTTACTGTAGGGGGGCGTGGCTGTAGGTGTGACATCACTGATTGTCATTCCCTATAACAGGGAACAGACGATCAGCGTCACTGCCACAGAGAAGAACGAGGGAAGGTGTGTTTACACACACCTCTCCCTGTTCTTCAGCTCCTGTGACCCGATCGTGGGACACCGGCGACGATCGGGTCTGTGGGTCCCGCTGCTTCGGACCAGGTCACGAACACACCGATGGCGATATACGTCAGCAGAATGGCACGGCTGGGCACAGGCATGTACCTGTATGTCGCTTTCAACCACTTAAGGACCTCCTCCTGCATATATACGTCAGCAGAATGGCACAGCTGGGCACATGCACGTACAGGTACGTCCTGTGCTAGTACCCAGTCGCGGGCCGAAGCTCCGGGACCGCGGGACTCGTGGACCCGATCGCTGCTGGAGTCCGGCGATCGGTCCCCAGAGCTGGAGAACGGGGAGAGCCGTGTGTAAACACGGCTTCCCCGTTCTTCACTGTCATCGACCGCGTGATCCCTTTTATAGGGATACACAATCGATGATGTCACACCTACAGCCACACCCCCCTACAGTTGTAAACACACATAAGGTCACACATAACCCCTTCATCGCCCCCTTGTGGTTAACTCCCAAACTACAAATGTAATTTTCACAATAAACAATGCATTTTAAATGCATTTTTTGCTGTGAAAATTACAATTGTCCCAAAAATTTGTCAAAATTGTCCGAAGTGTCCGCCACAATGTCACAGTCACGAAAAAAAAGATCGCTGATTGCCGCCATTAGTAGTAAAAAAATAAATAATAAAAATGCAATAAAACAATCCCCTATTTTGTAAACGCTATAAATTTTGCGCAAACCAAGCGATAAACGCTTATTGCGATTTTTGTTTACCAAAAATAGGTAGAAGAATACGTATCAGCCTTAACTGAGGAAAAATTTTTTTTTTAATATATTTTTGGGGGATATTTATTATAGCAAAAAGTAAAAAATATTGCATTTTTTTAAAAATTGTCGCTCTATATTTGTTTATAGCGCAAAAAATAAAAACCGTAGAGGTGATCAAATACCACCAAAAGAAAGCTCTATTTGTGGGAAAGAAAGGACGCCAATTTTGTTTGGGAGCCATGTCGCACGACCGCGCAATTGTCAGTTAAAGCGACGCAGTGCCGAATCGCAAAACCTGGCCGGGTTCTTTAGCTGACTAAAGGTCCGGGTCTTAAGTGGTCAAGAGCCCAGCCGTGCCATTCTGCCGACGTATATCGGCGCTAGGCGGTCCTTAAGTGATTAAACTAATTGCATTTGCCTGCATTATTAGCACCTGACCAATCGCGGTAATAAGAAAAGAACACCATCTTCCCAAAACCTTGGGTTCTTCCTCCTCTATCCTTTTACCAGGGTCTGGTTCTGCTTTCCTTCTCATCATTTTATTCTGGGTACTGTATTCCTCTTGGGATCTCTGAATATTTGGTATATGACTAAGGCTGGCCATAGACCAAGTGAATTTCCTTCCTGCAATCATGGGTTGCCTCCCGCGAAGCCACTGTGTTTTCTCAGGGGATGCTGTGGGGGATATCTTGTTTGGATCACACTTTTTGATGTTGTAATCCTGTGTACAATATTTTATACTTTGTAATATGTAATGTAATATATGTGGTTCAAACCTTTTAAATCGTGAAAATAAATGGTATTATTTCAATCTTATTTTTTTGTTAGATGTTGTCTTCAAAGTCCTATAAAGAGCAACTTTTTTTTTCTAAAGCAGACACTCTAATACAAGAGGTGTATTACGGGCCGACAAGTAAAAGAAATAAAAAAAAAAAAGCCTAAAAAATAAAACAAATGCAGCCACCACAT
Source organism: Rana kukunoris (assembly GCA_029574335.1). Taxonomy (NCBI): domain Eukaryota; kingdom Metazoa; phylum Chordata; class Amphibia; order Anura; family Ranidae; genus Rana; species Rana kukunoris. The sequence goes on along the minus strand of CM056059.1, from coordinate 65,805,134 downwards.
TTACGGACTGGTAAGCTGCAATATATTACATTATTTTTTAAGGGTCTATTACTACATTAAGCCAATTTGTTTAATTTTATAGCTGGAAGGTTTGGAGTTTAAGAGATACCCTTGTATAAGTAACAACCTAAAACACTATAGATGTGATTTAACCACTTGGGACCCGGGCCATTGTCAAATGACGGCCACAAGGTGGCTCTAGAGGGCTGGGAGGCCATCATATGACGTTCTCGGGCCTCTGGACACTGGGGGACGCGCATGCCTGCCACGTCACTCAGGTGCCGATGCGCGTACCTGGCGGCCGCAAAGTCCACTAGGTACCCGTGATCGGCAGTCACAGAGCCAGGGACGTAGATCTCTGCGTGTAAACACAGAGATTCACATTCTGTCAGGGAGAGGAGACCGATGGTGTGTCCCTTGGACACCGATCGGTCACCTCCCCCAGTCAGTCCCCTCCCCATACATTACGAATCACCTAGCAGGGCACACATTTAACCTTGATTGCCCCCTAGTGTTAAACCCTTCCCTGACAGTCAAATTTATACAGTAATCTGTGCAGTTTTATAGCACTGTTCGCTGTATAAATGTGAATGGTCCCAAAAATGTGTCAAAAGTCTCCGATGTGTCCGCCGTAATATCGCAGTCCTGACAAAAATCTCAGATAACCGTCATTAATAAAATTATAAAAAAAAGTCATAATTCTATCCCCTATTTTGTAGGCGCTATAACTTTTGCGCAAACCAATCACTATACGGTTATTGCAATTTTTTTACCAAAAATATGTTGAAGAATATGTAACGGCTTAAACGGAGGAAAACATTTTTTAAAAAAAAATTGGGATATTTATTATAGCAAAAAGTAAAAAATTGTGTTTTTTGTTCAAAATTGTTTATCTTTTTTTTGTTTATAGCGCAAAAAATAAAAACCACAGAGGTGATCAAATACCACAAAAAGAAAACTCTATTTTGTGGGAAAAAAGGACATCAGTTTTGATTGGGAGCCATTTTGCACGACTGCGCATTTGTCAAAGCGTGACAGCTGAATATTCGCCTAGGCAGGAAGGGGGTATCTGTGTCCAGTAAACAAGTGGTTAAACAATGTGCATTGACATTTGATCACAATTAGCCAAGAAAATATTGTTTAACAGTAGAAATCAGCGAACCAAGGCCATTTCAGCGCTCATGTGACAACCACTAAAGCAGAAAATTTGTCAGACCAAAAAAAAAAAGGAAAAAGAAAAAAAGATCATGGAGGAAGGAGGAGGGAATATCAAAATGTCATAGCTAGTTGGTCACTTTCGAAAATCAACCTCATTTATCACAATAATATACACAGGCAGATATGACTGATGGTCAGTTTAAGGAATAAACAAGTCTATAAATCATCTAACCAGAGTATAAATAACCGGAATGGAGTGAATGATTGAATAGAGTGCAGTCATTGGCCCCTAGTAGGTGGTCATGATAGATTAACCATGCAGCACAATTGCTAGGACTAGAATATTAAAAGGAAAATAAAGGAAAGTGTATGCTACCCGTGAGGGTTAGCAAAGGGGCCAGGAGACAAAATATTCTAGAGCAGGCCTGTATTGGGGTATTATACTTCTATAAGCACACCAGAATGTTTACAACCTCAGAACAAGTTCCACCCCTTTGTCATGCACATTCGATTATTGATTCTCAAAGTATAATTGATAGAGCATGTTGTCTTCTTTATAGCCACAGCTACATTTTAACTGTACTGTATACACACGAGAGATGGTTACATGCTTCTTTAAAGCAGAACTAAACTCTCTTAATCAACATTAAAAAGCGTTACGAAACCCACTACCCTGCATTCACTTTATCTGGTCTCCCACAGTACACAGACCATCGAAATGCAATTATTTTAGTAAATATAATCTGCTAAATACCCTTTTCTAATCAGCAGTATATAGCAGTTAAAAAAAAAAGTTGCTCGCAAATCAAAACGCCCTCAAACCAAGTTACTCTTAAACTGAGGTTCCACTGTACTTCTATTAGTGTCTGGTTAAAGCTTGTAGGAGGAGCTTCCATTCTTCTTTAGACTGTCCTATGAGGCTACATGACCGCTGACCCTCTGTCTGGACAGTGCCAATTGGCCCTGTGCTGATCACCCTCCCCCCAAAAAAAGAAAAAAAAACTCTCTAGTAACGCACACCAAACTGAGTATGTGCCAAATGCCCCCAAGGCTCTGTTTTATCAGCAGATGGATTGGGGGCAGTGGAAGAAGGAATGAATCAGAGAAGACAGGATCAAACAGATTATTTTTTTACATAAGGCAGAGGATTAACCCCTTAGGTTCCACAGTGAGTATAACAAGCATGCATATACAGACTGATTTTACCGTTGTAGGTTTAGTAACAAACTATTTTTCAAACCCAATTCTGCTAGCTTTGGTAAAAAGTGCATTATATTTTCTTGCTTTAAAGCTGGATTAAAGCCCAAACCAAAAAAAGTATTATATTGCAGCTTACAAATCCTTAGATGTGGTGTTTGCATTTGTTTCTTTATTAGGCCATTTTCTCTGTTTTTCACTTAATGATCTGGCCAGTAACACACCTCCTGTATTAGGGTGCTTTGGACAGCAACACTGTTAGTCTGGGGATGTGAGTGTTAGATGTACAAAAAGGTTTAAATACACTAACAAATAGAAGCCAAACTCCAGATAATACTTTATAGTCAATCGTTGTAAGCATCCCTGCTAGTGTTTAATTGGTTTGTATCATCTCTGTAACGGATACATTCTGTTGGTGAGCTTGTTATTTTTAAAAACAATAGACTTCCTGGCAGAATCACCAGATGAAAATAGAAGAAAATGATAGAAGCCATCACATTTTAAGAAATGGTAAGCTACAATATAATAAACGTTTGCTTTTGGGTTTCTTAACATTACTTTTTTTTTTTTTACACATTTCGGCATTTGCATCCTGGATTCTGATGTAGAAATCTGCAGCCCTCTACTGCTCATGTCTGTAAATGTATTATGAATACACTTCCTGCCCCTGGTTGTTGGCTTTGAAACCCCAGGAGGAGGAAGTGGAGAGAGAAAGTCTCAGCTGCATGTCCTGTCCATGCTGCTAAATTCTGGACCAGAAGAGACAATTATAAACTCCTAGGGAGGGACTGAAGGGCAGAGTAGATCAAGGACGTGTGGTGAGGTCAGTGGCTGGCAAGGCATTGGCTAGTATCAGAGCCAGATACACGCAGATTACATATGCAGCGATCGCAAGGCTGCTTTCACACTAAGCAGCGCCAAGTAAAGCTAGCTATTTTGATTAACAACGATATACTGTATACACAGGTATGTGTGCACAACTCCACCAGGATTCCTATCAGGCTCTTGGCTGATAAAACCTGTTTGTACATTGGATGTATTTATGGTTATTAATCTCTTCTTATATAAAGCTTGTAAGATTTCTATATTGTTATATGCTTATGGTTAAGGACTGTTTAATTCACAGGAAGGGAATCCCTTTGGTTTACAGAGGCCCACTTAGCAAACTTTATTATTCACTCTTCCACTAAACTCACTCTTCCACTTAGCAAAGGTTCTGGTTCTCTTATTTACTTACAGGTATAGCGAAATAAAGTGTTTGGAGAGGGCCAATTCTCACCCCCCCCCCCAAAAAAAAGTGGACTAGGGAGTGCTTGTCAAAGTGATTTCTCAACAAAATAAGCACAGACACATGAATGGATGGGTGAGTTTGCTTCAAATAGTAAAAAAATAATTAAATAACATTTTCAGTTTGTGGTGCTCAGATATAGTAAAGTTCCGTTTTAATATAGCAAGTCGTATCCCTTTTCTCAATACTCTCTGAACACACTTCATCACAGCCCTAACTACTAAGTCACTATTCTATAAGGGCTCCTTCACACAATGTGCAGTGACTGGTGTTTTTCAGCATTGGATAAGGGCACATAAAAACTGCACCCCATTTACACCATAACAGTGGTGTGATGTAAGGTGCGAAAAAATGCAGACATTCTGGATAACACCATGTAAGCATGCTTATAGGTGTGTGGTACAAAATAAAGTTCACTTCGGTGAACATCAGCAGTGTCCCCATCAGAGAGTGTCCCGTACATGTCATCTTCATCACATTTGCCTCTTGCTTCAGTATGAGCAGACTTCAGCTCTCCTGCACCCCCCGACTCCCGCCCACTGCTAGGCACACAAAAGGATCTTTAATGCAAACAGCAGGCGGGTAGCCGGTAGGTGTCACGCTGATGACGTCACCGATTGCTAGGACATCTGCAATCCCTGCAGCCAATCCTAAAACACAGCGTACGACATGGGAGGGTGTGGGGGAGCAGCTTTGTTTGGGACCTGCCAGATATACTGCCGATAACTGCAGAAGCTGTTGGCAGAGTCTGGGTGAGCTGCGGGTCATATAAGAGACACAAGCAAGCCAGATGTGGCCCACAGGCTGGGGTTTGGAGACCCCTGGTTTATGCAACATGCTGATAGCTCTTATGTACTCTTAGGGACCTTGTTACATTTACAAAAAAATGGATTTAAATGACTGGGAAATAACTATAGCATGGAATTCACTATACAGGAATGAGAGTAGGGAGGAGGGGAGGTGGAGTTGCCATATATATGTCAAAAATAGCATAATGCGAACATTAATTCAAAAAAACAAATAAAATACTCAAAACCCTCTGGGTCTGCTTTCCAACCAGTGGTGGAGCCTCCCATAGTGGTGTAGTTTACAGACCCCCAGGACAGACTGAAAATTATGATAACTTGTTGATTGACAAGAAAACTTAATGGCAATGAAGGGAGGGGATTTCATAGTGGGTGACTAACATGCCTGGCATTATCTGGAATTCTTAGACTGCTATTACAAGCAGGAGGCATTATCTGGAATTCTTAAACTGCTATTACAAGCAGGAGCAGGGATGTAATAGAAGCAGTAAATGGGGTTTCTCTAAAACAGTAAAAAGCCCAATGTGAGGTGATGATATTCTAGACAAATGGGGATCGACTCTCTTATGTTGAGGTAGGAGAACATTTAGGTTCAAGTGATCACCAATGTCTTTGATTTGATATTAATACAAGAACTGAAAAATCATAAAAAAAAAAAGAAGTTTTAGATTTAAAAAAGGTCAAATTTTGTTGAAATAGGGAAATTAAAAAAAAAAAACGTAATTGAAATGTTGGAGTAAAATGACAAGAGTATGTAATCAGTGGGCATTGTTAAAGTGTACCATACTGGAGGCTACTAGATTATATTTCAGGGAAGTTATTAAGAATGAAATGGAAGAAAAAAAAAAACAATATAGTTCACTAAAGAGGTAAGTAGTATAAAAAAAAAGGAAAAAAAATTATATAAAAGATTCAAGGAAACAGGAGGTGTAGCTGACAGAGAAGAGTATACAGATAGACAAACACATTATCAGTGGGGACAAAGTGGAGGGAAATTGCTAAACCTAATAAAGCGGAGGTTCACCCAAAAATCATCTTTCTGACATTAGATCCAGCATCCTGCTAACATCTGCAGTATGCGTTTTTTTTTTTTTTTGTACTTATCGTTTTATGAGCCGTTGTTATCCGGCTCTGAGCGGGGAATCCTGCGGGGAATGGGCGTTCCTAAGCCAAAAGGAGTTGATTGACTGGCTGCTAAGGCATGACGCGCCTTAGCAGCCCATCAATCAACTCCTCTTGGCTTAGGAACGCCCATTCCCCGCAGGATTCCCCCGCTCGGAGCCGGATAACAACGGCTCATAAAACGATAAGTACAAAAACAAAACCCAGCATACTGCAGATGTTAGCAGGATGCTGGATCTAATGTCAGAAAGTTGATTTTTGGGTGAACCTCCGCTTTAAGAAAGAAGATTTAACTTTTCTTTTTTAGGTGCATTAGTGATAGAAGGAAAAAATACAATGAGATCACATAAAATGAAAACTGGACAACACTTACAGTATGTTGAGGGAAACCTGGATGTAGCAAACCATTTAAACAATTACATCTCTTCAGTCTTCTCAGAAATAAATTGCACTAATAATAGCATGTTGGGTTATCATATTGGTTCTAGTAATGATGGTTTATTTTTAGGATTTCTGGAGGCAGGGATAGCAGAGGAACTGGCTCAGTTAAAGCTTCATAAAGCAATAGGCCCTGGTATTCATCCCAGAGTTCTAAGAAAACTTTGAGGTATACGTGCTGGACCATTAACGCATCTTTTTAATCAAATCTCTTCTAACAGGAGAAGTTCCCCATGACTGACGGACAGTTAATATTGTACCTATCCACAAGAAAGGCAGCAAGATAGAAGCTGGCAATTACAGTTAAAGTTAAACATCAGTTGTATTCAAGTTAATGGAATCACTCCTGAAAATGAGGATCTTTGATCACTTACAAACACACAACTTGCAGGACCCAACACAGTATGACTTTACTGAGGGCAGTTCATGGCAGACTAACCTAATGCGTCAACAGTAAATGGCTTCTAACATGCTTGGGACAAATATATATCTATACTTGGACAAAACAATTTACAAAAAAAGAAAAATGGGCAGACTCGAAGGACTACTCGTCACTTTTCTATGTACTCTGGAGCAGCATATTTCAAACAAGGTGCCTTCTGGGTTCTTCAGAGAGGCCTTTGCAAAATACCAAAAAATTGCTCCAAATTGATTAAAAATGCTCCGCAAGCTGGCAGGTGGATCAAACCTGCATTTTTTGCTGCACGAAACCACAGGTTTTTATTGTGCACCATTACAACCTTGGGCACTGCATGGGCCAGCTGCCTGCTTCCTAAAAATCAATGACATCATAGGTTGATAAGAATGACACTGGGCACTGAAGGACATCCTTGTTTGCCTAACCCTTGCCACTTTCTGTCAGCACTGGGGTCATGTTAGCTGAATGCGGAAGAGAAACTGAGGGAGAAAAGAAATGCCAGAATACTAATCAATACCAGTGTGCAAAGATGTATTTGTTTTGTAAGAATAAATCAATGCTAAGGTTGGGTATCCCACACGTGTGGATGTTACTGCGATATGTAAAACTGTAAGTTACATTTTTAACATTTCTGAATGAAGTAGCTCAAGATTTTGAATGAGATTTAAAGGACGCCTTGACAGAAAAAAAGGTTAAAAAACACTGCTCTGGAGAGCCACCTAAGGGAATATCCTCCTGTACAAGAAAACCAATGTCTAACCAGGATACCTACCTAGATAAGGTAAACCTTAACACAACACTTCCCCCCCTCCCCCCCATTCATATACTCAACAAGTCTTTAATGATAGAATATTTAACAGAAAGGTACAAAGACGATGATGGGCAAAGTAAAACATATCTAGCAACCAATACGTTTATAGTTTACATTATATCGCTTCCTGGTTGTTTACTATTAATATTGTCATTTGCTTCTATGGATGGGCCTAAACTGGGCTTGTTCCGTAAAGTACAAATGGCAAAGCTACAGTTCCCCAAACACTATTCCCTAGCAACCAAACATTTAGCACACTGTCGTTCTCTCAGTGTAGTGTTGGTGCGACTTACTGTGAGTCTTCTCTCCTCTCGGCGGTTTAAAAATACCGCCGAGAGGAGAGCTGCATCCATTCCTCTGCCAGTGTTTACATTTTACAGGCAGAGGAAGTGACACGGCGGAGGCTCACGGGATTGGCTGGGAGCGATCACAAGGGGGCGGACAGAATCGAGCAGCCGCCCCCTCAGCACGGCTCGCTCCCGAAGGTAAGCCGCCCACCGCACGCAGCGGAGGGGGTCCCGATCAGACCCCCGACCCGCTAGAAGGCAGGGACGTTCATGTACGCCCATCTGCCTGTACGTGCCATTCTGTGGACGTACATAGTCGTGCGGCGGGCGTTAAGTGGTTAAAACTCATTTTAGTCATCTAAAATCTAATGGGTGTAGTTAAATTGTAATGCATTATTTAAGCATTTATCTACAATTTCCAAACTCATATACTGCATAAATGGCATTTTCGTTTTAGTCGTATTTTAGTCATCTCAATTGTTTTAGTCATATTTTAGTCGACTAAAATTGTATTAAGCTAGTCGACTAAAATGTTTTAGTCGGTTTTAGTTGACAAAATTAACACTGCCAACAACTAAGGATGTCACTGATTGATAAGGAAGACTTTAGGTACCTGCCCAACATCCTTGTTTGCCCCTCTCTGCATCTCTCTATCAGTTCTGGGGAAGCAGAGAAAGGGAGAGAAACAGAGAGAAGAGAAATGCTAGAATATTAATCAGTAGTAGTTTTCAAAGGTGGAGGAATAAATCACCTCTAATATTGGGTGGCTCCCATGGGCGGATGCTGTTGCGACATGTTAAAAACTGTTAGATTTGTTTTTCACATTTTAAAATGGAGCGTCTTGAGATTGTACATAATTGTAAAGAGTGCTTTAACTGAAAAAAAGACAAAAAAGAGAAACACTATTCTGTGGATAACCATCTCCTGCACCTCTACCCTATATTGGACTAGCCTATATTGTTCTATATTTCAGTGTGAATTATAAGCACGGATTCTGTATTCGAAAAAGTTGATCATAATTCGCTACACATACAACAGCTATCTATGCAAAACTTTTAGACATATCCCAAAATAAGACCACTTTTGCAATGCCATCATCAACAGAGCGAGCAATGCAGAGCGAAAGACGTGTCAAACATCTTCCTTCTTTTTACCTATTAATTTGCAGACGTTCGGATGGTCAAATTCTTTCATAAAAGCAGCTTCTCTCAAGAATTCTTCAATATCGCTGGAGCAGAAAATTTCCGCTGGCAGGAGAAAGGGAGAAATGTTAGAAGAGGCGAGAAGTGCGGAGGAACAAGCTCTGAAATTAGAATCCGGAAGGCTCATTATATCTGTGCTGGAACTGAAATATGTGCTTGTCTATTGGAATCGCATCTAACAAGGTTCTTATGATGTAGATGCCAGCAATGGTTTAAAGACCTCGCTTAAAGACTGGCACATAATGACCTTCACTCATCTGCTCTCCAATTCTGTGCCTACAGAAAAATGGAATAATGTTTAGCAGTTTCTGCAAATGGAACAGGTCTTTTTAACCAATTATTATACCAATGTAGAACAGCGTTGTATGAGATGGGTTAAAGAGAATCTGTTTTGACAGAAATTGAGACTTCCAGAGCTGAAGCTGAATGCTCATTGCTTTGCAAGTCCCTGACCATGAATCAGTATGGAAGTTTAGAGTTTTGACTTCACTGTTTGCATGCTTATTGAGGGTCAGGGGCTTACTAAGTAGTAAGCTGAGTAAGTAATTGAAGCACCATCAAAAAATAAAATAAATAAAAGTAATCGAAGACACAATTTTCACCGACATGTTACCTACAAGAATAGGGTGTTTGATCTGATGACCCAAATAAAGACTAATGGCGCGTACACACGATCGGTCAAACCGATGAGAATGGTCTTATGGACCGTTTTCATCTGTCAAAACTGTTCGTGTGTGGGCGCCATCGGTTATTTAACCATCGGTTAAAAAAAAGCCAACTTGCTTTAAATTTAACCGATGGATTCCTAACCGATAGAAAACCAATCGTTAGTAGGCACGACCATTGGTTAAAAATCCATGCATGCTCAGAATCAAGTCGACGCCTGCTTGGAAGCATTGAACATCATTTTTTTCAGTACGTCGTCGTGTTTTCAGTCACCGTGTTCTGACACAATCGTTTTTTTAACCGATGGTGTGTAGGCACGACGGACCATCAGTCCGCTTCATCGGTTTACCGATGAAAATGGTCCATCAGACTGTTCTCATCGGATAGACCGATCGTGTGTACGCGGCATAATAGTTATACAGTACATGGGAACTTAAGAAAAAAGGGATTTTTAAATACAGCTTACCTGTAAAATCCTTTTCTTGGAGTACATCACGGGACACAGAGCGGCATATTCATTACTATGTGGGTTATATGGAGTACCTTCAGGTGTGGACACTGGCAATCTCAAACAGGAAGTCCCCTCCCTATATAACCCCCTCCCCTAGAGGGAGTCCCTCAGTTTTGTAGCAAGCAGTATGCCTCCCAAAATGGTCACCCAAAAGAGGGGTGGGAGCTCTGTGTCCCGTGATGTACTCCAAGAAAAGGATTTTACAGGTAAGCTGTATTTAAAAATCCCTTTTTCTTTCTCGTACATCACGGGACACAGAGCGGCATATTCATTACTATGTGGGATGTCCGAAAGCAATGCTTTAATGAGGGGAGGGAGACATCTTCCAAAGAAGGATTCAATTTAGAGGTAAACTCAAATAATAATAATAATTCCAACTTAGTCAAGAAAAAACTTTTTCTTTTTTTTTTTTTTCTTCTTACAACCAAGGGTGCTTCTGATCCCGAGGATCTCAAACTGCAGCCTGTAGTACTGCCTGTCCAAAGGCAGAATCTGCATTCCTTCTCACGTCTAGTTGATAAAACTTTGTAAACGTGTGGACTGATGACCACGTCGCTGCCTTGCATATCTGAGCCATAGAGATCTGATGGTGTGCTGCCCAGGAGGCGCCCATGGCCCTGGTAGAATGGGCCTTTACCGACAAAGGAGGAGGCAATCTCTTCAAACCGTAGGCTTGAATGATTAATTGTCTAATCCATCTCGAGATGGTGGATTTTGCAGCTGCCTGCCCCTTCTTGGGGCCATCTGGCAGAACGAACAACACATCTGTTTTCCGGATCTTTTCTGTAGCTTTAAGATAGGCCTTCATGGCCCGGACAATATCCAAGGTATGCAGCAACCCCTCCTTTCTAGATGTGGGTTTTGGAAAGAAGGATGGAAGTACCAAATCCTGGTTCAAGTGAAATTTGGATATAATCTTTGGTAGAAAGGAAGGATGGGGCCGGAGAACTGCCCTGTCCTTATGCAGAACGAGATATGGTTCCTTACACGATAAGGCTGCTAATTCTGACACTCTCCTGGCCGAAACTATGGCGACCAAGAAAACCAACTTTCTTGTCAGTAAGACTAAAGGAATCTCAGCCAACGGCTCAAAGGGTTGTTTCTGTAAAGTGGACAGGACAAGATTTAAGTCCCATGGACAAATTGGTGACTTGACAGGAGGATTAATACGCAAGACCCCCTGTATGAAGGTCTTTACCAGCGAGTGGGTGGCCAGCGGCCTCTGAAACCACACTGACAGAGCTGAGATCTGTCCCTTGATTGTGCTTAGTGCCAGGCCTTTATCCACTCCTAGCTGGAGAAAACTTAACACCCTATCAATAGTATATTTGCGGGAATTCCATCTTTTGGATTCACACCAGCCTACGTAGTTCCTCCACACCCTGTAATAAATCACCCTGGAGACCGGCTTTCTAGCCCTAATCAGGGTAGGAATTACCTGCCTAGACAGACCTCTACCCCTGAGAATCAGGGATTCAGCCTCCAGGCCGTCAAATTTAGACGCCGTAATGTAGGGTGGAGGATCGGGCCTTGTGAGAGTAGGTCTGGTTGTAGAGGAAGAGTCCAAGGGTCTCCCACTGCCATCTTCAGGACTAGTGAGTACCAAGTCCTCCGGGGCCAAGCCGGAGCTACTAGAATGACTGGCTTGTGCTCCACTCTGATCTTGCGCAACAGGCGAGGGAGTAACTGTAGCGGAGGGAATGCATATAGAAGTTTGAATTGATGCCAAGGGCAAACCAACGCATCGGTTCCGCAGGCCATAGGATCCCTCGCTCGAGACACGAACCTGTCTAGTTTCTTGTTGAACCTGGATGCCATTATATCTACGTCTGGCATTCCCCACCTCTGGCAGATTGTCTGAAAGACCTGGGGATGCAGAGACCACTCCCCTGGCAACAGACTCTGGCGACTTAAGAAGTCTGCCTGCAGGTTGTCCACTCCGGGAATGAATATCGCTGAAATGCAGGGTACATGAACCTCTGCCCACTGAAAAATCAAGCTCACCTCCCTCTGAGCGGCCCGACTCCTGGTTCCCCCTTGGTGGTTTATGTATGCCACCGCCGTGGCATTGTCTGACTGGATTCTCACCGGGAACCCCTTTAATCTGGAGGTCCATGCCAGAAGGGCTAGGCGAGCAGCTCTGATCTCCAAGATATTGATGGGGAGCTGCCTCTCTGCTTTCACCCAAGTTCCCTGGCGAGAGAACCCCTCGAAGACCGCCCCCCAGCCTGCCAGGCTGGCGTCTGTGGTAACTACCTTCCAGACAACAGGGCTGAAGGATTTTCCCTTTAGAAGATTCTGGGGGTTCAACCACCAGGCCAGGCTTTGTCGGACCCTTGATGATAGCGTCAAAGGGGACTCTAAGGCATGTGCCCTCCAGCCCCAGGCTGCTAGAATGGCTGCCTGTAGGACGCGAGTGTGGATCTGAGCGTATGGTACTGCCTCGAACGTGGCCACTAGCTTGCCTAGTACTCGCATACACAGGCGAATAGTTGGTTTTTTCTTGTTTAGAACCAACTGAACCAACCCCTTGATAGCCTCGATCTTTACCAGGGGCAGGAACACCCTTTGCTGTTCTGTGTCTAACCTCATGCCGAGGTATTCCAACTGCTTTGTAGGCTGGAACGCTGACTTTCCCCGGTTTAGGACCCAGCCGAATTCTTCGAGGTACCGAACCGTGAGGTTTACTGCCTTTTGCAGACCCGGCCGTGAGTGATCTATGATTAAAAGGTCGTCCAAGTATGCTAGGACTGTGACCCCTTGGATCCTTAAATTGGCCAGAACTGGGGCTAGGATCTTCGTGAATACCCGGGGGGCCGTGGCCAGCCCGAAGGGGAGCGCCCTGAATTGGAAGTGTCGCTGCCCTACCGCGAAGCGTAAACATCTTTGATGCGACTGAAAGATTGGTACATGAAGGTAAGCATCCTTTATGTCTATGGAGGCCAGAAAATCGTCCTTCTGAAGCGCGGCGGCTGCTGACCGGATGGATTCCATCCGGAAGGAACGAACCCTTAGGTAACCGTTTAACCTCTTTAGGTCCAAGATTGGCCTGACATCGCCGTTGGGCTTTGGTATGACAAAGAGATTGGAATAGAAACCTAGCCCTTGCTCTTGGGCTGGCACCTCTATTATTACGTCCTGGCAGAGCAGGTGATCCAAAGCTGCCAGCAATGAGGCCTTCCTTGCTGGATCCCTTGGTAGCCTTGATTCTTGAAAATGAGGCGGAGGATACCTTAGAAACTCCAGTCTGTAGCCTGTGGTTACAGATGCCCGGACCCATTTGTCGGGGATCTTGGCTTCCCAAACTTCTGAGAAGAAACAAAGCCTTCCCCCCACCCGCGAGAGTGGGGGCGCCCCTTCATAAGGCAGACTTAGGGGCTGTCTTTGTCGGCTTGCGATACCATGGCCTCTTACCCCCAGGGGCCTGTCCCTGCGATCTACTGTTAACGTTGGATCGTGCAGGAGGCCGTCGATACTGCCTGGAATTTGAGGGCCCCGAGACAGGAAAAAGCTGCCTTTTAAATGTAGGACCCCGGAATGTCTTTTTTGACCGGTAAAAGGGTACTCTTGCCATTTGAAATAGTCTGAATATATTTATCCAGATCCTCTCCGAAGAGTCGTCCTCCATGGAAGGGAAACCCTGCCAGAAGCTTTTTGCATGGGGGCTCCGCCGCCCAGTTCTTCAACCATAAGAGCCTTCTCATGTGCACCAAAAATAGTGATAAACGAGAGGCCTGCTGGATGGAATCTTTTATAGCATCTACAGCAAAACACAGAGCTCTGGGAATGTCAGAAAACTCTTCTGCTTGTTGGGTAGGCATGTCCTTTAACATTTCTTTTGTCTGGTCTTTTAACGCCTGACAAACACCAATCGCAGCCACAGCTGGCTGTACCACTGCTCCTGCCGTAGCAAAGGATGCTTTTAAAAGTGTCTCTAACCTTTTATCAACCGGATCTTTAAACATATGTATGTTTTCCACCGGGCAAGTTAGTGATTTATTCACACATGAGATGGCTGCATCCACTACTGGGAGCCTCCACCTCTTGGAGAATTTTTCCTCCATGGGGTAAATGACCGCAAATCTTTTCGGTGGCAGAAAAATCCTGTCCGGCCGTACCCAATCCCGAAAGATCAATTCCTCCAAGAGAGGATGGACCGGAAAAACTGCGTTGCTTAACGGAGCTTTCAAAGAGCCCAGAGAGGATACCGGAGGAACCTGAGGCTCTGGCAATGGTAAACTAAATGCCGAGCGGACCATGTCCGTCAAAGACTGTACCCACAGTCTTTCTGTCTGGGAGTCTGAAAATGGTTCCTCAGAGGCAGATCCCTCCATCCCTGAACCCTCTTGGTTCAGGTCTAGTTGATCCTCCTGTGATTCCAATTCCTCCGGAGAGAGAATCTCAGCATCTGAGGATACACCTCTTGGTGATGGGGATCTAACCCGTTTCTTACCAGGAACAGCTCTAGCGATCAATGCTGCTATTCTCTCTTCTAGCCCCCCTAGGGATACGGCTAGCATCTCCTCTGTGATAAACACAGGGCTGGGCTGATCTGGGCCAGCCTCCGCACCAGATCCCCCTAATGGCTCATCCAAGGCGCCCTTTATGTTAATAAGTTGCGGGGAAAGTATCGGCATATCATCAGAATGAGAAGGGGAACCCCTTTGTTTTTTGGTCTTTTTTGTACCCTTTGACCCCGAACCTTTGGAAGCCATAATACAAAATCGAGGGACTCCGCCCACACAACAGACTGTAGTGGCCAGGAGTACAAAACCAGAGCTTAGGGGACAATAGATCACTAATGCCCAAAAACTGATGGGATCCCGTATGTTTTTCTCTTTTTTTTTTTTTTAAATATATATTATATATATTTTTTTTTTTTTTTTTTTTAAAACATACAGTGACCCCAAACTTAGTTTGCCAGCCTCCAACCTGCTGCAAAAAGGGGAATTTCTTGGCTTAACAAAAAAGGCATTGGAACAAAGTCCAGCATGTACTACCCCTCTTCCGCCACCGGGAGTCACTGTTCTGCCGCTCTGCGTCCTCTCCTTCTGAAATCAGCCTCAGACTGAGCACTGACAATGCCTGCTGATCTATAACAGCACAAGGCGCGCCCCTGTATGACGCCGCAGGCACGCCCCCCCCCCGCCCTCCTGTCTGAACGGCGCGAAAAAAGTCTATAAGACGTGCGCGCGCGTATGCCGGAACAGGAGGAACATGGAGGAGCCGCGCTGCTGGAGACCCAGGACTGCAGAAACAGGCGGCAGATTCAAACCCCCGGCCAGGTAGGACTCTCAAAAAAGGCCCCTAGGGATCCTTACTAGTCCTAGGAAGAAAGCAGCAGGTTAGCTAGCAACACATTCTTAGACAGGGGAACCTAGTGATGGGGGAAAAAAGGTGTCATCCTGTCTCTCTCAGACATAGTGAGCAAGGTTGCCCATGCAGAGCATACTTAGGCTATCCCCCCTTTTAGGTTACCCCGGAGAGCCTGCTGTCGAACCAAGTCCCGCAGGCTCCCCCTTACCTGCTCCATGCTGCAGGATGTTTGTCCAGCAAACTGATCCAATCTTCTCCCATCTCCGTGGGTAGCGTAGTAGACCTTCAGGCCCTGGGGTCCTATGAAGGTACCCACTGTCCTGGACCTATATAGCACCCTGGCAAACAGGAACTTATGGTTTTTACAAACTCCAAGTCCTGGGCCCAGGGTCCAGCCCTCCAAAGAGGAGCATTATAGGCAAAACCCCATGGTTTGGGGCCCGGGTACTGTCCACTTTGGCACTGAGGCTCCTTGGACAGATCCGGTTAGCCCGCCCTTAATCCCAAGGATGTGGAGCAAAGCTATTCCGTGACCAACACCTAAGACACTGGCGAAAAAACTGAGGGACTCCCTCTAGGGGAGGGGGTTATATAGGGAGGGGACTTCCTGTTTGAGATTGCCAGTGTCCACACCTGAAGGTACTCCATATAACCCACATAGTAATGAATATGCCGCTCTGTGTCCCGTGATGTACGAGAAAGAAATATAGTTGTTTTTTTCAGGTTACCCTAAGCAACAGTAATGATCCTAATGTTCAACCTTTCAACACACCCCTGCCCATACTGTAGGGGGCCTTTATCAGATGATAAATGTCCCCTATGGCATGAGCAGGGGTGTGTTGAAAGATACAACATTAGGATCATTACTGTTGCTTAGAGTAACCTGAAAAAAAAAAAACTGAATTTTTTGTACGTTGTACTTGCAAAACAGAGAGATTTATGATAATATTACTTTATTCATAAATTCCTCTTTCTGCTGCTCTAGCAAAAGCATTGCCACAGAATAAAACCTGCCCATGTCCTGACTATGCATATGCTTTGAGGGAAAGCCTGTCTCACCTTCAGCGCTAAATCTGTTTCAAACCTTTGCAAATCTGTCTCTACTGCCTGGAATTCCAGGTGCAGGGGTCAAAAATATACAGAAAAGCTGTTGCACCAACTTTGCTAACAGAGAGGCAGCATAGTATGCATCAAATGATGTCACTAATTTACTTGATACACATCCCTACATCCAAGAGAACAGATTGCTCCCATAAAAGTTAGATTTTTACTCTTCTGAACAGTTTTCTGTTTGACTTAATGAAAACTTTCCAGCATGTTTTCTGCTGGCGAAAATACAAAGTTAATACAGAAAGCTTGCTAAAAATTCCCATGATACAAACAGCAATTATGTATTTAATGAAAGTGTGGCAAGTTAGAAGAGGGGACAACACATCTTTGAAGACTAAAGCTGGCCATACGTTAGTAGATTTAAAATTTAAAGTGGTAGTAAACTTAGACTTTTACCTACAGGTATGCTTATAATAAAGCTTCCCTCTAATTAAAATTAATATCTCCTAAACGTGCACCATTTAGGAGATATTCTAGCGAGCAGCAGCCGGTGATGTCACAAGCGCATGTGCTCTCAAGGAACATCATACTAGTACTGTTGCTTCAGAGTTGCGTGCCACGACCGAGACTTCTACGCAAGAAGGCTGGAGTCCACAAACCCGAAAAAAAAAGACCGGGTGAAGGTGGAAGCCTCTGTAGCGGTGACAGCATTAGATATGTGCATTCCCGTTCGTACGAATGTCATTTTCGTACGAAAATGTTCATTTTCGTACCCGCGGGATAATGTGTACATACGAAAATATTAAAGCACCAAAATACGAAAACGCGGGGATAACGGATTAGCCGCATAACGAACGACCGCAATTACGAACGATCCGACGGGAAAAAACGACAAAACGAAAATGGCAAAATAACGAAAATTAAATCTGTATCAAGAGGTTTGCATTGTGTATTTTGTTTGAATCCGTTTTGTGTTAGTTTTCAGTTGTATGTTCATTGTTCAATGACATCTATAACAAAAGAATTTCATTATGTATATTGAATGAATTCCTTTTTCTTTTTTCTGTGTATTCAAAATACTGAAGGCAATTTTTTTGTTATAGGTGTCATATCAACATACGAAAATAACAAAAGAAACGTGTTCAAATGCAAATCTTTTGTTTATGGTTTTTTTAATGGCCAGAGAGTTAGGCTGGCCATACATGATACAATTTTCTGTGCAATTTTCTTTAGATTTACCTTCAACTATGTAGTGCAAGGGCCTGCCTGATTGCATACAATTGAAAGTGTTGTTTAGTTTGACCTCATATATTGTTTTTGGTAAATCTAAAAGAGAATTGTACAAGAAAATTGAACATGTATGGCCAGCCTCAGTGACTGAAAGCAGCTTCTCTTTTGTGCTGAGTACTAGAGTAGTGAATACACTTGTACAGTAAAGCCTAATAAACTTTTCTGTGGATTTTCATCTGAAGGGACATCAGTTGGCCAGACTTCTGAACCCAAAAATGGTTTTCTGATGCAGTTTAAAAACAAACGAATTTTCTGAGAACGATCGGAAAACGATCGTTTTTATGTTTGTTGTTAAAATAGTCTGACCAAGTGTATGGGGCTTAACAATAGCTTAACTCCATTAACTCTGACCAGCTTCCCTGTCCCTGCTGAAGAAAAGGTGGTGTTTTTAGGGTGATGTGCAGTGTCAGTTTTGACAACGGACCTGAACGGCCGCTCCATGCAGTCCTATGGAGCGTCGGATGTCAGCGGAGACATGGATCGGGTGAGATCTGATGAAAACGAACATGCTGTCTGTTTTTATCAGATCTCTCCATAGGGGACAGCGTTGCTGCACAAGCCCCTTCCCGCTCAGTGCGCAGAGAGGGACTTTTCATCCGCTGGCTCAGCGGAGATCAGTGGAGAGATCTCTCGCTAAGTCGGTGGACTCCGTAGCAACCTGAGCTGTGGCTCTCTGCAGCTCCTACAGAGTTACCATGGGCCTCTTGGCGGCTTCTCTGATTAATGCTCTCCGTGCCCAGCCTGTCAAATTAGGTGGACGGCCATGTCTTGGTGGGTTTGCAGTTTTGCAATACTCTTTCCATTTTTGCATGATGGATTGAATAGTGCTCCTTGAGATGTTCAAAGCTTGGAATATTTTTTTCATAACCTAACCCTACTCTAAACTTTTCCACAACTTTGCAGCATCGAATCCTTAAGCTCCTGCAAGTAAACAGTATAGTGCAAAGATCCCAGCTCTGAGGGCTACGGATCTATATATAGTATGTAATTCTTACTCTTCAGCATCTTCACAGCGACCTTCTGGAGCGAACCATCTTCCATTTTTAATTGAGCCTCTCTTACAGAGCCAAACTCCCCTGAGGCGAACAAGAAATTTTAGTTAAGTGAAAGAAAACATTTCAGAAAAGTTTTAAATCCGTGAAAGCCATTTCCTTCTCACCAACCTTTTCCCAATGTCCTTCCCAAGGTAAACTGCTGCTGCTGGATGAGGACGTCTGTAAGCTTGGATTTCAGCTCATCACTGATCCCGATGCTGTCCACTGTAGATTCAGCAAACACACATGAATATTTTAATACTTAGCAAACACCAAAACACGTGAATATATTGCAATACTTAGAAAAGAAGATGATTTAATATCAGCCTTGCCACTGGTAACATTAACCACTTGTCCACCGGCCGCCGTCAAGACTCCATTGTTCTGACAGGACTGTCTTTTAAAGCCGATAGGGGGCGCATGCTCGCCGCCGGCGGCGCACGCGTGCACCCCCAGCTTTGATGGGATCATGGTGCGCGTGCCCAAAGGCAACGATCGCCGCCGGGCACGCGCGATTGCCCAGTAACTGAACAGGGACGTGGAGCTCTGTGTGTAAACACAGAGCTCCACGTCCGTTAAGGAGAGAGGAGACCGATCTGTGTCCCTTGTACATAGGGACACAATCAGTCACCTCCCCCTACAGTTAGAACACAAACTAGGCTACACATTTAATCCCTTCCCTGTCCCCTAGTGGTTAACCCCTTCCCTGCCAGTCACATTTATACAGTTATTAGTGCATATTTATAGCACTGTTCACTGTATGAATGTGATTGGTCACAAAAATGTCACAAAAGTGTCCGATGTGTCCGCCATAATGTCGCAGTCCCAATAAAAAAAAAATCGCAGATCGCCGCAATTACTAGTAAAAAAAATAATAATAATAAAAATGCCATAAAACTATCCCCTATTTTGTAAACGCTATATATTTTGCGCAAACCAATCGATAAAGGCTTATTGCATTTTTTTTACCAAAAATAAATAGAAGAATACGTATCGGCCTAAACTGAGGACATTTTTATATATATTTTGGGGAATATTTATTGCAGCAAAAAGTAAAAATTATTGCATTTTTTTTCAAAATTGTCGCTCTATTTTTGTTTATAGCGCAAAAAATAAAAACTGCAGAGGTGATCAAATACCACCAAAAGAAAGCTCTATTTGTGGGAAAAAAAGGACGCCAATTTTGTTTGGGAGCCACGGCACACGACCGCGCAATTGTCAATTAAAGCGACGCAGTGCCGGAAGCTGAAATTTCGCCTGGGCAGGAAGAGGGTAAAACCTTCTGGGGCTGAAGTGGTTAAAGACTAATTCCAGGCAAAGGGGTTATAATTACTCTCAGGTTTTGTTTTTTTTTTAGTTTACTTTTTTGCCTACTATATCCATATTGGGGAGGTTAAGATAGTTTCACTACACACTGGGAATGGACCTTTGCTGATAGAATGCATTAGCAACTGTCCGCTAGCATCACATAAGCATTGGTGAACCATGTAGTCAGAACACCTTGGGTCTCTTAAGTAAAGCCCAAAATGATATTAAAACATCAAATCAATCACATCATAAACGGAATACAGGAATACGACATTTGAAGCCAGGATCCCTCTGTGGGTGGTGGCTCTTGATGCACTGACTCCAGTCCACTCCTTGTGAAAGTCCCCAACATTTTTGAATGGCCTTTTCCTGACAATCCTCTCCAGGCTTCGCTCATCCCTGCTGATTGTGCGCCTTTTTCTTCCACACTTTTCCCTTCCACATAACTTTCTATTAATCTGCTTTGATACAGCACTTTGGGAACATCCAACTTCTTTTGCAATGACCTTTTGAGACTTTCCCTCCTTATGGAGGGTGTCAATGATGGTTTTCTGCACAACTGTCAGGTCAGCAGTATTTCCCATGATTGCGATTCCTACTGAACCAGACTGAGAGACAATTTAAAGGCTCAGGAACCCTTTGCTGATGTTATGGCTTAATTAGCCGATTCGAGTGGAACACTTTGAGCCTAAAATATTTCACTTTTTCACAATATTCTGAATTTTCGGAGATTGTGGATTTGGGGTTTTCATGAGCTGTAAGCCATAATCATCACAATTATGACAAATCACAACTTGAACTATCTTGCTTTGCATGTAATGAGTCTATCTCATATATTAGTTTCACCTTTTAAGTTGCATTAGTGAAATAAATTTACTTTTGCTCGATATTCAAATTTTTCAAGTATCACCTGTATGTATTTGTTTTCAATACTTAAAGCATAACTCCACTTTTACTGAGACTGCTGTTTTATTATGTCAGAAAGCTAATTGTTCTCAACTGGATTAAAAGCATAACTCCACTTTTGTTGAAAAAAAAAATCATTCCCCCCTGGATGATCTATGTACATTGCAAGGATTATAACAACCTCTGTTGCAGATTCCTACCTTTTGTTATTCTTAAGGAATCCATGTGTATTTGTCTGCTAAGTGGGTCTAATGGGAGTGGTTTCATAATCATCTGTCAGCTGTGCAGCTGCAGAGCACTAATGAGGAAATCTGCTGGGCCTATATGC
Source organism: Rana kukunoris (assembly GCA_029574335.1). NCBI lineage: Eukaryota > Metazoa > Chordata > Amphibia > Anura > Ranidae > Rana > Rana kukunoris. Next base: position 65,783,998 of record CM056059.1, on the reverse strand, counting down.
CTTTAGACATGTTCCTATTGAAAGTATCTCACCTGTTGCGGGGGATGCTTGATATCTGACTTTTAACTTAGGCAGACTTCTGGGAAAATTGGTGAGCCAATCACACAAGCAGGAAATTATGTTTCTGGGGAGTGGTAAGTACACATTCTGTGTAAAATACAACTCCAGGTAGCCATATTGCATTGCATTTATAGAAAACTACAGTGGCTGCAGATTGGGAAAGGAAAGGTAATTTTTAATAACATTCAATTACAATATGACTTGTATCGCAATTGTACACGCTATATTATTTTTTCTTTATTTGAGATCCCCCCCCCCCCCACACAAAAGCGGAGTTACCTTTTTGATAAATGTTTTGACTTATATTGAAGCATCTAAAGGTGTACTACCAACATATTTCACCTATTGGGGAGGTTTCATTTTACTTCATGGTAGGGTGACTAAACAGAAGAAGAGACCATCTTCCCAACAGAGGGACGGACAGCAACGAAAGTCCAACGAAGATTCTTTCCTTGCTCATTTTATTCTAAATCTTTAAATATAATCTATCCTCAAGTGGGGAAATTCTGGTCAATTTCCATCTCAGTGACCACGCCAAATGGCTACAAAAAACAAACAAAAAATAAACGGATCACACCCTTTAAAAAAACAAAACATAGCTTTGCAGTTTTGGAGTTCAGCTAAAACCTGCTCTACTGAAAGTCCCCCAAAGTCAAATAGCTTGCAAAAGCATTATTAAAAATATTTTTTGGGCTAAGGATATAGCATTGTCATGTATTAAAGGGAAACGTTTGCGCATTTCATTTCTTTTTTTTGTAAATTTTTTATAGAGGTAATTGTTGTTGTGACTTGTTCTCTTGTTTGTTGTGCCATATTATTAAGGTGTCATTTCATACACAGATTTGAAGGAAAATGCAATGAATCACTTTGGCTTCTGGAAAATAGTAAAAATATCCAGTAATTCTGGTTATGGGAAGCTGCCTCGTTTTATTTTATAACAGTGCTAGTGCTTTATAAATGTCCATTCTACTAGCAGCATCACAAAAGGGTGGGAGAGTCCTCAGCCCTATGTAAACGCCAACTAATATAGACTTTACATTACACTTTTTTATTTACATTTTCTTTTATTTCCACATAGAAGTGGCCAACAACTACACATGCACACATCTCTCGGCGAGACGGCCCGCAGCGACTGTATGGTCGGCCTCCCATGGCTCCCCGAGCATCCTATATTGTGGATCTCCCGCCTCAACCCTGGTGGGGCCATCGATGCGGATCACCTTTTTATTCATCATCCCAACAGTGGCCATAACATACGGCTATTTTGTAAGTTCGACTGATACCTTTTCTTTCCTCTTTCCATTTTTGGTTGTGTCTAAGGGGAGTAGTGGATCCCCAGAAACCACCTAAACAGATCTCTTTACTTATTTAACTCTAGACACCCTCTATGAATCTTACTCCAGATGAGCGGCATATGCCGTGAAACGCATCGAGTATACATCCATGAATGCTCTACATAAGCCCATTCTATCAATTATATCACATCATGTATCTATTATACATACACAGTACCTTGCGAAAGTATTCGGCCCCCTTGAAGTCTGCGACCTTTTGCCACATTTCAGGCTTCAAACATAAAGATATAAAACTGTCATTTTTTGTGAAGAATCAACAACAAGTGGGACACAATCATGAAGTGGAACGAAATTTATTGGATATTTCAAACTTTTTTAACAAATAAAAAACTGAAAAATTGGGGGTGCAAAATTATTTATCCCCCCTTAAGTTAATACTTTGTAGCGCCACCTTTTGCTGCGATTACAGCTGTAAGTCGCTTGGGGTATGTCTCTATCAGTTTTGCACATTGAGAGACTGAAATTTTTGCCCATTCCTTCTTGCAAAACAGCTCGAGCTCAGTGAGGTCGGAGAGGGCATTTGTGAACAGCAGTTTTCATTTCTTTCCACAGATTCTCAATTGGATTCAGGTCTGGACTTTGATTCGGCCATTCTAACACCTGGATATGTTTATTTGTGAACCATTCCATTGTAGATTTTGCTTTATGTTTTGGATCATTGTCTTGTTGGAAGACAAATCTCCCTCCCAGTCTCAGGTCTTTTACAGACTCCATCAGGTTTTCTTCCAGAATGGTCCTGTATTTGGATCCATCCATCTTCCCATCAATTTTAACCACCTTCCCTGTCCCTGCTGAAGAAAAGCAGGCACAAACCATGATGCTGCCACCACCATGTTTGACAGTGGGGATGGTGTGTTCAGGGTGATGAGCTGTGTTGCTTTTACGCCAAACACAACGTTTTGCATTGTTGCCAAAAAGTTCGATTTTGGTTTGATTTGACCAGAGCACCTTCTTCCACATGTTTGGTGTGTCTCCTAGGTGGCTTGTGGCAAACTTTGAACAACACTTTTTTTGGATATGTTTAAGAAATGGCTTTCTTCTTGCCACTCTTCCATAAAGGCCAGATTTGTGCAGGATACGACCGATTGTTGTCCTATGGACAGAGTCTTCCACCTCAGCTGTAGAGCTGCAGTTCAATCAGAGTGATCATGGGCCTCTTGGCTGCATCTTTGATCAGTCTTTTCCTTGTATGAGCTGAAAGTTTAGAGGAACGGCCAGGTCTTCGTAGATTTGCAGTGGTCTGATACTCCTTCCATTTCAATATTATTGCTTGCACAGTGCTCCCTGGGATGTTTAAAGCTTGGGAAATCTTTTTGTATCCAAATCCGGCTTTAAACTTCTCCACAACAGTATCTCGGACCTGCCTGGTGTGTTCCTTGTTCTTCATGATGATCTCTGCGCTTTAAACGGACCTCTGAGACTATCACAGTGCAGGTGCATTTATACAGAGACTTGATTACACACAGATGGATTCTATTTATCATCATTAGTCATTTAGGTCAACATTGGATCAGTCAGGGAACCTCACTGAACGTCTGGAGAGAGTTTGCTGCACTGAAAGTAAAGGGGCTGAATAATTTTGCACGCCCAACAAAGTTTGAAATATCCAATAAATTTCGTTCCACTTCATGATTGTGTCCCACTTGTTGATTCTTCACAAAAATGTCAGTTTTATATCTTTATGTTTGAAGCCTGAAATGTGGCAAAAGGTCGCAAAGTTCAAGGGGGCCGAATACTTTCGCAAGGCACTGTGTGTTGACCATGTATGAATCATGTGTTTATTATTCGATGATGCTTTTATTATCATGTTTGTTATTAATCATGTTCCCTCATTGATCATGTGTTATTAAGGTTTGTTTTTTAATTTCTAAATAGGTTCCTTTAAGCTAGTGCATAACAATGTACTAGCTTAAAGGAACCTATTTAGAAATTACCCTTTTCTTCGATTTCCCTTCTAAATGTTATTTTTTTCTTTGTCTGGATTCCTCACTTCCTGTTTCTCCTCAGTAAACTTGCCACCACCATCCGAGCGGTGGTTAGTCAGCCAGAACAGCTTACTGAACAGCTTACTGAGGAGGAACAGGTAGTGAGAAATTCAGACAAAGAAAACAAAGAAAAAAAACATTCTATGCATTAAGATGAAAAAACATCTGCAGATTAGAGGCCCACCGAACCCCCCCTTTACTTACCTGACCCCTCGAAAGTCCCACACCGTGCAGGCTTTTCGGCAGTCTTCCGGGCTTATTCATTGGTTAATTGAAAGCAGGGCAACCATTGGCTCACACAAGAACTCAACACCATGCAAGCTCGCTCTCATGAAGGTGTTGAGTCCTTCCGGGGGGGGGAGCCAAGACAGCCACCGAGGGACCCCAGAAGACCAGGTTCGGGGCTGCTCTGTGCAAAACGAGCTGCACAGTGGAGGTAAGTATAACATGTTTGTTATTTAAAAAAATAAATAAATTACTTTAGTGATCCTTTACTACTCTGTTAAATTACACCAGGGTTACTATTGCAGCCACTGACACCAATGCTTGAGAGTTATTATAAATGACTAATGATGGTGCTCATTTTACTCCTACTTTCTCCTTGGTGTGTGTAAAACATACAGCAGGACTGAAATGTTCAGGAATTGAGGCGTGTGTGAGTTTAAATGTGCTTTCTACTCAATGCAATGTATTTTAGTATACGAAAACAAGCTGCTATTGTGCAGCCCCTCAGAGGTGGCAGGGCCGTACTTGGAGCCCTCTATAATTTCCAAGTTGAGCACCACGGTTATACAGTGTCACTTGTCTAGTGAGAAGCAAGAATCTCAAAACTCAGTATGCATGCTCTGTGCAAGTAAACGGGCTAGTCACATTCCCAAGACTCCTCATGAGCCCGGACGTTACCGCACAGTTTGTGACACAGTCATTGTAACAAATGTTTAGTTATATGCTGTGCCCGAGTTTTGTGTGTAGGTGACAGATCCTTTTGTTAAAGAATAACAGCAATAATGGAAAGCCTTCATAGATCGTAGTCCTCAAGAAGCAGAACTACAGGGTACCTCCAACTGCCGGAGTTGTTCAATCAGTTGCAATTGACACCCTGCTTGGAGTGCAAATTGCATTTGAAATTGACTTATTTGTCCCAGCAGAAAATAGGAGACAGCTGTGTAAACTACCCAAATAAAAAAAAGCACATATTCACTTACATGTTGCTTCCAGCATCTCTGTACCTCTCCTATTAAATGACCTGGCTGCTGTAAACTGGATAACGGGACCTCCTCGACCCAACATTGAGCCGAACATATGCCTGCAAAAAAAATATATATATATATTTACACCCCAAATCAATTTCAATAAAAAAATTGTTTTGATAACTTTCAAAATAGAACAGATCACCATATCAAAAACTTGATGTGGCTGTGCAAAGTTCTAAAAAATACTGAAAACTACACAACAAGACAGGATATCAGTAATTAAAATCACACTTGACTTGAATAGTTTTTTAACACCTGTGCAGATGACAGTGAAGGTATCTTCAGGTTTAGGCTCCTTTCACACGGAGCGGACCGTTTTTCGGTCCGCTCTGTGTGTCCGTCAGCTCAGCGGGGGGTCTCCGCTGAGCTGTCGGGCGGACGGGGCGGTCCCCGCACACTGTGCAGGGACCGCCCCGTCTCTCCTCCGCTCTCCCCTATGGGGAGTCGGATGGAAACGGACCGTCTGTCTGTTTTCATCCGATCCGTTTGGCTGGATGGAAGAAAAATAGGACATTCTTCCGTCCGCAAAAACGGATGCGGATCGAGCGGACGTTAGCGGATGCATCATCCGCTAACGGATCCGCTCCCATAGGGACCCATTACAAGTCCGTAAACGGACTTGTAATGAGCGGACCGTTCGTCCGCTCGTGTGAAAGGGCCCTTATTTAGCACAATATCCCAATATTTGGAAATCAAAGGTGTTCTAAATTAGGCAAATTGTGACCAGATGTATCATAAACTGGATGTAGCCTGCCCTTTTCCGTTTTCCTTGTTTGCTTACCTTGTCTGTCTGTCGCCCACTGAGTTTGTTCATCACTAGGGATGAGCCGAACACCCCCCCGGTTTGGTTCGCATCCAGAACATGTGAACAGACCAAAAGTTCACCGATAAAGTCTATGAGACTCGAACGTGAGAAATCAAAAGTGCTAATTTTAAAGGCCAATATGCAAGTTATTGTCCTAAAAAGTGTTTGGGGCCTGGTTCCTGCCCCAGGGGACAATGCAAACAAAGTTTTAAAAACTGCAGTTTTTTTCGGGAGCAGTGATTTTAATAATGCTTAATGTGAAACAATAAAAGTGAAATATTCCTCTAAATTTCCTACCTGGGGGTAAAGTATGCATGTAAAATAGCGCACGTTTCCTGTGTTTAAAATTGTCCCTGCACAAAATATAATTTCTGAAGGAAAAAAAGTAATTTAAAACTACTTGCGGCTATTCATGAATTGTCGGGTCACGGCAATACAGAGAAAAGTCATTGGTAAAAACGACAGGGGCCCCTTTGGGTCTAGTATGAAAATAATTTTTTTCAATTACTACTTTTCATTGACTTTTATCTGTATTGCCGGGACCCGACAATTCATTAATAGCGCAAGTAGTTTTGAATGCCTTTTTTTCCTTCAAAATTTTTGTGCGGGGAACCAAATTAAAAAAAAAAAAAAAAAGCGTGGGCCCCCCAAAAATTCCATATCAGGCCCTTCAGGTCTGGTATGGACATTAAGGGGAACCCCGCGTAATTTAAAAAAAAAATGGCGTGGTGTTCTCCTAAAAATCCATACCAGACCCTTATTCGAGCATGCAGCCTGGCAGGCCGCAGAAAAAGAGGGAGGATGAGAGAGCACCCCCCTCCTGAACCATACCAGGCCACATGCCCTCAACATGGGGAGGAAGCTTTGGAGGTCTGTGACCCCCAAAGCACCTTGTCCCCATGTTGATGGGGACAAGGGCATCATCCCCACAACTCTAGTCCAGTGGTTATGAGCGTCTATGGGCTTATCGTAATCTGTAAAGCTATCCCTTATCATAAAGCTATCCCTATTCATTCAATTTATAGCCAACAGGGAACCATGAAGAGCAAAAAGGGGCAGGACCCAGCAGGCCTATACAACAATCTGACATTTGCTTATTAGAATATCTCAGACTATAGAGTTCTGGGGTATTCTGAAAAGAACCAAAGTGTGTATGCAGACACCTGGAGATACTGCACTCTGATCTTGGTTTCGGTTACTGTACTTTTGTTTCCACCAGAGGTACACTAAATCAGTACACCTTGCTTTGTTATTGTATTTGCTCTAAAATTACCATTTATCCCGTCCCCTGCTTGCAATTTTTTTCCCCGCACAAATACATAATGTAAAACACACTTTAAACTTGAAAATATTATATATTTTATTAAAGTAGGCCCTGCAGGATAAAATTATGGTAGTTGCAATTGTTTATTTTGCACTTTATTTACACTACTCTTTATCAAATCTATACTTTCAGTAAAGAATGCACACAAATTAAACTTAGTGTTCACAAACACAATATATACACTCTGTTCTTTTTTTTTTGGGGGGGGGGGGGGTAAAATATAAAAAGATTTGTTTTTGTCAAAGAGGAGCTACAGCTGGGCCAGCTTTCCACTGCGCATGCATGAATCGCGCTGTACGCTGTGAATGGACCTGCAGCTTCCTGAGACCTGTGACGTGTCCTAGGAGGTTGCAGGCAGTGAGTCTCTACATGAATTTAGTGTTAATCATAAATAAGGGTCTTTCAATTATTGTTCTCACTATGGTGTGTAATGCGATGAGCATTTTTGTATGCGTGCACACCAAAAACGCATACTTGCATTCACATGGATTAATTTATATACATTCATTTGCATTCACACATGGGAGCCGGGGACTTTTGAAAAATATTTAGTTATTTTTCCTTTAATATTAAACCTTAGATTTTATACCTTTTTTTTATTTTTTATTTCTTTCACTTAACTTCATTGCCATCACAAGTTTAGGGGGCAGGTTATGCTTAAGGAGAATCCTTTCCTGAAAGAAACATGCAGTCTGCCATTGCTGACCTCTCATTCTACACATTCTGGTTGTCTGACTGTCATAGTGACCCTCTTGCTTCAATATTTTGAGTCCACATACTTCTTTTAGTTCAAAGACTCAAAGTATTCAAGCCACAGTGCCACATGTGCCTTTAAATTTGCTAGAAAATGTGACTACTGGAAGGGTATATTTCCTAGTATGGCTCCCATCTCTTTGCGTCTCTACTTTTCTGGGAGTGTATACTTATTCTCTGTGCTGGCCCAGCTCATTCAGTTCTTCCCTGAGCTTCTTACACTTCTTATAGACTTTTATGTAGCTGACAGAAAGTGTCACCCGAGAGACAGTTATGGGTCCACTTGGGCTACTGACATCACATCCAGCAGTAGTTTTAGGGCTCTTGGATGTCTACATAAGGCTTTTACATGCATAAAATACATTAGATGCAAAAATAATAGGAAGAAATGAATAGTCTCACAACAGGGTCTCTTTATAGATGGCAAATTTAATGCAAGCTTGCTTTTTAATTATTTTAGGCAAGCTTGCATTTTAATTACTTTAGTGAACCAGTGCATGGTATCCCCTTAGCGCATCTCGTAGTGATTATTGCTAGCAGCTATACAAATTGGGTATATTCAGCCTATCCATACATGGTTCGAAACTTGTCCGGTCCATGCTCAACTAGGCGTCTATGGCTGCCTCAAGTATAAATGAGCATGATAGCTAAAAGAAAGAGGGGTTATATCCCATAGGGGCTAGCCTTCAGCCGTTTGTGCCCTAGTGTTCAATCACCTGTAGGCAGCAACATAACCCATGGTTCATGAATATGAAATGCTGTCTCACCCCATGGATCACGTAGAAATGAATGTGATCCTGTGAAACTTAAATTGCTATACATAACTAAATAATCCTTTGACAGTTTAGTCTTACTTTAAAGGTAATTAATTAAAAGATAGTAAATATCAGAAAATTATTTCTACAGCAATAACTCCATTTTGTGTATGTCTTGAAAAAGTGCTAATCTCATATCAATAACTAGAAAGTCACATAGAGTGTACTCACCCAAATCTTGTTTCTTTTCTTCTCTTTCTCAGAAAGATTAAAGTCATAGCCACAACTGTGACTAAAGCAGTGAGAATACCCAACACTAGGGGGACCCAGGACATTCTAGTATGTGGATTATGTTGCCGATCTGTGTAGAAAGGATAGAACAATTTCAGATAGGTTTCAGCTACTAGAAAAATTAAAGTGAACCTGCACCTTTGCTATAGAGGTGCTGATAAAATAGATGATTCCCTGAAACATGTTCCTGCCTACTCAAGACAGTAGCATGAGAAGGTGAAGCTGCAGTTTAGGAGACAATCACAGTGATCAAGTTACCCTCCAGGTTTATCCATTCTGGACCGCCAGCTGCAGACCATGGTTGGTGACATCGGACTATTTTTTGGGATGTGTGATAAGCTCCCTTATTGCTCGTTTTTTGAAGTGCATGTTTTATTACACAATAAATTGTTAACATTTTATAGCGATATGCCAATGTGCTCTTCTAACTTTTATTTTGCTCCATAATTGTTCAGAGAGCCCCATCTGTGTGTGCATCAGCAGTGAGGCATAGCAGGCTGGAACCAGCCTTTCACAACTGGTTCCAGTACACCTCACCAATGGCTGACCATCTCCTCTAAACTACAAACTGGTACTTGGATCTCCATCAGTTGTACTTGTTTGTCACATTGTTCCATGAGTATATGCTTCTTTCACCTTGCTGTATCTGGTGGCAGAGAATAACTCTTACCTTTCCTCTTAGACTACAACTGGAGGAGTACAACTTTATGAAAATAGCATATAAGAGTGTTAGATACTAAAGCACCATAAACTTGTTTTCTAATCACTTAAGGCAGATCACGCCAACAGCTTAAAGCTTAGTGAACCTTTACAAAAAAAAAAATGCAGGTAGGGTGTCTGTGGATAAAATAAAACACTGTGCAGTTCTGGCTAAAGTTGAATAATGCCTTTGCTATAAGGTGTAGGCCATTTACATATCTCCCAAAGCCTCAGTGGAATACTCCCAGGACACTGCTAAGAGAGGCCTAGTCATTACTGCTCACCTCCACATCACAGGTCTGCCAAAAACATTGCAACAAACGCCAATTTATTCTCTAGGGTCTCTGCCATTTTATATATTTATATATACATACATACAGGGCTCAAAATTTCAAGTCCTGAGCTACTAGCCAGGCCACAAGAGTTACTCGCGACCAGTTGCCCCACCTAATTCATACACTGCCCTGCACCTAATTGCACCTGTAAACACGCCCTTGTAGTTTATCTCATGGAATGACAATATTTTATGCAGAATCAAGTTACAAAATTAAATATTACCAACAACAACTTTAACAAAATGGGACAGGGCACTGGGGGCAGACCAGAGGGACAGGGCACTGGGGGCAGACCAGAGGGACAGGGCACTGGGGGCAGACCAGAGGGACATGGCACTGGGGGCAGACCAGAGGGACAGGGCACTGGGGGCAGACCAGAGGGACAGGGCACTGGGGGCAGATCAGAGGGACAGGGCACTGGGGGCAGACCAGAGGGACAGGGCACTAGAACTGGGTCTTTTCCCCATTCTCTTGCTGTCTCCTCTGAAACTCCCATCCATCCTCTCTCTCTCTCCCATTCATCTCATCATCAGGAGCCTGTGTGTACGGCTCCACGCTTGCATGTCCCCACTTCCCCCTTTTATTCAGGCTGGTAGAGGGGAGAGGAGCTGCAGCACAGCGGAAGGGAGTACAATCCAGCGCTGAGATCCACACAACTGCACAGCCATTGACACCATAGCACAGCGCACACTGACACCGCACAGCACACATTGAGACCAGTCTGTTCACAGTGCTCAGGCTGAACTGTTGGACATTTACATAGAGCACAAGGAAAATAAAACTGCACAAACTGGAAGGCTGACGCTCTCATGTCAGGGCAACTTTCAGTGAGCGCTGCACCGGAGTGGTAGTTTTTGCAATCCTTCACCTCACTCATTACTTTCTGCTCTCCAGCTACATTGGTCAGGGGAGGGGAGCAGGCTCAGAGAGGTCATACTGTTAGGTCCCATGGCTTAATGAGAATTGTAAGGAGAGCACCTGTGTACTGCTCTGCCTGTGCGCGGCTTACCAGACTACTTTTCCCAAGCATGCACCTTTCCTCTTCGGCCGCTAATCTCATCAGGACTCTAAGTGTAGGCACAGATTGCAGGAAGATTGTTCATGCAGCCCTGTCATCACTCGCCCCCAGCTTAAATCCACTCACCAAATGCTAGTAGGCGAGTGGAAATTTTGAGGGCTGTGTGTATATATATATATACACACATATACACACATACATATACACACACACACAGTATATATATATATATATATATATATATATATATATAAAATATATATAAATTGGCAGAGACATACATACATACATATACACACACAAAAATATATTATATAAAATATATTATATAAAATATATATATATATATATACACACACACACACATACACACACACACACCTAATAAATACATATATTCTTGGATAACAATTATTTTTGTTGGGTGATTTTAGGCATTTGATCATAAAAAGAAATAGATTTTTGGTTTTGAATTTATGAATGAATGAATGAATGAATGAGAACTTATATAGCGCGGCACATGCGAACTGAATCGCCTCTAGGCGCTTGTTGTTCCTGTCTCCTTTGATATCAAAAGAGAAAAGTCTTGACCTTTTTCCTAAATGCTAGGTGGTTCTCCTCCAACCGAATGCTGGTTGGTAAAGCGTTCCATAGTCTGGGACCTTGGATCGCAAATCTTCTTTCTCCTTTGGACTTGAAGTTGGCTTTCGGAACCTGGAGCAGGTTCTGATTCGTGGATCGCAAAACGCGATTTGGATTATGCGCTTTTATTAATTCGCATAAGTAAAGGGGGGCATTCTCATGGACACATCTATGCGTAAGACAAAGGGCTTTAAAAGCGATTCTGTCTTTAACTGGCAGCCAATGAAGGGCTCTCAGTGAAGGTGAGATGGATTCCCAGGGTTTTTTCCCAGTCACAAGTCTGGCGGCCGTATTCTGAACGACTTGCAGACGAGCGATTTGGTATTTGGGGAGACCGAGGTAAAGGGCATTTGCATAATCCAACCTGGAGTTTACAATAGCTCCCACCACGACCGCTAGATCTTCTTTAGGGATGAACGGAGTGAGTCTGCGTAGTAGGCGCAGTAGATGGTGAGATCCGCTGACCACTGACCCTATTTGTGCGTCCATTGTCATAAAGGAGTCAAAAATGACCCCTAGGCTTTTGACTTTGGCGCTAGGGGTGATGAGCTTGCCCAAAATAGGTGGGGGAGACCACGCTGTTGAGGGTTGATTCCTTCGCTTGGCGTGAAACAGAAGAAGTTCTGTTTTCGCTCCATTGAGTTTAAGATAACTCTTTGTCATCCAGTCCTCTATCAAAGAGAGACATGTCTCTAGATTGAGGTGGTGATCCTGTCTATTGCAGATGCGGAAATACAGTTGCGTGTCATCTGCATAAGAGTGATAAAGCAGATTTTGGCTGCTAATAATCTCAAAAAGAGGACGAAGGTAGATGTTGAATAGCACTGGTGACAGAGGCGATCCTTGAGGGACTCCGCATGTTACTGTGCGTTTTTCAGACGTAAAAGGTCCTAGCTTCACTGTTTGCGATCGGTTTTCCAAAAAAGAGGAGAACCAAGATAAATCGCCTTCTGCGACCCTGGCTACTTCAGAAAGCCGAGTCAGTAACAGATTGTGGTCTACAGTGTCAAAAGCTGCACTTAGGTCCAACAGAACCAGGAGACAAGATTCTCCTTCGTCTGCGGCCTTGAGAACATCGTCCCATACTTTCAGTAATGCTGTTTCCGTCCCATGTCCGGGACGGAAGCCTGATTGCAATGGGTCAAGTAGCTTGTAGGTATCTAGATGCAGTTGCAGCTGTTGTACCACTACTTTTTCCATTATCTTAGAGAATACGTTGAGGCTTGTTATGGGACGGCGGTGGAGTGGGTCCTTGGGGTCCAGGGAGGGTTTCTTCAGGATGGGTTGGATTACACCCTCTTTCAACTGTGAGGGCACTATGCCTTCCAAGAAAGACTGGTTGATAAGCTGCGTGATGGGAGGAGCCAGGATGTCGGCGCATTCCTTCAGCAGTTTTGTGGGGATAATGTCATTTGGCGCTGCGCCATTGCGCAGAGTACAAATGACATTCTTAGTGGACTCGATGGAGATGGGTTCCAGGGTGAACTTACCTGATATCGGAGAATTACTATGGGTGCTGTGTGAGAGGCTACAGGGGGGGCTGAGGGGAGAAAAATTTTGCTGAATGCTTTCACGGATTGCCTCGATTTTATTAACAAAATAATCCGATAGCTCATTGCAAAATTCTTGTGTGTCCGAACTGGGGGCTTCAATGCATCCTGGTTTCATGGTCTGGGTGACCATCTTGAAGAGTTCGCGGGGGCGGTTTTGGGCACCGTTGATAGCCTCCGAAAAATAATTCTTCTTGGCTTGGAAAATTCCTTTGTGGTATTTTCTTGTTGTCGCCTTGTAGATGGATAGGTTTAGCTCAGAAGAACATCTTTTCCAGGCAGATTCTGCCCTTCTGCGTTCTTGCTTCAGTAACGACAGCTGGTTGTTAAACCAGCTGCGGTTGTTTTTCCGAATGCGGGTTATTCGTTTCGGCGCTACCAAGTCGGCTGACTGTAGCATGGCCGAGTTTATGGCTTTCAATGTTTCAACGGCCGTTTGCTGCGGCTGGGTTGTTTCTATTTTTTTCCTTAAAGTCGTTTTGAAGAGTTCCGAGTGGAGCTTCTTCTGACATCTAGTCCAGTGTGTTGCCACTGGATTCGATGTTTTTGTTGCGGGGGGGATGGTGGAAATACTGAATATAATTGCCTGGTGGTCTGTCCATGGCAATTTTTCATTTTCCCTAATTTTTATTTCCAGAGCTTGTCTGAAAATAAGATCAAGTGTGTGACCTGAAGCATGTGTAGGCCCACATACTAGTTGCTGCAATCCTAATCCTTCCAGGTGGTCGATACAGGCGTCGGCAATGGGGTCTTGTGAGGAATTGGCCCAGAGATTGAAATCCCCTAACAGCAACAGGTGTTTGCTGTTGAGGGTATAAGTGGAGAAGAAATCCGTCCATGATGAGAGCAGCTGCGATTTTGGGCCGGGTGGCCTATAGCAGAGCAGAATGTGGACGGTCTCCTTTGAACTTGCTTGCAGTTGCAGAGTAAGGGTTTCCATGAATGGAAGAGGGTTTTGGCGGACTGGTTTGGTGATCGTAAGATGAGTCTTGTGGATCACCGCCAGGCCGCCTCCTCTTTGCCCTATTCTGTTTTCCGTTATGATACGGTAATTTTCTGGCACCAATTCTCCTAGAATGGTGTTACAGTCGGCTGTGAGCCAGCTCTCTGTAATAAAAAGACAGTCTAGATCCTTTTGTTGAATGAAGTCGCGGATTTCTAGTCAGTGTTTTACTGCCGATCTAGTATTGATCAGAGCACATGATATGTGCTTGACCTGGGGTAAATGTCTGAAATGTCTAACCGTCGATCTATGATTGGTTCTCCATAGTCGCTCAGTTCTTAGGGCCTTTCTGGTGATGGCTGGCAGTATTGCGGCGCATTGCCTCAAACTCCAAATGGTCTCGGCAGAATATTGCCTACATGCCATGTTCGCCAATACACCAGGGGGGGGAGGGGGGGATTTTAGGGCAGTGGGGAGAGGAATTGGCTAAACTCCTCTCTCCTGTTCGTATGTTTTTTTAAGAGTTAGTTTCTATGCAGAAGTGAGCCTGATTTTGCACTCTCCAGCATTAGTAAATTAACCCCAAAGTGTCAAGGGGGACAAGGAAAGGTAAGTATATGCTGCTGGGGGGGGGGGGGGGGGGGGATAAAGTAAACCTGTTGTTGGCCCTGAATAGGCAAAATGCTTTTGTAAGGTCTTAAACTAGGCTAGCTGGGAAGAATAAATGCCCATTACAGCCCCTAAACAAATCACTGTTTATGAGTGATGTATTATTTCAGGCTATGAAGCAAGCCAATATAGAATGATATCAGAACCCTTTTTCTATTAAAGTTAAATTAAGCTATCAAATAAGCAATCAGAAAGAAATGTCAATTTTTAATTCACGCTGTGAAAAAAACATACACAGACTGCTTAAAAGCCACTTTTGAAAATTGAAAGTAGATCAGTATCATGGTGTTTTGTTAAGAGACCAGACCATGGAAGACAGTCTGCCAATCCATCAGCCTATCCTAAAACAGCATTTATAAGCTACCTGTAGATTGCACCAGCTGAAACCTACCTGGGGGAATGCTAAATATACAGGTATGATAGTTATGTTGTTAATTTTTTACTTGACAAGAGCTTTTAAAGGGAAAGCATAGGAGCTTGGACCAATTTAAATATGTATGTGTTATACCTGTGTGATCACTGTGAAAGCTGGAATTCATGTAGGCACCACTACATGCCATTAAACCATTGATCTCTATTAGATTCCAGGTCCCGTTTCAAGTGGTTGCCTTGCTGCATTATGAACACAAGAAGTTGCTCACTTGGCACAAGCACTATTGAAGGAAAACTTTGCATTAACAAAATTAATGCAAAGGGTTCTGTGGTTGGATAAGATAGAGAGGTGGCACAGTGACATCACAATGTTATATATTGTCATACCTACACCTCAGTTTTGAGTTATTAGGTTCATCTTAAATAAAAAAATAAAAATAAAGTGATTTTCACAAGTTTCACATTTCTAGGTAGGG
This sequence comes from Rana kukunoris, assembly GCA_029574335.1. Classification (NCBI taxonomy): domain Eukaryota; kingdom Metazoa; phylum Chordata; class Amphibia; order Anura; family Ranidae; genus Rana; species Rana kukunoris. The sequence continues at coordinate 65,768,713 of CM056059.1, read as the reverse complement.
AATGCAGATTAGCTACTATAAATAACTAAATGTTCAGCTGCTTAAAGTAGAATAATGTCAAACTATAAAATCACATGCTGTATTACTGTTGGCTACCCATACCAGTAAGACTCGCCTTTCTGTTTTTTAAGTACCCAATAAAATATTTAGTACATATCTGATGATATTGCCCATAGAACCACTGTGTAGACACTTCCTTCAATAGGATGACAACACTCTCTTTTGTTGTTAATAACCCTATAAGTAAATGGCCACAACTAGCACAGCCTACAATCGCCTAGGAGGAGTGTAATTGGCCCCAAATTAATTCTGCAGCAAGACCATGAACTCCACACTTAAAGTCATTAAGAACTATCTTCAGTGTAAAGAAGAACAAGGGGTCCTCGAAGTCATGGTTTAAAGTGATGAACTATCTTCAGTGTAAAGAAGAACAAGGGGTCCTAGATGTCATGGTTTGGCCCCCAGAAAGGCATCGGAAGGATTTGAAAAAACCTTCTGGTGGCTGTTCAAAAAAATCTGTGGTTAGTTCTCCAAGATGTATGGAAGAACCTTTTTTGTTATAAATTTTCTTTTTGGCAGTTTCTTTGTTATATAGACTATAAGAATGGAAGAATAGCACATACTAGATGTGTAAATCTTTTAGAAGTAATAATATTTTTTGTATAGGTATTTACATTTTGGAATAAGTATTTATTCATTGCACCAGTATTTTATTGATTTAAGTTTGCATTTATATTATTTGGCATAGGCACTCTGTACCGTACCGAACCGATCCGCTCAGTGGAAACGAGGCATATATATACATAACACGTCTTTATTATATTTGTAAATCTACACACATCCATTCACTGCTGACTTGTGAAGCTGTAAGCTTTTCAGTTTCTAAAGTACCGTAATGCAATGAGTATGAACAAGAGATAAGATTATGTGTTGTGGGGGCGACAAACTGACTGTGAAAGAATTTGGGAAAGGCGGAGATTTTCACAAGAGCGTCAGGAGCATCAAGAAAGACTTGATGAGGGGTACTCCTGGCTGAATGTGGCACACGCATTAACTGCCCACTCAAAATTTTAAATAATCACTATTAGGATACCATGAATAGAACTGGTAGGTGCGTACACGAGTGCAACTTTTTTGTGCTTATACCATTCACCAGCCGAATTGGGCACAAAAGAAATTAAAAACCTAGCAGGCTGCCGGGGAGTTATTTTTGGAAAACTCATTAAGGCGCAGCTTATACAATCCCTTTAATTTAAATTAATGTTAGCTCTTCTGGGCGGACTACATCGCCAAAAAAAAGACAATCAAAACTCATTTGTCTTAAGATTAAAAATAATTAAACCAATTGCCACAAACTGTGCTGTTCCCATTAGTGCAAGTTATGCTTCCAACGGATTACTTTGGGGAAAAAATAACGAGTTAACCCTTGAAGTTTCAGGCAGAGTTGATTTAGCCACCCTTATGCATTTATAAAACCATTTGTGCAGAATTTATTTCATAGACATTTATCAGGGAAATACAGGCCTACCATTGTTAAGCTTTTAAAAATGTCTGTTCTTGGTCTGTCATGCTAATCATCTAGCTTCAGTCGTTTCTGAACCACCGACAATAACAATAGAGATACCAACCACATGCGACTAAAGTAGACCTAAGCTCAAACATTTAAAATTTGCCATGTTATAGTGTACATCTAGAAATGTTAAAATGTGCTCACCCAGTACCCAAAGAGATGTATCCTTTGTCTTTAAACTAGCTGTAAACATAGTTGTATATATACTTTCTAATACATGTATACTTATGCAGCTTAGCTTCAGAAAGAATCTTTCTTACCCTTTTTACAAGGTTAAAAAGCTTTGAGGAAGAAGAGATGCATGATCACATGACAGTGGGGGATGGGGTTACAGGACACTGTGTTCCATCAGAATCGGCAACCCGTCAAATTAGGTAACAGAAGTGACGATGCATCGGCTGCGCATGCGTTCCACCGCTACCAGGTTTGCTAATCTGACAGAACACCACCTGCAGACAGAAGAAGCAAGTGGACATCTTACTACACACTCAGCTACGTCTTGAATTTAAGAGGAAGTTTAGCAACATAGCGAGCGTACATAAATAAAGTATATTGACATCTGTGATGCTCTTTTGATGTTACATTTTGAAAGAAGCTAGATGCCAGCAGTAGGAAGGTGGCAGAGCCCATAAGTGGGGTCAGTATTGCCCAGTGTCTTTTGCTAAACTACTAAACCCCTCCCACTCTCAGATCAGAACATAAATGCTAATCATTCTGAAATTCAAGATAGGAACTAGGAGGGCTTTTTGAGATAACACAGGAAGCATACAGAGGATGAGGACAGATATGAATTGTTGGCATTTTGCTGAAATGTTTCTGTATAACTTTAGCATCTATAATGATAAATTGAAAAAATAATCTTGTTCATGTAATCCTGTAACCCAAGCCGATACCAAACCACAAGGTTGAAAAAAAATGTAAAGAAAAATAAATGCACCATTTTATTTATCAACATTTACTGTATTTGCCGGCGTATAAGGTGACTGGGCGTATAAGACGACCCCCTAATTTTCCAGCTTAAATGTTGGTTTTGGGATATAATCGCCATATAAGACGACCCCCTTCCGACACACCTCACTGTGCTCATTGCCTACCTCACTGTGCCCATTGCCTACCTCACTGTGCCGATCTCCAGATCTTATCTCTGAATGCAGAGTCAGTCAGACTTCGGGCGTCCATTGTTCAAAAGCCGCGCCGCCTCCTCGTCCTGTTCCGCAATAGGCGGAACACTCAGACTCCCAGCAGGTGTTCAGGTGTACTGCCTATCACAGAGGTCGTCTCGTCCGAGGATGAGAGGACCTTCGTGATAGGCGGAACACTGAACAGAGGCTCTGCTGGGAAACTGAGTGTTCCGCCTATTACTGAACAGGATGAGGAGGTGGCGCAACTTTTGAACAATAGACGCCTGCATTTTGACTGACTCTGCATCCGGCGTATAAGACGACCCCCGACTTTTGGGGGATATTTTTAAGTACAAAAGGTCGTCTTATATGCCGGAAAATACGGTAAACAGTTCATTCTCTACAAGTTCTACCAGTGGCGGTTCGTCCGTAGAGGGCGCTGGAGCACCGCCCCCTCTGGCTCTCACCGCCACGGAGTCTAATAACATAGATTCATGCATTGCACGAATCTATGTTATTATCGCCTATGCCTCTGTTATTCAGATGGTCGGCGCTCATGTCCGGCCATCTGAATAACGCCAGCTGGTTGGCTGTACGGAAATGTCTATCAGAGCCAAAAGCTCTGATAGGCTTTTCCAATACAGCCCTCGGGTCCCGGAAGCTTATTCTCGGAGCGCACAGACTATACGCCCCTTGGAAAAGATGACAGGCGTCTCAGCCAATCAGGTTCTGGCTACCGGTAACCTGATTGGCTGAGACGCCTGTCAGTCATCGAGGGCGGGAGAAGACATTGTGGGACATGGATGCCTGACTCCAGTAAAGATAAGTGCCGGGCAAGGGGGGGGGGGGGGAAGCAATTTACAGGGCACAGTGGCGACCATGGGCACAGTGGTGACAATGGATGGCACAGTGGCTGGTTTAATGGCATGGAACAGTGGTGACAATTGATGGCACAGTGGCTGGTTTAATGGCATGGCACAGTGGTGCAAATTGATGGCACAGTGGCTGTGTTTGATAGCATGGCACAGTGGCTGCGTATGGGCACAGTGAGACTGCAATTTTTTTTTCCCTTTGCCCCCCCCCCAAAAATTTTGAGCACCAGCCGCCGAGTTCTACCCATCAACCATGATAAGCAAGGGTCCAACTTTACCAGTGGTTCGTACAGGATATTACAGGGAAAATAAACACATTCAGTACTCACCAGGTTCTTCTGTAGAAGCCACAAGAAGAAAGTCACTCCATGGTCCACATCCAGCAGAATTAGCCATGCATACACGCACGGTTAGGTCTTTCTGGGGGTCCCAGACCGTCAAGTTGGCTTGGTTTCCCTGTACAAATTCTTCTGCCTGGTAAAAAAGAGAGAATTATAAAAAAATTGTATAGACACAAACCAGAGGTGGAAGTAGTATATGAATATTTTTCCTCTGATCCTTCCTGTATTGATTTGTATTGTAACTGTACTGTCTTGCCCCCATGTTGTTAAGCGCTGAGTGAACTGTTGGCGATACATAAATCCTGAATAATAATAATAATGTATAGAGGACATTGAGAAATATTCTGGAAATCAGTGAATGGACACATGAGGGTCAATTTTATGCTTCAGAACCATGGAGTAGTAACAAAGAAAGAAAATGTTCAAAGAAAGACCAAAATCCTTAAAGTTTGACATGTTCTAATAAAGAAAAAGCAAAACTGCTTTGAGACAACTTTCATATAAAAAAAAACAATGTCTAATTGCCCCCCCCCCCCCTCAAAGGCAAGCAGGCAGTTGTTTTGCGAACGCTATACATTTCTGCTCTTCTTCAGGGATATATATCCCTGAAGAAGAGCAGAGATATAGCATTCTCGAAATGTATTGGGTATCTACATTTTGGGAACTATCTCAAGTTGTGATCCAAGTTTGGTGGTAATATTGTATATCCAACATAAACTATGAATAGCCTTTGTATCTATGCTATTTAATGTTTTTATTGTGAATGTTTTTGTCAATAATAAAGCTTTTGTTACTTTTATAATACATGACACCATTTTGAGTGCTATATTTTTGCACATGTTGCTGTTAAAGTCCCACTCATGAGGGTTCCTTTCGATTGCTTGTACATATTTGGGATGTTGGCAGCCACAAATTGCTGCTAAAAAAAAAATCCTCTTCCAGCTGCCTACACCAGATTTCAGATGGAATCACGGGTGCATGCAGGGCCACCATCAGGAATGATGGGGCCCCTTACACAGCTTCAGGCATGGGCCCCCTGGAAAACCTGGGGGGGAGTGCTGCTGCCTGAAATTGAGAAGCAGGGGGGGGGGGGACTGCTGCGAATTAAGCGGGGGGGGGGGGGCTTTACAAAAAAAGAAGAAATGAAGAAAAATATATATAAAAAAAGGGTGTAGCCATCCGCGGCCCTGGGCCCTTTAATAAAAAGAAAAAAAGAGAGAAAAAAAATGTATATATATTATATATATATTTTTTAAAAGGGTGGTTAATATCTGGGGCCCTGGGACCTCTGGCCCTTTAAAAAATAAATTAATCAAAAAAAAAGAGGGGGTTGCCACCTGGGGCCCTGGGGGACTCCGGGCCCTTGGGGACCTCTAAAAAATATTAAAAGAAAAAAAATTGGCCCTTTAATAAAAAATAAAATAAAAATATATTAAAAATATATATATTTTTATAAAAAAATAAATAAAAAAAGAGGGGGTTGCCCTCTGGGGCCTCCAGGCCCCTGGGGCCCTTCGGATCCCATCCGGGCCCCTGGGGACCCCCCGGCCCCTTACAGGTGTAATGCCTGTACCCCCCTCTTGGCGGGCCTGGGTGCATGTGAATAGCAGCAGCTGGTCATGATGATGACTGACGGCTGTTGCCACAGTTCGCACGTAGCTGCACACCATGGGGTTACCTGTGGTTTGGGACACTTGTTCTGCTATGCACATGCACCTCAGATTCCAGCCACAAAAGCCTGCCGATTCTGGAATCCAGAGTAAGTGGCTAAACAGCCGTGTGAAGGAGACCCAACACAGTGTTTAGCTGCAGTGCTCATTAAAATGTACACAATCTTTGCTACATTTTTGTTATCTGCTGTTGCCAAGAGAAGAGAATTACAATGTATCTTTTTTTTTTACAGGACCCACTTAAGCAGGAGTAGGCAACCTTTTCAGCACAGTGTGCCGATTTTTTTGAGCATGCTGATTTTATAATAAGATTTTTTAAACTTTACACTCTCAATCATGAAAAGGATTTTTTATACAGTTAATGCTGCAATCTACTTGAGTAACAGTGACAAATTAACATCCTGCACTCTAACGCCTCAGATCTGCCCAACTCTTGCACCTCCAGTCCTCATATCAGCTGCAGTTCCTACACCTTCACACCTCAGATCACTGTATCCCCCCCCCCCCCCAACAAATGTGGTTTTTCACTGTACCCCCTGCACATCTGCCCCACCACTGTAACCCCCTGCACATCTGCCCTACCACTGTAACCCCCTGCACATCTGCCCTACCACTGTAACCCCCTGCACATCTGCCCTACCACTGTAAGCCCCTTGCACATCTGCCCTACCACTGTAACCCCCCTTCACATCTGCCACACCACTGTAACCCTCTGCCCATTTGTCCCACCACTGTACCCCCTGCACATCTGCCCCAATACTGTACCATTCTGCTCTTCTGTCCTACCACTGTAAACCCCCTGCTCATCTGCCCCACCAATATACCTCCCTGCACATCTGCTCCAACACTGTAACCACCTGCCCCACCACTGTAACCCCCTGTAACCCCCTGCTCATCTATCCCACCAATGTACCGTCTTTCTCTTCTGCCGCACTAATGTACTCCCCTGCAAATATGCCCCATCACTGTAACCCCCTGCTCATCTGTGCCACCAATACACCTCTTTCACATCTGCCCCATCGCTGTACTCACTTCTCTTCTGTCCAAACGCTAAACCCCCTTCTCATCTGCCACAACACTGAACCCCCCCTTCTCATCTGTCCCACCACTGTAACCCCCTTCTTATCTGGCCAAACACTGAACCCCCCTGCTCATCTGTCCCACCACTGAAATCCCTGTTCATCTGTCCTACCACTGAAACCCCTGCTCATCTGCCCCATCACTGTACCTCCCTGCTCTTCTCTCCCTCTACTGAACCCCCTTCTCATCTCTTCCACCACCGTACCCTCCTGCTCATCTGCTCCACAACTGTACCCTCTTCTCATCTATAATATGTGCGATATGCAGAGTGGTGCAAGGAAGCAGAGATGAGACACGTACACCTGTCCTGGCACACCCATCCCCACTGATCCTCTCGCATCCAGCCCACGTGCTTGTATGTGATGTCATATACAAGCATCTGGAATGGATGAGCAAAAATAAGCTCAGATCAGGGGCATTTTCTGAAAGCAGTGGGCCTGTGTGCAAGATCACAAGTCAAGCCCCCGCAGCTGAGAAAAGGTGCAGCACAGCAAAATTTGGGCACGATTTTCATTGCGCTGAATACTGGCTGTGGCTTAAATGGACACAGAATGCAGGGGTTCAGTAGTAAACGCAAAGGTTCAGGAATAAGCGACGCAAAGTTCAAGGGTCAGCTGTAAGTGATGCAGAGTTCAGAGGTTGGGAGTAGGTGATGTAGAGCCGAGGGGTCAGTAGTAAGTCACACATACATAATTGTATATACTGTGTGTGTGTGTGTGTGTGTGTGTATATCACACACACACACACACAGTGGAACCTTGGATTGTGGTAACGAGGGTTTCACAATATGAGCACTGTATTTTAAAAAATTCGAACTCAGTTTACGAGTGTTGTCTTGCAAAATGAGTAGGATTCAAGCCAACGCGGTGTGCAGTACCGCGTTTGGCCTGAGGTGGGGGGAGCCGGAGCCAATGGCGCCAATCCCAGCTGTTCGGAAATGCTCAGAAAGACACGGAAATTCTCCATTCCCGGGCCTTTCCGAGGTTTGCCGAGGTCAGCCAAGCTGTCCTCGGGCTTTCCGGCTGTTTCTGAGGCTTTCCAGTGCCCCCTAACTCTGGCCGCATGTGGTATTGCATGCCATTGAAATCAATGCAGAACAAAATTATTTTAGTTTCCATTGACTTGGATTACTAGCATTCTCCTGGAATATGCTTGTGATCCGAGGTTCTACTGTATATATTATACATATACACACAAACAATAGATGATGAACTTAACCAAGGCCCCAGAAAACCCCTCCCACACAAAACCCCTCCCCACCCACACCCTCCAAATCACATAAAATAGTGGGTGTGTTCTGTCAAATTTCACGAAAACAGTAGGTTCTTAAAGGGGCATAAAATACCAGGATTGCATTACATACAGAGTGCAGAGCTGTCACTTGTAAACAAAGAAACCAGACTTCTGTGTTTACAAGTGATTGTGGTGAGCAGACACCAAAGGGTCTGAGCCAGAGGTGGTGGAACTGAGTTCCATCAAGTTCCCCCTGAAAAAACATGTGTGTGTGTGTGTGTGTGTGTATATCTATATATCTATATCTATATATATTTATTTATTTCAACAAAGTTCCCAGAAGCTCAACAGTAATTTAACAAACTGTCATCTGATTGTGGTTTTAGCAGTGGCCAAACAAAGTCCTATTTTCTCCTGGAAACAGGAACCATCCCCCTAGCAGAACGGCACCCAGTCCCCTCCCCATCACACAGGAGCCGCTATGGCAAAGTGAGAGAAACAATGTTTCCCATCTTTTACAATGTGTGGGGGCGCAGTGTCTCCCCTTCAGCACAGGTGCGGTGTGAGGAATTCTGAGATTGGAATGCATTAGTACGGCAGAAGCTGTGTCTCACTCACACTTTCTTGCGCTGCTCTACTCATTGGGAAGGAGTCGCGTGTCAGTAAAAGAGGCTTTGTGTGTCGTTTGTGGCACCCGTGCCGGGGTGTGCCTACCCCTGCGCTAAAGCAATGATAAAAGGAGTTTTTTTTAAATTCATTTCTGCATAAAGAGTATACAAACCCAATAAAAATATTTTATATATTGCAGTTTGCAGTCTTTAAGCTAGGTTCACATCTACAGTATGCAGTTTTCTTTGTGGTGGCCACATTTATTTCAAATTAATGGACTGCTGTACCTGCAGGAAATGCATGGAAAAAGTCCCTGTACCTTTTCCAAAACCACAACTGCATGGTAGTGAATAGTGCTATGCGTTTCAGCGCATGGGAAAACTAACTGATGTTTCCATTGCATAGGGGTGCCATTAAGATCTACTGGCACTCCCACTCGTTTGCTTAACAGTAGCATATTTTTGGTGAGGAAACACATGCAAATTATACCTAGCTGTGCACCCACATAGATGTAAACCTACAGTCATGGCCAAAAATATTGGCACTCCTACATATCTGTCAGACAATGCACTACTTCGCCCAGAAAATTGCTTTGAATTACAAATGTTAGGGCATTCTCATGTTTATTTCTTTTGTTTGTATTGATATGACACAAAAAAAGTGAAGAAACGGCGCGTCATTGATTTGATTGACAGCAGCGGGAGCCAATGACTAGCCTCCTCAAGCTGGGGGAAACCATTGCGGAAAAGAGCCCACAGAGTTTTGTGGCTTAGGTAAGTAAAACGGAGGGGCTGGGAGACCCGAGAGTGCAAGGTGTTTTTTCACCTTAATGCATAAGAGGCATTAAGGTGAAAAAACACAAAGCTTTACAACCCCTTTAAGGCCTTTACAAAGAAGAACACAGTCAAGCAGTGGTGGAGGTTCACTGATGTTTGGGGTTGCTTAGCTGCATTAGGCAATGGAGGTCTTGACTGTGTCCATGGCTTTAGGAAATATAAATACTATCAAAGAATTCTGGGAGGGCCCAATGTCAGAAAGTTGGGTCTCTGTCAGAGGTCATGGGTCTTACAGCAGGATAATGACCCAAAGCACACACCAAAAAGCACCCAGAAATGGTTTAAGACAAAGCACTGGAGAGTAATGAACTGACCAGCAATGAGTCCAGATCTAAATCCCATAGAACACCCGTGGAGAGATCTAAAAACTGCAGTTGGGAAAAGGGAACCCTTCCTATCTGAGACACCTGGAGCAGTTGGGGAAAGAGGAGTGGTCCACAATTCCAGTAGAGAGGTGTAAGGAACTCATTGATGGTTACAGGAAGTGATTTATTTCATGTATTTTTTCTAAGGGGCGTATAACCCTATATTAAAATTGAGGGTGCCAATAATTTTTGGAGTTTTGCGTGAAATGTGTCAGATTTGGCCTTTTGTTTCTCCACTTTTTTGTATCATACCAATACAAACAAAATGCTATCTGTAAGCAACAAACATATACGGGAAATATGAAAAGACTTATGGTGCATAAAAATGACAGTTATTCAAACAGCAGGAGGGGGCAGCCTTGTCACGAGCTGACAGGCAGTGGGGGAGGACACCGGAGCACAGAGGAGACAGACAGCAGGCTGTGGATGATAGAGGCACGTAAACTGACCATGGTGTCATGGCTCAGCAGCCATGATACACTGTGGTCAGTTTACATAGGGGAGGGCAGAAACTGGCAGTATCAGCCAGGTTTTTCAGGTGTTACAGGTGGCCAAATGACACAGGACAAGCACTGTCATATAACATGCTTTAAAGAAGCAGGATCTATTTATTTTTTGGGGTCAACAAATGCTTTAAGTATTTATTTGTATAAATTGAGCTCTGTGAGGGCTTCTGTTTCTAAAGTTTGCCGAGTAGGGATCATTGTTCAAGCTGCTACTGTATGTGAAGATTTTAGAACTTTCTGTAACCTGTACAACTGCAGTGGAGTTTCACAGGTATTGGTACTATTATATTTAAACCATCTGGAAAATCTCTTAAGGTTAAAGAGCTCTCCATCTTCTTCGGTCAAGAGAAATTTTAACAGAAACAAAATAACAATTATTGGTTTATTAGTCTACTAATTTTGGTAGGCCAAATGTTCTTTTTGAAAGCTCTGCATTGCATTGAAAGATCTGCATTGTTTCCACTCAAAGCAAAATATAAAATCTTGCATTTGTCAAGATCAAGCAAACGGCAGTTCTTTAAACAGACCGATGTTCTAAACATTTTCCTAGCTTAGTAATTGCATTATACCTTGTACTGTGTGTACATTTAATAGGATGAAGTGTACAGTTTAAAAGATATCTTACTTGCGTTACATTCTCCTGCTCCCACCGTACTTTGTATCCCAGCACTGTGCAGTTTTGCAAACTCAGAGCAATCTCTTCCCATTCTAACATCAAGCCGGATTCAGTCCTGGTGACATGGACATTCTGGGGAGCGAGTGCTGGCACTGAGGACAAAACAAAAACGTGAACTGTGATCTGTGTAGGAGCCGATTTACAACTGGTACAAAGAAAACCAAAACGCAGCAGGCTTCATGTGAAGATATCCTATCAATGCAGAAAAGTCAATATCAGAATATATAAGAACAACATCCTCAGGGTGTACATACCTTTACTATAGCAATATGCATATGCAGTATGCGGCAGCAAGGCGTATAGGTCTTAGGCTGGCAACACAGGGATCATTTTTTTTCAATCCGCCAGTGGGTTGAACTGAACAGATTCCCCCAGCCACACAAGCAAGGCAGATCGAGAAATCCTTCCCGCTGGTTTTTTGTATTCTGATAGCAGGACTCCTCCACTGTCAGAACATACTGATCAAATAAATACCATGAACAAAAAGTTTTCCAAAAAGCCAGTTCGTGAGAACAGGAACGCCCATAGCTGGATTGAAATTCGGATGTTCCCTGCTGAACCATCCAAATTTCGATCCACCTATGGCCAGCTTTAACCTCCAGCCACAATGCATATGCATCACGGTTTTGTTCTGGGGTGCGCTCTATTGGTGTCCTAAGAATGGTGACCCAGCTGTCTTTAACAGCTCACAGTTCCAATGATGGAGAGCTGGTAGGTAAGGCTCCCAACGAGATTAGTACTGTGCAATCACAATATCACAGATAGGAAAATCCTCCTACTACCCCCAGGCATCATGGCCCATTTAAAGCACAGGCTCCTATCGGCATAAAGAGGTTAAAACAGACAAAAAAAAACTGACTCAGTGGTTCTCAACCCTGTCCTTGAGTACCCCAACAGGCCATGTTTGCAGGTTTACCATTATATTGCACATCTGCTTTAAATCAGAGTCAATGGCTTGGTATTTTTGGACAGCTATTTTATCTAAGAGAAATTTACCAAAACATGTCCTGTTGGGGGTACTTGAGGACAGGGTTGAAAACCACTGCCCTAACATTTTGTTTTCACACTTATCCTCCTTTACTTCATCTGAGTGCTGCCGATCTCTTGCAACCTTCTGCATGGCATTTCTTAGGGCTGACCACAGAATAGACTGTCCTCCGTAAGGTGTGTTAAAAAAAAAGAGCCATTTGTAGTCTCTGCTCCAGTCCTGTGCCTTACCCAAGATACCATTTATTGTATAAAACACAAGTGGACATACTCACAAACCAAGCTGAGTGAAAAGCAATTGAACATTGGGGGAACCAGCTTCAAGAACCACCTTGAACAGTACTCATGGCATAAAATAGCTGACATCATAACAGAGGCAGAACCTACACATTTTAAAGTGGTTGTAAACTCTTAAGAAAAAAAAAACAGGCATGATGAGCTAGTATGCATACTAGCTCATCATGTATTACTTACCTTAGATTGAAGCCCCCGCAGCCATCCTAGACCCCCCCCCTCCGGCCGTGGGAATCTCTCCCGGAGCTTACTTCCGGGTATTGCGGCTCCGGTGCTGTGATTGGCCGGAGCCACGATGACGTCACTCCAATGCCGTCACATGCCATTGCTTTAGTGCCGATCACTTCGCCACATACAGACACAGGGGGATATCTCCTAAACCATGCAGGTTTAGGAGATATCCAGGATAGCTACAGGTAAGACTTAATATAGGCTTACCTTACCTATAGCATAAAGTTATAAAAATGTGTTTACAACCACTTTAAGGGTTATACCCTCTTCCTCAAAGCTCAAAGTAAGAGGACCCCTTAAATAAATTAGCTTCTGTTTGTGATTATATACAGTTGTGATTTATACAATAAATGGCATCTCAACCTTTTTTAATCCAGTCACCCTTTAAATTTATGGACAGCCTTGAGGCGCCTCATTCTTAAAAAAAAAAAAAAAAAAAAAATACTCTACAGTTATACATAATGGAGCAACATCCACACACGTAGGGCACCCAACATTGAAGGCAATAAATTCATTCAAAGCAATACTGCAACTGACCAATGTTTCTCTTCTGTCTTAATTTTCTTCCTCACTCAGCTAATGTGACCCCAGTGCTGATGAAGAGGGGCAGGAGAAGGACAAACAATGATGTTATGCAGGTTCCCGATGTCCTCATCAACTGATGTCATTGGTTGTTAGGATTCTGGTGGCTTGAACTTTATAATGGTCCACAATGAAAAACTGTGGCTTTGTGTAACTAAACGGAAGGCTTGATCCACCTGCTGGCTTGTAGACAATTTTTGGACAATATTTAGGCATTTTGCCAAGGCATCCCTGGGGAAACCTGAAGGCACCCTGATTGAGAAAGGCTTTCTTAGGTAATACACAAGGCTGATGCGTCCCCTATTTATGTCTTTATTGTATTTGTTCAGCTACTATGATCCCCCATGTCTAGAGTGGACAGCAAGGCCCAAAGCAAACCTAGTTACCTTTGGGAGGCTGAAGCCTATTAAAGCGGGGTTCCAACCACAATTAGCATTTTTTAAATACATGTCCTTACATCATGCGTTTTACCGGTCACTTACTATTTTACAATCCGCCACCGCTCCGCATAGTTATTCAAAAAAAGATAGTTTATAAAACTATGTCCACACCGTTGTCATTTTGCTTGTGGGCATTGTGAAGCCCACAAGCACTTACTTCCTGGAAGACTTGGATGGGGAGTGATAATTGGGTAGCTCACTGCATCCTGGGAAATGATGACGCACATTTCCCAGGAGCATTAGAGGGAGATGATGTCAGAATCCTAGGTGATTCCAAAGGCAGATTTTGTGAGACCGCATAGCAACAGGCATTTCCAGATGAGTAAAACATTTTTTATTTTTTTTCCTTCTTAGGTCTAATGAGCACAATAATGAAAAAAAAATTGGGATGGAAACTCCACTTTAATGAGACTGCTGTGACATTTATCTGCCACTGACCGCCCCCCCCCCCCCCACCTCAAAGACTTGAGCACTGAAGAGGTATTTTTGTTTATATTATTTGTATCCTCCATTGAAAGTCTGAGACACAAAATGAGTGTGTCAAGTAACAAGCTTTTTCAGAGAATGGTTATACAGCAATGGCAACGCCCATATTTTTGTGGACATTGATTAACATAATGAAATCCACATATAATTGTATTTTTAGTATTGGGTAGAACTCTCTTAACATACCAGTGATATTATCAAGTAAAATCTTACTATTGTGCACAGCAAAGCCTGAATATTGTAATACTGCAAATAATAAATGTGACAAATAACTGAGATGTTGACCATAAGCACTAGAATTTATCCACAGACCCCTGTCTCGGAAAATAACAGATGATACATTAAAAATATATTCCGATTTCCATTTGAAGTGTCACAATATGTAAGTTCTACTAACAATACCCAAATCACGAGGTGATGACACATGGGGGAAATGCCGAGATAGTGAAGCCGTGATTCAAGCTGACACAAGATAAAAACTGTACTAGCTGCTCCAGCTCTGCTTTAACAAGTCTCATCATTAGACGGTTCAGACATTTGTATATAAATGGGAGAATATGCAGAACACATCCAAAAGAATGTTCAACGAAATGCAGAAAAATGACAGGCTGTGCAAAACGCATTCCAAATGGATCCTGAGTCAATTCTTAAATGACAGTAATGGAGATACCTTATGTCATCCTAAGGGAAATCTCCCGGAGACAGCACTATAACAATCATTATTTACAATATGAAAGTTATTTCTGAGTTTACATTTAACTTGGGCACTCCCTCTTCTGTTAAAGCGGGGTTCCAACCACAATTAGCATTTTTTAAATGTATGTCCTTTCATAATGCATTTTTATAATATAAATCCGGTCACTTACTATTTTACAATCCGCCACCACTCCACATAGTTATTCAAAAAAGATAGTTTACAAAACTATGTCTACACCGTTGTCATTTTACTTGTGGGCATTGTGAAGCCCACAAGCACTTACTTCTTGGAAGTCTTGGATGGGAATTTATAATTGGGTAGCGCACTGCATCCTGGGAAAATGACGACACACATTTCCCAGGAGCATTAGAGGGAGATGATGTCAGAATCCTAGGTGATTCCAATGGCAGATTTTGTGGGACCGCATAGCATCAGGCATTTCCAGATGAGTAAAAAAAAAAAATTTTTTTTAGGTCTAATGAGCACAATAATGAAAAATAAATTTTGGGATGGAAACTCCACTTTAAAAAGGGAACTATTTTTTTTTCCTTTAAATTTGAATAGTTGTTGGTCCTAACCCAAAAACAAAAATGGAAACATTGTAGCTTACCAATCATTATATGAGGTGGCAGCATTTGTTTGTTTTTTTATTCAGGTTTTCTCCCCTATATTTTCACTTGGTAATACAGTGGTTGTCTCAGTTCACAAAAGGTGACAAGGACACTGCATTTCAGAAAAGTTTTTTTTTTCACAAGAAAAGCATTTCAGGAAAGTTTAACAGGTATTTTTTGTACTTGCTGCAAATGTTTGTAGCCTGAAAAAACATTGCGGTAATACAGCTGCAACATCTAAGGACTAGACATGTGCATTAGTTTTAACAAACAAAAACGAACATGCAGAATCCGAAATCTGAAAGATCCGACATAAAAAGAAATGCTTTATTTTCGTTTTCGTTGCTACAACAGTTTATATATATAGGAGATTCGACATGACGCTGACAATAGCGATCTGTGTCTATTGAACCTGCGGTCGAATGTGCCTAACCTTAACTCCAAGATTATTCTACAGAGGAAGATTCGACAAGCAGCTAAACTGTACGACGCCGCAATCGTACATTTCCGGACAAATGATTGGCCCATAGGCTAAAGAAGAATTTGAATGTTGGTTGACTAGTGGTAATTATATTTATAAATTATTACTACTAGTGTCATACAACATTAGAATTCTTCTATAGCTTGTAGGTAGAACATTCGACCGGAAATGTACGATTGCAGCGTCTTACAGTTTAGCTGCTCCGTTGAATCTTCTTGGAACATTCGACAGACACCATAAGCCAGGGGTGGCAAACACAAGGCCCGCGGGCCGAATCCGGCCCACCAGGCCTTGTGATGTGGCCCGCGCAGCGGCCCCCGTCAGCAGGGGGATCTCTCTCCGATGTTTTTACATTCCTGGCATCCACCAGTAGATGTCCGCGGCAGGGCAGAGACAATGTCTCCGCCGGCCGCCATTTTCTTGAAGGCCGCCGCTAGAGGTCCGTGGCTGGGCAGACAATGTCTCCACCGGCCGCCATTTTCTTGAAGACCGGAGAGAGTCTCTGCTGGTGGGGGAAGCCTGATGTAAGGGGGGGACTCGGCTGGTGGGGGACTCCTAATGTAAGGGGGGACTCAACTGATGTAAAGAGGGGACGTGGCTGTTGTAAAGGGGGGGACGCGGCTGATGTAAAGGGGGGACACCTGATGTAAGGGGGGGACGCCTGATGTAAGGGAGGGACGCCTGATGTAAGGGGGGGACGCCTGATGTAAGGGGGGTCTTGGCTGGTGGGGACGCCTGATGTAAGGGGGGGGACTCGGCTGGTGGGGACGCCTGATGTAAGAGGGGGACTCAGCTGGTGGGGACGGCTGATGTAAAGTGGGGATGGCTGATGTAAAGGGGGGACTCGGCTGGTGGGGACGCCTGATGTAAAGGGGGGACTCGGCTGGTGGGGACGCCTGATGTAAAGGGGGGACTCGGCTGGTGGGGACGCCTGATGTAAAGGGGGGACTCGGCTGGTGGGGACGCCTGATGTAAAGGGGGGACTTGGCTGGTGGGGACGCCTGATGCAAGGAGAGACTCTGGGCTTCCACTGATTCTGCATTATGGTGAGTTGAATGATTTAATTTTATATTACAATGTAATATTAGAAATAATGTGCTTCGCACTCCTGAACCCTGCGCTGCGTCCATATGCAGCGCAAGAAAACTTGGAGACTGCTCAGACTGAACGCTATGGTGGAGTGCAGATACAACCTGCCCTTTGAGGGCAACCAAACTGCTGATGCGGCCCCCGATGAATTTGAGTTTGCCACCCCTGCCATAAGCCTTCAATGACAGATTCGACCTTAATCAATTCAGATTTTCGGACGAATGCATTTTTTAACGAAAAAAATATGAAATAAAAACTAATTTCGGGAGTAACTAAATAAATGTATTTTTTGGACGAAAACTAAGGACTAGCAAGCCCCAGAATATAAAATGTTTGTTCTTGGGTTAAGTTATGTTGTAATTGCAGTCTGTGACTTCAGAGAGATTCAACCACTCTGTCCTGGTGACCATTGACCCTGGAACAGAAAGTGATGGGAAATCTATAATTGTAGTTTTTATTAATAGTGATGGAGGCATTAGATCAGTTTAGAACTGTTGCTGACTGCAGTTGGACTTTTTTTTGGGGCTTAGATAAGAGTGACAAAGAAATACCTGTCCTTCCTTTTAGATGATCTTTCTGTCACCCCCACCAAGATATAAGAGCATTATGTACATGCCTTGAAAAAATATTCATACCTCTTGAAATTTTCCACATTTTTTCATGTTACAACCAAAAACTGTAAATTTATGTTATTGGGATTTTATGTGGTAGACCAACACAAAGTGGCACATAATTGTGGAAGGAAAATGATAAATAGTTGTCAATATTTTTTACAAATAAATGTGTGGCGTGCATTTGTTTTTAGTCCCCCCGAGTCAATACTTTGTAGAACCACCTTTCGCTTCAATTACAGCTCCAAGTCTTTTAGGGATGTCTCCACCAGCTTGGCACATCTAGAGAGTAACATTTTTGCCCATTTGCCCAAAATAGCTCAGTCTGTCAGATTTGACAAAGAGTGTCTTTGAACAGCAATTTTCAAGTCTTGCCACAGATTCCTAATTGGATTTAGGACTTGACTTTGACTGGGCCATTCAAACATCTAAATATGGTTTGATCAAAACAATTCCATTGTAGCTCTGGCTGTATGTTTAGGGTCATTGTCCTCCTGGAAGTTGAACCTCTGCACCAGTCTCAAGTCTTTTGCAGACTAACCGCTTTTCTAAAAAGATTTCCCAGTATTTGGCTCCATCCATCTTCCCATCAACTCTGACCAGCTTCCCTGTCCCTGCTGAAGAAGAGCATCCCCACAACATGATGCTGCCACCACCATGTTTCACAGTGGGGACGGTGTGTTCAGGGTGATGTGCAGTATTTTGCTTTTAGGCCAAAAAGTAACATTTTGGTCTCATCTGACCAGAGCACCTTCTTCCACATGTTTGCTGTGTCCTCCACATGGCTTCTAGCAAACTGCAACTGGGACTTCTTATGGCTTTCTTTCAACAATGGCTTTCTTCTTGCCACTCTTCCATAAAGGCCAGATTTGTGGAGTGCACCCCACCCGAGCTGTGGATTTCTGCAGCTCCTCCAGAGTTACCATGGGTCTCTTGGCTGCTTCTCTGAATTATAGTCTCTTGCCTGTCAGTTAGGTGGACGGCCATATCTTGGTAGGTTTGCAGTTGTGCCATAATCTTTCCACTTTGGGATGATGGATTGAACCGTGCTCCGTAAGATGTCCAAAGCTTGGGATATTTTTTTTTTATAACCTAAGACTGCTTTAAACTGCTCTACAACTTTATCTCTGACCTGTCTGGTGTGTTCCTTGGCCTTCATGATGTGGTTTGTTCACCAAGGTTCTCCAACAATCCTCTTAGGGCTTCACAGAACAGCTGTATTTATATGGAGATTAAATTACACAAGTTTGTTATAGACATAGGTAGAAACTCAACTTCTTGCACAGATAGAAAGGCTGCAAGGGCTGGGACAGTGATAATAATAATAATGGGGGACTGGATTTTAAACTACCCAGACATTGACTTGAGTCATGGCACTGTTGGGACAGTTAAAGTGTACCTTCAGTATTTTTTTCAACTTTTCATCTATTAAATCCTCTGCCCTTGTTGTTTAACTTTCGATAGTAAAACTTTTTTTGCCAGTAAATGCCTTATACAGCCCACTTCCTGTTTCTTGTCTGGTCATTAGCCTAAGCTTATGAAATCATGCACAGCGCTCTCTCTCACTCTCATGAGATTTTGTCAGGAAAGGAGGTAGGATGAGTCAAAAGAGGGCCAATTAGAGCTGCAGGGTTGCAGAGCTGGAGGTGTGTGTGAACGGGCAGCAACTTAAGCTGCTCACAGTTAAAATGGATGCAGCTAGACTTAGTGGAGGGAGATTTCGGCAGCATATTTGGCAAGTACAGAATCACAGTGTATATAAAATAATATACAACGTGGTTAAAGGGAAGCTTCAGAATGGCAAAGATGTTTTTATTACAAATTATGTAAGCAGACTGCAGTTCCTCTTTAAAAGGTCAAAAACGTATACACTTATATTACAAGACAATTTTATGGTCCAGTTTATTGAGGCCCGACTAGGAACGATGCCCTGCTGGACCTGGTAATCTCAAACCATGCAGAGCTCATTACCAATGCTCATATAAGAAAACATTTGGGTAGCAGTGACCATAATATGATTTTGTTTAAAGCGTTATACCCCCCCCCCCCCAAAATGGATCCTGCTCATTTAAAGCATGTTATATGACACAGTGCTTGACCTTTGTCATTTGGCCGTCTGTAACAGCTAAAAAACCTGGCTTGTCCTGCCAGTTTCTGCCCTTCCTTATGTAAACTGACCACAGTGTATCATGGCTGCTGAGCCCTGACACCGTGGTCAGTTTAAATGCTTCCGTCAACCGCAGCCTGCTGTCCTGTGTCTCCTCTGTGCGCCTGTGTCCTCCTCCCCACCTGTCAGGTCGAATCAGAGCCGTCCCCTCTGCTCCTGCTGCTCAAATAACTGTAATTTGTATGCACCATCCGTGCTCTCCTTATGCATTGTCCCCCTCGGTGTGTGATTTATAAAAAGAAATGCTGTAAATACCTCATGTAGGAGCACATGATAGGCTGAGTCTCTCTACCCCTCCTTCCCTCCTAAAAGGACATCAGCGGGAGGATCTCGGCCCTTTCCACTGCATCTGATAGAGGAGGAAAGGAGAGACCTGGTCGGTCATGTGATCGCAGATTTTGGCTCTTACATGAGGTATTAACCACATTTATTTTTAATAAATCACACACCGAGGGGGACACTGCATAAGGCGACATCGTGGATGGTGTATACTTGTTAGCATGGCTTAACAACCACTTTAATGTTAGCTGCAAGCAACAAACACATACAAAAATATGAAAACACTTTACTTTACAAAAACAAGTTTTCCAAGGATGAGGGCTGCTCTCCAAGACTCAAACGAGGGTGGGGGTGGAGGGGTAATATAAGCATAGGATGAACATAGAACAGAAATGGGAATTCTTCAAAAAGACTATGTGAACTCTCTGCAAAGTATATTACCATGGGCAAGAAGCTTACAAGGCTAAAAATAAAACCTATGTGGCTCATGGCCAAAGTAAAAAAAAAGGTTTCACAATGGAGTGAAAGGAAAGGCTCTTTCAGGGCGCTTTGCAAGTGCTATTTTTAGCACTATAGCGTCTGTAAAGTAGGAACAACGATCTATTTCCTCCCCTAGTCAGCCACACACCCCCCCACAGTTAGAACACACATAGGGAACACATTTAACCTCTTGATCGCCCCCTAGTGTTAACCCCTTCCCCGCCAGTGACATTTATACAGTAATCAGTGCCTATTTATAGCACCGGTCACTGTATAAATGTCAATGGTCCCAAAAAGGTGCCAAACGTGTCCAATTCGTCCGCCGCAATGTCTCAGTCCCATTAAAAAGAAAATTGTAGATCGCCGCCACTACTAATAAAAAAAATGATAATAAAAATGCCATAAATCTATCCCCTATTTTTTAGACGCTATAACATTTGCGCAAACAAAACGCTTATTGCAATTTTTTTTTACCAAAAATATGTAGAAGAATATATTTCAGCTTAAAGTGATGAAGAAATTTGTTTTATTGTTTTGGGGAATATTTATTATAGCACAAAGTACAAAATAGTGTTCTTTTCGAAATTGTCGTGGCTTTGAAGCCTTGGACAGAGGGGTGGCAGCGGATGTGGTATACTAGGATTTTGCAAAAGCGTTCAATACAGTTCCCTACAGATGGCTAATGTGCAAAGTAAAGTCTACAGGTTTGGAAAGATCAGGTTGTAGATGAATAGAAAACTGGCTAAAAGACAGAATTCAGAGAGAGTAGTGGTTAATGATTCTTACTCTGAATGGTTCAACGTTATTAGTGGTGTATCCTAGGTTCAGTGTTGGGACCCTTAGTATTTAATATCTTTATAAATGATATTGGGTCTGGGATAAAAAGTACTATTTCAGTCTTTGCAGACAACATCAAGCTATGCAGTAGAATAACGTCCTTACAGGGTGTCTCCAACTTATAAGACAACCTCAATGCTCTGTTTAATTGGTAAATGTAAAGTTAATATGCGTGCATCATACATACTAGGGGAGTACAACAGGGGAAATCCATAGTAGAGAAGGATCTGGGGGTTTTGGAAAATCATAAGCTCAATAATAGCATGCAATGCCAAGGTGTGGTTTCCAAAATGAGCCAAGTCCTTTCTTGTATTAAGAAAGGTATGGACGAGAGAGAGAGACGAGAGAGAGAGAGAGAGAGACACAGAGGCAGAGAGAGACAGAGACAGAGATCATTTTGCACCTGTACAAATCATTAGTAAGACCTCATCTGGAATATGCAGTTAAGTTCTGAGCACCAGTTCTTAAAGGATAATCAGGGAACTGGAGAAAGTGCAGAGAAGGGCAACCAAACTGATGGCATGGAGGAGCTCAGCTATGAGGAAAGATTAGAGGAACTGAATTTATTCTCTCTTGAGAAGAGATAAAGGGGGATGAGATGAACATGTACAAATATATAAGGGGTCCGTATAGTGAACTTGGTGTCGAGTTATTCACTTTAAGGTCATCACAAAGTGGCAATAGAGTCCCTTTAATGAAGGAGATATTTAAATGCCAAAGGCATAATTCACATTAACTAAAAACTGCCAATGCGGATGGGTGCCTGAAGAGAAAAACAAACTGTGCAGCTTTGACCAAAGTTAAATAATGCTCTTGCTATAGGTGTAGACTATTTACATACCTCCCAAAACCTGACAAAAAAACTTCCAGAGATCACACCATTCCTGTCTTGCTGTGTTGCATAGGCAGTATTGGGTAAAGGTGAACTTTGCCTTTAACCACTTGCACATTTGAATGTACAGTATGTGTACATCTACATCGACAGGGCAGCTGCTCTGTGCCGGATCATGTATATGCATGTGATCTGGCATTTCCAGGTAGGGGGCAGTGGGGCACACGCCCCCCGCCTCATCTGTGCTGTTATTCTGTACAGCACAGGACAGTAAGCTGGTCCCCAAATCATTGGCCGGAACCTGCTGATCGGATTAGTAAGTCAGAATACAGAGCCCTGTGGACCAGCGATGTAGCCGTTTTGTTCTCCCTGCTAAGCAGGGAAAAAAATCATCCACCACATTAATGGGCACACAGTTAACCCCTCAATATTAACCCCTTCCCAGCCACTGTCATCAGTACTGGGACATTGTATAGTATTAGCACTGGTGTTGTCAGTGTCAATGTCAGATTGACCGTCACACTATCACAATCTCAATTCGATGATCACCACCATTAATAGGTAAAAAAATGTATATAATTCCAATATATTCAGTATATCATCATTTGAAGACGGTATAACATTCATGCAAACCAATCAATATACACTTATTGGGATTTTTCTAACCAAAGACATGTAGCAGAATACATATTAGCTTAAATTTACAAAGCAATTTAATTTTTTTATTGGCTATGTTTGATAGCAGAAAGTAAAAAATATATGTTTTTCCCCTCAAAAATTGTGGTCTTTTGTTTATACAATAAAATAAAAAATAAAAGAACAGTAGTCATCAAAAACCACCAAAAGAAAGTTCTATTTGTGTGCAATAAATTACATAAATTTCATTTGCGTACAGTGTTGCATGACCACACAATTATCAGTTAAATTAGCGCAGTGTCGAATAGCAAAAAAATGCCCTGGTAATGAAGGGAGTAAAATCTTCTGGAGGTCAAGGGGTTAATGCATTGTGAGTCAATTTCAAGGCTATTTCCTTTGATTAAACGTAAGGATGGTAAATTTTCCAAACTGTGGCAGATGTGCTAAAAACTCGTAACTTTGTGTAAACGATATAATTGCAAATTTCAAACTAATTAAACACATTAACTGTTAAACTTTATTAAACTGGATTACATGGACTTTTCCCTTGTACTCTCTCCTTTTTGCCAAATTCTGCCAACGATGGAATGCTAACAAGCTTAACAAGGGCTAGCTCAGCCTGCTAGCCTTGGGAAGACTGTAACAATGATTGTTTTGTGACCTAAACCAAGCTGTGACAGTGGATAATTGTGCTGGATGCAGGCAGTAATATTAGCATGAATTAAGTTATTGAACTGCAAGCGCCCAGCACTAGAATGTCCTGTCCAAGCAGCACAGATGCATCAGAGCTTTTAGAGGCATATTAAAACTTAGAACGGCACAACAAAATAGATCTGGTCTCTCTACATAGGAAAATTATTAGCAACGTACATAATTTTCTTCCAGTGCCACATAAAAGTTCTTAATACCCATAATTGGTGAATATGTTGAACATTTTGGTGTCCTGAACACAATAGAGATCTACACTATGGGCCAGATTCAGGTAGGACAGCGGTTCTTTATTTCGGAGTAACGTTAGTCATTTACGTTACTCTGCCGAAACTTTAGGAGCAAGTACTGTGTTCACAAAGCACTTGCTCCTAAAGTTGCGGCGGCGTAACGAAAATGAGCTGGCGGAATTCAAATTTGGCGGGTAGGGGCCGTGTATTATTTAAACTAGGCGCGATCCCGCGGCGAACGTACTGCGCATGCGTCGACTGTCAGTGCGCATGCTCCAAATTCTGTCAGTGAACGTCAATGACGTCAATCCCCATTCACGGACGTTTTACGCAAACGACGCTAACATTTTTAAATTCGACGCGATGACGACGGCCATACTTAACATAGGATACTCCACTAGGGGGCTGGTTTTTCTTTACGCTGCGTATCACTTACGGAAACGTCGGAAAGTCACTGCGTCGGGCCCACGTACGATCGTGAATTTCCGTCTCTCGCTGATTAACATATTCTCGGCGTTAATCAGCGGGAACGCCCCGACCGCCATTTTTAAATTTGCAGTTCCGATACGACGGTGAAATACAATGTACAGTGTACTAACCAGCGGACATATCCGATGGACATGTCTCCGGCAGACAAATTTTAAAGCATGTTTTAAAATTTGTCCGCCGGTCAGACATGTCCGCTAGCCCATACACACGATCGGATTTGTCTGCTGAACTGGTCGGTCAGACCAGTTTGAGCGGACAAATTTGATCGTGTGTACGCGGCCTTAAAGCTTGTGGACAGCCTTTCCAGGAAGAGTTGAAGCTGTTATAGCTGCAAAAGGTGGGCCGACTTAATATTGAACCCTACGGACTAAGACTGGGATGCCATATGCGTGTAAAAGGCAGGTGTACCAATACTTTTGACAATATAGTGTATTTTAAATCATGCAACCGAATGCCAGGTTTAGGTTACATGACACAGAACTTTAAGAGACCAGTTTATGGGCTTATTATGTAGATAGACAAAAAGGGTAGACAGCGCTGAGGAACTGGGCTGGAATTGATGGGTAATGGCTGCAATGAACCACATGTATACTCAAAAAGGTTCCTTTTTATTCCGACCAGCACAACCAACCAAGAGACACCGAGAGACACCGACCTAGGAAAGCCACAAGGACACGCCAGCTGCAGTGTGTGGCGTGTAGAGCAAGGGAAGATTGTGTCACTGACACTGGCAATGTGAAGAGAGCCAACCAGCTGACTGTGTCCAGGGGAAAGCTCCATGGTTAGTGTCAAAAGAAGGGGACGTCACCGAAGACAAGCTGGAACTTAAGTATCGGAGAATGAACCAGCTGCGTCCAGCCAGGAGCAAGGTTTCTCTGTTGCCGTGACTATCGGTTCATCAAGGACTTGACAAAGCACGCAAGCGTACAAAGTATGTATGCCAACATGTATTCTGCAATACTGAACCCGAGCATGATACACTCCCTTCAGAGACTGGGCCGCAGGGCAGTATTCCAACATGAGAACGACCCCAAAAACGCCTCCAAGACGACCACTGCCTTGTTAAAGAAGCTGAGGGTGAAAGGTGATGGACTGGCCAATCATGTCTCCAGACCTAAACCCTATTGAGCATCTGTGGGGCATCCTCAAACGGAAGGTGGAGGAGCGCAAGGTCTCCAACATCCATCAGCCTCATGATATCAACATGGAGGAGTGGAAGAGACTCCAGTGGCAACCTGTAAAGCTCTGGTGAACTCCATGCTCCATGGGTTAAGGCAGTGCTGGAAAATAATGGTGGCCACACAAAATATTGACACTTTGGGCCCAATTTGGACATTTTCACTTAGGGGTGTACTCATTTTGTTGCCAGCAGTTTAGACATTACTGATTGCGTGTCAAGTTATTTTGAGGGGACAGCAAATTTACACTGTAGCAAATTTAAAAAAATGTGAGATACTACTACGTTTGTGAGATACTATAAAAGTATGTGTACACTCCTCTAAATTATTGGGTTTAGCTACCCAGTCAGCTCCATAAAGACATGAAGGTTAATTTACACAAAAGTTTTTACACAAAAAACTAACTATTCACCTCAGTTATCCAAACATGTGCAGCTAAAATAAGCAAATGAGAATTATCTTTTCATAAGATTGGATAACGTAAAGTGTTACTAAACCCACAACAGTAAAAACAGTCAGTATATGCATATTAAGGGGTTAATCCTCTGCATTGTGAAAAAAGTCTGCTTGATCCTGTCTCCTCTGATTCTTCCCTTCTTCCACTGTCCCCATAATATTTTCATATAGCCAGAAGACAGGCTGCACATGCTCAGTTTAGTGTGTATTGCTAGAGAGCATTTTTTTTTTCTTGGGAGGGTGCATGTGATCAGCACAGGGCCAATCAGCACTGTTCAGTTAGAGGGCCAGGGGTTCTACATTCTGATAGGACAGTCAGTGCAGTACTTTCATAGAAGTCACAAGACTGCGATATACTGCTGATGAGAAAAATGTATTTAGCCAATTAGATTTACTAAAATTATTGCACTTTCATATTCTGTGTATGTAGGAGACCAGATATAGTGAATACAATGCTCCAGGGTTTTGTAACACTTTACAGACCTAATTCCACAGTTACATTGGTCCAGGTTGACCCCTGGAAGTGTGCATTTGCCATATCTGTGGGATCCCTGTAGAAGCCGATAATCACTATAGTAACCACCACTACTACAGTGAAATCCACTAACTGTTGGGTTCCATGCTGGACACCAGAGAACGCCTTGCATTTTTATCAACAAATGCAAAGTGTTCCCTGATTGAATGAGTTGGAGAACGTAACATCACCACCTCGCCCAATCGGAGAATGCCTTTTGTTAGAGAAGAAAATGCAAAGCGTTTTCTGAATGGCTCCCATGCTGAGCGAACGTTCCCCTGTGTTCACAATACAGCAGGTCAGCCACTTATTATGGGACAAGAAACATAGCAGCCAAACGACTACAATCATCTGCTTCTACAATGATCCCACAGGTATGACTTACATTGGTAAAAAATGGCTATATAAGCCAAATCTTGAATTATATATTTCTATTTCCTGAAATATTATATTATTTAAATTATACACAATTTATTGCGTGAAAATTCTCAACCCCTTCAGTAAATCAGCCTCATTGTTAAACTAGTTTGGTCAAACAGTAAAGCAGGAATCACTAAATGGCAATCCGCAGGCCTGATGCAGACCGAGTCACTGTCCCATCCAGACCGTAGTGGTTTCGTCATTTAGGAGCTGGTTCGTCTGTGCCGCTGTCATCACAGCATGGCACCCATGGGACATTGCTAGGCAGAGGGCGGGAAATAAAGCAGGTTTGGCTGGAGGGTGAGGACTGCTGGTTTTTAGGATGAAGGGCGGTCCTAGCAACCAATCACCTGCCAGGATACTTGAAAAGTTAACTCCGGCAGCTCTTACTACTGCCCTCCATCCAAAGTTTCTGTGTCTCCTGATGTCTAGAGCTCCTGCTTCTTGCTCTCCACTCTGTGTACCCAAGAAATGTAGGAGAATGAAGGGGCAGAGATGAGGGGGCTACAATGTGAATGGCAGGACACATTTAGTGGGGGTCTGTAATGTGAATAGAGGGCAGACCTACAGGGGCTGAGTGGGGTTGCACTGTAAATGGGGGAACAGAGCTGTGGGGGGTCTGTAATGTGAATGAGGGGGCAGAGCTGTGGGGGTCTGTACTGTGAATGGTGGGGGCGGAGCTGAAGGGGGCTGCAATTTGAATGGGGAGAGAAGAGCTGAAGGGGGCTGCAATTTGAATGGGGAGAGAAGAGCTGAGGGGGGCTGCAATTTGAATGGGGAGAGCAGAGCTGAGGGGGGCTGCAATTTGAATGGGGAGAGCAGAGCTGAGGGGGGCTGCAATGTGAATGGGGAGAGCAGAGCTGAGGGGGGCTGCAATGTGAATGGGGAGAGCAGAGCTGAGGGGGGCTGCAATGTGAATGGGGAGAGCAGAGCTGAGGGGGCTGCAATGTGAATGGGGAGAGCAGAGCTGAGGGGGCTGCAATGTGAATGGGGAGAGCAGAGCTGAGGGGGCTGCAATGTGAATGGGGAGAGCAGAGCTGAGGGGGCTGCAATGTGAATGGGGAGAGCAGAGCTGAGGGGGCTGCAATGTGAATGGGGAGAGCAGAGCTGAGGGGGCTGCAATGTGAATGGGGAGAGCAGAGCTGAGGGGGCTGCAATGTGAATGGGGAGAGCAGAGCTGAGGGGGCTGCAATGTGAATGGGGAGAGCAGAGCTGAGGGGGCTGCAATGTGAATGGGGAGAGCAGGGCTGAGGGGGCTGCAATGTGAATGGGGAGAGCAGAGCTGAGGGGGCTGCAATGTGAATGGGGAGAGCAGAGCTGAGGGAGCTGCAATGTGAATGGGGAGAGCAGAGCTGAGGGGGCTGCAATGTGAATTGGGAGAGCAGAGCTGAGGGGGCTGCAATGTGAAAGGGGAGAGCAGAGCTGAGGGGGCTGCAATGTGAATGGGCAGAGCAGAGCTGAGGGGGCTGCAATGTGAATGGGGAGAGCAGAGCGGAGGGGTCTGCAATGTGAATGGGGAGAGCAGAGCTGAGGGGGCTGCAATGTGAATGGGGAGAGCAGAGCTGAGGGGGCTGCAATGTGAATGGGGAGAGCAGAGCTGAGGGGGCTGCAATGTGAATGGGTAGAGCAGAGCTGAGGGGGCTGCAAAGTGAATAGGGAGATCTGAGGGGGCACAGCAATGTGAATGGGGGGGCGTAGGGGGGCTGCAATGTGAATGGGGGGGTAGAGCTGGGAGGGGCTGCAATGTGAATAGGGGCAGAGTTGAGGGGGGCAACAATACGAATAGGGGGCAAAACTGAGGTGGGCTGCAATGTGAATAGGGGCAGAGCTGAGGGGGGGTAAATTGAGGGCAGAGGACATTGCTTTGGGGAGAAGTGAAGGTGGGACCAGAGGACACTACTGGGGGGGGGGGTCGGTCTAAAGGGAGGAAGGGAGGACAGAGGACACTACTGGTGGGGGGGGGGGAGTGATGTCATTGCATTAACAGGCGATTCATTTGGACCTCGGCTGAAAGAAAATTTTACAGATCGAACTCCGTGAATTTTAATTCAATACTTCTGCTGTAAAGTAACTTGAGTGGCCTTCACAGTGCCCTGACTTCTACCCTACTCAACATCTTTGGAGATAAAAAGGAATACCGATGGATGCTTTGTATACTCGTCAAACATAAGTAACTAAACCCACAAATATTCTTGACTTAATGAGAATAAATTCCGACAGACACAATCTAAATTCTTTCGAAAAATTAAAGCCATTATGGCTACAAATAAAAACAACCTCATATTAATTACCAAGATTTTAGCATGGCATGTCCAAAAAATGTATATACCGCGCCTTGAAAAAGGTATTCATTCCCCCTTGGAATTTTCCACAATATTTATTTGTAAAAAAAAATGGAAAACCATTTATCACTTTCCTTCCAATTCACAATTATGTGCCATTTTGTGTTAGTCTATCACATAAAATTCCAGTAAAATACATTTACGTTTTTGGTTGTAACATGACAAAATATCAAAGGGTATGAATAACTTTTTAAGGCACTGTAGGTTTAATAGTCAGATGTTTTGTCATAGAGTGGAATTATATATTGTATCAACAGCAAAAAAAAAACAAAGTAGCATAATCGAACAAATCACCAGAATGGTTGTCTGGAACTGGCCATGATATTTTGCAGTTGGCAGATATGTGTAAAATTCTAATTCCCTCCAGTTGCTCACATTCAAGAGAACAGCAATAAATGCCAACTATGACCATACTGCAAACTGCCCTGTGATATGCATATTACATGTAGGTTCCCTTGGCTCCAGCAAATTGCATCACTTTATAGTCAGTATAATTTAAAGGAAACAGTCTGCCATGGTTTCTCCTTCCAAAATGACCGATTAATTTAGTATTGTGATAGGAAATTCTGACTTTTTTTTGTATATCCATTAACAGACTTCAACTTCTGCAGCACACCTCTGGCCGACTAATTTTAGGCACAGGGGAGGCGATGGTTTCACTAAAAATAAGATACAAGCCAGTGGCAGGGTTGTTTGTTCATTATATAAACACACAATTTAAGAGTATTTAGGAATGCGCTTTCCAACCTCCCTCTGTCTATGGCTAGCCTCCTGACGATTTACAGAATTAACAGGCTGCCAATCCTGGACTAATCATTTAAAAAAAAAAATCCAGCATAATAATGCAACTTTTAGATCCGATTTTAGGAAATGCTTTGGTGTGTGCAGTAAACAGGGAAAAAAAATAACACTGAACAATCGCTACGCTGCAGAAAAATATTTTTCTTTGATAAGAAAGTTGACATTTCTGCAAGCTATGGTAAAAGTACAGTCATGCCCAAAGGAGATCATCAATCACTCTCACACATATAAATAACTGCAGGGAACACAAAGTCAAAGATTTATGCATTGTGATGTCACAGGACAAGCCTCTGCCACTAGTCTTTGCCTTTTTCAGACTATTGATTTTAAAGCCCATTATAGTTTTGCTGAGCAATGGAAGACCTTGCAGAATGATTTACTGCACGGAAGGAAGTTGAAAATAGCATATTATAGATCTGAGAACTTTGGAAAGCATTGGTGAAAAGTAAAAAAATAAAAATAAAATAATGTACAATCCTGTTTTTTATATAATTTTAACTCATACTTTTGGCTCTAGGCCAAAGCGAAAAAAAAAAGAAGAACAGTGCCTTGATAAAGACAGAATTAAGCCCGTATTCACACCTGTGTGATTTGTTGGGCAATGTCCGAATAATGACAATGACCAAGATGAAAGACACCATTATTCTCACCTGAGTGTTGTGTCACTTGTTGTCCGTCTCATGCCCGAGACTATTGGAGAGATTTGAATTAACTACTGTAGTAAGTACCTGCCTTGCCAGGATTTATTTTGTGTGGTGATACTATAAAGTATCCTGATAAATATTTTTACATACAGGGCTGCCACCAAACGTCACCTCAGTAGGATTTCTCTATAGGATTAAAATAGAGCTCTTGTCATGCATGACCTCACCGAAAGGAGGCTGTAGAGCTAGGACAAGAGGGCAAACAACCTTGGAGGTGGTGTGGGCTGGGGATACATGTATTAAGCATGAATGTGTAACTGCACTAAAAGTGCAGTTGCACTTGCACCTTAAGTTAAGGAATGGCCTAGGGTAGGGTTAGTGTGAGAATTACAGGGAAAGGCTAGTTTGAGGGTTAGAGAAAGGGTTTGGTGTAAGGGTTAACGAAAAGGGGTAACCTGGAGAGCCAGAGGAACCAGAGAGGGTGAAGTTCAGAGGAAATGGCTAGTGTGAGGGTCACAGGAACTCGGTTAGCATTAGTGTCAGAGGAACTGGCTAGTGTTCGTGTGAGTATCAGGGAACCAATTAAAATGAGTGACAGAGGAAGCGGTTTGTCCTAGGTCGAAAAAAATGGTAAGTGCTGGTTTGTGTGAAGTTCAAACAAACAGGTAAGTATGAAGGACAGAGGAACAGGCTAGAGTAAGGGTCAGAGGAACAGGCTAGAGTAAGGGTCAGAGGAACAGGCTAGAGTAAGGGTCAGAGGAACAGGCTAGAGTAAGGGTCAGAGGAACAGGCTAGAGTAAGGGTCAGAGGAACAGGCTAGAGTAAGGGTCAGAGGAACAGGCTAGAGTAAGGGTCAGAGGAACAGGCTAGAGTAAGGGTCAGAGGAACAGGCTAGAGTAAGGGTCAGAGGAACAGGCTAGAGTAAGGGTCAGAGGAACAGGCTAGAGTAAGGGTCAGAGGAACAGGCTAGAGTAAGGGTCAGAGGAACAGGCTAGAGTAAGGGTCAGAGGAACAGGTTAGAGTAAGGGTCAGAGGAACAGGCTAGAGTAAGGGTCAGAGGAACAGGCTAGAGTAAGGGTCAGAGGAACAGGCTAGAGTAAGGGTCAGAGGAACAGGCTAGAGTAAGGGTCAGAGGAACAGGCTAGAGTAAGGGTCAGAGGAACAGGCTAGAGTAAGGGTCAGAGGAACAGGCTAGAGTAAGGGTCAGAGGAACAGGCTAGAGTAAGGGTCAGAGGAACAGGTTAGAGTAAGGGTCAGAGGAACAGGTTAGAGTAAGGGTCAGAGGAACAGGTTAGAGTAAGGGTCAGAGGAACAGGTTAGAGTAAGGGTCAGAGGAACAGGTTAGAGTAAGGGTCAGAGGAACAGTTTAGAGTAAGTGTCAGAGGAACAGGTTAGAGTAAGGGTCAGAGGAACAGGTTTAACAAGACAAGTGGCCACTCATTAAAATTCTAAGAAAAGTGGTTTAACCTTAAACTACATAGAGGATGTGTAATTCCCTTCTACAGGCGGTGGTCTCAGTGGAGAGCATAGATAGATTCAAAAAACTATTGAATAAGCACCTAAAGGACCACAAAATACAGGGCTATACAATGTAATACTGACATATAATCACACACATAGGTTGGACTTGTTGGACTTGTGTCTTTTTTCAACCTCACCTACTATGTAAGGTTAGAATAAGGGTGAGAGGAACTGGTTAGAGTAAGGGTGAGAGGAACGGGTAAGAGGAACTGGTTAGAGTAAGGGTGAGAGGAACTGGTTAGAGTAAGGGTGAGAAGAACTGGTTAGAGTTAAGCCTCATACACACGATCGGACTTCAAACAAACTTTTCTGTGGATTTTTGTTTAAAGGGAGTTGGCCGGGCACATCCATAGCATACACACAGCAGGACTTTTCCGCAAACATTCCCAAAACGTTCCCAACATTACATGGTTTTTCTGCTCTTTACTGCCACCCTTTGGTCAACTTCTGCTATTGTTGCTTGATTTTAACATTGGTTCTGGGCATGCGTGTTTGTACAAAAGTCCGATGGATTTCTGCACTCATGGTCGGACTTTGCACCATCGGACTTTTGATGCCGAAAAGTTTGTCCGTTTGCACAGAGAACTTTTGTCCGATGAAAACCGAAAAGGTTTGTCCGATGAAGGGTACACAAGCTCGAAATTTTTGGAAAACTTGCTAATTTTGAAGTTTGTTGGCAAAAAGTCTGATCGTGTCAGAGGAACTGGTTAGTGTGAGGGTCAGAACAGTTGGTAAGTGTGAGGGTCAGGCGAGTTGGTTAGTGCAAGTGCCATAGGAACTGGTTAGCATGAGAGTCAGAGGAACTGGTTTGTGTGAGGGTCAATGTGATGAATAAAAGAACAGGCTAGTGTGAGGACCAGACAAAAAGGTTGGTGTAAAGGTTAGTGTTACAATTACAGTAAGGATTTATGTGAAACAGCTTTTTTTCTGCACCATAAACCACCAGTGGCAAATTCTGTGTGCCAAAAACCTAGTCTGAAAAAGGGTTTTGCCTGAGGGTTATAGGAAAATAATTAGAATGAGAGCCAGGGGGACTGGTTAGCGTGGGTTAGTTTGAAGGTCAGAGTAACCAGTTATTCAAAGGGTTTAAAGCACAGGTGTCAAACTCAATTTCATTGCGGGCTGCATCGGCATTATGGTTGCCCTCAAAGCGCCTGTTGTATCTAATACTACAGTGAGTGCAGAATTATTAGGCAAATGAGTATTTTGACCACATCATCCTCTTTATGCATGTTGTCTTACTCCAAGCTGTATAGGCTCGAAAGCCTACTACCAATTAAGCATATTAGGTGATGTGCGTCTCTGTAATGAGAAGAGGTGTGGTCTAATGACATCAACACCCTATATCAGGTGTGCATAATTATTAGGCAACTTCCTTTCCTTTAGAAAAATGGGTCAAAAGAAGGACTTGACAGGCTCAGAAAAGTCAAAAATAGTGAGATATCTTGCAGGGGGATGCAGCACTCTTAAAATTGCAAAGCTTCTGAAGCGTGACCATCGAACAATCAAGCGTTTCTTTCAAAATAGTCAACAGGGTCGCAAGAAGCGTGTGGAAAAACCAAGGCGCAAAATAACTGCCCATGAACTGAGAAAAGTCAAGCGTGCAGCTGCCAAGATGCCACCTGCCACCAGTTTGGCCATATTTCAGAGCTGCAACATCACTGGAGTGCCCAAAAGCACAAGGTGTGCAATACTCAGAGACATGGCCAAGGTAAGAAAGGCTGAAAGACGACCACCACTGAACAAGACACACAAGCTGAAACGTCAAGACTGGGCCAAGAAATATCTCAAGACTGATTTTTCTAAGGTTTTATGGACTGATGAAATGAGAGTGAGTCTTGATGGGCCAGATGGATGGGCCCGTGGCTGGATTGGTAAAGGGCAGAGAGCTCCAGTCGGACTCAGACGCCAGCAAGGTGGAGGTGGAGTACTGGTTTGGGCTGGTATCATCAAAGATGAGTTTGTGGGGCCTTTTCGGGTTGAGGATGGAGTCAAGCTCAACTCCCAGTCCTACTGCCAGTTTCTGGAAGACACCTTCTTCAAGCAGTGGTACAGGAAGAAGTCTGCATCCTTCAAGAAAAACATGATTTTCATGCAGGACAATGCTCCATCGCACGCATCCAAGTACTCCACAGCGTGGGTGGCAAGAAAGGGTATAAAAGAAGAAAAACTAATGACATGGCCTCCTTGTTCACCTGATCTGAACCCCATTGAGAACCTGTGGTCCATCATCAAATGTGAGATTTACAAGGAGGGAAAACAGTACACCTCTCTGAACAGTGTCTGGGAGGCTGTGGTTGCTGCTGCACGCAATGTTGATGGTGAACAGATCAAAACACTGACAGAATCCATGGATGTCAGGCTGCATGAGTGTCCTTGCAAAGAAAGGTGGCTATATTGGTCACTGATTTGTTTTTGTTTTGTTTTTGAATGTCAGAAATGGATATTTGTGAATGTTGAGATGTTATATTGGTTTCACTGGTAAAAATTTATAATTGAAATGGGTATATATTTGTTTTTTGTTAAGTTGCCTAATAATTATGCACAGTAATAGTCACCTGAACACACAGATATCCCCCTAAAATAGCTAAAACTAAAAACAAACTAAAAACTACTTCCAAAAATATTCAGCTTTGATATTAATGAGTTTTTTGGGTTCATTGAGAACATGGTTGTTCAATAATAAAATTAATCCTCAAAAATACAACTTGCCTAATAATTCTGCACTCCCTGTAGATGCCCAGAGCAACCCCCCTTATATCAGATGCCAAGAGGCAACCCACCATCAGAAGTCAAGAATCCCCCACCCTCCCAGCTGAGAAGCAGAAAGTGCAGGATCGAGGGCCACATGAAATGGCCTGGCGGGCTGGATTTGGCCCCCAGGCCCTGTGTTTGACACATGTGGTTTAGAGGAAATTGTTAGTGTGATTGTTAAAAGAACCGGTAAGTGTTAGAGTTATAATGAGAATTGATGTGAGGCATCCCTATTCTGCACCAAAAACTACCAGTGTTAAATTCTCTGTGCCAAAGACCCTCACATTACACAGTTAATGGCAAATATAAAGGAGACAGTACAGATAATGTAACTAAAATGTAATGAGTAGGTCCACAGTGGTATGAGAGGCAGCAATTTGCCCATACCTAGGCTGCTGTGGGTAGAGCATGAATACTTGAGTAAATGAATGATAAGCAATGTTACATGTGAAACTCCCACCTCCTACCCTGATTTAATAGTGTTTATTTTTAGATGACAAGCCTCAGACTACCTGGATATGTTACAGAGAGCAATCCCACGGAGAACAGAGCACAGAGAATGGAAAAATCTGACTGTTCTCCAAAAGAGCTGTGTATGCCAAACTGCCTTCAAATGCCACTTTAGGTTATGTTTATTCTGCTTCAAGGGGGAAACATACCCAGTTCATGGAGAAGCTTTAACTTTTCATCTTATTTTATTATTAACAGCAACATTGGGCAGGACAAATTCCTCCCGAGGGATCTTATTTTTCCTGCATTATTGCGAAACTCGCCAAGGCCATATTATTTGTAAGCATCAGTCAGAGCAGCTGTCCAGAATATTCAGGGTAATATGCAAATGCAAATTTCAAGGCTATTTAGTAAAGTAGACCAAATTGCATAGATTTCCAGTTTATGTCAAAGCAATCAAAGATACTATTTATTTGGCTACCAGGATTTGTTGCACTTTGCATTACCTTGTAAAGCCGAAATTCAGAATTTTTTTTAATATATAGTTAAGTGTATATATCAAAGCAGTATAACCTTTCAAATCATTTGTACCATTATCTAGTTATTTCCAAGATTTGCTCAACCCTGCCAGAAATTGCAATACTGGTGACCTTACTTTTCTCTACTGCAATTAAGTAAAACAATCTAGTCACCTCCCTACCCCAGGCTGTGACTGGACGTTGAAGGGACAGCAGCAGGCTGATAAAGTTGTGTCTCTCTTCCTGTCAGCATGTTCCTGGACTGGCAGAAGATTATGATTTACAGTGTTGACCCTTTTTCTCCCAGGGCTGCTATGTAGGGATTACATAGAGCTTATATCAAGTTGATTTATGTATTAATTTATAACTTAATTAAATGGTGTTCATTTTATCTACCCTTTAGAGCTCAAGTTTAGTTAAATATTTTTTTTAATCAGCAAAGGGACTGTCCTTACATTGAATTAAAAGTGTCCCTTGTTCTGGTGGCTGCTGTGTTCTTTGAAATCTTTATTCCCCTGGTAATCAATGTAGTAAGCACTGCTACTACATTGATCTCCTCCAGGTGATTGGTACAGTATGCGGCAGTATGGCCAAAACTTTTATAAACTGATCTGTGCTATTCAGAATGCTCAAATGAATCCAACTAACCTTTAGCTGGTAGAAGTTTGTCACATCAAATACATTATCAGAGTTGTTAATTTGTGATAACACTCAGCTCTAATGACAAATGTCAATCATCATGGTGCCATAAATATCATCTCTCTTTCTATATTTCTTATTACTATAAGCGTTCACAAATCTGCTCAAAGTTAATATCTGAACATTTGTCATAATTCAGAATGATCACAGAGAGGAAGATACCCCTTGAATTAAATTTTAAAATAAACTCCAGTGGGACCCTTTATGCACTTCAATAACAGATGTGGCATACAAGCAATAAAAGGTTTGTTTCCACTTCTAAACAGAAAAGGAAACCTTTGAGTCAGTAACCCAAACTATTGAAGGCATTAGGGGTGATTTACTTAGGGCAAACAGGTTCATTTTTGCAAGGGAAGTTGCTCTTTGCAAGGAAATTTGCCCCATAGCTTTCTGAATATGGTGAGGTTTAACTTTAAAAAGAGCACCTAATCACTTGCAAGGAAATAAAAAAAAAAAAAAATTTTGCTTGCTTGCATATGATTAGGTGATGGAAGTCAGCAAAGCCTTACCTTATTCACTAATCAATCAGACCTCAAATTTTCCACTCGCATACTTGCATTTTGTGAGTGGAAAATTAGGTCTGGCGAGGAGAAGGGCTGCCTGGGAGTGGGGGGGGGGGGGGGAGCCCCGCAGTGGGCTGGGTTGATCAGGAGCTGTCAGAGATCACAGAGGAAGAGGAGAGCCGCCGTTAGAACTTACTATGAAATTTTCTCCGCTCTGCTCGCTCACACAACCTCGCCTCCTCCTGACCCCGCGCCTGTGATAGACAGAATGCGGGTCCAATGCTGGGACATGTTGTCTACCTCACATATGTGGTTTAAATGGCGTTTACATATGTGGGCGGGACTTATGTGTGCGCTAGCTTCTGAGCGCGAGCTACCGGGGACAGGGGCATTTAAAAATTTTTTTTTATATATTATATATATATATATATATATATATATATATATATATATATATAGATATATCTATCTATTCATCTATCTATCTATATATATATATATATATATATATATATATATATATATAGAGATATATATATATATATATATATATAATATATATATATATATATATACACACACACACACACACACATACATACATATATATAATTTTCATTTTACTTCTTTTTTTAAATTTTTAAATTTTAATTTTTTTGATCACTTTTATTCCTATTACAAGTATTGTAAACATCCCTTGTAATAGCAATAGTGTGTGACAGGACCTCTTTATGGAGAGATGCAGGGTCAATAAGACCCTGCATCTCTCCTAAGGCTGGAAAGCATAAGATTGTGAAGAAAAATTCACCGATCTCACGCTTACTAGCCGCAATCGCGGCTTTGTTTACTACTGGGAACCCGGGCGTGACATCATCACATCGTGCCTGGGCCTCCTACGGTCATAGAGATGACTGGTGACCATCTGCTTCCCATCCGGCGCCGGACGATTCTTTCTCCAGGCCCCTGATGGCACGAGAGAGCCCGGAGAAGAACCAGATGGCAACGGGAGGAAGGGATGTCCCCTCCCGTCGCCTATAAGAACTTATTGTGCACAGAATTACTGCCGGCAAATAATGATATCTGAATGATTCCTCTAGCTAAAGACATCATTCAGATATTCCCCCACAAACCCAGGATGTCATATGACATCCACCCAGGATGGGAGATCCCATCTGTGGACGTCATATGACTATGGGTGGGTATTGAAGTGGTTAAAAAATGCTTAAAAAATGCAGTCTTACCTATGGGCCTCGATGCGTATGACTATAATGAGCAGGGAGATTCTGATCTTCTTAATCTAGCTCCCTTACTGGCCAGGATGCAGTGACCTATAAGCCCCCATAACACTTCTGGAAGAGCAAGGTCTTCAAACTCTTCCTGAAGCTTAGCAAATTGGTGGTGATTTGAAGGACCAATGGTAAATCATTCCATACCTTACCCCCCTGCACCGAGAAAGCACGTCCTCCTCGTCTGTTTTCTCACCCTAGGGACAACGACATTCGTTTGTCCCGCTGAACGTAGTGCCAATACGTAAAGCATTCTAAATATGTGTATCTTTATGATTAAATTATTAAAGGACGTCTTCTCCTTATAAAGGAAATCTGTCATCTGAAATGCACTTATCATATTATATATTATATTTGATTGGTGGGCAGAGATGTTCCCTTCAACTTGTCTTTCGTATATTTAACATGATGAACCACACCGAATAAACAAGTCTCTGTTTCAAATGAGCCAGGGTGTGGTCTGAAAAAATCAAGACTTCCAGGGTCCCGATAGCCAAAGTAGGTGATGGGGAGACCGATGGTAGAATTTAACCGCTACAGTTCAGTGGTGTCAGAAGTGGGATTCTACCCCACGCCTCCAATAAGCTTTGGGGATAATTCCCTTGCAAAATTAACAGTCTGTTACCCTTTAGCAAGTCAACCCCATTGGCTCAGAATGACAGTCAGGGAACTAGCGTTTTCAGGAGAGCACAGCAATAGCATGCAGCATACTTCCTCAGTTCAGACTTCCTTTATATATAGATCATAAAAAGCCATCCTATCTTTGCAGCTATAAGTGCTTGATTTTATTCATGACATAGCAGTAAGTAAAGCAAATTTAACAATATTCAAGAATATATCGTATTTGTTTAAACCGGTGATCTCTGTCGTTTTTGTGGCAGATTACTCTCTGAAATACTCTCATGCAATTACAACAAATCACTCTTGGAATGCAAAGTCCCTAGGGAGAAAGAAAATATGACATATTTCCTGTATTTGCAGCACGGAAATCCCAGTAATGCTTCTTTGAGTAAAAAAGGAGTTATGTAAGCTTGTTCCGCGGTGATTGCATGACAGACAGGTAATTCCATTTCCATCAGATTGCAGAAATACCAGCACTTATTCTATCTGTAGGGGTGCAGTCAGGGCTCGGCAATTCACATTGTCACTGCCATGTAACAATGGCAGTGTCACCTCTATAAATATGAAGGAAGGTTGTGACCCTGTATTTCAGTGATTTTGACAATTCTCTGATCACGGACTATGGTCAAATGGCCATTACTGTCACAGTTCCTACTAACGTTTAGAATATCCCTGTCGTTTTTCAAATATGTATGATTTTTTTTAAAATATCTGCAGGGAGACAAATGGGGACAGGAGACAACATCTTACTACACTAAGCCATACCACAAGCCTTTGAGCAGGGACAGATACCACATCGTTACATGCTGATACTGCGGTTTCTGCTCCATTTCTATGCTGCAATGAACCTCTAATGAGAGGGATATTCATAAGTCTTTATTTAAAAAGAAAGAAAATAAGTCATAAGGATTCCACCCAACTCTCCCTTAACCACTTAATCACCGGAGGACGTCATATGACGTCCTCCACTTTGCGCGGTGATATCTGGATGATGCCTACAGCCACAGGCATCATTCAGATATTGTGTGCACCATAAGAATGATCAAAGCGGCGGTTCCGCAGCTTGATCGTTCTTATAGGCGGCAGGAGGGGACGTCCCCCCCTCTCACCGCCATCCGGTGCTTCTCCGGGCTCTCCCGTGCGAATTGGCCGGCGTTCCCTGCAGAACCATAGAGATGACTGGTGACCAGATGGTCACAATCATCTCTATGACCGTCGGAGGACCGGGCGCGACGGTACCCGGAATGTAAACAAAGCCGCAATCGCGGCTGAAAGCATTAGATCAGTGGGTTTTTTTTCACGATCTAATGCTTTCCAGCCTGGAGGAGAGATGTGGGGTCTTATTGACCCCATAAAGAGGACCTGTCACAGTGATTCCTATTACAAGGAATGTTTACAATTCCTTGTAATAGGAATAAAAGTGATCACATTTTTTTGTTTTTAAAGTGTAAAGTAAAAAAATGAAGTAAAAAAAATAAAATAATAATAAGAATAATAAAAAAAACATTTAAATGCCCCTGTCTCGGTCGCTCGCGTGCAGAAGCGAACACACATGCAAGTCCCGCCCACATAGGTAAACACCGTTCGAACCCCACATGTAAGGTATCATCGAGTGCGGTAAAGCGTGTGCAACAATTATAGCACTAGACCTCCTCTGTAACTCAAAAATAGTAACCTGTAAAAAAAAATTTAAGCATCACCCATTCCATGAGTGTGCACAATTTTAAAGTGTGACATGTTAGGTATATATTTACTCGGCGTAACATCGTCTTTCACATTATACAAAGAAATTGGGCTAACTTTACTGTTTTGTTATTTTTTCCCTAAAAAAAGGCGTTTGAAAAATTATTGTGCAAATACCGTGCAAGAAAAAAAGTTGCAATGACCGCCATTTTATTCCCTAGGGTGTCTGCTAAAAAAAATATATATAATGTTTGGGGGTTCTGATTAATTTTCTAGCAAAAAAATTGTGAGAGAGAAGGAGGAGAGAAGTGCCAAAATAGGCACGGTGATCAAGTGGTTAAAGAGCACACCTCTTCCTGAAAAAAACATGAAACCAAAAACTATTGAAAAGAAATGGGACTTCTAAGCTATACAAAAAGTCTACATCATTAGACGATTGTAAAAAAACAACAAAAAAAATACCACAATTTATTGTTTTCAGGACAAGATATATTTTTTTTTAAAGAAAATGTATTTGAGTTTTCGAGAAACAACATATTAGACAAGTCAACATGTGATTAAACAGTGTATGTCTTATAACTGGAAGGATGAGAGTCTAGAATTTGTTAAAAAAAAGGGAACAAACACCTAAAAATAGCTATCAGGTGTATCAGATGTTCTTCAGCTGTATTAGACTCGCATTGAGGAATCTGGAGTCCAATACTCTTGATGTACATCTGTAAATGTGTATTTTTGCAAAAATAACAATGTCCTTGTTACTATAAGAAATGATGTTACGGGCCTTAAATTCAGTATTTGAAGTATGTTAAGTAAATATAGTACTTTTTGAAGTGTTTGCTATTTTTTTTATAAACAAATTATTTTGTACTTAATAAAATCTATCTTTTTACGCTACTTTACACTGCTTGTATGCCTTAAAAGTCCCATTTATTCTCAATAGTTTTTGGTTTTGTTTAGAAAGACTTTAACGGCTTCTTTACATCGGAACATTCCATTCCCAACACTCTTGGGTCCTACTGCTCTGTTGGTGCCCCCATAGCAAGCCGGTTGGGGGCACACCTTTGGGCTCGATCCCAAGTAATGCTGCGTGTGTCCATAGACACACACACACACACAAACCGGGGCTTGGCTCCACCCCATACTCACAGGATTTGATTTACAATGACTCCCACTGCTGGCTCTGAGCTGTGAAAAGAGGAACACAGGCCAGCACCGCTGGAATTACTGTAGGTAAGTATTTAGGGAGGTAAGGGGCGATACAGTTATTGTGACATTTTTTAAATTTTAATGCAGGGAATGCATTGGGGTAGAAAATGTCCTGCCTTTAGAACCACTTTACCACTTGGCGACCAGGCTTTTTCTGGCACCTTTTGTTTACAAGTTTAAATCCGTATTTTTTGCTAGAAGACTACTTATAACCCCCAACATTATAAAACATTTTTATAGCAGAGGCCGTAGGGAATAGAAATGTGATTGTTGCACTGTATTTGTGCTGCGGTTTTGCAGATGCAATTTTTTGGGAAAAAATACACTTTATTGCACTGCAATAGAACAAAAACTGGACCTGCACTTTTCTTTTAAATATAGGCAACCACAATGCATAGTATGTGTGCTATGGTGAGCTAATTAGGACATCAAAATGGAATAGTTAAATCAGAAACCTCAGAATTTACTCTGATGCCGCGTACACACGATCGGACATTCCGACAACAAAACCGTGGATTTTTTCCCCAACGGAATGTTGGCTCAAACTTGTGTTGCATAAACACGGTCACACAAATGTTGTCGGAAATTCAAAATGTCAAGAACACGGTACAACACTACGACGAGTCGAAAAAAATTAAGTTCAATGATTTCGAGCATGCGTCAAATTGATTCCGAGCATGCGTAGAAAATTGTCAGAAAAATTGAGAACCAGCTCTCAAACATTTGTTGTCGGAAATTCCAACAGCAAATATCCGATGGAGCATAAACGCGGTCGGAATATTGACCAAAAGCTCACATCGGAAATTTCCAACAACAAATGTTCCATTGTGTGTACGCAGCATTACTCGCCTGATTTGCACGCTTGCTACAGGTCAGTCATAATGCCAGGCCACTAGCATTTTTCAGCTTTATAGCAAACCTAGCATGACATAAAAGTGGAGAGGACTGCTACCGCTGACCACTTCTGAAAATGGTAATTTACTGGCTGTAATATCAACCCTCTGGCTGCAATACTTTGAGTCTCTAAACCTGGAGCAAGCTTGCAACTAAGGACTTTGCTGATCTGCATGCTTTCTATGGGTCAAAGTGTTGAAGTGTACCTAATATAATATAATACAACTAGATAAAGTGGCTGCGTTTGTTTTTGTTTTTTTTTAGGTACTTCCCCCTTTACATCTGGTAATCTAGTAAATATCACACTTCTTGTCGCTGGGTGGCCATGTTCACTCCTCCATTGTATCCATCGAGGAAGCCATGGCTGTTACCCTGGCTGTACTTCAAGCATGTCTGCCTTTGTTCATCTTTTTTTATGAGGGATAACTGGATTATTTTTTTAAATACATTTAAAAAGCAACACAGGTCCATGTACATTGAATCTGCGAAGGGCTGGTGATTTCACCCCGTCTGTTTCTTGCCTTGACTTTTCTTTCCACTTTCTTTATTTCATCTCACTCCCTCTTTCTGTATATTTAAAGGCTTTTCCAAGTACTGGTTGTAGAACTCCCACCCACATACAAACAATACTATGCCAGATTGGCAGTTGACAGACTGTATGGTATAATGGAAATAAATGCAGC
This sequence comes from Rana kukunoris, assembly GCA_029574335.1. Classification (NCBI taxonomy): domain Eukaryota; kingdom Metazoa; phylum Chordata; class Amphibia; order Anura; family Ranidae; genus Rana; species Rana kukunoris. The sequence continues at coordinate 65,725,494 of CM056059.1, read as the reverse complement.
ACTTGTGGGACAATGTGCTTATAAACATGTTCACAAGTAGACATTTCTTCTTATCCTCATTATAACAATGACCAGGTTTAGGCTACGTGACCATTTTTTCTATTGTGCTGTATTCAACATAAAGCAGAACTTGAACATGGAGGTTAAATTTGCTAAATTTAAAACCTAATAGGGTGGGACTTTAAATAAGGCTATGGCCATGCGTCACGTAAGCCTCCATCCCTGGCAACATGAAATAGGGAAAATAAGTTTTTGGGACTTTAATTGAAACAGAACACTAGGGTAGAGTGAATCAATCAATATGATAACAAGTATTTATTAATGGCATGCTAGGGCACAATGCAATGTAGGTAAACAGGGTAGATAAATAAATGAGTTACAATGTATAACAGAAGCATGATTGGTAAATCATATAGCATTCTAATAGTTACATAAACAAACATAATAACACATGATGAACAATGAAACCAGAAATGTGACCCAGAATGACATATAACCATGATAAATAGTAAAATACAATTGATGATTCAGACAGTATCAAGCCCATAGTAGTAAGCATCTTCACTGTGACATGACAGCTATATTGTATGTTCGTATGCTCAGCGCGTTTCGTGGAATATCTCCACTCATCAGGAGCAGCTAGGGACTGGGGTAACCTACAGCAAATAATAGTTGATAATGAGAAACAAATTAATGGTAATTAATTAGAAAGGGAAGAGAGGGAACACTACACAATGATTCCTAACAATCTTACCTATGGGTATTTGGTAAAACAGTATAAGCAGTAGCAAAACTGACAGAAGGCATTTGGGGGCTGTTTTTCCATCTGTGCTAGCTAAAAAGGGAGGGGTTAGGTGACTACTTCCATCTGTGCTAGCTAAAAAGGGAGGGGTTAGGTGACTACTTCCCTTTTTTTTACCATTAAAAGGCTCACTTTTTTAAGATCTATTGGTGTGCGGCTGTCAATACTCTTCCTTTAAGTTTTTGCCTCGTGCATTACCAGCACCCACTTGTTTCTGAGAGGACATTGATTGCTCAGGTGCGCTCATCTGGAGCAGCAGCTTCTCCTTACCTACCACTACATTATTACCTTGTCAATTTGGATGCTCCCTGCCGCTGCTTTGCAGCCACTTCAGCTCCCGGGGATATGATCTCTCAGCCCCCAAATACCTTCTATCAGTTTTGCTACTGCTTATACTGTTTTACCAAATACCCATAGGTAAGATTGTTGGGAATCACTGTGTAGTGTTCCCGCTCTACCCTTTCTAAATAATTACCATTAGTTTCTCATTATCAACTATCATTTACTGTAGGTTACCCCGGTCTCTAGCTGCTCCTGATGAGTGGAGAAATTCCACGAAATGCGGCGAGCATACGAACATACAATATAGCCGTCATGTCACAGTGAAGATGCTTACTGCTATGGGCTTGATACTGTCTGAATCATCAATTGTATTTTACTATTTATCATGGTTATATGTCATTCTGGGTCACATGGCTGGTTTCATTGTTCATCATGTGTTATTATGTTTATGTTACTATTAGAATGCTATATGATTTACCAATCATGCTTCTGTTATAAATTGTAACTCATTTATTGATCTACTCTGTTAATCTACATTGCATTGTGCCCTAGCATGCCATTATAAATATTTTTTTATCATATTGATTGATTCACTTTGCCCTAGTGTTCTGTTTCAATTAAAGTCCCAACAAATTATTTTCCCTATTTCATAAAGCAGAACTTCACCTAAAAGGATAAAATAAAGGATTTGTAATACAGAAATGTTGGCTTACTGAAAAGTATGTTCATGTACAGTATAGTATGCACATAATACTTGGTAGGGGCTCTTTTTGCAGGAATTACTGCATCAATGCAGCATGCCATGAAGGTGATGAGCCTGTGGCACTGCCGAGGTGTTATGAAAGCCCAGGTTGCTTTGATAGCGGCCTTCAGCTCGTCTCAATTTTCTGGTCTGATGTCTCGTCTTCCTCTTGACAATACCCTACAGATTCTTTATGGGGTTTAGATCAGGCGAGTTTGCTGCCCAATCAAGCACAGTGTTACCATGATCACTAAAAAAGGTATTGGTACTTTTCAGTGTGGGCAGCTGCCATTCCTGCTGGAAAATGAAATCAGCATTTCCATAAAGCTGGTCAGCAGAGGGAAGCACTGACTTTGGACTTGATAAAACAGTGGACAACACCAGTAGAAGACATGGCTCCCCAAATCATCACGGACTGTAGAAAATGTTGCATTTCATTTGGAAATCAACGTCCCAGAGTTTGGAGGAAGAGTAGATAGAGAGATACATAATCCAAGTTGCATGAGATCCAGAGTGAAGTTTTCACAGTCAGTGATGATTTGGGGAGCCATGTCATCTGCTGGTGTTGGTCCACTGTATTTTATCAAGTCCAAAATTTAGCACTTCAGCAGCTCCATAGGCTGATCACCTCCATGCCACCCTGCATCAAAGCAGTAATTCATGCAAAAGGAGCCCTGACCAAGTATTGAGTGCATACTATACTGTACATGGACATAACTTTCAGTAAGCCAACATTTCTGTAATAAAAAATTACTTTTATATTGGTGTTATGTAATATTCTAATTTTCTGAGATACTGAATTTGGGATTTTCACTAGTTGTAAACCATAATCATCAAAATTAAAAGAATTAAATGTAACTGCTTGCTGACCACCCACCGCAGTTATACGGCGGGACGGTGGCACTGCTGGGAGAGAGCACGTAGCTCTACGTCCTACCTTTAGCGGCCGCTAGCGCCGCCACCGCCAGCCCGCGCGCCCCCGCACGTGCCCAGCGGGCACGGTCGCCGCCGGGCATGCGCGCTCGTTCGTTACAGAGCGGGGAACGGGAGGTATGTGTGTAAACACATACCTCTCATTCCTGTCAGCGGGGGAAACGCTGATTTTCTGTTCATACAATGTATAAACAGAAGATCAGTGATTTCCCCTAGTGAGTCCACCCCCCCATACAGTTAGATCACAAGCAGGAACACACTTAACCCCTTCCCTGCCCCCTAGTGTTAACCCCTTCCCTGCCCCCTAGTGTTAACCCCTTCCCTGCCAATGGCATTTTTATAGTAATACAATGCATTTTTATAGCATTGATCGTTATAAAAAAAGCCAATGGTCCCTAAAATGTGTCAAAAGTGTCCGATGTGTCCGCCATAATATCGCAGTACCGAAAAAAAAACGCTGATCGCTGCCATTGCTAGTAAAAAAAAAAATATATTAATAAAAATGCCATAAAACTACCCCCTTTTTTGTAAACGCTATAAATTTTGCGCAAACCAATCAATAAACGCTAATTGCGATTTTTTATAATGAAAAATATGTAGAAGAATACGTATCGGCCTAAACTGAGGAAAAACGTTTTTTTATATGTTTTTTGGGGATATTTATTATAGCAAAATGTAAAAAATATTGCATTTTTTTCAAAATAGTCGCTCTATTTTTGTTTATAGCACAAAAACCGCAGAGATGATCAAATACCACCAAAAGAAAGCTCTATTTGTGGGAAAAAAAGGACGCCAATTTTGTTTGGGAGCCACGTCGCACGACCGCGCAATTGTCAGTTAAAGCGACGCAGTGCCGAATCACAAAAAGTGCTCTGGTCTTTGACCAGCAATAGGGTCCGGGGGTTAAGTGGTTAAAATATATCACTCTAGGGAGCTGTGGTGGCTCAACGTGATTGGCACTGCGCTGACAAGCCATTCACCTCTGCAGCCAAGGGTTCGGATCCCGGTCTCGGCTACATGTGAATTGAGTTTGGTGGTCTCAGCCCGGCTCCCGGTGGGTGTGCTATGCAAGGTACGCCTGTGCTTAGTACGCCCACACCCCCCCCCCACAAAAACCACCACACTTGCACGCACACAAAATTGGTTTAAAACACATGCACTTTGGCCATGCGGTCTCCTAAAAATAAAGAGAGGCGAAGGACCTACGGGGCTGGCTGGGTGGGCTAGGCCCCCTCACTCCCTCATAGGGGGAGTCCCTCTGCCCCATTGGGGTCCCGTTGGGCCCCAGTTGGGCTCCCAAGAGGAGCAGGTAGGGTGGGGTGAGTGGGAGGCCCCCCTTCACACCCGCCATTGCCTCCAGGGGCATGGAGAAGGATGGCGATTGCCTCCGGGGGGAGGGTCTGCCTACTCCCAACTCCTGCAGTCCGGCTCCTCTCTCTCGAGTTCACGCACAAAAAAAAAAAAATACACTTTAAAAAAAAAAAAAAAAAAAATATATCACTCTGTGTGACGCACCTATATAAAATATGAGTATTAAAACATGGACAGTTTCAGAAGGGCAGTGGGCGGTAAAGCAGTGGACATGTCAATAGGGCAGAGGTTGGCATCAGTAGGACAGAGGATGGTGTCAGTAAGGCAGAAGAGCAGAGTCAAAAGAGCAATGGATGGGGTCAGTAGGGCATTGTGTGGTGTCAGTTTTATATATATACATATTTTTTAATTCACAATTTTATTTTATCCCACAATATTATTATTACAATGTTTTTATGAGCCCCGTTGGGGGGCTTTGAGAAATATCAGGGGTCCAAACATATCCCCGATGTCTCACCTATCAACTGCTGGCTGTAGAAAATAAATTTGCACTGTGTATGGCTGGCTTTAGACTTTAAAAAGGAGAGAAGCAGAGTGATTGGACAGCACAGTGGCAATTACATTTAAGTATTTATTCCAGATAAGGCTGGCTGCCTGTGCACCACCTGCCCCTCATAGTTGATACCCTAGCACATTATCAATATCTCACTGTTAGGGGTGCAGTATATTCATACAGAGAAATCTAAGTATAGCTGTGAAATGTTGGTGTACAGTCCTTAAAAGTAACTCGTATAAAAGAAAATCAGGTTGGCCAACTGTGACAATGGCAAACTCTAAAAATAGGCATTTATTAATCTAACCTTGAACACAGTACTGATATAGAGTGGATATCTTTATCAGCCCGGCTACTCCCTCTCCAAGTCCACTGTAGAGGAGTTCTGCCCTCACAGAAACTAGATTTAAAGAACATGCAGGATTATTGACAAGTATGCTTTAACACCAAGAGTCCCCTTCAATTTCTGCTTCAAGTTCTGTCCAAAGCAGCCTCAGCAATTAAAATGTATCCGCTTATGAGGTCCTGATCAATAAGTCAACAAGAAAAGTGTGTTTTAACATTGAACTGCTTACCTGCTTCCAGTGTTTGAAAGGATAGCCATTCAGTGAAAACAGAGGAGCCCACTTCGTTAGCGCACTGCAGGCGGATGCTGTGATTCGTCAATGGCTTTAGCTCTTCTAAGGTGACGGCGTAAGGAGGAACAATGACATGCTGCGAGTACACATCGTGTAACACTAGAACCTTAAAGACAAGGAGGAGGAGGCTATTGTTAGGCGACAACCGTTAAAACAAGACCTTGTATTACACAACTTTTTAGTTAACATTTGACAACTGCCTAGAAACGACTATAAACGACCCTATGTACATGATAAGATCATACTGATAAGAGAACAGAGGAAAGTTCAGGAGCAGTTGAAATAAATGCCCAACTGCTCCTAAATGTCCGTTTACCAGCAGCAGTGTACATGAGGCCTTAAAGGGGTGTTCCACCCAAAAAAATGACCTTTTCTCAATCCACTCCTCACCCCCATACATGCCACATTTGGCATGTAATTTTTTTGGGGGGGGAGTGGGGGCTTCAGTAGGAGTGGGACTTCCTGTCCCACTTCCTGCTTCCGCCGAGGGGCTGGTTAGGCGATTAAGCTTAATCGCCTACACCAGCCCCCTCCCTGTAGGCGATCACATGGGACACTGACAGGTCCCATGCGATCGCCTCTCCAATCAGCGGCGAGCCGCGCCGCGCACGCATGCGCAGTACGGCTCGCGCATGCGCAGTGGGTGCCCGGCCGTGAAGCCGAAGGCTGTCACGGCTGAGTGCCCACAGTCAGGATGGAGACGCCGGCCGGGGAGGGGGGCAGAGGAGCGGAGCCCCGGTCGGCGCGTCGCTGGAACGCAGGAGCAGGTAAGTGAGTGTTTATTAAAAGCCAGCAGCTACACTTTTTGTAGCTGCTGACTTTTAATAAACACAACTTAGGGCTGGAACACCCCTTTAAGCCTTTCTAGTGCTTTGACTCCTTGTTGTGAGGGCCCCTGAAGCCCTGTACACACGATCTGAAATCTGATGGAATCTAATCCGATGGATTTTTTTCTTCGGATATCTGATGAAGCTGACTTTTATCAGTCTTGCCTACACACCATCAGTCAAAAATCCGACCGTGCCAAAGCGCGGTGACGTAAAACACTACGACGAGCTGACAAAAATAAACTTCACTGCTTCCGAGCATGCGTCAACTTGATTCTGAGCATGCGTGGATTTTTCCGATTGAGTTCCACACAGACGATCAGATTTATCTATTGTTTTTTTATCCATAGGAAATATTTAAAATATGTTCCATTTTTTTTCACCAATGAAAAAAAGACCGATGGGGCCCATACACGATCGGTTTGTCCAATGAACAGTCCATCGGTCTGTTTTCATCGGACAAACCGTAAAATAATTTTCATGTTTCCCCCCCCCCCCATCCCTCTCTCTAGTTGTCTTCTTGTTCTCTCACTTTTTCTTTGTTCCCCCCTCTCTTTTCCTCTCCCTTCCATGTATTCTCTATTTTTATTCCTTCTATTACTCTTTGGTGGTAGGGGGTGGGGGGAATGGGATGAGTGACAGTGCTGGGGGAGTTCTGATCAGCCAACTTAGGTGCTCAATGATCAAGGTCATCTGCTGATCTGAGAACTGTAGTGGGGACTTTTAATAGAAACTATAATCACAGGTAGTGTTACCCACTGTGTCTCTGGCTTCACTGTGTCTCCGACTTTGTGTTGTCTTGCAGCAGTGACACCGATGATGAAATCTGAAGATAGGGTCTCCTTCAGCCCCTCCCACTTCACATTCCTCGCCAGTCAGCTGACCTCTAGTCTCTGTCCCCCAGCCATGCCATGAACTGAATGGGCGGCTGCAAAGAGGCTAAGTGGGTGGCCGTGGGCTCCAGGAACAGCCCAGCTGGGCGACCGAGAAAAGGCTGGGAGAGCGATGTGGGCTTCACGGACAGCCCAGGATTCGGTGACCCCTGGCAAATCATCATTTGACCCCGAGGGGGTCCCGACCCCCAGGTTGAGAACCACTGCCTTAGGCCCTTCCAAAAGAAATATTTGATGACCACTTGTGTCTTCACTTTCTACATTTTCAATTTGACTGCAGTGATTGCCAACTGTTTGCAAGTGCACGAAAACTGAATAGCGTGCATGCACCATTTTCAGCAGCGAACATCTAGAGTAGTGACTTGATGCAATGATACATTTTCACGTTTGTGAGCTCACTCTTTCCACATCAGACTGTCCATTTTCCCTTTGGCCCTATCCCCTGAACATGACAGCAGTCACAATGACACAATAGAACTGCTCTTCAAGGGGTGTTCCAGCCAAATGTTATGTTTATTAAAAAGTCACCAGCTACAAAAAGTTTAGCTGCTGGCTTTTAATAAACATTCACTTACCTGCTCCAGCGTTCCAGCGACGCGCCAGCCGGGGCTCCGCTCCTCTCCCCCCCTCCCCGGCCGGCGTCTTCATTCTAACTGTGGGCACCCAGCCGTGACAGCCTTCGGCTTCACGGCCGGTCACCCACTGCGCATGCGCGAGCGGCACTGCGCATGTGCGCACGACCCACCGCTGATTGGACAGGCGATTGTCTAGGACCTGTCAGTGTCCTAGGCGGTCGCCTACAGGGAGGGACTGCTGTAGGCGATTAAGCATAATCGCCTAACCAGCCCCTCGGCGGAAGGAGGAAGTGGGACAGGAAGTCCCACTCCTCCTGAAGCCCCCACTCCCCCCCCAAAAAAATTACATGTTAAATGTGGCATGTAAAGGGGTGAGTAGTGGATTAAGCGGAAGTTCCATTTTTGGGTGGAACTCCGCTTTAAGTTTCCCATAAAGTAGTACAATATTCATACAAACATTTGTAAGAAAATTCTTATCAGCACACTTGATCACTTAACGAATGTCGAAGTCACTTTAAAAAAGGGAAAATACACTGGCCCCAGCCACTCCAATACTGTGCAAACAGTTTTTACCTTTTTACTTTTTTATTTGATGTGGATGTTTTTAATGGATTTTTTTTTTCTGTCTTGTGGATGGATTTTTTTTGGAATACATTTTCTAGCCTTTTTTACACTATGAGGATGTGTCCTCTTTTGTTTTTTCTTTTGTTTTCTGCGTGTGAAGTCCATCAAATACAGCACAGATGGGAAAGTGATCCATCCCATTACGGCAAGGAAATTGAAGCACATTCGTCCCCAACATCATTCCCAGTGGAGATTCGCACCCGGGTGGAAGGAAGGAACGTGATCCCTTAATATCCAGACCAGTCATTGGGCTGTCCATGCGTATTAGACCCACCGCCATACAGTGTTTTGTCTTTATGGACATTTTTGTCTTAAGGGACACTGATTTGTGATTATTAGATTCACATATTATTGTTGATGTACATATAACCGATTTTTTTCACTTATTTTTTTCACTTTAGTGATCCATTTCACCCGTTTCACTTCATCTAGCATTCTCATTATATATGGGGTGCTTCTGATTTCTAGTCTTAGGCCCCGTACACACGAGCAAATAGATTTGTTCAAATCGGTTGGACAGACCGATTTGAACAAATCTGTCTGCTGGGATGTATTGGTTTGATCGCGTACACACGATCAAACCAAAATCCCTGCCGGCAGACAGCACGCTGACGTGTCGGTGACGCGGCGGTGACGTTGACGCCGACCACATCACCGCACCAGGAAGTAAAACACTTCCGTGCATGCGTCGAAACCATTTGACGCGTGTGCGAGCAGATATGTCTGCTGGTTAGCATACTAACCAGCAGACATGTCGGGCGGACGGGTTCCCAGCCGACAGATTGGTAAGCATGCTTTCAAATCTGTCGGCTAACCAAATCCGTCTGCTCGCCCGTACACATGATCGAATCTGTCTGCTGAAACGGTCTGGCAGACCGTTTCCAGCAGACAGATTTGATCGTGTGTACGCGGCCTTAGAGGCGCTGCACTTTGTTTTCAAATTTTTTCACATTTATCCTTTTATTGTGTTGGCAGCCACTACAGATCTTATACATTGGAGTATGTATTTATATATATTTACTTTAAAAAATAAATTGCTTTTAACATTCAATTTTGGAGTAAATGGACTTTCCTGAATGAAAACCACATTCACTGTTAGAAATTTGTTCACAAAATCTTGCTCCTAATAACTTCATCACTGCAGTCGAAAAATAACATTGATGTGACCTCCTTAAATAATGATACCAAGCTACCAATAATGATTAGAAAACCAAAAAAGAGAAAAATTTTACTAGTGTATGGCCAGCTTTAGACTTAATTCTGTGTACTACGCTAGGAGATGGTAAGCCTTCAGAACCTGGTGTTACATACGTGGGAACTGCAAAAAAGTTGTGCATTCCAAAATAAAATCAGTGGAAAATGCGAATGCCGCTTGTGGGGCAACGGGCATTTCAGGAATGCAGAGACTGAGAACTGTGCATAACAGTGTGATAATTTATATTGTAAATCTAAATGACAGAGAGAGGGCAGGATTAACAACTTCACATCTGGGGTGATTATTTTAAATTCTCACACACTTATTTCTGCAAAAAACAAAAACAAAAAAACATACATACATACTATATATATATATATATATATATATATATATATATATATAAAATAAAAGCTAAGCGTTGCAATTATCTACAATGCAGGATATTTGTGCATCCGTTTATCAAATTTATATTAGTAAAAAATTCACTTAAATGCATTTTAGTGCATATAAACACAACATAATATCCAATTTCAAAATAAAAATGTGTTTGCATTGAGTAAATAGATACTAAAGGTGTCAAGAGTTAAAACTATGCATACCCGTGAAAGGGCAAAAATATAATGCCACGTTTTTTCCGTCGGAAAAAACATCCAAGGAATTCCGCTCAAGCTTGTCTTGCATACGCACGGTCACACAAAAGTTCTCAGAACTTCATTCCGTCACATGGAGCATACACACGGTCGGGATTTCAATTCAAAAGCTCACATCGGACTTTTGCTGTTGGAATTTCCGATCGTGTGTACGGGGCATTAGACATAAAAAGGTTATTAGGTAATGCTTTAAAAGTATTTACAGGTTATTTTATCTAACGTTAACCATAAATTAGACCTTTTGCTCTCACATCAAGCTTAGCAGCAATACCTCACGTGTGGCGTAATTGTAGTTTACTTACATGTGCAGGCTCCAATTTCTTTTTTAATTTAACATTGTTGCCATCACATGCACAAGCCCCCTATCTGTTAGCATGCGCAGGTGACAGGTCCTCTTTATGGATACATCAGGGGTATACTAGACTACCAAAGCCTTCCCTCTGCCTTCTACTGCAGCTAATCATGCACAGATTGTGCTTGATTAGCTACTTTCCTGGGTACAATAACCAATGAATGAATGAACTGAAACTGGAAGTGACAATGCTCATTGTTTCTGGTTTAATTACTTGCAGAGGAGATCAGAGCAGAAAAGGAGAGCCAGGGAACTACTGCAATGGGGGGGAAGAGGGATGGGATAGCCCTTCAAACTACTGTAAAAGTGATCACTTTTACTGAACAGCTGAAAAAAAATAATACCAAGCTCATAAAGAATAACATGCAGTGAAACAAGCCCTGCAATATGTGCTAACCAACTTAATTGCATGTATTAAATTATATTTTATAATAACATGTTTGGGACATGTATTTGTATTAATATCCATATGCACATACTCAAGCCAATTGGACAAAAACAAAAAACAAATCCCTCTGTAAAATATAGATCCATTTAAATCACAGATGTATGGCTTTTTAGCCTGCACTTCTTTTCCAAGTAAGGAGGTTGAATGAAGCAAAGCCAATAGGAGACAGACAAATAGCTGCAAAAGTTTTAACAACTGGACCCCTTGGGGGCAATGCATCTTATATCTCTCTATGCCCATGCACACATTACAATGTGGTAGTTCTAGTATTTTTGTGTTGATTGCAAAAAATACTGTATGGGCCGGACCTATACTGAATGTATCCATTTTATTGGTAACGTAACCAATTTTCAGCACCATCACATTTTAAATGACAATTGCGCGGTCATGCGACGCTGTACCCAAACAACATTTTTATCCCCCCCCCCCCACAAATAGAGCTTTCTTTTGGCGGTATTGAATCACAACTGGGGTTTTTATTTTTTGCAGCACTGATGGGCACTGATAGGTGGCACCGATATGCAGCACTGATACGTGCCACTGGTGGGCACTTATAGGCATCGCTAATAGATGGAACTGTGAGGCAACACTGATCAGGGGGCACTGGTAGCAATTGCTGATGGGCACAGTGCCATGCCTATTGGGCACTGATTGGCATACCTGGTGGTCATGAGTGGGCATCCTCAGGAGGGGGCTGCACTGATAATCAGTGCAGACCCACAGTCAGGAGAGCAGCGTGTCAGCGCGAGTGGAGGAAAAGCCGTTATATGGCTCTTCCTGTTTGCACTGTGATCCGCTGTGATTGGACACAGATGATCACGTGGTAAAGAGCCTCTGACAGAGGCTCTTTACAGGGATGCAATGTTTTAGACTGACACACCACACCACCAATCGATTGGCGTGCACTAGTGGCTTATCCTGCTTTGTGCACATCAAATTGCTATATGGTGGATGTGAAGTGTTTAAAAAAGAAACCGCGTTGTGCTGCAATAATCAACTTCAATCCACAGCTGCCCCCCACAGTAATTCTTGTTTGTCACTAGATGTCCCCAGTCTTCCAGGTTGAATGGCAGCCAATATCATTCAACCAATTTCCACTGAACCTGGGCTCTGCTGGGCCTGTCCTAGCCTGTGATTGGACAGTATAAAAGAGAAGCAGAGCAGTAACAAAGATCGTCTCTGGACAGCCGCACTCTAAACAAATTGTAGCCTTTTATTAAAAGGACAGCACTGCAAGTCACAGCAAAATAAAACCTGACCTCTGACGCATTTCGCACTGAAACTAGTGCTTAGTCATAAAGAGAAGCAGCACGGAGATGAGCTTTCTCTTCCTATCAGCACGCTCCTTGTTAAATAATTAACTAATTTGGCTCATTATGTTGTTTCCATACACTTAAAGTGGCTCTAAAGGAAGTTTTTTTTTTTACCTTCATGCATTCTGGGTGCTGCTCTCACCCCCCATAATACTTACCTAAGCCCCATCTTGATCCAGTGATGTGCATGAGAACAGCAACTCTCCTGGGTCTCTTTTCTCAATGGCTCACAAAGCAGCAGGCGGAGTGTGTGAATGGACACAGAGTGCGACTTAGGAGTAAGCCTGCTCAAGCCTCAAGTGCTCCCATAGCAAGAGATTTGGGGGGCACTTGGCAGGGGAGAGGAGCCAGGACTGCCAGCAGTGGACCCAAAAAGAAGAGGATTGGTGCTGCTCTGTGCAAAGCTATTGCACAGAGCAGGTAGGTATAATGTTTTTTTTTTTAACTCTTCTTTTAGAATCACTTTAACTTTCTAGCTAGAATGAATACCAAACAGGCCGGGAATATTTACAGAAAAATATGCTACTCCAATTTCTCTTGCAGCTCACATTACAAAAAGAGTGAACATTTAGTTATTTGTCCTCTGTAGAACACGCAGCTCAGCTCCCCCTGTTCCCCTGTTTGCATTGAGATAAAAAACATTGTGTGTAGCCGCCCCCCTCAGCCCAGTGATGTCCACGAGTGTCTCGGCCATTCACGACTCTCCCTTCTGATTGGCTAAAAACACAGCAGTGGCACCATTGGCTCCCACTGCTGTCAAAGTCTGTTAGTCAATCAAGAGAATAGAAGGGGGCCAAATCGCATCTCCGTGTCTGAATGGGCACGGGGAGCTGCAGCTCGGCTCGGGTGCCCCCATAGCAAGCTGCTTGCTGTGGGGGTGTTCTGCTGAAAACTCCAACTCGCCAAAATCTCCAACCACGTCACTTCAATTGACACTCCAGCAGCAATTATTGCAGATTTAGAGGAGTTGGCTGTTTTCACAGAACACCGGGTAAGGAGGAAAAAAGTTGTTGCTGCCTTGTTGGTTACTAGTAGACAGATGAACAATGTCCACTCATTATATCGTCTACCATGGTGTATACATTACCGGTGTTCTCTCCAACTCTCCAACTATTGCTGCTGGAGAATCACCGGAAGTGACATACTCAACAGAAGGGAGGTGCAATGAGCACCGAAGAGGGACCCGAGAAGAGGAGGATTGGGGCTGCCCTGTGCAAATCTACTGCACAGAGCACATAACATGTTTGATATTTTAATAGAAAAAAAAAAACAAGACTTTACAATCACTTTAACAACTTGCCCATTGGCTCACGCCGGTATACATCGGCAAAGTGGCACATTCCCACAAAACGACATCTTCCCCTTTAAGAGCCATAGCAGGCATGCACACCCACTGCACGGCAGAAGACTCGATGTGCGTGGCTGGCAGGCGTGTTTGTTGGCACGAAAGCCAGAACAGGGATTTGTTGTGTGTGTGTGTGTAAACACACAAATCCTCGTTCTGACAAAAGAGAAGAGACAGATTGTTTGTTCCTAGAAAGTAGGAACAACTATATGTTTCCTCCTCCAGTCGGTAGAACTCACGAGGGAACACATTGAACCCGTTGATCACCCCCTAGTGTTAAAACCCTTCCTGCCAGTGACATTTACACAGTAAATCAGTGCATCTTTATAACTCTAATCGCTGTATACAGTGCCTTGTGAAAGTATTCGGCCCCCTTAAACTTTGCAACCTTTTGCCACATTTCAGGCTTCAAACATAAAGATAAAACTGTAATTTTTTGTGAAGAATCAACAAGTGGGACACAATCATGAAGTGGAACAAAATTTATTGGATATTTCAAACTTTTTTAACAAATAAAAAAGTGAAAAATTGGGCGTGCAAAATTATTCAGCCCCGTTAATACTTTGTAGCGCCACCTTTTGCTGCGATTACAGCTGTAAGTCCCTTGGGGTATGTCTATCAGTTTTGCACATTTTTTTTCAGTTCTTTCTACAGATTCTTGATTGGATTCAGGTCTGGACTTTGACTTGGCCATTCTAACACCTGGATATGTTTATTTGCGAACCATTCCATTGTAGATTTTGCTTTATGTTTTGGATCGTTGTCTTGTTGGAAGACAAATCTCCGTCCCAGTCTCAGGTCTTTTGCAGACTCCATCAGGTTTTCTTCCAGAATGGTCCTGTATTTGGCTCCATCCATCTTCCCATCAATTTTAACCATCTTCCCTGTCCCTGCTGAAGAAAAGCAGGCCCAAACCATGATGCTGCCACCTCCATGTTTGACAGTGGGGATGGTGTGTTCAGGGTGATGAGCTGTGTTGCTTTTACGCCAAACATAACGTTTTGCATTGTTGCCAAAAAGTTCGGTTTTGGTTTCATCTGACCAGAGCACCTTCTTCCACATGTTTGGTGCGTCTCCCAGGTGGCTTGTGGCAAACTTTAAACGACACTTTTTATGGATATCTTTAATAAATGGCTTTCTTCTTTCCACTCTCCATAAAGACCAGATTTGTGCAGTATACGACTGATTGTTGTCCTATGGACAGAGTCTCCCACCTCAGCTGTAGATCTCTGCAGTTCATCCAGAGTGATCATGGGCCTCTTGGCTGCATCCAGGGCCGGCCTTAGGTGTTCAGGCACCCTGTGCGAGCTAATCCTGTGGCGCCCCCCCCCATCTTCATCCCAACGCCCCCTGGTCACCTAAACATACACAAAGAAAACACAAATGGGGCACAGTTCCTCCCAATGATACCAACAATGGGGCACAGTTCCTCCCAATGACACCAACAATGGGGCACAGTTCCTCCCAATGACACCAACAATGGGGCACAGTTCCTCCCAATGACACCAACAATGGGGCACAATTCCTCCTAACGACACCAACAATGGGGCACAGTTCCTCCTAATGACACCAACAATGGGGCACAATTCCTCCTAATGACACCAACAATGGGGCACAATTCCTCCTAATGACACCAACAAAGGGGCACAGTTTTCCTCCCAACTACACCAACGATGGGTCATTACTCCTCTCACTTACATGACAAAATGTGGCATTTTTACTGCGTCACTGGTTCCCACAAAGTGTCAGATTGTCAGTCGCAATATCGCAGCCCCGCTTATAAGTCACTGATCTCCGCCATTACTAGAAAAAAAAAATCCATAAATATATCCAATAGTTTGTAGACACTTATTAGGATATTTTGTACCGAAAACGTTGGCCTAAATCAGTGGTCTCCAAAATGCAGCCCGGGGGCCAGATGTGGCCCTTTGCTTGCTTTTATTTCAGCCCTTGGGTACATTTCCTCCTACTGCCACCAATGATAGGGCACAATTCATCCAATGACACCGATAATGGGGCAAAATTTCTCCCAATGATGTGACACAAATTTCTCTCAATGACACCAATGGCGGGACACAATTTCTGCGGACAACACTGATTATAGGGCAACCATTACTCCCATTGACATCAATGATGGGACACAATATCTCTTAATGACACCAATTATGGGGCACAATTTCTCCCATTGACACCAAAGATGGAGCATTGTTTTTTCCACACTGACATCAGGACCTTTTGTACTCCAAATGGCCACAGTCTGGCCCCCTTGAAGCACAGTAAACAAGGCATTTGTTTAGGAAGTTTGAAGACACCTGGCCTAAATTTATGAAAAAAATGTAAAAAATAAAAAAAAAGTTATATAGCAGAAAGTAATTTTTTTTTTTTCAAATTTGGTCTTATGTTAAAAAAAATATACAAAAATAAATAAAAAAACACTGAAAAAATAAAATAACGCAGAGGTGAGCAAATACCACTGAGAAAAAAAAATACACATTTTATTTGTGTACAGCGTCGCATGACCGCGCAGTTGTCAGCTTTAGCCCCCTTTCACACTTGTATGACTTCAAAGTCGCGCGAATTTTACCGCGATTTCGGACCGCGATTCGCTGCCGTGATTTCAATGAATGCCTGTGTAAGTGGCATCAAAATCAGACCAAAGTAGTGCAGGGACTACTTTGAAGTCGGCACTACTTAAAATCGTGCCAGTATGAATGAAAGTCATTGAAAATAATGGAGAATGACTTGTCATACGATTTTACAGTCCAAAATCGTGAGACAAGTCGTATAAGTGTGAAAGGGGCCTAAAGCGGAGGTTCAACCTAAAACTACTCTGTCCCATAGCATCCAGCATACTGGCGTCAGCGCCAGTATGCTGTTTTTTTTTTTTTTTATCGCTCTACTTACTGTTAAATGAAGAATTTTCTTTTCTCTCCACCGCGGGTGAATGGAGCAGCTATGTTGCGTCACACCTTCCGAAAATAGCCGATTTAGGACTTGGCTCTTTCCGGCGCTATACGGCGCCTGCGCACAGACCTAGGAGCTAACTGCGCAGGTGCCGTATATATAGTCGAGTTCTATGGCGCGTCACGCCCTCCGAAAAAAGCAGAAATAGAACTCGGCTATATACGGCGCCTGCGCAGTCAGCTCCTAGGTCTGTGCGCAGGCGCCGTATAGAGCCTGAAAGAGCCGAGTCCTAAATCGGAAGGCGTGACGCGACATAGCTGCTCCATTCACCCGCGGTGGAGAGAAAAGAAAATTCTTCATTTAACAGTAACTAGAGCGATAAAAAATAAATAAAAAAACAGCATACTGGCGCTGACGCCAGTATGCTGGATGCTAGGGGACAGAGTAGTTTTAGGTTGAACCTCCGCTTCAAGTTACACAGTGCACATTGCAAAAAATGGCCTGTCATGAAGGAGGGGTAAATCTTCCAGAGGTCACGTGGTTAATCAGTGATTTACCCCCCCCCCCCCTCCCTTCATGACAGGCCATGTTGTATATGTGCACTGAATAACTTAAGCTGACTACTGCGCTTTGGTTTTTGATCACCTCTGCATTTTTTTTCCTTTTTTTTTTTCAACAAAAGACCAATTCTGATTTTTTATTTTTTTTTATAAACTGGCTGCATGTGCTCATTGGAGTACAAGTGAGGTGAGAGGAGGGATGACACCTGTCAGCCTTCTAGATTAGGTGTAGGGGACGGGTGGCCTTACCGTTACATGTGTAAGACGGCAGTCTGTCAGTCCCTTCCTGTTCCCTGGTCCCGCCGTTACAATTTGAACTGCATGCCTTACGCATGCACGCAACGGCGCCGCGCTACCCAGGAGTCAGGACAGTACCACCTGACCTGGCCTGAGACAAGGAGAGGAGGAGAGGAGGAGGGAGGAGAGGAGGAGGGAGGAGGGAGGAAGGGAGGGAGGGCGTGCCAAGGGGACCAGTGTGAGTGTTGTCAGACACTTCGGGTGCGTCGGCGCCACCCCACCCCCCCCCCCCTCTGCAGCGCCTGCTGAGCAGTGACCCGGACGGCGGCGCAGCCTCCCCACACACACCATTCACGGACAGTAAACTGACTGTGAGCTCTGACGGCCGCACAACGCCCCTCTTGTCCATGGCGCTCTGTGCGGTCGCACAGCCCGCACACCGCAAAGGCCGGCCCTGGCTGCATCTCTGATCAGTCTTCTTGTATGAGCTGAAAGTTTAGAGGGACGGCCAGGTCTTCGTAGATTTGCAGTGGTCTGATACTCCTTCCATTTCAATATTATCACTTGCACAGTGCTCCCTGGGATGTTTAAAGCTTGGGAAATCTTTTTGTATCCAAATCCGGCTTTAAACTTCTCCACAACAGTATCTCTGACCTGCCTGGTGTGTTCCTTGTTCTTCATGATGCTCTCTGGCTTTAAACGGACCTCTGAGACTATCACAGTGCAGGTGCATTTATACAGAGACTTGATTACACACAGGTGGATTCTATTTTTCATCATTAGTCATTTAGGTCAACATTGGATCATTCAGAGATCCTCACTGAACTTCTGGAGAGTGTTTGCAGCACTGAATGTAAAGGGGCTGAATAATTTTGCACGCCCAATTTTTCAGTTTTTCATTTGTTAAAAAAGTTTGAAATATCCAATAAATTTTGTTCCACTTCATGATTGTGTCCCACTTGTTGTTGATTCTTCACAAAATATTACAGTTTTATATCTTTATGTTTGAAGCCTGAAATGTGGCAAAAGGTCGCAAAGTTCAAGGGGGCCAAATACTTTCGCAAGGCACTGTAAATGTCAATGGTCCCAAAAGTGTCCGATCTGCGCGCAGCAATGTCGTAGTCCCGCTAAAAATCGCAGATCACTGCCATTACTAGTACAAATAAAAAAAGCCATAAATCTTTACCATCGTTTGTAGACACCATAACTTTTGCGTAAACCAATCAATATACACTTATTGTGATTTTTTTTTTACCACAGATATGAAGAATACTTACGGCCTAAACTGATGAAGAAATGTGTTTTTAAAAACATTTTTGTGGATATTATAGTTAAACGTAAAAAGTATATATATTTTTTAAAATAGTTTTTTTGTTTTTTTTGTTATAGCGCAAAAAATAAAAACCACAGAGGAGATTAAATACAACCAACAGAAAACTCTATTTGTGGGGAAAAAAAAACATCAATTTTGTTTGGCAACGTCACACGACCGCGCAATTGTCAGTTAAAGCGACGCAGTGCCATATCGCAAAAAATGGCCTGGTCATTAAGGGGTCTGTAACAAAATGGCCCGTGACACCCAAAGACTTTTGAAGGATGGGGGGTACGCCTGTGCCAGCATCACCGAGGACTCTTGGGTCTAGGGTCACCCTATGTCCGATAGGGGCATAGGGTGACAGAAATTATATCAAGTTACATGAGATGGGACATTACTGATAAATCATGTATTGCAGTATATCTTGAGATATAAGAAGTTGTTGGCTTATTCTGACCCTACCGGTCAATAGTGACTCATTCCTCTGTGTAACATAGGCTGTTGAGGTGTTAATTGAGGCTGGCTCCTGAAAGACACTTCATTGTGTGTTGCAAATAACACTGTTTAAAGCCTATTGATGATCAGGTGTGGACAGCTTATTGTCGGAGACAGAACGTCTGACATAGGAATGTGTATTCTGCAGGTGAATCACTTATTGGCAGAGTCGGAACGTCTGGGGGATAATTACCTCAACTGAATTTCATTCTTTAAGAGAATGTGATTGAAGCCCCATTATGTAATGTTAGGGGGGTGGAGAGTTTCTTTGTTCCTTTAACTGTAAAATGTTTGTACTGTATATAAGAGAGCTAACCATTAAAGAGTCCATTCATACATTTTGAAACTAGAGAACAGAGCTGAGTCTCGTTATTCTGAGAAATGGAATGGATCGTGTCTACATGGATTGTCAGACTGTCGTATAAGCTGTCTTGGGTTGATGGAAGATCGTAAACGGTGGTGACCGTTACAGGGTCAAATCTTCCGGTCTGTAAGTGGTTAAAGATTGGAAGGCTGCTGAGTCACTGCTAGGAGGGGGGAACAGGTTGAGATAAGCAACTAGAGTAAATTACATAAGTGCTGTAAACTCTGAGGATGAATTTCTCCATGGTGCCTGCAGCTACAGAGATCAACGAGGGCTTCATTTATCCTTCATTAACATTAAGAAAATGCTTGGATATTCATATCCTGGTCAGTAATTTTCTTTACACTGCTCACTATCTCCTCTGAGAATGGTTGTGTTGAGCTTTTAGACTATCCCAAAAACAATAGCTTGTCACCTTATCTACCTGAAAATGTCCAGATTTGGAAGCCTGTCATCTAATATCCACAGGCAGCATGAAACATTGAGCAGCCTGTGCTTCTGCTGCTGCTGTAGATTGGAAGTAAAAAGTATTTTTATCCTGAGGAAGATAACTGTATGAGTCAGAGCCATAAAACTCTGAGTCAGCAGATTCACCAAGCCACACAATTTGGAAAAACAACCATTAAGCTGGTTTTCTTCTTTAAACATCACTAAGAAAATGTGTCTGCTGCCACTTGAAAAGAACAGGGTTAAAACATCCAAAGGCAAACATTTGCATCACAACTGTACATTATCCACACGTATGAGTATTACGTTAGATATGTACGTTACAGACGGATTTATCGGTTTCTCTCTATGGCACCCTGCAGGTTACTATAGTAACCTGTAGACTTCACGGGGCTCCAGAGAAACATCCACTTTATACACTCGGGCAATTAATACTCTGGCATTGTGACTAACAGCAACACACAGCAAAAACTAAGAAAAATAAATAAATCTACACAGTAAATTCTAAATGTATAGAATACAGAAGTAAAAATGGATATAAAATGACATTTCAAGAACACTTTCAAGGTTCTGGATGAAAAGGTCCTTTTAAAGCATTTTAAAGCACAAGTTCTGTTTCTGAACTATTCATTGTTTTTTTAAAAAAAAGCAAATAACTCAAACCGGTCAGAATTTTGGATGCAGCAAATGCATACAAAAGCTGGCCATACATTATACAATTTTCTTATTCAATTTCTTTTAGAATTACCTTCAGCTAAGCAATGCAAGAGCCTGCCTGTTGGCATACAAATTTAAAGTGTTTAGGTTAGGTTAGACCTTATATTATATGGTTTTGGTAAATCTAAAAGGAACATTTTGCAAAAAAAAAAAAAAATGTATAAAGAAGGACCAGCCTTACAGTTATATTAAATAAGATAACACTTGGTCTGATTCCCTGAGGTGGAGAGCAGACGGTGTCTTCCTTGCACACAGGCATAACAGAGAAAAGAGAAAGCTGGCAGCTCGACCTTCCACAATTTACGGCTTCCAGACCGCCCACTGTATACTGCAGCAGGGCAGCTCGGCTGCGTGAAACTGTGTACCTGTATGTAATTTTGTGCAGGAGGTCTGGGGTGCGTGCTGTGTTTGGACACTGCGAGAGCAATTTAACGGGTCTCGCGACTGCAATCTTCACATGTACACAAGGCAGACTGCCGTTTTGTGAGGGAGGAAAATGGAGATCACCGTTTCCCTCCTGTCAGACAATTCCCCACACAGTTAGAAAACACTCCCTAGGAGCACCCTTAACCCATTGATCGTCCCTGATGTTAACCCCTTGTCAGTGTCATTTATACAGGCAGGGACAGTGCACTTTTTTAGCACTGATCACTATCTTGGTGTCATTGGTCCCAGGGTCGTGCAAGAAATTTTTGTCTACACAGGCGAAGGTGCATTTTGGTGCCCCCCCCCACCGTCCTCCTGCCACCCCCTTCCCCTCTCCTCTACAATGCAAATCCCCTTTCCTGACGTCTACAGCCTTGCTGATCCCTCCGTCATGCTGCACTCAGAATGTTACGCTATGCCACAAGTAAGAATCTCACAGACACATAAACCCCAGCACAATCATAGAAAAAAAAAAAGAATGAAAAGTTTTCATTGCATATGGTTTTGCACACATTGAAAATATACAAAAAGCTAACACTTTATCCAAGTCTACATTAAAAAAGACCTTCATTAAAATAGTCAGAGACTGGTTAGTGACCTCAATTGTTAAGACAATAAATACTTTGCTAAGATGTACTGTATTTTTGCTCCATAAGACACACCTGACCATACGAGGCACCTAGGTTTTAGAAGAGGAAAACAAGAAAAAAATATTTCAAGCCAAATGGTGTACTAAAATATTTACCAGTGCCAATTAAATAAAGCCTCACCAGTCCCACAAAACGTAGCCTCACCAGTCCCACAAAACGCAGCCTCACCAGCCCCACAAAACGCAGCCTCACCAGCCCCACAAAACGCAGCCTCACCAGCGCCACAAAACGCAGCCTCACCAGCGCCACAAAATGCAGCCTCACCAGCGCCACAAAACGCAGCCTCACCAGCGCCACAAAACGCAGCCTCACCAGCCCCACAAAACGCAGCCTCACCAGCCCCACAAAACGCAGCCTCACCAGCCCCACAAAAACCCAGCCTTACCAGCCCCACAAAAACCCAGCCTTACCAGTAGTCCTACAAAACGCAGCCCTACCAGTCCCACAAAATGTAGCCTTACCAGCCCCATAAAAAATGCAGCCTGACCACCTTGCACAGACTGGAAATCCCTGGCGAGGATGTCATCACATTTCCCTGTAACTCAGCCAAAAACAGAGCAGCACGAGCGGCTGCCGCAGCTGTACTCCATTCTGCCGCTTGGGCTGCTCTGTCTTTGGTTGAGTGACAGGCTCAACAGGGAGACCACCTGGTGCTTGCGATGTCTGTCCTCCTTTCTCCTGCCGCTATTGTAACACGGCAGCACTGGTAAGAGGTGGTGGATTGGGTTGGGGGAGGGGGTGTATCCTTGTCAATATTCACTCCAGAGGGGCACCTACATCCCCCTCCCATTTTTGGGGGGAGAAAAAAAGTGTGTCTTATGGAGAGAAAAATACGGTATATAATATACGGTACATATTGTGTACAGTATATGGTGCAGAGTGGGTAAGGATGGGTGCAGGGGTAGCTGATAAGCAATGCCCCAGGTGCTGTAGTCAGTGTTGGTTTGAGGATACTTAATGCCAACTGCAGGGGTCCAGAGTGTGTAATGCATTGTGTTCAGGAATCAGAAGTACTGTAAATAAGAAGGGAATTATTTCCCTTATATACACACTTGCCCATTAGACCATATCCAAGCTCTGGATCTGTTACCCTGTAGGGAGAGATGGGAAGCAGATGTTGGTCCTATAGATGGGGATAGTTGGGAGCAGATTCTGGCTACTGGCCCTTTAGTTTCTGTCTCCGTGGCTCAAAAGTTATTTATTAATCCTCCATAGGGTATACAGGACCCCAATACAACTACACAAATGGGAAAGATGAGACTCCCCTTGTGCCCAAAGTGTCAACTACATCATGGAGCATTCATCTGCTCTGGAAATGCCCTAAATTAGTACGCTACTGGACTGAGGTTATTAAGATCATTAATAACATTTATTACTTACCGCTGACAGTGGAACCCGATCACTTGTCTATTAGGTGGTCTTGTGGAAGAATCATATACTCCTACTTATGTTGCCTTCATTAGATTTCTTTATCTTGCTAGAAAATTGATTGCAAGGTTTTGTCTCTCCCCCCAAACCCCGACATCTACTGGATGGATATAAGTAAATTCAACACTAGTTAAGGAAAAGATTGCATATCAGCGCAGAAATGTGTCCGGTAAATTTCCCAAAATCTGGCAGGAGTGGCTGGGGAACCCTGAGGTTGCCCCCCACCCCCTCAACTAGTACTTAAAAGACTGTTACAGACCTAGGGGAGGAATTGGAAGTACACTGGTCTCGGTTTCAGGCACACATGGGAATAGGGATTCTTGATTGGTTTTGGTGATTATTTGATGTTATTTTATCCTAGTTGTTCGGGATGCAATTTTTTTCTTCAACCTTAATGGATGGTACTCCACCAATCTAGCACAGATCCTCTCCTCCAAGTTCTCCATTTAAGCCCTGGAGCCCAGTGATGGAAAAAGTTCCTGGCACTAGTGTGAGCACCTGGGGCTATTGACCCGCATTTCTACTGGGGTGCCCAGGGACCCAGGTGGCATG
Source organism: Rana kukunoris (assembly GCA_029574335.1). Classification (NCBI taxonomy): domain Eukaryota; kingdom Metazoa; phylum Chordata; class Amphibia; order Anura; family Ranidae; genus Rana; species Rana kukunoris. The sequence continues at coordinate 65,701,913 of CM056059.1, read as the reverse complement.
ATTGCCCCCTGTGAAGCAGCCAGCATCTCTTTGAATCAGAGGTGGGTAAGATGATACTGTATGTGCTAGGGGGCATTTTGGGAGGAGAAATGACTTGTGCTAGAAGGGGTGTTGGCTATGAAATATGTCCCAGCCAGCCCAAGTCCCCTCTTCTCCTAAAACGCCCCCTAGCACATATAGTAATCCTCTCACCCATTCACCCCCACCACCAAATTAGTGCAATTATTTATGTCAGCCCCACCCCCACAATAGTACTGCCCTCCTGGGCAAGTCACAGCTCCAGAAGGATTTAGCCTGCATTCACTGGCAAGCAAGGTCCCGATTAATCCAGAAGTTTGATATTTACCACCCCCAATACCAGCCCCCACAGGAGGCTGTCTGGGATGCTTTTCGGTTGTGCCGGCCCTGACTGGTCCCCAAAAAGTGTCACTTTGTGTCAGATTTGTCAGCCGCAATGTCGCAGTCCCGCTAAAAATCACCGATTGCTGCCATTACTAGTAAAAACAATAAAAACAAATATAAAAAGTCCATAAAAATATCCCATAGTTTGTAGACGCCATAAAACTTTTGCGCAAACCAATCAATATACACTTTTTGGGATTTTTTTTTTTTGGTTGCAAAACCATGTAGCAGAATACATAGTGACCTAAATCAATGAATTTTTTATTACATGTGTTTTAAAAGTGGTTGTAAACCCCCGCCCCCCCAACAAAAAAAAACTTGCAAGACCAAAAGGCATAATGAGCTAGTATGAGCATAGCCCCTGCTGCGGTCCCGGCCCACTGCTCTGGCCAGAGTCATGTCTACCGGAGTATGACGTCACTCTCGTGTATATGAAATACTTACCTTAGATCAAAGACCCCCGCAGCGGTCCCAACATGTCTACCGGTGTATGACGTCACTCCCGTGTATATAAAATACTTACCTTAGATCAAAGACCCCCGCAGCGGTCCCAACATGTCTACCGGTGTATGACGTCACTCCCGTGTATATAAAATACTTACCTTAGATCAAAGACCACCGCAGCGGTCCCAACACACTGCTCTGGCCAGCGACATTGTTTATTATTTTCAAAATTGTCAGTTTTTGTGTTTTTGTGCAAAAAATAAAAACCGCAGAGGTGATCAAATACCACCAAAAGAAAGCTCTATTAGTGGGAGAAAAAAAAGGGCCTAAATTTTATTTAGGTACAGTGTCGCACGACCGCGCAATTGTCAGTTAAAGCAACGCAGTGCTGAATCACAAAAAATGGCCTGGTCAGGAAGGGGGTAAAAACTCCTAGGGTTGAAGTGGTTAATACATTTATTGTAGCTGCAGAAAAAAATATTTTTTACTTTTGCTATAATAAATATCCCCCCAAAATATAATCACAATAAGCGATTGCTTCGCGCAAAATTTATAGCGTCTTTAAAATAGGAGATAGATTTATGGCATTTTTCTTTTTTTGTAATGATCTGCGATTTTTATCGGGACTTCGACATTGCGGCGGACAGATCAGACACTTTTGACACTATTTTGGTACCATTGACATTCAAACAGCGATCAGAGCTAAAAATAGCCACCAATTACTGTATAAATGTCACTGGCAGGGAAGGGGTTAACACTAGAGGGCGATCAAGGGGTTAAATGCACTCTCTCACCGTGTTCCAACTGTAGGGGGAATGGTCTACCACTGACATGACAGAGTTCACTGTTTCCGATGACAGGGAACAGAAAACCCCGGTCATGTCACTAGGCAGAACAGGGAAATGCCTAGTTTTCCCCTAGGCATTTAAAGCATGCTTTAAAACTTGTCTGCTGGAAAAACCTGTCTGCTTGCCCGTACACACGATCAGATTTGTCTGCTGAAGCGGTCCGTCGGACCGGTTTCAGCAGATAAATTCGATTGTGTGTACGCGGCCTAAGAGAAGTGTTCATCTGAATCCTATACTGCAGTCACCTCCGATCCAGGAGATCAATGGATGATAAGGGCTCCAATAAAGGTCATATAACAAAAGAGAGCACACATAGCGTAATCTTGTTTATTTAATTGACAAGCCCCTCACATCAAAATATCCCCTCATACATTATACGTACAAAAAATAAGCAGTCAATGTAGCTTTGAAAGTAAAGTGTAGTGCACTTCACGTATGAGCCGTCCAGGATATGGATCTGTGTTGCCAAGGAGCGATCGTAGTCACTTCCTTGTTCCGGATCCAGCAGCGGTGGAGCGCATATGTCACTTCTGGTATTACGTTGTGTGGGTCACGCTCTGATGCGTTTCGTCATATCCGACTCCAGCAGATGGCGTGCCCACACGACATGAAGACAAGCTTATATTATCCAGCCCCACTCCCCCAGAGCCAATCAGATATCACTCAAAATGACAACAGGTGCACGTCGCCACAAATAGAGTAAACACTGACGGCATCCTACAGGCGGGGGTAAGGGACAAAAAGCCTTACTGCACTATTCAAAATAGTAGAGATAACGATATATCAGAAATGCTACATTGAACGCAAACTAATACAATTTATACACTAAACATCAATAAAATAAAATGTATAACATTATTTCATCGTTCATATTAATAAGCACATAATAGTACACTCTAAAAGTGCATGCACAGCAAATAGCAAAGAACGATCATTATTCATGGTATAAGCAAATCTCTAAACATATATGTACCCAATTATAATAGGTGTTATATAAAAATAACATGATAATTAAGACCTCTACCTGTTACAATAGATTTAAAACAAGGAATAAAAAATCTAAAAATTAATACATTTTGCAAAAAGACCTAAGATAGTATCAAACAATGAATCCCAGATTTAATAATCACTTAATATCTAGATAGATATTTAACCCTTTCGGCGTTAAAGTGTCTACTGAAAAAATCCACTGGGTCTCGCTCTTAGATAAATCTCTGACAAATTAGAGCCTCTCCACTGTGGTTTCAAGTGGTCAATACCCCAGAATTTGAGAGCGGAAGGGTCTTGGTTATGCATTAATTTAAAATGTAACGACACGTTGTGGTCTTTGAAACCTATTTTTATATTAGCTATATGTTCTGCAATTCTGATTTTTAAAAGTCTCTTAGTGTGGCCTATGTATAAGTCCGCACAGGCACTTCAGAGCATAGACCAAATAGGAATTGTTGCAGGTAATGAACTTTTTGATAGTGATTTTGCTTTTAAAGAGTTCATTACCTGCAACACTTCCTATGTGGTCTATGCTCTGCAGTGCCTGTGCAGGCTTATTTACATAGGCCGCACTAGGAGACTGGCTGGACCTCCACTTTAAGGCTCCATTCACATCTAGGCGTTTTGTCGCCTGAAGCCCGACGCTGCAGCAGCCTGTGATACGCTGGAGGGGCGAATTAACATTGTCGGCTATGGAGATGGTTCACATCTCCACGCCGAACGCCCAAACGCCCATACGCCTGAAGCTCAAACAAGTCCCGGACCCTTTTTTTCAGGCGTATCAGGCGTACGGGCATAGCCGGCAATGTTAATTCACCTCTTCTGCAAAAAATCAATAGGCGTTTTGTCGCCGCAAATCGCGGGAACAAAACGCCTATTGATTTGTCGCCGCAATACGCCGCTACAGTGTACGCCTAGGTCTGAATGGAGCCTAAAGACGTTAATGTGAAGTTGGCCACATATCACTATTGCTCAACATTTAGTGCTGTTTTTTAGTATCCGACTGACACAGTTTGTGGACCGTTTATGTTTTTTATATACAAATGTTTTATATATATATTTGCATATTATACACAGAAATAACTTTAGTCAGAAAATGTAAGTCCTATTGGATCATTACAGGCTGGCCCCTTTTGTATGTAAAACATTAAAAATAAGTGCCTATAAGGTTTAAAATTCAGGAATACAAGGTCTAGCCCTGCTCTGCACATGCTAAGTTGCTCTCTATTTTTTGGCACTGTACCAAACATCTAGAGGCCAATCTACGGAAAGTCTAAAGATTTACTGCTGCTCCGCGGGTCTTGGTTTCAGCAAAATCGAAGCCTCCAGAAAAAAAAAAAAAAACAGGAGCAATGCTGGAGGCAATTTACAGAATACACTAGTTTTGGTAATTTTTGATAATTAATGTGGAATGTATGTTCTTGGCAAAGAACAACTTGTTATGGGTAAAGTTTGGCTTTAAGCTGATCATTTTCACATGTATAATTAACCACTTAAGGACCGCCGCATGTACATTTACGTCGGCAGAATGGCACCGACAGGCACATCAACGTATATATACGTTGGTGCCTTGGGGGGGGGGATCGGGGGTCCGATCGGACCCCCCCCCGTACTTGCGCGGCTGCAGGAGCGATCCGACAAGAGGGGGCGGCTATTTGTTTTTGTCCGCCCCCTCCGGATCGCTCTCAGCCAATGCGCGCGCTCCCCCTGCAGTGTACTTCCTCCTGTGTAAACCCAGGAAGGAGGAAGCGACGTGATCGCTCCCTCAGCGTTTTTTTCAACCACCGCTGAGGAGAGATCACAACACAAGCAAGTCTGCACAACACTACACTGCACCTACACTACACAAAAAACACATTTAACCCCCGCAATCGCCCCCCCCCCCTGTCACAGTGTCACTGAATGCAGTAATCATACATGTATGATTACTGTATTTAGTGTCAGTGTGACAGGCAGTGTAAAAGTCAGTTAGTGTTAGGTTCAGGGTAGCGCTGTACCCCCCCTAATAAAGTTTTAACCCCTTGATCACTGCCCTAGTTAACCCTTTCACTCCCTATTGCCAGCGTCACTAAGCGATCATTTTTCTGATCGCTGTATTAGTGTCGCTGTTCCCGCTAGGTAGCTAATTTTTTTTTTTTATTGCGATTTTTTTTTACTAAAGACATGTGGCTAAATACATTTTGGCCTAAATGTTTGACTAAAATTTAGTTTATTTAATTTTTCTTATAACAAAAAGTAAAAAATATTGATTTTTTTTCAAAAATGTCGCTCTATTTTTGTATATAGCGCAAAAAATAAAAATAGCAGAGGCGATCAAATACCACCAAAAGAAAGCGCTATTTGTGGGAAGAAAAGGACGCAAATTTTGTTTGGGAGCCATGTCGCACGACCGCGCAATTGTCTGTTAAAGCGACGCAGTGCCAAATCGCAAAAACCCCTTTGGTCATTTGGCAGCATATTGGTCCGGGTCTTAAGTGGTTAAAAAAAAAAAAAAAAAATATATATATATATATATATATATATATATATATATATATATATATATATATACATATACACACACACACACTTGAAAAGACTTTACATTCCTTTGAAGAGATATTATACCAAAACAATGGCTTTTGCAGTGCGATGTTATACTACATTTCGTCTGTGTGTTTTCTACTTTCTTCATAAACTCTCCAGTTTACTTCACCCACTGGTTATTCACAAAATTGTCATTAACTCCATGTTGTAGGGATTGCCATAGGCTTATAATAAGTGATGCTCCTAATTTTAAGCATCACTTTCATTTGGAAGTTCATTTCCAGCCTCCTAAGTGGCAATAATGAGCACCTCCAGGGGTTGAAGAAACTTGTTATTGTGCAGTGAAATTTCCACCTGCTAGAAAGTCTCCCCATGAGTTGGTTCCAATACTTTAATCCTTTCATCCTTCCCACTACTCCGCAGCGCAGACCATATTACTCACAATGAAAGGATACAAATGCAGTGCAACCCCTTAGGGACCATTTATATGTGTTTCTACTCTCTACTTAACAGGTTCTAACTTTCATTTGTGTCCCATTAGGAAGGTTTCCCTTCAGTTCCTGTCCCTAGTCACTACAGGAAGGGAGTGAAAGCAAAGTGTTCTTTGGACGACGTGGACATTACAGCATCACTGCCTCCCTATCAGCCAGAGAATGCTTTGCATTCATTTAAAGGAGAGGTCCACCCAAAAGTGCAACTTCCACTTTAAGCACTCCTCGCTTCCCGACATGCCACATTTAGCATTTCATTTTTTTTGGGGGGGGGGGGGGGGGTGTACCCTCTTTTTTTGTGGGACTTCCTATCCCACTTCCTCCTTTTTTTCAATCGCTTAAGCGACTCCTCCTCTCACCCGAGGTAGCCTCTCCCTGCCAGCGATCTTTTGGGACACAACTCAGGTCCCAGAAGACCGGCTGACCAATAGGAGAGTGTATGAAGCCATAAGCTGTTACAGCCGGGTGCCCACAGTTGCAATGACAGCGCTGGAGGAGAGAAGGGGGAATATAACTCTGCTTTAAAAGATGAAAAACAATCTCTGAATGGTGCCTGTGCCAAGCAAATGACCTTGTGTGTAAACCACACAGCAGGGCAAACACTTGGCATCAGACCTGGAAACTAGCTGTGATAACTGTAGTAGCACGTGGATTGGCCAGGTATGGCATATACATTTTTACATTGATCCCAGCTGGACCAATGTAACTATTCAAACATATCAATACATTTTAGCTTTAAACCTAGACAGGAGCTGCCACACAGAAGACTTCTTCCGATTGTAATGTGGCTATATTATATGGCCATTTGTACACCTAAGATAGTAAAACACCTTAAAGTGGATGTAAACCCAACATTTTTATTTTTATTTTTTGCTGTCAAAATGTAGAGTAAAATATTTCCTATAATCTGTGGCCAGTCTTGGCACACAGAGTTAATCCAGCTCTGAGCAATTCTCTTTTATTGTTCAATGGCAATTTAGTTCGCATGTGCTGCGCTATATACGTTTTCATTCATTCATTCAGTGAGATAAAACGGACTTACAGAGAAAAACCTTAGTCCGTTCTGCCCCCTTGCTGTGAATGACAGGTTATTTACATATCTAATGCACTAGCATAAAGACAGGCATTTTTTTTTTAATTCCCACTCCCACTCCTTTTCTGAAGTCATGTGGTTACTTTTGTGGATTTTGACTGGATGTTAGTGATCATAGCAGAATTTAGTGTAAGAAATACACAACACAAAATGCATGTCGACAAGGGGAGTGTAGAGGAGGGCGGGGAGTCTACTGACATCACGACTCCACCCACCGAGCTCCAGACAACAGACCCACCCACAGAATATGCAGTTTTTCAGTTCTTATAGACAGAGGGGAGACATTTAACAGGTAAGGATACATGCAAGAGGGGTGTATATCCTTATAGATCAGCACTATGGCAGTAGTTTAGAAAGGATGAGAGTGGCTTTACCTCCACTTTAAGGCTGATTTGTTAAAAATTTTTAAAAAAGTGGCTCAATAAATTGACTGATATTCACTTTGATTATCCAATGTGAAAAGCAAATTCCTCTTTATTTTATCTGCACATGAATGGGTATTCAAAGTGAGCACAGCTACAACTATTTTCCAGAAGATTCTCAACTCCTTTAGTAAATCACCCCTCATGTGCATGCATGGGTAAAGCATTATATAAAGTAGGGTTAGCTTTCCTTATAATGACACTAAATATGAAAACCAATGCTATCCCTTTTAGACATACCTGCATTGTGCATGACAGGAGGGGAGAATAGTTGTCAAACCCTGGCCTCCATGTGACAGTTGCGGTGGTGCTGGTCACTTTATTCACATTCACATTAGTAGGCGGGTGAGGCAGACCTGTAAAGAGAAAACACAAATGTTTTACTAACAGTATATACTGTATGCCAGGTCAAACATAATATTTTATTTAAAAAAGGTATTTTCACACTAAAAATTATGTTACGCCGAGTACATTGATACCCAACATGTCACGCTTCAAAATTGTGCCCGCTTGTGGAATGACGTCAAAATTTTACCCTTAAAAATCTCCATAGACAACGTTTACATTTTTTTACAGGTTGCATGTTTTGATTTACAGAGTGGTCTAGAATTATTGCTCTCGCTCCAACGATTGCGACAATACCTCACATATGTGATTTGAACACCGTTTTCATATGTGGGCGCTGCTCACGTAAGCGCTCGCCTCTGCACGTGAGCTCGTCAGGACAGGGCGCTTTAAAAAAAATCTTATTTTACTTGATTTTATTTTACTCGTTTTTAAAAAAAATTATAAATTGGGTCACTTTCATTCCTATTACAAGAAATGTGAACATCCATTTTAATAGAAAAAAAACATGACGGTCCTCTTATATATGAGATCTGGGGTTAAAAAGACCTCAGATCTCATATTCAGACTAAAATGCAATAATAAAAAAAATAGCCTTTAAGAGCTATGGGCGGAAGTTGTGTTTTGATGTCGCTTTTGCCCTGCTATGGTATGGAGACAGGTCGGGGGCCCATCTTGCCCTCACTCATATCCATACCACTGGCGTGACAAGGGCTGCTGCCATCCCTCTTCAAAATGCCGCCGTATATAGTCGTGCGGTGGTCGGTAAGTGGTTAAGGAGATTCACCCTCCCTATTTGTCATTGAAAGTGAGAATAAAAAAAATCCCCACATTTTGGGTTGTCCCCAAAAAAGTAATAGAATGAAAATATTCCAATGGGGACAATGGGGGTCCCCCAAGAGATTCCCTTAAATCGGAGCGCCCGCCGTTTAAATTTTTTTAAAAGCCAGCAGCTACAAATACTGCAGCTGCTGACTTTTAATATATGGACACTTACCTGTCCTGGAGTCCAGCAACGTCTGCAGCAGAAGACAAGCAATCACTCGTCTATCTGCTGCCCCCACCACCATCCACGGTGAGGGAATAATGAAGTGAAGCATTCCCATTCCCTACGGCGCATGCGCAAGTTTTGGCTATAGGACAGCAAGTAAAGGTAAATCTCCCCAGTGGGAAAAAGAAGGCAAAAGTAAATCCTACAGGGGTTATAACCCTCCCTAACTAAAATGAAAAAAAAAAAGCTTCTCCTATAGTTCTGCTTTAATCACTTCACCTCCAGAATATTTACCTCCCTGCATGACCAGGTCACTTTTTGCAATACACCACTGCGTTACTTTAACTGACAATTGTGTGGTCATGCAATGCGGTACCCAAATTAAATTTGTTCCCCTCCCACAAATAGAGCTTTGTTTTGGTGGTATTTGATCACCTTTGTGTTTATTTTTTGCGCTATACAAATTTTTGAAATAAAAACAAAAATAATAATTTTTTTTTACTTTCCGCTATAAAACATATCCAATAACATTTAAAAAACAAATTTATTCATGAATTTAGGACAATATGTATTTTACTAGTAATGGTGGCAATCCTATAGCGGTACTGTGATATTTCGGCGAATAATCGGACACCAACTGAAACTTTTGACACCAATACAGTGATCAGTGCTAAAAATATACTCGGTCAGTGTACTAATGACACTGGCTGGGAAGGGTTAAACATCTAGGGCAAGCAAAGGGTTAAATGTGTGCCTAAACCAGTGTTTTGGTGTGGTGTACACTGTGTGCCGTTTTTACCAGGGGAAGAAATTTTAGGAACACAGAATTCCATTCACACCCCCCCCCCCCCATGTAAGAATGGCGTTCTACCTTGTTTACATAGGCAGATCGGACTTCTGTTTTCTTTCCAGACGATCGGTGGGTGTCGGAGGACATTGAATGCCCGGCACCTGCAGATCGTTTTCCGATGTGAATATTTATAGCAGAAGCATTGCACCCCCTACGGGCCGAAACGCCAAATCACGTACAGTATATATATATATATCATATACACACACGGACATACACACACACACAGGATCCAGCACAAAGCTGCCGCCCCGTAGCTATAGGATGGTCAGAAAGTGGTTGGGGAAATTAAGGCAAAAGTCCTTGGTGGGGCATGAAGTGTTGGATAGCCTAGTGTAAATATTTCACTACCCGATCTGAGAAGACAACACATGTCGGGTGGTAAGGAATTCAACTCACCATTGTACGTGTGCAATTAGTGATAAAGTAAGACATGAGGTCTCAGATGAGAGAAGCCAGGAAGGGGTTCTCACTTTGCATGAAGGCTTTGTATGTAGTACCTAATTCCCAATATAATATGGTCTCCAAATCCTTCCCAGAAAAAATAAACAACATTTTTGTCTTTATATTTTCTACAGCCAGAAATCGAACTTTTAGAAAAATACTTATATCTTCCACTTGGAAGACAGAAGTTACAATTTTCCAAAGCTGGAATTTTGTAGGAATTGGAGTTTTAGCCAAATAACGTTCAAAAAGGAGATTTTTTTTTCTCAGGTCTAGTCTCAGACAAAAAATAAAAAATAAGGACAGACTGAAATAATTTTTTTATTTTTTTTCTGCTGCTGGTCTTTTATGTGTAGCACTACCCCCTAAGGAGCTGCTGGTTTGTTTTGGGTGGCATGTTACCTCATGGCTCCTCCGCCGTCTAGGGGTGGATTGTAAAAGCAGCAGCAACGGAATGTCCATGACAGGTGTCTTTTTCTGTGCTCTTTATTACCCAGCCGGGTAAAAACAATAAACCTTGTGGTGAAGAGTAAAGATGCAGTAGAAGAAAAAACATCAGACTCAGGCGTAGCAATAAGAAAACAGTCCTGCTTCCAACAACACTTTGGTTTTCTTCGCCACCACAGCTGGAGTGGGTGTAGTGTACCTGGACAGGCCTCTCTCACTGACCTGGCAGACAGAATATCACTCAGAACTTTAAAGGGAAAAGTCTCTGCCACAGACCCTCCTTAGAATTGAGATAGCGGAGATAATCCTCCTTGATAGACTTTGCGCCTGGATCTCCTTCAGGTAGTTTACAGTTAGGTTACCGACTGATAGATGACCAACGTCCAGCCTCTCAATACCCAGTTACCTTGATCTCTGGTGGATTGTCGAGACCCTATTGGATCGCCAGCCTCTCTTGGCTCTCCTCAGGTGGACTCCCCACCCAACAGCCTCCTCAAAGGAACAATGCTTGGGATCCTCTCAGGATTGGGGATCCAGTCGATCATTGGGGCCCAGCCACAGCTCAAATGTTGCGGACCAACGTGGTCCCGGAAACAGGAATACCGCGTGGCACGAGCACCCCGGCCTGGAAGGCCATTTCGCTGGGGCGCCGTGATGTGGACACCCTAAAGGTGGGTGCCACACTGGAAGAATAACCCAAACCAATGGCGTCTGTCTCAAATACCCTCCTCCAGTATGCACAGCAATTGGGGACAACACCATTCCCCTTTTATCAGGGCTCAACAGAGGATAAAACCTGAATTAACTTGGCAAAAACAATGACCTGGCATAGCTATACAAACAAGAAACAACAGAAAGGGTGTGAACGCCTATCGTATTATCTCCAGCACTTTATTATAGGATAACAGATACAAAATTATACTCACAATCCAAAATGGAATGCTAGTGTATCAAACAGAGTCCAAAAATTTCACCCACCAACCTCACAAGATCACAATGATGATGGGTTTTGGGGGGCTGGCCCCCTTAAGAGCAATGACTGGGGACTCACAGATTTAAGTTAGAACCAGTATTATACTCTCCTCATAAAGTAACAATGTAGAAGCTGCTGAGGAGCAGGTCACCTACTTATTGTTGGGTGCCCGCTGCAAAGAAAATGCCCTTTTGGTTAAGCAGTTAAGTGCTTCCAGTCCTGCTATGGCTTATATGGATTTGCTTTAATAAAACAAACAATCTTCCTTATATACTTGACCAGAGTTTTACTTTAGGTAACATTTTTGTTTTATGTCTAGTGGTTTCTAATAACTGTTCTTGGTAAATTTGAAAGTAGCACTCCTCCCTAGTACATTCACACATGTACAATACACTATGGGAAGCTCACGCGGCATTGTTACTTTGTAGCAAAGACATCACAATTTTTTTAGCTTTGTTAGATCTCTACCAGAGGGATATCTACACGTGCTTGTGGTTACACAGACCAGTGGCTCACCCACTTTCTTTAGCCCTGACCTAGATTCTCTTTGTCTTCAGCCATAAGCGCACAGCTAAAGCATGGACATGCATAACAAACAGCCAGCTAACTCACTGCTGGAAACCTTCTATTGTCAGACTAGAATTCCTTCTACAATTTATTTTCCAGGCTGACAATCTATTCCCGCCTTGCAGCCCTTCTCCATAAAACACAGTTGAGTCTTCACATCGCCACTGCAGAACTTCAAAAGTCTGTGGACAACGTCAAACAATTTGTTAAGTGTTTTTTTTTTTTTAAGTATTTGGTGACACTCATCTTTCACCAAATTATTAGTATTTTAGCGTACTGTATGTTCCCTTTTTCCAAAAAATTGGGGTTTGCATACAGAAAAATGCACTATATTACCAAATGTAATGGGACATCTGCCTTTACACACACACAAACTTTGTTTTAAATGGTAAATTTTATTTAGATTTTCAACAGTATTGTACATTTCCATGTTACATCACATATTTTCGTATAATATAGCTTAATTACAGACCAAACTCAGTACTGTGTAGTTAAAACATGTACATGATGTCAAACATTTTCGTTCTATATAATAAACACCTAAAACCTGTTGCAAGAATTCTGAATTTTTTTTTTGGTCTCTTCTGTGTTCCATCTTGTTTACAAGGATACATCCCATAATGCCAGCATTCCCACATAGTCATTTTCAATGATGGTATATTGCAGTCTAATATATATACTGTACCCTATCCATCATACCACTACTTCTCCCGATACATTTCTAATCCAGCCCACCCATACCTTCGCACCCTCTAGCTGTATACGTTAGCTTGTTCATTGGTAGGGCATTATTAACTATTTTTACCTGGTGTTGCAGAAATGGGGGGATGGATTGCGCCATCTAAGGGCCAGTGCATTCTTAGCATAACAAAAAACTATTTTCAAAAGTGTCTTCTGCAAGGTGGATATCTCTTCTTCTTCCAGGTCCCCTAACAGACACCTGGCTGGTGAGTATAAGTTGGGAGTTCCAGGGTATCCTCCAAATATGACAGGACTGCTTTCCAAAAGCTCTCCACCTGGGGACACTGCCATACCATATGGAAAAAGTTGCCCTCCGCCACATTGCATCGAGGGCACTCTGGCGACTCCCGTTCACCCATTTTATGTAGTCGCTTAGGGGTATAGTATATTCTATGAAGGCATTTGAACGGTTACATTTTGTCTCTGGCCAGGATCATCAAGGGCACTAGTCTATCTAGAGCCTCAGACCAGGACTCTTCCATAAGGGATGGTATGTCAGCCTTTCACTGTGCAGCCACCCTCTCCATTGTAGGGGAACAGGATGTCAGCAGTGTGAAATAATATTTAGAAATCAACTTTGAATGATCCTCGTCGGCTAATAATTTTTCCATACTGGAAGGGGAGAGTGCCACCTTCCCCCCACAGTATTGGGCAGTTGCTGCGTGGCGCAGCTGAAGTTATCTAAAGAAGAATGTGTTTGGAATTCCGTATTCGGTCCGCAGGTTTATGAAAGGTCTAAAGATCCCATCCCTGAACAACTGATGGGCGTATGTAACCCCATAGACCACCCAGCATGCCCCATCCGGTACCTTGGCTATCTCACCAAGCTGAGGATTGTGCCACAGGGGAGCGTTAGGGAAGGTCACAAAGCTGGTGCCACCCATTCTAGCATTACATATATGAAATATTTTATATGACAGATTCAATATACCCGCCCCCTGCTCTGGGTATGGGCCATTTCTATAAAGAACATTAATCAGCGCTCCATATGAGTGGACCTGGGCCTCCACTGATGCAATGTCCAGCCGTGGGAAACCCTACCAGTGTACATGTGTCAATTGGGCTGCCAGATAGTAACACTGTAGGGTCGGTAATGCTAACCCTCCCGTCCGTACTGGTAAATAAAGTGTATCCAGGGACACCCTAGCTGGTTTAGGACCCCAATGAAAGGAGGAGAGTATTTTATTTATGCTGGTGAACCACTTCTTAGGAAAGAAACCTGGGCAGGTTAATCATTTTAACCACTTCAGCCCCGAGCCTGTTTTTCAGATTCGGTGCTTACGAGACTAAAACAGTTTTTTTTGCTAGAAAATTATTTAAAACCCCCAAACATTATATATTTTTTTTTTCTAACACCCTAGAGAATAAAATGGTGGTCATTGCAATACTTTTTCTCACACCGTATTTGCGCAGCGGTCTTACAAGCGCACTTTTTTTGGAAAAAATTCACTTTCTTGAATTAAAAAATAAGACAACAATAAATTTGGCCCAATTTTTTTATATATTGTGAAAGATAATGTTACGCCGAGTAAAATGATACCCAACATGTCACGCTTAAAAATTGCGCCCGCTCGTGGCATGGCGTCAAACTTTTACCCTTAAAAATCTCGATAGGCGACATTTAAAAAATTCTACAGGTTGCATTTTTTGAGATGCAGAGGAGGTCTAGGGCTAGAATTATTGCTCTCGCTCTAACGATCGCGGCGATACCTCACTTGTGTGGTTTGAACACCGTTTTCATATGCGGGCGCTACTCGCGTATGCGTTTGCTTCTGCGCGCGAGCTCGTCGGGACGGGGCACTTTAAAAAAATTTTTTTGGGGTTTTTGTTTTTATTTCTATTTATTTTATAATGTTTAACACTGAAAAAAAATAAAATAAATTATCACTTTTATTCCTATTACAAGGAATGTAAACATCCCTTGTAATAGAAAAAAGCATGACAGGTCCTCTTAAATATGAGATCTGGGGTCAAAAAGACCTCAGATCTCATATTCAGGCTTAAATGCAAAAAAAAAAAAGAAAAAAAAAAAAAAAAAAAAGTCAAAATGTAAACAAATTAAATGTCTCTTTAAGAGGCTGGGCGGAAATGACGTTTTGACGTCACTTCCGCCCAGCAGAGGTATGGGGACGGCTGAGGGACATTTTTTCCCTCAGTCGCATCCCCGGACAGCCAGCAACAGGACCCGATCGCCTCCGCCGCTACCGACGGCTACGGTAAGCGGCGGAGGGCGCGGGAGAGCGGCGGGAGGGGGGGGGGCACCCTCTCCCGCCGCCGGTAACGGCGATCTCGCGGCGAATCCGCCGCGATGACCGCCGTTATCGTTAACAGGACCGCCCTACGAAGAGATGGATATCTCGGTTGTGGCAGCAGCTGCTGCCGTTACCGAGATATCCATCTTCAAAAAAATGACGTCTTTGGACGTGGGGCCGGTCAGAAGTGGTTAAACAATTGACAAACAATTTGTCAATTCGACCGAGGAGGCTGAGGGGTAGCTTAACCCAAGCTTGTGCACTTTCCCTTAGACACAGCTTCAGGGAAGACAGGTTATTGAGTACATATGTATTTTTTTTTTAACAACAAGGTTGGTCTTTATTGAGTCAAGATAAAAGAACCAAAATACAAAAGAAAAAAAACAACGGACGTGCATTACATTTGCTAATCATAGTCATAACAAGTCATACATGAAGCAGACTAAGGAGCAGGAAAAACTCCGGCTCAGCAGTACATTAGCAATTCAGAACTCGCCACCCGGGATGGGGAGGGAAGCAGGCAGGGGAGAGAGAAAGAGGGGAGGAGGGAAGCAAGATGGGCCAGAGGGACCCGTCCGCAACTAAGGGGGACAGAATCAACACTACTGTAGTGGATCAGTCCACGGCCCCCACACCCGCTCAAATTTTAAAGGACAGCCCATGTTCAAGTACGTCATTTTATATAAGGGAAGGGCAGCATTCACAGCGTCCATCCACATCCCCACAGTGGGGGGAGATCTAGAGTTCCATTTAACCAAAATTGCCTTTTTCACGTAAAAAAACAGCAACGACAGTAATAACTTGTTATATCTCGGCCTCTGTTCATCCTCCTGTACCCCCAGCAGGACCAGTTCCGGAGAAGCCAGAAGGTCCAGGTGAAGGCGAACATTGACCGTCTCGATTACTGCAGACCAAAAGTCAGAGAGCTTGGGGCAAGACCAAAACATATGGAGAAGAGTACCCTCCGAAATATGGCAGCGGGGAGTCTGGCGATCGTTGCGGATAAATTCTATGCAGTCTCTGAGGTGTAAGGTATACCCTATACAAAAACTTAGTTTGTAGCAGTTTATGCCTAGAAGAGATCACCAGTTTTATAACCTTTCTCAAAACATTCCTCCCACACCTCCCTATCCAGGGACAGAATATCAACCTCCCACTTCCTCCATAAGGAGTCAATCCTAGGAGAATCCCTACAAAGAATTGTAAAGTACAGGGCCGACAGGGTCTTAGTGAGCTAACTCTGAATCAGCAAGTCTTCCACCGCATCGGTCGTAAGGACAGGGGGACTGGGAAACTGTGCCCGGCAGGAGACCATACTTGCTCACCAAATCCGGAAAGGACATCAGGGACCCTCCTGTAACAATATCCCTCAATATTTTAATACCCCAGCAGGCCCACAACTGCGGGTCAGGCATGGAGCGAAAATGTTCAAGGGAAGGGTTCCCCCATAATGGAGTGAAGGGAGACCAGCGGCCAGGCGACAGAAAACGATGCCTAGCCCCACCCCACACCCTAAGCGTAGTCTTAGATGGGACCGGCAACAGGGGGTACTCTGAGGGAGCCCTGTAGACCAGATTACCCAGCTCAGAGAGGGAACCCAAAATGGCCGCCTCCAAACAGACCGCTGCATTGGCCCTAGACTGTTCAAACCACCACCTCACTGTTGAGTACATAGGTATTTATTGGCAGCTGAATCTCAACCCCCAAATAAGAGATTTAGAGACCACCTTTTGTGGGCCCCCGAGGGCAACCTTAGGGCATACTCAGAATGAAAAGAGAAAATTATGGAGTTATTCCAGTTTACTTTGAATCCTGAGTAACCCTTGAATTCTAAAATTCTGTCCAGGGCAGTGGTCAGTAAACCCTCTGCCTCGCCAAGATACAGGAGCACGTCATCGGCGTATAGGGATGTTTTTTCCTCCAACATGTTGACTTTACAACCCCTGGCATCCCTATCCGCTCTCAGTAGAGCCGCCAGCGGCTCTATAGCCAGGGCAAACAGCAGGGGCGACAGTGGGCACCCCTGCCGCGGGCCCCTGGCTATGTTGAACAGGTCCTTAATGGTATTATTAACCCTAAGTGTGGCTCTTGGTTCAGCATATTGTATTTGAACCCATGTTATAAATCTAGGACCGAAACCCAGTCACTCAAGGACCGCTATGAGATATGGCCATTCAATAGAATCAAAAGCTTTATGCGTATATAGTGACACTACTACCTGAGTGTCTGGAGTGGGGCCCTCTAAACGCACAATAGTGAAGAGGCGATGCAGGTTTAAGGCTGTCGACCTCACAGGTATGAAACCTGTCTGATCCGGATGGATAACAGAGGCAATCACCTTATTTAATCGTTTGGCCAGAAGTTTAGCTAATATTTTTACATCCACATTGATTAGGGATATAAGCCGGTAGGATTCCCATAGGTCATGGTCCTTGTGCGACTTAGGAATCACCACCACAAGTGCCTCTCAGAGACTTGGGAAATTTACCCCTATCGTAGGCCTCCTCATACATTTCAAACAATTTGGGTGCCAGGCTTTCCGTATACGTTTCCTACCATTCTAAAGAAAGGCCATTCATTTCTGGGGTCTTTTTTGGGTTCAGGGAGTGTATGGCCGATATAACCTCCTCCACCATAAGGGGGAGGTCAAGTTCCCCCGCCACCTCCCCAGAGAGCTCCAGGAGGTGTATTGGGCTAGGTATTCCCGTACTGCCTCATTCCCATAGTCTACGCTTGAGGTATACAAATCAGAGTAAACCCCCACTGTAAATAGAGGTGGTATGTAAACCGCTACCAAGGTGTATGGTTTGTTATTAATGATCAGTACCAGGGCTTCAAATCTTCCAAATGGGTCCAATTTTACCTTCTTGGTTGTATACAGTAAGAATTTGGAAACAAGGACAGACACACCCCTGGCATAGTTTGAGTATGTGGAGTGGAACGCTCTACTTACAAAGGCCCTATGGAGTGCCAGCGTCTCAGAACCCACCAGATGTGATTCCTGGAGGAATATGATATTCGGCTTACACTTTAGAATATATTTAAAGACTAGGGCTCTCTTAATCTTAGAATTAAGCCCTCTTACGTTCCCGGAGAGGAGAAGAGATTAAGGGTTGGCATTGGGGTAACCATAAAAAATTTGATCTAAAGAAATTATGTATAATTATGTATAATGGCAGCAGAGAACCTCTCAGGTGGAAGCAAAGTACAAAGTAGTATAGAGACAGACAGTGTAACAGCAGGGTAAACATTTGCAGAACAGCTAGATGCATTTGATCCAACAGTATTAAGAGCACACATAAGAGAACGAGGGCTGGAGCCCCCATGCAGTGTAGATATATGAAAAAATAAAAAAATAAAAGAATTCCTGGATCCAGAACTGAGGATCCCAACACCCATCCCCCCCCACCCTGCCTGTAGCCCCAAACATTCCACAGGCTTCCACCCAAAACAGTAAACAGCAAAGTCTCCCTAAAGATGGGTGGTATCCTGCACCAGACAGACAGGAAGATTTAGGTTATGTAAGTGTTTAGCAGAGCAATATGGGGACTGCGTTGTTTGAAGGTCCTTCTGCATTGACTCTGCAGGGCTTGAGGTATGCAGGATCTCTCAGACCGGCAAAGGTTAAACGTGAAGAATAATATAGCAATTACAGGCATGTATCTCAATAGACGGTGCAGTTTTATCGGCCTGGGGGATCCCTCCCAGACTCTCTAGGGAACATACCCGTCAGATGGGAGACTTGGGTGACATGAAGAATTGTGTCTGTCCTTTGTGCACGACTCTCAACTTAGCTGGGAATAGCATACTGCATGGCAGGCTGCGTTCTCTCAAGTGCTGCTTCACACTTTGAAAGGCCACTCTTTGCTTCTGCGTAGCTGCAGAAAAATTTGTAGCTGTAGCTGCGGTTGTTATTATACATCAATTAAGGTAGGTTGCGGTCTTTGAGCAGAATGGTTTCCTTATCCGTGAAGTGGAGAAAGTGGGCCAGCATGGGTCTAGGATATCTGCCCGGCAAGGGGGCTCTCAGGGGAACCCAATGCGCCCTCTCTATTGCAAACAGATGAGAGAAGCTGTCATCACCAAAGGTTTGCTTGAGCTAAGACAATAGGAACTCCTCAGGATTATTTCCCTCTAAACCTTCTGGCAATCCTAGGAATTTGAGGTTGTTCCTTCGGAGTCTGTCCTCAATATCCCCCAGTTTGGCTTCCTGGGACTTATGGTCCTCCGCCATATCTCTCATCTGCAACATCAGGGGGTTGAGATCATTCTCTACTGTGCTTATGCGCTGTTTAGCCTGCGCGACCCTCACGTTCTGTACATCATCTTTGAGGATTGAAAAAGTTCAC
Organism: Rana kukunoris; assembly: GCA_029574335.1. Classification (NCBI taxonomy): domain Eukaryota; kingdom Metazoa; phylum Chordata; class Amphibia; order Anura; family Ranidae; genus Rana; species Rana kukunoris. The sequence continues at coordinate 65,682,738 of CM056059.1, read as the reverse complement.
CCTGATAGTTTCAATCTGTGTGGACAGGGTGGCTTGGCAGTTTTTAATAATGTCCGCAATCAGCAGCAGCGTTGGCTCTCCCGCCTATGTACCGGAGCCACTCTCCCCGAGTCTGATTGGGGAGAAGACAGGGGATTCGCCAGAGGATCAGTCGGTTCCAGCCAGTCATTATTCCCTTCGGTCCACCTGCGGTCTGGAGGGACAGATGAAGCACGGCGCTCTGTTCCCGAGCGGGCGCCCTATTATGGAGCCTTGTGGGCAAACTTGGCCAGCATTTCTGCGGGTGTAGGCTACATACTCGGGCTGTATTTTACCATGGTTGGGTTACTGGTCTGTTCCCCTATCGAGGCGAGTCAGTGCGAGGCAAAAAGTTCAAGCCTAGGGCCAGCCAGGATAATGAAGGATGATTGCGCGGTCGGAGCTCTGGGAAGAAGCTTCCTCACATACCAGAAGTTAGTCAAGCCCCCCCCCCACACAAACATGAACTTTAATAGCATCCCAGTCCTAATCCGTAGGGTTCAATATTGAGTTGGACCACCCTTTACAGCCCAAACTCGCTCATCCATGTAGTCATGTTGGAACAGGAAGGGGCTGGAACGGTACATCCCACATTTAGTTTGAATGCTTCCGTCATATACCGCTTCATCCAGTCTGAATATAGATATTACAGCTGCTTGCAACCAAGAACTAGGCAGTACTTGTTTTGACTGCTGAACTGCAAAATTAACTGTTTATTTGAACAAAGGTACACAGATACACTCAGGGGACAATCCCCCTTTCTTAGCATAATAAAACTGGGCGGGTAGACTTTACCTTCACCAGTAGAATGACACAGGTGTATTCAAACTTATCATCAGTAGACTGTCTTTGGGAGGGGCTGCTGGAGAAATCGCCCCTCCCCTCTAACAGCTAATCCACAGAGACATATACATTGTATAATAGGTTGCTCCCCAGGCAGGCACAAACAATAGAACAATGGGGTACAGTCACACCTCAAACGATCTAGTAAAGCATATACAAAAGTATGAGACAATATACAATAAATAAAAAAAAATATATATATATATATACACACACACACACACACACAATATTCCTGTGTGGTTGTACTGTGAATCTGACTAATGCAGATCAGACTGGGGTTCTCGGTCACCCTCTGCCCCTTATAAACACAGGGTAACTTACACATAGGTGGGGCAGGGGGAGCTGGACAAGGAGATTGCAGTGCTCTCCAAGGTAAGCTGGGTTCCACAAGCCTTCCCGACCAAAGTTGCTCCCGTCACACATCTCCCTCTTTCGGCAGAAGACTAACATAGGAGGAGACCCCAAACGGGTTGACTTCTAAGTTAGTCTGTAGTTCCAATCCCCCAATGCCTTACAGTACCCCAAACACATTGTCCCAAACAGAGCATTACTTACCCAGCCAACCTCTGCTTCTCTCATAGAACAGGCCGACTGCTAGGGAAAAGGCTGGGCTCATTCTGTCATTCTGTTGGGGATCTGCCCAGCATTCCTGGGGTATACAGGTGGAAACTACTGCCCAGCATCCCTGGGGTATACAGGTGGAGACTGAAGTTCCATCCACTTTTGCTAGATGAAAATCCCCCAGTGCTTGCTAAGCATGGCTGACTTCCTCCGGGATTAGTGTGGGACCATTTTTTGTGTCATTGGAGACCCATCCACTTTCACATGAACTCCATCTTCTGTTAGTTGAGGGAAAAAGTCAGCCACTCTGCCCTGTTGCCAGCCCTTTTGCTGGGTTGCTGTCAGTGGACACTGCAGTCACCTTCACCGATATCAGCTCAAGCTGCAGTTGTGAGGTGCCGATTGCATTCTCTCCCTGGAGAGTATGCAGACATGATTGTTGTGTGCAAAGGCCAGTAGCACTCTGCTCCGTTAGTGCTTCAGCTGAGGACCCCACATCATCCACTCTGGCTAACTGTTGGGGAGTGACCGTCATCTTCTCACCATCGACCCCTGGAACTGCAGCATGTGTGGGACAAAGGTCTTGGATTCTTTGTGTGGTTGTCAATGCTTCAAATGGAGAAGTTTCTTGTAACTCCACAGATGCTGCTGGCAGGAATTCCCATGTCCCTGTCAGTATTGTGGGAGAAAGGCTGGCTGCCTCTTCTCTCAGGAAGGCTGAAGCCACTTTTGGTGGTGGACAGAGCTCAGTGATGTTTGGCCCTGATGCCAGCTCTTCTGCTTGAGGATCGCCAGTTTGTTGTTCTTCAGCAGAAAACTATTAAATTCCCAGTCTCTGGAACTGGTGTCTGGGGATAGAGGTTCACCATTTCCTGACCGTAGAATGAAGATGTCACTGGTGCTGGGCAGTGGCTAGTAGAGCTCTGCACTCTTGTTAGCACATCAGTTTGAATTTCAGCAAATTTTAAATCCTAAAACGAAGCGTTGATTAAATCCACACTTTCAGCGATCTGTGCCTGGGGAAGAAGGATGGCTTCCTTTTCTCTCTTGCTTTAGAACTGCAAATGGGAAGATGGGACGGCTGTGCAATCTCCTGAACCTTTGCCTGGCTGCTGGACAGACGTATTCCTCCATCCAAGATCATCCTGTGCAGATACAGGATCGTCTAGGTCAGTCAGCACTTGCTGCATTTGCCATAAGACCTCTACATCCATAGCTGCAGGTGGACAAAGCACACTGTTACTATGCCACATTGCCAAATCTTTAGCCAGGAATTCAGAGCTGACAGCTGGTATTTCCCGATAGTCCCAGGCACAGGAAGCCCAGACCTGCTGCTGAGCAGAATCTAGCAGCTGTCTGCAGGCGATCTCCAGCTTCTATTCCTGATTGTCTAGAAACTCCAAAACTTCCATGCCCAGGGAACTTCTGAGACAGTAAACATCTGTTCTCTGCATTCCAAGATTTTTTTCCAAATGCCACTCCAAATCGCTCCCAAAGTCAGGGTCCTCAGACAGCCTCTCTAATAACAGCCCCAGGCTGCAACAGCATTTTGTTGGGGTGTCATCCTGTCTGCAGCCACCCCGATCCCTGGGAAAGTTGGCTGCCCTGAAAACAGTCCCTATTGCCCAAAATTTTGGGGACCACTGACTTAAAACCACTAATGGTATTGGAGTGCAATAACTTCAGCAAGGAAAGTCCAAAACACCAGAATATACCAGTAGGTGGTGCTACAAATAAATCCTGTAAATGTATCTCCCAATTCCAACTTTTCTAGAGATATTTAGATATTATAGTACATCTCATATAGATTTAACAATGACTCTGTAGCATGAGGGCCTACCTAACTTGATATATTTTGAATGGATATTTAATACTTGACACTATGAAGTAGTTGGTAAATCGAAAGAAGATGTAATAGAAATTGTACAGTTAGTTTGTAATGGATATCACCAACTGAACAGAAGGGGTACTTTCTTCAGATGACCATCGCATCAGACAACAGCTTCTAAAAACAAAAACAAATAGTCAATCAATGCCTGGTTTGGCCATGTTTCGACCAGAAAGTGAATCAGAGATCACATGGTTTTGTTTCAGTGCTTGGTGCTAACCCCCAACAGCTGAAGACTGGCATTCAGTTTGAAAAGAACTTATGACATCAGAGGACTACAGTCTGGCAGCAACAGAGAGGTCCAATCAGTGAAGTGCAAAATGTAAAATATACAGTACTCATGGGGCCCATTCATACTGTGTGCCGGTACCTGAATTTCTCCTCGTGGAAAAAAAATTCTAGGCGTTATGTTCACACCAGAACTCACTGTTTCTCTGCGTTTTCAATAGATGTGTGATTTTTGGCAACATAATTTTTTACATAATTTGCATAATATCGCACTGCAATAAACATAAACCCGTGTAAAACGCATGCAAACTCACTGTACTGAAAAACACCTCTCCCCCACAACAATAAGGTCAAAGGAAACATGCCTTTAAAAAATAAATAAATAAATAATAAAAAAAAAAAACTATGCAGAAAAACAAAGACGCGTAAAAATGCACACAAGCAGAACTGACTATAGGTGCATTTTAAGTGCATTGTAGTGTGAATGGGCCTTTAGTCTAGGTAAGTTTATAACCACAATCCCATTTCACCCTCAGTGAATGCGCACAATAAATAATGTTCGCTCCACTGCGTGAAGTGAAGGAACATATAGATTTCTATGCTATATATAGTGTTAAAAGTAACACGGGAAGGGTTATCCACTTAAGGATCTGCTTATTAAAAAAAGCATACTCTGAATCTACAAGCAATTCATTTCCAAGGCATAAAACTGCCATTAATGTAAAGCCAAGTTTACTTTTAATCCATTACATAAATCATTCTTCTATTTCTAGCCTCTGCTTATTCTCCCGTGTTTAACCCCTTGCTGGCTACCAACATCAAAGCCACATTGTAAAAGAATGATATTGTACAGCAGAGACAATTTCCACTTGGGCAAGACATATAAATACTTAAAGTGTATGTAAACCAACAAACTTCTCTTTTTTTCTTTTTTTTAGTCTTTTAAACATACCCTAGAAAGAATTTTGTTATATACAATATCTCATTGAGGGGTCAGACTATACACCGCACACTGCATCAAACTGGTCTGCATGGCTGTCATCCCAGAAGGAAGCCTCTTCTAAAGATAATGCATAAGAAAGCCCGCAAACAATTTGCTGAACACAAGAAGACTAAGGACATGAATTACTGGAACCATGTCCTGTGGTCTGATGAGACTATGATAAACTTATTTGATTTAGATGGTGTCAAGCATGTGTGGCAGCAACAAAGTGAGCAGTACAAAGACAAGTGTTTATCTTGACTACAGTCAAGCATGGTGGTGGGAGTGTCATGGTCTGGGGCTGCATGAGTGCTGCCGGCACTGGGGAGCTACAGTTCATTGAGGGAACCATAAATGCCAACATGTACTGTGACATACTAAAGCAGAGCATGATCCCCTCCCTTCAGAGACTAGGCAGGATTCCAAAATAACGACCCCAAACATAACTCCAAGATGACCACTGCCTTGCTAAAAAAGCTGAGGGTAAAGGTGATGGACTGGTCAAGCATGTCTCCAGACCTAAACACTGTTGGGCATCTTCAAACGGAAGGTGGAGGAGTGCAAGGTCTCCAGCATCCACCAGCTCTGTGATGTCATGGAGTAGTGTAAGAGGACTCCAGTGGCAACCTGTGAAGCTCTGGTGAACTCCATGCCCAAGAGGATTAAGGCAGTGCTGGAAAATAATGGTGGCCACACAAAATATTGACTCTTTGGGCCCAATTTGGACCTTTTCACTCAGGGTGTACTCACTTTTGTTGCCAGCAGTTTAGACACTATTGGCTGTGTGTCGAGTTATTTTGAGGGGGCAGCAAATTTAAACTGTTATACAAGCTGTACAATCACGACTTTACATTGTAGCAAAGTGTCATTTCTTCAGTGTTGTCACATGAAAAGATATAATAAAAAATTTACAAAAATGTTTAAGGGACACTCAGCGCCCGTTCACACTACCACGACTTGTGTGGCCCCAAGTCGTGCGACATGAGAAATTGCATTAAAATGAATGAGAGTCGTCTTAATGTACACTACTGAAGTTGCTCAGTCTTCAGAAAAGGTACTACTTTAAGGCGACTTCTAGGCAACTTGTACCTATTGATTTTAATGGAAGCTGCCTCCAAAGTCGGATCTCTGTCTTAAACTGAAGCAACTTTACAGGAAGAGAAATAGTTTTCTCAGGCAAACCCCTCCCTCCTACAGAGCCGATTACTGTTTGATTAGCCACTGGCAAAGTTGCCTGTCCTGAAGGCGACTTGAAGTTGCCTCGAAGTTGCCTCACAAAGTCATACAGACATTCATGTCGCTGTAGTGTGAACCGACACTAAAGGTTCTCGTTTTTTTTTTTTTTTAAATAACAAACATGTTATACTTACCTCCACTGTGCATCTTGTTTTGCACAGAGTGGCCCCAATCCTGCTCTTCTGGGGTCCCTCGGCGGCTGTCTTGGCTCCTTCCCGCATTAACAAACTCACTTAATGGGACGCTCTCACCCAAGGGGGCTAGCTTGTGGGCGCACTCCCGTGATACAGACGGCGGCTATAGCCCCCCCCTCCGGCACGTCATTGATTTGATTGACAGCAGTGGGAGCCAATTTGCTGCGCTGCTATTAATCAACCAATAAATGAGCCGAGAAGCCAGCGCGTTCACGGCACAAGACATTCGAGGGGTCAGCTAAGTAAAACGGAGGGGGTGGGGCTGGAAGGCCGCTAATCCTCGGATGTTTCTTCACCTTAATGCATAGAATGCATTAAGGTGAAAAAACACATACCTTTACAACCCCTTTAAGGGGTGTACTCACTTTTGTGAGATACTGTAGGTCAAATAACCTGTTGATATTATCAGTAATGCAGACATATATTGTGTCCTGAGCACATTTCCTTTGTAATCTTGAGGCATCTAATTAGCCCTCCTAGTTCCTAGCTTAGACTACAAAATAAATAGCCCCTATAAGGTGGAGAAAAAGGACAGTTGAAGGAATTCAGTCATTTAATAAACAATAACTGGGCATTATATCAACAGGTATTTGTCTTTAACTGCTGGGTCATTAAAGCGATGAAGCATGGAGAAATATGCATGTATTGCAGGCATGTACTGCATATGATTTTGTAAAATTTTTCCTCGACAAAATTTTGCCTGGACACTACAGTCCATTATGAGAATTATGGACAGAAATTGGGATAGGGGCAAACACTGATCAGCCATAACGTTGAGACCACCCACATAATATTGAGTAGGCCCCCCTTTGCTGCCAAAACAGCCCTGACCTGTCGAGACATGGAAGCCACTAGACCTTGAAGGTATGCTGTGGTTTCTGGCACCAAGCCGTCAGTAACAGATTCCTTTAGTCCTGTAATTTGCGAGGTGGGGCTTCCATGGATCACCCTTTTTTTTCCAGCACATCCCACAGATGTGGTGCATTGGAGCGGTTCTGCAGCTCATGCATGCATTTTCAAATGTGTGCCAACTAAACCCCTGTTCTTAACACAAATTGTAGAAAGGGTACAAAGGGTAAACATCACGACGGCCATCTTGGTACACCCTGCACTCGGCTGCAGTAAGCAAGCAGCAGACATCTTGTTACACCCAGCCCATATAGTTTGGGCTGGGTCTAACAAGATGTCCGCTGCTATCTTACTGCAGCCAAGTGAAAGGTGTACCAATATGGGAATTGCAGCACATACTTACTAGAAGTTAAATGACATGAATGATGAGAGTAAAGGAAGGATTGTGCAATGCTATATGCCAAATGACATGAATGAGGAGAGGATTTTGCAATGCTATTTGGCATATAGCATTGCACAATCCTTCCTTTACTCTCATCATTCATGTCATTTATTATGCAATTGCCAATCAGTGCCGCATTTCAGTGCCCATCAGTGCCTGCCCATAAGTGCCTATAAGTGACATCAGTTGCATTTATCCATCTTCCTATCGGTGACACCTTTCAGTGCCCATAAGTGCCGCCTATCAGTGGCATCCATCCGTCAGTGGCATCCATCCGTCAGTACCCCCCGTCAGTGCCCATTAGTCAAATGGTCACATGTCATTAAAAAACAGTATCGGTATCGGCGAGTACTAGAAAAAAAGTATCGGTACTCGGTCTTAAAAAACTGGCATCGGGACAACCCTAGTTATAAAGATCGGTGGCTACCCATCCCCATACACAACACAGTGCGATGCCCATTTCTTCTGCTTTAAACACATCAACATCAGGAACAACATGTATACTTGCTGCCAAATAAATCTCACCAACTTTCATATGCCATTGAAAAGGAATAATCAGTGTTACTCACTTAACCTGTCAGTGGTCATAAAGTAATAGCTGATCGGTATAGATGCCTAAATTGAAGCAGCAAGAGCAGAAAGGATTGTATGCACGTACTCACAAGGTCTTTACCAGCCTTTGCCAGCAACATCCTGTCTAAACATCAGTAAATTATTACGTCTGTGTTCAGAGGCCCACATTTGTAAAAAAGTGATGTGTCCTTGTACACGCCTGCAGAAGTATGAATGCTCATTGGAGCTGCCTGAGACTGACAGCAACACATGAAGATAAAGGTGGAAATAAACACTGTACAGCTCTTCTGAGCAACACCTCAATAATAACAAGCCAACAGCAATGCCACACAACTGCTGAATGGTGCTTAGTAGCATTTCTATCTAGGATGTTCATATCATAAACTCATTAAAATGTAAGAAAAACTGGTACATTTTCTGAAAAAAACATATATTGTTCTCCTTACTCTATAAGCACCATGAACAGCTTTAGCTAAGTAGGTGTAAAGCAGCAAAAATTACTCTGCTCCCAACTGTCCTTTGAGTACCTTGTGTAACTAATTACCACAAACTATTCAACAATCGGAGGGTAGAAATCGCACTATTGTGAAATTTTTTGCAGTCAGGTAATTGCAAGTTGTAAAAGCCCAGCTTCAGCCAAATCTTTTCAATATATTTCATTTTGTTTTGAATGGTGGTTGTAAAGGCAGAAGATAAAAACCTTCTGTGTGAAGCAGCCCCTCTCAGCCCCCCCTTGTCTGAGCCCATCTCGATTCAGCGATGTTGCACGAGAGACTTGGGCTCTCTCTCCTCATTGGATGGACAGCAGCGTGGTGCCATTGGCTCCTGCTGCTGTCTAAGTCAGTGAGCCAATTAGAAGAGAGAGAAGGGGGGGCTACAGCTCTGCGTCTTAATGGACACAGGGAGCTGTGGCTTGGCTGCTCCCAAAGGTAAGCGGTTTGCTGTGGGGGCACTCCGAAAGGGAGGGAGGGGCCAGGAGCATCGAAGTGGGACCCAAGAGTAAGTATAATAGGTTTGTTATTTTTACCCCAAAAACTAAACAAAAAAAAGACTTTAGTATTGTTTTAGGGTTAAATCGGGTGTCCGCTCCAAAAAAAATATTAAAAGCCAGCAGCTACAAATACTGCAGCTGCTGACTTTTAATATTAGGACACTTACCTGTCCTGGAGTCCAGCGCCGTCCGCAGCAGAGGATGAGCGATCGCTCGTCACTTTGCTGCTCCCCCCTCAATCCACGGTGAGGGAACCAGGAAGTGGAGTGCTCAGGCTTCACTGCCCGGGTCCCTACGGCGCATTGATGTGACGACATGCCCGTATTCTGCCCGAGAATGCTGGGCCGGAAGTGGGTGCAAATACCTGTCTTTAGACAGGTATCTGCACCCCCCTCCCCCTGAAAGGTGTCAAATGTGACACCGGAGGGGGGAGGGTTCCGATCAGCGTGAGTTCACTTTAGGGTGGAGCTCCGCTTTAATAACCTTTTTAATGCTACTTGTACCCCTAAAGCAGTGTTACTAATCCCACAACAGTAAAATCAGTCTGTCTGCAGTAAAGCATGCTAGTTATACTCACTGTGTAACCTAAGGGGTTAATTCTATGCATTGTGTAAAAAGTCTGTTTGATCCGGTCCTCTTTGTTCCTCCCCTTCTTCTACAGTCCCTAAACCATCTGCCGATAGAACAGAGCCTTGGGGCAAGCTGCACATGCTCAGTTTGGTGTGTATTGCTAGAAAGATATTGTTTCCTTTAGAGAGTGCATTCGATCAGCACAGGAGCAGTCAGCACTGTCCAGGCAGAGGGTCAGGGTTCCTGCAGCCTCATAGGACAATCAGGGGAGAATGAAAACTCATCATACAAGCTTTAACCAGACACAGAGAAGTCACAAGACTGCTATATACTGCTGATGAGAAAGGGGCCCAGATTCACAAAGCACTTACTCCGACGTAGTGCAAATGTGCGCACGGGGTATGTGTGCGCCAGAGTCACAAACCAACATACGTCCAAAAACAGGCCATCCTACCCCGACATATCTTGCTTACGCCGGCGTAGCGTGGGCGCAAATATAGTTTTGACGCATGTTGCTTCTCCCATTGATTAGGCATTCAAATATGCAAATGAGGGAAATACGGCGATTCACAAACGTATGTGCGCCCGACGCAGGCTACACGCGGTGGGCCTAAGTGTACGTCCGGCGTAAAGTTATTCCCCATAGATGAGGCGCAACCCAGCAATAGACATGCAAAGGTCTGCCTCAGAGAACACAGGCTGGCGTATTGGGCGTACATTACGTTCACGGTGTACGTAGCTTAGGCAGTTGTGCCGGCGTAGAACTTGTGAGCATGCGCATAAGGGTGCAGTTTCATGCGTACACGTCACGACTACGTCACAGCGCATGCGCGTTCCTGATACGCCGGGCGTAAAACAATGCACCATGCTCAGACCATCATTTGCATGGGGTCACTCCCACTTACGCTGGCCTGCGCCTTCGAAAATATCTTGGTGAGCAATAGCTTGCTGAATACAGTGCATGCCTCTCTCCGCTGCGTCGGCGTAGCATATGTGTGTGCGCTACGCCGGCGTAAATATGCGCCCACTCTCTGAATCCGGGCCAGGTTATTTAGCCGTTTAGATTACTAAAACTATTGCATTTCCATGTTCTGTGCATTGTGGGAGACCAGATTTAGTGAATGCCGGTTCTGAACTTAGTAACATTTTAACTTTAAAAGTTTATAGGATGTAAATAGGATGTGATGGTAAATTTCTACCAAATTGGAACACAGATCAAATTAAAAACACTTTAGTAAAGTGGGGAAGGGATAAACTAATGACAACTTTTTTTTATGTTGTTTGCATCTTCCTGTCCAGATGATTCTTACACTTATTTCTTGTATAGGCATCACAGAAACAGGAGGTAGAGAAAAATCCCCATAGTGGCACCACTGACAGAAATTATAGCTCTGGCCCACTCTAACTATAACAGAAAACACAATGGCTGGGGTTAGGTTTATCTAGCACTACCCCCGAAGGAGCTGCTGGTTTGATTTGGGTGGCATGTTACCTCTAATTCTCCGACATCTAGGGTTCTGGACGAGAGCTGTAAGAAAGTCAATGTCCACACTGTAGGTATCTTTTTCTGTGCTTTATTACGCAACGGGGTAAAAATTGTAAAAGTAGTAGTAGGTAAGATGATAGAAGAAATGGTAGGTAATGGATTCAGGCGTTTAACTGGGTTTCGGAAACAGTCCTGCTTCCAATGACAACTTTCGTCGCCACTCTAGCCAGAGCGAGTATAATGTATCTAGATAGGCCATTCTCACCGGCCTAGCAGCCAGAGAGTCACTTTAGCAAAGTCTCTGCCACAGACCTTTCCAAAGGTGGAAATATTCTCGGTCCAAAATCCTTCTCAACACTGGATGAAGCACCCGGCTCTCCCTTGAACAGCTTGTTTTATTTTAGGACTGATAGGCGACCTTCGTCCAGCCTCTCAGAAACTATGTGTCCTTCGATGAAGCGGTAGGCCTCTCCTGAGATACCAGCCTCGTGCTCGGTATTCCCTCAGACAGGTGCTTTATCGGTCGGCTTCCTCCCTCGGGACGGACAGCACATGACAACTCTGCAACCACAGACTCAGTCTACCCACCGAGCCTACAAAGCAGATTATTTGCTCCGGAACAATGTGGTCCCGGAGCCAGGAACACTGCAACACACACCCCGGCCAGGAGGGCCACACACGGGGGTGGTGGGACGACCGCCCAGGCAGATGGCGGCAACCCCAAACCAATGGCTTTTGCCCCCTAAATACCCCTCCCAGCATGCACAGCGAGGCGATCAACCCTCCTGATTGGCCGCCAGGGAAGAATATCCATAATACCTTGACCCTACTGCTGCCACCTGTCAGTCCGCGGTGGGACCAGCTCCCCAAACAACAACAGTGAACACACACAGTACAGCCAAAGCTGGAACAGAGGCCCTGAATTTAGCCAAATAACACGGTCAGAGGCAAATAACTCTCTGACCACCCTCTAAATTTACAGCAGCACCAGCTATGAACAGTAGAAGGGCGCTACACATAATGATACATAATTTATCGAATCTTGTTTTTTTTTATTCCACATGCCTTTTTCTGTACATCTACATGCATATCAAACAGTCCAACAAAAGGGACAAGGGTTGGGACAAACTAACACTGCCAGGGGTGCTTACACTGGTCGACTTTTATTAACCACTTGTCATCTGCCCGCCGTCAAATGACGGCGGGCAGACGACTCCATTGTTCTGACATCACGTCATATGACGTGATGTCCCTTTAAAGCCGCGGGCGCGCGTCGCCGGCGGCGCGCGCGCGCACCCGCCGTTCAGCGGGGATCCCGTGCGAGTGCCCGGCGGCAACGATCGCCGCCGGGCACACGCGATTGCTCTGTAAGTGAGCTGGGACGTGCAGCTCTGTATGTAAACACAGAGCTGCACGTCCCTGTCAGGGAGAGAGGTGACAGATTGTGTTCCTTGTACATAGGGACACAATCGGTCACCTCCCCCAGTCACCCCCCCTCCCCCTACAGTTAGAACACTCATAGGACACACATTTAACCCCTTCCCCGCCCCCTAGTGGTTAACCCCTTCACTGCCAGTCACATTTATACAGTAATCAATGCATATTTATAGCATTTTTCACTGTATAAATGTAAATGGTCCCAAAAATGTCAGAAAAGTGTCCGAAATGTCCGCCATAACGTCGCAGTCCCAATAAAAAAATCGCAGATCGCCGCCATTAATAGTAAAAAAAAAAAAAAAAAAAAAATGCCATAAACTATCCCCTATTTTGTAAACGCTATAAATTTTGCGCAAACCAACCGATAAACGCTTATTGCATTTTTTTTTTACCAAAAATATGTAGAAGAATACGTATCGGCCTAAACTGAGGGAAAAAAAAATTTTTTTATATATTTTTTGGGGTTATTTATTATAGCAAAAAGGAAAAAATATTGCATTTTTTAAAAAATTGACGCTCTATTTTTGTTTATAGCGCAAAAAATAAAAACCGCAGAGGTGATCAAATACCACCAAAAGAAAGCTCTATTTGTGGGAAAAAAAGGACGCCAATTTTGTTTGGGAGCCACGTCGCACGACCGCGCAATTGTCAGTTAAAGCGACGCAGTGCGGGAAGCTTATATTTTGTCTGGGCAGGAAGGGGGTCTAGGTGCACAGTAGGTAAGTGGTTAATATGGTTTATATCAGGGGTCTCCAAACTTCCTTACTAGGGGACCAGTTCATTGGCCCCCAAAATTGATATCAGTGGCAGGAATAATGCCCCATCATTGGTGTCAATAGGAAAATTATGCCCCATCATTGGTGCCAGTGTGAGGAATAGTGCCCTATTGTTGTCAGTGGGAGGAATAGTGCCCCATCACAGGTGTCAGTGGGAGGAATAATTATTAGTGTCAATGGGAAAATCAACTGTTTCCTGTTGTTGACGTAAAAAGAAATATGCCCCATTGTTGGCGTCAGTGGGAGAAGTGCTCCAAGGGCCAGATAAAGGCAAGCTAAAGGCCGCAGTTTGGAGACCACTGGTTTAAATAATAATAATAATAAAAAAAAACAACATAAGACTATGACCCCTGGAGTTGTTATAGCCTGTGGTCTCTGACATTCTTACTGAATAGCTTGGCCTTTCATGTAAATGTTAGAAAAAAAGAAATATGAAAAAAAAAAAAAAAGAAAGAAATGCATATAGTAAATTATATTGTGATTGATAATTACCACGTGCTGTTATCAGAATTCATAATTCTTAGCAATCCTTTAATAAGTGTTAACAATACTAAGCAGGGAGCTGCGGTGGCTCAACGTGATTGGCACTGCGCTGACAAGCCGTTCACCTCTGCAGCTAAGGGTTCGGATCCCGGCCTCAGGTGCATGTGAAATGAGTTTGGTGGTCTCAGCCCGGCTCCCGGTGGGTGTGCTATGCGAGGTAAGCCTGCGCTTAGTAAGCCCACCCCCCTCCCACAAAACCACCACACTTACACGCACTCGAAATTGGGTTAATATGCACACACTTTGGCCACGCGGTCTCTAAAAAAATGAGGCGAAGGACTAACAGGGCTGGCTGAGCGGGCTAGTTCCTCTCACTCCCTCATAGGGGAGTCCCTCTGCCCCGTTGGGCTTCAAAGCGGAGCAGGTAGGGCGGGTTGTGTGGGAGGACCCCCTCACACCCGCCATTGCCACCCGGGGCATGGAGAAAGATGGCAGATTGCCTCTGGGGGAGGTCTGCCTACTCCCAACTCCTGCAGTCCGGCTCCTCTCTCGAGTACACGCACAAAATACACTTATTAATAAAAAAAAATAAAAAAAACAATACTAAGCAGACCTTTCACTTGGGATCGAGAAAGAGCTACTGGACTAAGCTGGACCAACTGACCTTGTGTGACTACCCAATGGCCAGAAGATGCGTAGGTATGGTTGGCACCCTTTTAGACTTTTTTTCATTGAGACGAGATCTACCCAGCAAATAAACCCCAAGGTAAGGCATATTTTCCATTCGAGCATCACACTACATCTTTGGACAAAAAGCACCGCATTAGACCTTCGGACTGAAGGTTGGGATCATTGCAGTTTGTTGGTCGGCCTTCACAAAATCACGGTCCACCTTTATTCCTTTAAGATGTGAGTTTCTGCAATCACCTGTGTACACGCTTCCTAGCCACAAATATAAACTTCCCCTCAATATTTTCTGGAACTGGAGTTTCATTTCCATATTTGCCCTGCTGTGTCATCCGGTGGTGAAATCTTATAGTGTGTTTCATGCAGCAGTCTGTTAAATAGGCATGCAAAGACCATATTATACAAAGGAGCTGTAAGGATTTATAGAGAGCTCTTACCTTTGACATGTACAATGGCAGTCCTTGATGAGGATAGTCCCTTTAAGTTGTGAGCTTCACAAGAGAACACTGTGGTGTCTCGAATTCCTGCAGAGAAATATTATTGGTAATAAATTGTATGTACATTGTTGAGGGAAAACTATGGCATTTTCTAAGTCATTGGGGTTAATACATTAAAATAGTAGGGAAAAAAAATCAAGCACAAATAGCAGTTATTGCCCCATGTGCTCATTTTCTACTGTCCTTTTTGATCAATATTTAAACTTTACAGGGTAATTCTTTACGTTACTTTTTTGCTGTTCGTACATCGGAGTTCATTTCTTTGGGTGGCTATCAGAATCCAGGCAGAATGATTGCTCTAAAAAAATAATTGAGTCGATTCACTAAAACGTAACCCATATGGAATCTCCCTTTAGCTAAATTCATAAAAGGTTCACTTTAAACAGAGTTCCAGGCATTTACAAGCTAATTAACACAACGTTGTATTCATTAATAAAACATTTTATTAAATGAAGTCTTCTTCCCTGCCACATAAGGCTGTGTAAATCTCAAAACTGGATGGATAGAAATACGTATTTTAATTGTATATCTAGCAGTTTATCTGGAGTTCAGATATAGTATGTCAGTGCTTATATAATGTCACTCTACAAAGAACCATTGTTGAATAGTTGCCCTGCCAATCTGGAGTCTTCCAACTCTCACTTGCTGGCTTTAATAGATTACCACTGCAAGGGTTAGAACCTAGACCAAAAAAGCATACAATTACTTATGGTTGCAATAATGTACATGATATACTGGAAACAAAATAATTAAAACCAAAAACACACACAAGGGTTTTATTCAGTGGCAACTGGTGGGTTCTTCTTTTGGGAGGGGGGGCGTCAATTAAACACCACCCCCCAGCGGCGGCTCAGTTCTGAGACAGCACCCGCCGGCACTTAGACACCTTTCACACTGGGACATTTTTCAGGGATTTATAAGGCGCTTTGGCGTTAGAAAACGCCTGTAAAGCGCCTGAAAGAAGCCTCATCTGCAATCCCAATGTGAAAGTCTGAGTGCTTTCAGAGCCCTTTCACACTGCCAGTGCCCGAAAAACGCTGGTAATGCTCCGCTAAGACCCCTTTCACACTGGGGTGTTTTTGAGGCAATTTGGCGTAAAAAGAAAGCGTCAATGGGAAGGTTTAGGAGCGGTGTATTCAACGCTCTTAAAGTGCTGCAAAGAAGCTGCTTGCAGTACTTTTTATGTTGCCCTGCCAGCGCAGCGCCTCAGTGTAAAAAGCCCTCGGGCTTTCACATTGGGATTGCAGATTCAGCTTTTAACGCTAAAACGCCTGAAAAATTCCCAAGTGCGAAAAGGAGTCTTACCGGCTCGTGTTACGGGGTTGTGGTGTCCTCTCCTGGAATGTGGCGACTCCAGTGTCCACTCCTCAAGCTTCCTTTGCCATGTGTCTCCGCTTATGCCAAAGCGCTAGGCATTCATTCAATAGGATCGTCTGATGATTTGGACAATCTCACGACCTGCCTCCTGATGGGCTGGGAGGAACTTTAGTGTGAAAATAGCAAAAATGTATTTGCTATGGTCACACAACTGGGTGGGCTCGGAGCGCAATGCTCTGCACTTCAAGCCCCTCCCTTTTTTTAAACCTATTAGAGCCCCTGGCTCTAATCAGTTGCTTACAAAAAAACACATTGGAATACATAGTCCGGTGCCCGTGCTCCCTCTATGGATGGGCCCCCACTTGTTTTAATATATATGCGAATAAGATTATGATCACAAAAAATAAAAGAAAGCTTTCCCTTAAAACCCATAAAAATTGAACGATTAATGCTCTAAATTTGCCTGCTAAATTTGCCTAGCAGAATAAATTCTGTAACATTTGCTTACACTTGTGCTAAAGCACAATCGGTTTTCTGACATGAATATCACACAGACAGAGCTGGATTATGGTCAAATGTGGCCCCTGGCAAGAGAACAACTTAGGGCCATTTTAGTTTATTACCAGATGCCAGTGTTAGTTTAGGGAATAATTTAGATCTTTAGATTGCAGCAACCTGCAGTAAGTCATGCATTTTACCATGTTACAGCAATGTGCGCAATACTGCAGTACACCAGTGGTTTGTTGCAAAAGATGTGCAGGTCCATTTTTTTCTTGTGTTAAAACGTGCTGCTGTCAATTGCATCATTCCTGCCTCTCTTCATAAACCCAACTTGAATGGTGACACAAAAGGACCATGCCTTTCTTGCATTGCACTAGAACAATGACCCCAAAAACTGCAGACTTTACTTGCATTTAATTGGACTTGAGGCCTTAGTACTTCCAGGGGCACCAATGATCGGGCACTAACACCAGCAACAGGGCACAATTTCGACCACCAACTCCAAAAGTAGGCCAAAAATTCTCCCTCTGATACCTATGATGGAGCACAATCCCTCCCAACACCACACATGAGGCACAGGTCCTTCTACCAACAACAATGGTGGGACTCTATTCCTCCTTTTTAAAACCAATGGGGTATCATTTCTACCACAGACAACAATGTGGGGGTACCATTTCTCCAACTGACACCAATAACAGAGTACTATGCCACCGATGGGCAATATTCACCGACACCAATGATGGGGCATTGGTCTTCCAACTGATGCCAACTTTTGGGCAATATTCCTTCCAAAAACACCAACATTTGGGAAGTATCCACTTCCATCCCTCTAAATTGACCACAGGCACCAAGTCATTTTTTCTCTTACTAGGTGGCATTGTTTAATCACAATTTCCCCAGGGCATTTTCTACTCCTGCTGGTCATAATCTAACCCCCAAAACCTGAAATAAACTGGCCCTTTGCTTAGGAAGTTTGAGGCCCCTTAACTAGAAAATTCTGATTTCTCTAGATGTGCAGCTACCCCCTAGGATTCCTTTATTCCACTATGTATTTAAAATGGGGGTCAATACCAAAGATTAGTCACTAAAATGTAGGCCCTTGTCGAAATTTCTACACCAATCTGTTTTTATTGGGAAAATGATTCAAAAAGACATACAACCTATATTGTTACATTGGTGAGTCTAACATTTGGTTTGCAGTTGAACTGAACAGGCACATCGGATGCATTCCTTTACTGCCTGAACCTGTTGCACTGCCACTGACAATTAACACAGCACAAGTCTTAGCTCGCCATCAAGCATATCTATGTAACACGCATGGCTTAGATGTAATTGGTTCAGATCAAATTCATAGCTGATGCTAGTTTTGCTTTATCTTTAATGTGCTGTGGCGTGCTCGGTGTCATCTATTTCCATGTTGATTGTTGTCAGCCATATCAGGCAAAAAAGATTAAAGCAGCAAACATAGGAGAATGATCAGACTGAATTCATAAGTTGTCTGAGGAACACTCCATAAAATTGAAAGGTTGTTTCTACCATCCTTGCAGACCTATGTCAAGGAAAAGAAGCAAAAAAAAAAAAAAAAAAAGAGAAAAAGAAAATAAAACTGGCCATAGATGGACAGAATCTTGGCAGGTTCAGCAGGGACTGGACAAGATTCAAACCATCTATGGGCAGGTTGACTGTACCCAGGTTATTTGATCAACTTGGGTACAAGCAGCATGTCGTATTTTTCTACATACGGTTACTGCCAGTGGCTATAACCGCAAGCAGTACCAATGTATTCTACGCCCTCTGCTGGTGGAATACAATAGCACTGCAGGAGGCATTCCTCCCATCAATACTCTCCATGTTTAGGGTTGTCCCGATACCACTTTTTTAGGACCGAGTACAACTACCGATACTTTTTTTAAATGTCATGTGACAGTTTTCAAACCACAATACAGACTAAGGATATTTTCTTTAGAATTATGAAGAACTCTAACTCAAGACATTATAAAAGAATAAAAATAAGTAAAAATGAATAAAAATGTTTTATTTTCTTGTCGCGCAGTAGTAAAAAACTCAAAGTTTTTTTTCAGAACATGTTGATAAATACAAAAAAAGTATTCTATTTAGGTATCGGGAGCATTTGCGCGAGTACAAGTACTCCCGCAAATACTCGGTATCGGTCCCGATACCGATACTAGTATCGGTATCTGGACAACCCTATCCATGTTGATGGGGAAATTGAGCGATTTCCTTCCCTTCCACCCACGGTACTAAGACCAGAACCAGGTTATCACGATGGAACAAAAGTTAACTGGAGTTCTTAGGACACTATTGTGTCAAATCAACAGTTTCCTCCAACAGTGACCAGCTGGCTCCATTTACAGACTTGAAAGATGGGGGATCATCACCCCATCTGATCACAAACAGTAATTTCAGAGGGCCATTTTCTTATATGTTCTAAAAGGAGAACACTACTTTCCTGAACTAATTGTCATTGTTTCTGTTGCTGTAAAATATGAGGAAAAACAGGCCTTAGGTCCCCTTAGACAAGAGAGCTAATATCTGAGTGTTTTGGGAAGGACTCATGTCTACAGGAAATCCATATACTGCTGGTCACTTTGTATCTGTGGTTCTTTCAATTAAAAATGAAAGCAAAGCTTAATGACTGCTGATGGCATCTTAAGAAGCTACTCCAAGTCAGCAGATCCAAGGAAATTCAAAAGGTGAGGAGTCTACCAGCGGGTTTGCATTGTTTAAGCTATTGTGCCTCCAAGATATGTGAGGGGAAGGGTGTCCGATTCACACATTCATATGAACACATACAATTAGCCTGTGTGTCTATGAGCTGATCATTAATAACAACAGCATGTTCCATGGCCACATGATGCATAGATGTCAAATGTCTCAACTCATTCGGGCCACCACACTTCAAGCCTTCCTATTGGTCCCTTAATGTGATGGATGATCTCAATGAAAAATAGAGAAAGGATAAGAGGAAAGGGGTTAGATTTCAGAAGCCTATTTCTCTAGATATATTTCTTGTCTGCTTAGGCATTTTTTTCATCATTTGCGCAACTTGAATTGACAGGATGACGTCCCGTTCTCTATATACAATGGGTATAGAAAAAGAGTCAAACCCCTTTAAAATGATCAAATTTTGTTGCTTTGAAGCCCTAAATGAAGACTGACACAGTTTTTGTTGTTTTATCCAGCTGTATTTACTAGTGCAAACTATAACACCCAAGTGAAAGATACAACACCAGCATGTTAGAAAAAAATAAATAAAAAATTCAAAAAAAGAATCACGGCGTTGCAAAAAAGATCACTCATCCAAGTCTCTTCTATCCTCACACGTGCTCCAGTTCCTGCTGCAGAGAAACACCCCCATAACAGGATATTACCACCCCCATGCTTTACTGTAGGAATGGTGTTATATGGGTGAGCTGTATTGGATTTCCGCCAGACATATCATTTGGTGTTTAGGCCAAATAATACAATTTTTGTCTCATCTGACCACCTTAAAATGCACCTCGAAGATTATAAGGCCACATGGAAAAAGGTGTCATGGTCAGATGAGACTGAAATGCAATTATTTGGCCTCAACACCAAAGGATTTGTCTGGTGGAAATCCAACACAGCTTACCATCCAAATAACACCATTCCTACAGTAAACCATGGAGGTGGTAATATCCTGTTATTGGGGGGTGTTTTACTGCAGTAGGGAATGAAGCACTTGTCAGTATAGAAGAAAAAATGGATGGGCCAAAATACCGTCAAACTCTTGAGGAAAATCTGCTGCCCTCTGGCTATACCTTCTCCCCATAGACAACCATTCTGGTAAAGCACACAGCAAAAAGGACCACACAGTGGTTGAAGGAGAAAAGGGTGAATGTCTTTGTATGGCCTAGTAAGAGTCAAGACTTAAAACACATTGAAAATCTGTGGAATGACTTGAAGACTGCAGTCCACAAACAGTCAAATTT
Source organism: Rana kukunoris (assembly GCA_029574335.1). Lineage (NCBI taxonomy): Eukaryota > Metazoa > Chordata > Amphibia > Anura > Ranidae > Rana > Rana kukunoris. The sequence continues at coordinate 65,662,202 of CM056059.1, read as the reverse complement.
AACTGAACTTGAGCAGTTCTACAAACTAATTAAAGCAAAAGGTAGTTCAACAAAATATTGACATAAGGGGGGTAATCCTTTTTCCAACTCTGTGCGATTCTGTTTTTTTCTGACATGTTGATGTTTTTACTTTCACTTGGACGGTAAAAGTTGCACTAGTAAATACATCTGGATAAAACAAAAACTGTGTCTCCATTTCAGGCTGCAAAGCAACATAATGTGATTGTTTTAAAGGATTTAAAGTGGGGTGAGGGGTGATTATTTTCTATACCCACTGTACATACAAAAATTAGTTCAAGAAGTTAATGAAACATTTTGTACACAGCTGCTGAAAGAATTTTCAGAAAGGATTTGCACAGAATAAGTGGACGAAAGGCTAAAAACACAGGTAAAACTGGTTGCTATTACTCACCTTTCAAAAAATACATTACACAATACGTCTCTGACAATTCTTGGGAAAGAATCCAGATTATCATTTCCTAAGAACTATCAACACAGTGTACCAAATGAGACCATCATTGACTTTATCTAAATATAATGCCGCGTACACACGATCATTTTTCGTCATGAAAAAAACAACGTTTAAAAAAATATATTATTTAAAATGTAGTTTTTCAGGTTGTAAAAAATGATAGTGTGTGGGCAACGTCGTTTTTCGGCATGTAGAAAAAACTTTTTTTTTCCCCCCAACTTCATAATTAAAACGTCGTTTTTTTCATGACGAAAAATGATCGTGTGTACGCAGCATTAGAGTCCTGTTTCTTAAATTCTGCTTCCTAAAGAGACCCTGTCACCAGACCATTAATTTGAGGAACAATCTTACCTTAACATTATATACGGATATATTCAAAGTCTCTTGATGAAAATCAAACATATATTCCAATAACTTCCCAAAATGATCTTCTTACATGTACGTGTTGAATTAACGTATCAAAACAGTGATTCATACCACCGTTCACCTCTAATTGTGGTCCTGCAAAATGCCAGGTCAGATATCGCTTTCCCCTCTTAGGGGCTGCTTCTTGAAAATCTCCTCATATAGCCACTTTAAAGCCACGTACACGCGATCGGTCAAACCGATGAGAACGGTCTAAAGGACAGTTGTCTGAGGTTAACCGATGAAGCTGACTGATGGTCCGTTGCGCCTACACACCATGAGTTAAAAAAACGGTCGTATCAGAACGCGGTGACGGAAAACACAAAGACGTGCTGAAAAAAAATGAAGTTCAATGCTTCCAAGCATGCGTCGACTTGATTCTGAGCATGCGTAGGTTTTTAACCAATGGTTTTGCATACTAACGATCGGTTTTGACCCAATCGGTTATCAATTCATCAGTTAAATTTTAAAGCAAGTTTGCTTTTTTTTTAACCAATGGTTAAATAACCTATGGGCCCCACACACGATCGATTTTGACCGATGAAAACGGTCCTTCAGACCGCTGTCCTCTGGTTAACCTATCGTGTGTACGCGGCTTAACACACATATGTGGGTGCACGGCACTTTAAAAGATTGCACAAATATCCTGCAATGGGCTCACATAACAGAGGTGATCCCCATAGTGTAGTGAGCTTCAAAAAGCATTTTTAATTAACAAAAATGCACTTACAATCAATTAAAATGTGTGAGCTTGTGTTACAGAACAGAGGGGCCATGGCACTACCAGTTTCAGCACTCTATCGCTCACCCGGCTCTGCCAAACGTGGTACCCCTGAGGAAGTCACGTGACCAAAACGACACGCATTGGGTGGAGCTGCGTGACTGATTGAGTACTGAAACCCTAAGTGACATGGAAACTGCAGTCCTGTTGTTCTGTAACTCAAGCTGACACTTTTTGACTGTAAGTGCAGTTTTAATAAAAAACATTTATTGAAGCTTACTACTAGCGATCCCCTCCGTTATGCGAGTCCATTGAAGGACGTATTTATGATCTTTTAAAGAGCCATACCCGTACATGCAAATATATGTGATCATCACATATATGCCTATAAAAGAGGATTTTCAAGAGAAGCCCTAACTGAGTATAAAGTGATATCTGACCTGGAATTTTGCATGTCCACCATTTAAGGGGGAACGCAGAAGTGAACAGTGGTGGGAATCACTGTTTAATATAATACCACACGTACATGTAAGAAGATCCTTTTGGAAAGTTAAGAATTTACCAGGTGTTTATGTTTTTTATTGAGGGACTTTGAATCTATTTAAAAGACACATTCATGTACATTTATACACTGGTGCAACCGATAATCGTTTGTATATTTACACATTTACAGAGTATATGCAATAGAAGATGGTGGAATGATATTTTTTACATGTATTGATATTTTGCAGATTTATTGTACTTTAAGTCAATTTTTTTAAAGTACCGGTATTTAGTCATGATATTGTGAAGTTTATCACATATTTTTATTGGTGTCTATACTTTACAATATATATTAGCTGTTCATTTGGGAGGCACAGCAGTGTCACTTTAATATTAATTCTATATACTGTAAGTGTGGGAACACATTTTTACTATTTGTAGCCACTTGCATATGACATTTGTAAATAGGTAGTATGGGATAGATTATTTACATTTACCTGTATTGCCTCCCTTGTATAGACATTCAAAAGCTCCAATACTGCTATTGGGTACCGTGTGTGTCATCCAGGGGTGTCAATTAAGTGACATTCTACAGTATACCCCTTCACTAATCCCCAGCAGCTGTTATGTAGGGAGTGGCAGGGAAGGAATCTGACTTTTCCTGAAGTAGTCAGATATTTTAGCAAGTTTAACCACTTAAGCCCCGGACCATTTTGTTGCTAATAGACCGGGCCACTTTTTGCGATTCGGCACTGCGTCGCTTTAACCAACAATTGCGTGGTCGTCCGACGTGGCTCCCAAACAAAGTTGACGTCCTTTTTTTCCCCCACAAATAAAGCTTTCTGTTGGTGGTATTTGATCACCTATGTGGTTTTTATTAACAAAAATAGAGCGATAATTTTTAAAAAAAAAATATTTTTACTTTTTGCGATAATAAATATACCCCAAAAAATGTGTTCCCTCAGTTTAGGCCGATAAGTATTCCTCTACATATTTTTGGTAAAAAAAAAAAAAAAAAAAAATCGCAATAAGTGTTTATTGATTGGTTTACGCAAAAGTTATAGCGTCTACAAATTAGGGGATAGTTTAAAAGCATTTTTATAATTTTTTTTTTTTTTTTACTAGTAATGGTGGCTATCTGCTATTTTTATCGTGACTGCGACATTATGGCGGGCACATCGGACACTTTTGACACATTTTTGGGACTATTGTCATTTTTACAGTGATCAGTGCTATAAAAATGCATTGGTTTCTGTAAAAATGACACTGGTAGTGAAGGCGTTAACCACTAGGTGGCACTGTAGGGGTTAAGTGTACCCTAAGGCGTGATTCTTACTGTAGGGGGGCGTGGCTTGCTGTGACACGTCACTGATCTTGTTCCCGATGACAGGGAACACAATCAGTGACAGTGTCAGCTAGGCAGAACAGGAGATGTTGTGTTTACAGTAACATCTCCCCATTCTATGTCTCAGTGAGACGATCACGGGAATGCCTGCGGTGATCGAGTCGGCGGTACCCGCGGGCACGCTCACGAAGATCGCGGAGGGGGCGAGCGCCCGCAACAACCATTTCTTAAAGGGGATGTATATCTGCGTGCGGTGGGCCGCAAGCGGTTAAAGGCACATTAGGAGTTAAAGCTGAACTTCTGAAATTCTGCTGTAAGAAACAGCAAGCAGACAGGCTTTTATTGGAGAAAAGACATGCACTGTCTCTTCTGCAATAAAATGCCCCTGCCTGCCTGCCTGCCCGCTGTCTTCTCCAGCGATGTGAACTGAGTTGTGCACGTGAAGCTTAGTTTACAGTGCTGAGATGACTAGGTCCTGTGCAGGATTGATGTCATTTTCCGCCGGCCAATGGAATGGCCCAACAACTGGCATGCAGAAAAACATTTCGACACCAGCGAGGGGCCATTGGTCAGGTAAGTATTCACTCTTTAGACCCTATTTAATAATACAAAATAAAATTAAGAACAAAAAAAAGTATTTGCTTGATGTTTCTTTGCTTTTCTCTGCATTTTTTTTTTTAAATTGGTGACAGGGTCTCTGGCTGGCCATAGACAAATTGATATTTTGATCTACCTATGGCAGGCTAGTTCTACTAAAGTCAATCGACTTCTTTTTCTTGCGATCACTGCTGACGGCTATTGTATTCTGACAGTGGGAGGTTTCCCCACCTTCTATGTTGACGGGGAACCCAAGAGACATTCTTTCCTTCAACCCATGGTTGAAGGAAAAAAAAAAATGCATAATCTTTGGCTTGCTCAACTTCAGAAAAAAAAAAATCATACCCTCTGCGTGATCTATGTAGATTGCAAGAATCTTAACAAATTTTGCTGCAGATTACTACCTTTTCTTATTCTGGAAATATAACGGTTTGTCTGTGCCCATATGCACAGTGAATGTGAATGGGAGTGACTTCATAATCATCAATCAGCTACTGCACGTGCAGGGCTCTCAGGAGGAAAGTGGCAGGGTCTGCATCATTTTGGACCTGATTTTATTTTTGTTGCACTGAATGCCCAAAAGCTGACTTATATCGTAGAGCACACTTCTGGAAAAAAAAAATCGGTAAGCCAGTCACACAAGTAGAGAAAGTCACGTGACCAGTGACGCAACGCGTTGGATGAGGCCTTTTGACATCAGTTCTGGAAGTGTTTTACGGAAGTGCGGTGAGGAAGCGAGTGTGTCACTACTCCTATTTCTTTTAACTGCAGTTTTTACAGTTGCTTGATGTAAGCAGGTTCTTTTACTAAATAAATTTACTTTTCATTTGGCAATATTGCACTTTGGCTGGTTTTTGTTTCCTTTGAACAAGAAGTGTCATTCCTTGGAGCGAGCGGTTTCCTCTATATATGAAATTACCCAAGATGTTTTGATGCCAAATTTTGGCTGTAGTTCTCCATCTTTGCTTGGGACCTGGATGTCTTTACAGATCCATTAGCAGGATTCCTTATCTGACTATGTGATGAGCTTTGTTTGACCCTTGGGTCATTGTTGGAGGTGAGCGATGAGTTTATTTTCACTACATTCACTGGAGGCTGATAGTTTATATTTGCTTAAAAATTAGAACATAGTAACTGACGTTTTTTCCCTTATAAATCACACAAGCAAGACATTACATTTCTGGGGGTCATCCTATGCACCACCTTTGTACAGAACGCCCCAAGGTCGCCATATTACAATGTTGTAGATTGAAAAGGAAAGATCGTTTTTAATAACATTCAATTGCAATATGACTTATGTAGCCATTGTAATTGCTATATATTTTTTTTTTTATTTGCAATTTTTTTTCTCATGAAAGCGGAGTTAAGTGACCCTTTAAAGGACATGTATATATTCTTCCAATCCCCGGCTGCCTCTGCAGAGAGCAAAATTGCATATTCTTTAGAATGTCACCTTTAACTACAGCTGAAGGCAGGTACCTGGTATAAACAGGACTGATGGTGAGCTATCTGGTGCCTTTCGAGCAGTAGACCCTCTCACAAACCACACAATGGTCAGCGGCCCAGGTGGTCCAACAGCTGCACATGTAATGTTGAAGGGAGTGTTGGGTAAAACAGCCATATCTTTTGGTTCGATGGTGAAATATGGGACACCTAAAGCCAATTAAAAACATAAAAGATTGTAATCAGAAACAGTAGAATCCAATTAGCAGGAGAAATTCACAAAGGTATTGGTTGCATGAGGAATTATCACAGGAGTGACCTACCCTCCACCGTGATCCAGAAGCTCTCTGACACAGCTTTCATTCCTTTATGTTCAGCTTCGCACCAGTATCTTCCAGCATCCGGATGCTCCACATTTTTCAGGCTGCAAAGACAAATGGGTTAAAAGAGTTAAATACAAGGTTCACCAAAAGTGTTTAACTCCCTGAGCGGTATTCCCGAGTCTGGCTCAGGGTGAAATTTCAGCACCAATAGCGGTAACCCCCGAGCCAGACTCGGGATCGCATCGCAGTATCCACAGGCAGAGGTTACTTACCTTGTCCCTGGATCCTGCGATGCCTCCCCGCCGTGTGATAGAGCTGTGTCCTCACTCGATTCACACAGTGCTGAGTGCCGCCGAGCTCCATTGCCTGACGACGCACAGGGGCGGAGATCGGCGCCAAATTCAAAAAAGTAAATACACACAATACATACAGTGTACTGTATACTTACAGATTACAGTACTGTATGAAATAAATACACACCCCCTTTGTCCCTAGTTGTCTGCCCAGTGTCCTACACGTACTTTTATATAATAAAAACTGTTCTTTCTGCCTGGAAACTAGAGATTGTCCATAGCAACCAAAAAGTGTCAGTTTATGTCAAAAATGCTTATAGACCAGCTAGAAAACAGCGATAATAAATTAGAATCACTTGCAGAATTAAGCGATAGCGATTTGTAGGGAAATTTGTCATCAAATACTAAATCTAATGACAGCGACAATTCTGCAACTGAGCAAATTTAAAGCGGAGTTCCACCCAGGAAAACAACTTTGGGCAAAAGTCCTAAAAAAATAAAATAAAAAATAAAAAAATTAATACTCACCCGAAATACCTGTTGCTATGCGGAAGTCCGTAATCTGCCTCTTCCCCACCGCGGTGTCTTTTCTTCTGCTTCTTCTCCTAGTGAATGGGGCGCGCTGCTTTCTGGGAACTGTGTGTGTTCTCAGAGAGCAGCCGCCCATTCTCAAGCCGGCGTGAGACTCACGCAGGCGCAGTAGGAAATGGGCAGTGAAGCCGTAGGGCTTCACTGCCTGTTTCCCCTAGTGTGAATTGCGGCGCGGGACCTGGATCGATCGTGGGACCGGCATCGGGGGGCCATCAGCGCGGACAAGTTGGACAAGGTAAGTGTCCTTATTAAAAGTCAGCAGCTACACTGTTAGTAGCTGCGGACTTTAAAAAAAAAAAATTGCTGGTGGAATCCCTCTTTAAGTGTTTTTGATTTGATTAGATGATTAAATAATTTTTATTTTAATTACATTATTATTTGTTATAATTATAGTTATTTATTTTATTATAATTTATGATTTTGTTTTTCAAACTTTATCATACCAGAGATGTCTACTAGACTCTTGTTTGGACAGATTAAGTTATTCCTAAGAATTACAGGCCTACAATATAAAAACGCCAAATTTCCATGCAAAATAATGGTAGCGCTTTCAGCACCTAAAATCTGACATAATCATACCACCAGGGAGGTTAACACCAAAAAAGGAACCCCATGTCAGGGAGGAATACAACCTTACAAAAAGCTGTATTTTACTTTTTACGTTTCAGAGGCATTTTCACATTTTTGGAATACATATGGAACAAAGGTTTTAGAAAGGAGGGCTGTCTTTTGGTGGGACTGTCTTTCAAGGGTAAAATAATATCATTAAGGCAAATTAAAGCCAAACTACATTGCATCAGTGCATCACAAACCATAAACACTATTTACTTCATTTTTAATATTTAAAACATCCATCCATGTCTCCATGCTTTATTTTGTTGAGAAATCACTTTGAAAAATACCCCCTGGCATTTCTGCCCGTGGCCATCATGAGTAAGGGCAGAAGATTTAATGTAGCATTTACTTCCTGGAATCCATCTGCCCATAGTTCAGTGATGCAGGCGTTTCATCAGATTTGGCGACCCATTAGAATGTACAACGGAAGTGACGTTTTGTCGCCACCACCTTGCTACACCCAGCACTCCTCCACAGTAAGGACACAGTGAGAAGGGGGCAAGCAAACATCTTATTGCATTTTACACATATTTTTAACAGTAAACTCAGTTTATATAGTGAAATACAGTACTTAGAACTTCATCTGACTGTATAGATGTTGAATTTTAAAAGCAGCGGTAAGCTTGTTCTCACAGGTTTACTAGTCAGACAGAAGTTTGCTGCTTTTAAAATTCAACATCTAAACATTTACACATAGTTCTAGGTACTGTATTTCACTATATAAACTAAGTTTACTGTTAAAATGCAACTCCAGTGGGTGCAACAAGATGTCTGTTTGCCCCCTTTTCACTGTATCCTTACTGTGGAGGAGTGCAGGGTGTAGTAAGATGGCGGCGAGGAAACGTCACTTCCATTACACATTCTGACGGGTCGCCTAATCTGACGAAACAGGTAGGAGGGTGTGCTTAGCTTAGAAAACCCCTACAGAAGACTCCTGGGAAAAAAATAATTTGCCTAGGCCGGGAAACAGAAATTAACCACATCCCTACCCGCCCATAGTCATATGACGTCCGCAGGTGGGAACTCCTATCCACGGCGGGCATCATATGACGTTCACGGCTTCACTCGAAAGCCAAAGCGCATGCCTGGTGGCCGCAATGTCCACTGGGCACCCGCAATGTAAACACACAGATCACCAGCGTGTCAGGGGAGAGAAGAGAGATTGTGTGTTCCTAGTATATAGGAACACCGATTGGTCTCCTCCCCAAGTCAGTCCCCTCCCCACACCGTTAGAAACACTCCCTAGGACACACCGTTAACCCCTTGATCGCCCCAGTGTTAACCCCTTCCCTGCCAGTGACATTTATACAGTAATCAGTGCATATTTATAGCACTGATTGCTGTAATAATGTCATTGGTCACAAAATGGTGTCAAAAGTGTCTGATCTGTCCGTCGAAATGTCACAGTCACAATAAAAAAAAAAAAAAAAAAAACACAGATGGCCTCCATTACTAGTTAAAAAAACAAATATATTTATATATATATATATATATATATATATATATATATATATATATATATATATATATATATATATATATAAATAAAAATGCCATAAATCTTTACCCTATTTTGTAAGCGTTATAACTTGCACAAACCAATCAACATACGCTTATTGCAATTTTTTTAACAAAAATATGTAGAAGATTGTATATCGGCATAATTTTTTTTTTTTTATTGGCTATTTATTATAGCAAAAAGTAAAAAATAGTGTTCTTTTCAAAATCGCTGCTCTTTTTTTGTTTAAAACGCAGACATGATGAAATACCACCAAAAGGAAGCTGTATTTGTGGAGAGAAAAAATGATAAAAATGTCATATGGGTACAGCGTAGCATGGCCGCGCAATTGTCATTCAAAATGTTACACCGCTGAAAGCTGAAAATTGGCCTGGGCAGGAAGGGGGTGAAAATGCCCTGTATTAGTGGTTAACGGAAAAAATAAAAAGTTTAGGACACGCAACTATGATATACCTTTCTATCTATTTACTAATACAAGCAATTGTATGGATTAAAAATAGTGTTGATTGAGAGAGTGAATTTCCGCCTAAAATGTAACGCTAAAAAATACTTTTCATATCTGGTCAGTGATCATTTTAAAAGCTATTGATTTACTATAAGGTGATACTGGTATATAAAATATAAGTTATGCTTCTAGTGCAAATCATGGCAAAGTTACTTACATATGACAATTAGGGCTCATGCGCACAAGACGTTTAAAAAACACCAGCACTGCTGCCAGGAAAAAGCAGCTATAAAAATACGCTTTTGGATGCTTTTTTTACTAGTATTTATGCACTTTTTTTTGCATTAGCAGTTTTGGGCGTTTTTACAAAAAAAAAAACACTCTCCGTCGAGGTATCCATCTTTAGCATGAGTGGTCCTGTAAATGATAATGGCTCCGGTCCCGCGCCCTCCGTCGCTTACCAGAGCCGTCGGTAGTGGCGGAGGCGATCGGGTCGTTCTGCCTGCTGTGTGGGGATGTGTGTGAGGGCAAGATGGCCCCCCCCACCCGTCCAAATAGCATAGCAGGGCGGAAGTGACACATTTTTTCAAATGACAACATTTACATTTTTTGTTTTATTTAAGAGGACCTGTCATGCTTTTTTCTATTACAAGGGATATTTACATTCCTTTCAATATGAATAAATGTGATCACATTTTTTTTTTCTGTGTAAAAAATGATAAAATAAATCAAAATAAATAAGAAAACAAATCATTTTTTATAGTGCCCCTGCCCGACGAGCTCGCGCGCAGTAGCGAACGCATACGTGAGTAGCGCCCGCATATGAAAACGGTGTTCAAACCACACAAGTGAGGTATCACCGCGACCGTTAGAGCAAGAGCAATAATTCTAGCCCTAGACCTCTGTAGCTTGAAATATGCAACCTATAGAATTTTTTAAACGCCGCCTATCGAGATTTTTAAGGGTAAACGTTTGACGGCATGCCACAAGCGGGCGCAATTTTTAAGCGTGACATGTTGGGTATCATTTTACTCAGGGTAACATTATCTTTCACAATATATAAAAAAATTGGGCCAAATTCATTGTTGTCTTATTTTTTAATTAAAAAAAGTGAATTTTTTCCAAAGAAGGTGCGCTTGTAAGACCACTGCGCAAATACGTTTAGCAATGACCGCCATTTTATTCGCTAGAGTGTTAAAATATATATATATATATATAATGTTTGGGTGGTTTTAAGTAATTTTCCAGCAAAAAAAAAATGTTTTAGTCTTGTAAACACCAAATCTGAAAAACACCCAAGGTCCTTAAGCGGTTAAAGGGGTTGTAAAAGGTACATTTTATTTTTCCTAAATAGCTTCCTTTACCTAAGTGCAGTCCTCCTTCACTTACCTCATCTTTCGATTTTTTTTTTCTTTTAAATGTCCTTATTTCTTCTGAGAGTCAGGATGCCCACTGACACACAGCTCTTTTATCTGCAACATAGAGAGCATCCTGACTCTCCTTTAGTCCAAGGGAAGGGGCGAGCACAACACTCCACACCAGGGAGAAAGCCTCGCATTACTGTGTGGAATTACAGACAGAAGAACAGGAAGTGAGGATTTCTCAAAAAAAATAAGGACATTTAAAAGCAAAAGTAAACATAACGCTGCTAAAACAAAAAATGCCACGTTTAGCTGCGTTTGGCGCTTCAACTGCCTCTAAACACAGGGTGTAGAAGCAGCTGGCTCAGGCACTTGGCAGTGTGCTGAGAGGTTGAGCCAGCTGCCGGTAATGCGAGGCTTTCTCCCTGGTGTGGAGTGTTGTGCACGCTCCCTCCCTTGAACAACGGGAGAGTCAGGACCCTCTCTACGTTGCAGATAGAGGAAGGAACTGTGTGTAAGTGGGTATCCTGACTCTCCTTGAGAAAAAAGAAGGACATTTAAAAGCAAAATGGAAGGATGAGGTAAGTGAAGGAGGACTGCACCAAGGTAAAGGAAGCTATTTAGGGATTTTTTTTTTTTTTTACCTTTACAACCCCTTTAAAGAGGAGGTTCACCCTCAAAATGAAGTTTACAGCATTCTTAGCTGTAACCCTATTTAAGCATGATAGCGTTGACATTTTTTTCCTACGATGCTCCCTTACCTCTAATCTCCTCTACTTCCGGGTTTTCATCCCTGCGGGGAGTGGGCATCTCGCTATATTCCCCGACGGCTCTGTGCATTGTGGGAGCTAATTGTATGTCTCCAGGGAGTGACGTGCAGGCCAATCAGAGCACATCACCTGAAATAGCTAGGTGTGTAGTCTCGCGCTAGCTGGGCTGTCATGTGACGCGGGAAGCAGATACATCTTCCCCAAGAAGCACTAGTGTAATCACCACAGCAGGGCGTGTCCTTTTCAGGACGCCGCCGGCCGTTGTGATGGTAACTGAGCAATGTTGACAGTGCGGCTCGCCATCAACACTGCCCATGCGCGGGATTACGCGGTGAATGCTGGGAGATCAGCATTCGCCGCATCCCGGAAGAAAGAACAGGAGGGCTTCAGAGCGCCCACAATTAAGATGGCAATGTCCATCATACTATTTTATAAAATATTATTTTCTGGGAAACGAGGATCCTGGCGGCTGCAAGAACGGCACATGTGAGTAAACAAAGTATAGGAACAGCAGCAGATTAGTCTTAAAAAAAAAAAGTTTTCCCACAGAACCTCCGCTTTAAGTCTAGTTAGGGATAAGGTGTTTATTAGGAAAGCCCTTTAGCTTTGCTTCAACACTTTCTGTGTAAAAAATGTACAATGATTCTGTCACTAGCAGCAATTTGCCAGTGTCGGGATCACTAAAAAGGCCGCCTGAGTGTCGCTATGGACCTGCTACCTCTAAAACCGAGGCAGCGGGATGATGCTCTGTCGCTGGCCTGAACGCTGCTAAATCTTGATCACTAGTGATAGGAGCCACATCTCACTGTCTTAGCTAAAGAGGATGCTACTCCACAGGGACAAAACAGGCAGCCTCTTAGCGATCCTGCCTGTGCCGATTTTGACAGACTGTCATCGCTAGTGGCAGAGTCACCTGTGTGCCATCAGCCGCCTTAGGCAGCAGCCACTTACTACAATGTGGTAAACTTTGTTTAGCTTTGCAGCTGAAACACTTGTTTCTGCTTAACAGTGCTTAAAGATGTGCTAACCCGCAGCGCTGCTACAAAGATCAGGACCTCTACTGTCAAACTGACAGCTGCATAGAAGGGCTGATGCTCAGCAGGGATAGACTCCGGGGGCATAGGAGGCATCTGCTAAAACCTTAATTGGTCAACATCACCTACTACTTATATAACTGTAATAAACGCAGGTTAAAATAGGCACAAACCCTAAATACTATATATATATATATATATATATATATGTGCTTGTTTTAACAACATGAATGGTAAGCTGCAAACACAACTGTGAGATATTTATTACAACCAAAGAAAAATTAAAATGTTGCGCTATTAAAGTGACATGAAACAACAAATTGTGCGCAATATTAAAGTCTCAAATTCCAGTCCGTGTCATAATAAGTGATCTTATCAAAAAAAAGGATGATGGAAGAATATGAATTAGGGAGTCCTGTAGCCAGGGGTCAAAAATGAGATAAATCACGTTCCCTCTACCGTAGACACCAACCACCACCAAGCCAGATAAGGTGTATTCCTACCACAACAATAGGACCCCCTTTCAGGAAGGTCAAACACACTTTGGGGTTACAAGGGTAGTGTTGATATTCCAGCAAGGCTCAGAGATACAGTAGAGGTCTTAACGTCATCTCGCTACCCAGAAGTTCAGGCGGACACCATTTTAACTGCCTGGATGTGTTTTTATGCATATCTCCCATCTGATTTTGTGAGCGTTACTCCTTTTTTAATAAATATCAACTCATATATAGTGTTTTTATTCATTTTCATTATGTTGTGGGAGTTTGTGATTTTATTGGCGGTCGTATTGGGAGAGGACACCTCTACTGGACCTCAGCCTTGCTGGAATATGCACACTACCCTTGTAACCCCAAAGTGTGTTTGACATTCCTGACAAGGGGTCCTATTGTTCTGTTAAGAATACACCTCATCTTGCTTGGTGGTGGATGGCCTCTACAATGTGGGGAACGCGATTTATCTCATCTCTGACCCCTGGCTACAAGACTACTTCATATTCTTCCATCATAATTTTTTATTATATTTGGACTATGTAACACTTGTTTTGACATGGACTGGAATTTGAAACCTTATTTAATATTGAACGCAATTCATTTTTTCATGACGCTTTAATAGCGCAACACTTTAATGTTTATTTTTTTATCACATTTATACGCTTGCAATTCTTATACTGTTGATAAATCTGCGATTTTTTTTATAAAAAATCTTGTAATCAATTGGAATAAAACATTTTTTTGATGGACACCGCGTCGGTCCTGAGGAGCTGCGGGCAAGAGTTTTTAGGCGGGACCGTGGCTTCGGCCTAGCCCACGGCGTCTGGCCTTTTCCCAGGATCGTGACGGATTGACTTCTCCCCTGCACCCGCTCCCCCTGAGAGGCCACCAAAGCAGGAGGGACACTGCAGGGTCTACACCAGGTAGCAGGAGGACTCTAGTGTCGGTCCTGAGGAGCTGCGGGCGGGATTATTTATTTTTTAGGCGAGGCAGCGGCTTCGGCCTAGTCTGCGGTGTCCGGCCTTGCAGCCCGTTCCTGGGATCGCGGCTGACTGACTGCTCCCCTGCACACCCCGGAGAGGCTATCAAGACAGGAGGGACCCAGGAGGGTCGATTTTGAGGGTCTGCACCCGGTAATAGGAGGACTCTTGGCTCTTGCTCTCCCTGCCGCCCCAAGGCCAGGTTCCACAATCCACCCCCTCCCCACCAACCGACCCCCCCCCCAAATCAATGGAGAATGGCAACCGGAGGGGACAGGGGGGTTCGTTCAAATATTTTTTGTTTCTTTTTATTTTTTTTTATTTATTTTTTTTTATTCATTTTTAGCTTGTTGTTTACTTGTTTTTATTTTTGTGTAATATTCTTATTATTTTGAATATTATTTTTCTTATTCTTTACTTTTTAGTTACTTTTTTAATTAATTATTTTTCACTTAACTTTATTGCTATCACACAGGAGAAAACAATTCCCTGTGCGATAGCAATTGGAGGTGACAGGTTCTCTTTATTGACCCCGTCACCTCCAAAACAGAAGTCCTAGCACTGTGCTAGAACTCCTGTCACAGCTGAGATGGGAAGAGCACAGCTCACCCCTCTCACTGTGTACATTGGCGGCAGGGACAGGAGACAGACTCGGCGGCTGGGGGGAGGACGGAGGAGTCCCGAAGGCAGAGCAAGCCGAGAAAGGTATGTGGGGGTAGGGGAGAACGGACAGCAGCACACATTTGACAAGCGATTTTGACGACATCGCCGTAATCACTTAACGAGCGACCGGATTCCCCCACTCAATTGTCCCACACAGCAACTTACCGCTTTCAACTGTATGTTGTACGGCCGTCGGGGGACTCCATGCCACTGCCTGGGGGGGGGGGGGGTCTAGCATTACATTGACATTAGGTAATCAATCTTATTTGGACAGACGGATTTTTGAAAGATTTGATGAATTGCCTGTAAATCTAGGTACCACTAGTGTCATCAACAGCAGAAAACAGTTGGTGATAGCAGTTGAAATGGTTTTCCGGAGTTCAACAATTTGAGGGAATGGCACATCTGTCAACTGTCCCTAGGGCAGGAAGGAAGTAGAAATCTCGGTTTGACTGCATTATACTTTTAGAAATATCACTGAAAGATATTTAAACAATTCTAAATGGGTCAACTACAATATGGGACACATTTTATCACATGATTTTCTATACCGGGCATACCAAATCGGAGCATCTGCATGCTGATCTCAGTGTGGGTAACAGAGTGTCTATATATGGTACACTTTCCAGGGTCTCTTTATGCTGAATAAGACAACAAAAATGGATTACCTAACCCAGTCTGGACAAGATACATTACCTGAGGAAGCTGGTCCAATGATCTTCATTCTTTGGAATGTACAACTGGTCAGCACTCTGCACTGGAACGCCATCCTTAAACCACTGGATCTCTGGTTCCTCCATACCAAGCAGACTGCAGTTCAGTTTGGCTTCTCGCCCTTGAGCCACCGTTAAATTGTACCCATGACCTGTAAACCGCAATCCAATTGTTTTCCCTAAACAAAACAGAAGGATAAAGAAACAGCTCAAATCATCGCTCTTCACCAATATTAACAGTGCAAACTCATCAGCTGTCCAATGCTACCAAAACACGAAGGGCCCAACATATCAACACCTTCTTTACCAGCCACCAATCACCATCAGATTTGTCCTGAAAGGTTACATTATATTGGCTATGAGGAAATAACTCTACTTCTTAGTAAAAACATGAGGCTCAAAAGGGTTTGGAGTGCTTACTTGGGACTGATTACAGTATTGAAGATGGTGTATTTAAAAGAGAGGCACTTACATAATCAAGTCACACAAGCACATAAACTGTGGAAGATAATTTTCTGTAAACTCTGCAAATATGAGGAATTTTGAAAACATACAAGACTAAATCAGTTTCAATAATGCTACCCTATTTTTGGTGTTGTTGGAACTAAGCTTAAAGGAGTTGTAAAGGAAAAAATGTTTTTTTTGCTGAAATGACTGTTTACAGGGTATAGAGACATAATAGTTAACTGATTCCCTTTAAAAATGATTAAAAATAGATAAAAATCAATCATATAATGTACCTGCAATTCTAGTTTCGTTTTTGCATGCTGTTTCCTGTCTCTCCGATGTACAGAGCCACAGAGCCAATACAGGGCAGTGATGGTTTGTAAAACGAAACTGATTGGTGCTGAGGGGTTTTATACACACAGTAATCACACCTCCTTGATTAGTGACCACAGAGAGAAGGCTCCCAGTACTGTGGTTATCAGGAAACAGACAACCAAGAAGTGTGGAGATCAGAGAAGCATTACAGCAACTTGAGAGCAAAAACAAAACAATGAGGACATGAAAACAACACTGCATTAGGGTAAAGGAAGCTATTAAGATAAAAAAAAAATCTGTTACAAACCCTTTAAGCTGGCCATAGATGGTTTGAATCTAGGCCAGTTCCGCAGGGACCACCAGCCAAGATTTAAACCATATATAGGTAGGCTGAATCTAACCAAGTGGATCCATCAATCCACTTGGGTACAACCAGCATGTCAGATTTTTGGCATGCGATTGTTGCCAGCAGCTATAAATCAGCATGTTCTCCCAAAAGGGACGGCTCCTCACGTCAGGAGAACATAATAGCTTTGAGGAAGGGATTCCCCCCAGCTGTCTGACCAGGCAATTAGCAAGGTGACAAATAACTTATGATTCTTGATTGAGGGAGATGGTCTCTGGCTCCATGTGCTTGCCCAAAGTGGGGGGGGGGGCAATTTAAGTTCCCATGTTCCAACCCTACTGCCTGTTCATTGTTGCTAGGAAGCTGGCAGGTATCATTGGCTGCTAAAATGCTGGTGACTGGGAAGCACAACTTCATTGGTTGCTAGGACATTGGTAACCTGGCAGCTTGCGTCCAAGCAACGGCACACAAAAAAAAAGACAGAGGGAATGAAACAGGGAAACTGGTTGGGAGCCTTCTAGCCAACACTCTTCTCCCCTAAGCATGCTCACTGAGCAAGCAAATGTGGTGACTGAGCTCAAGGTAATAACTACAAATGTGTCTTCTATTAGGGCAGGAGCAGAGAAGATAGAAAATTGGGAATAAAGGTAGAGATATACTTCACATTTTAATACCAATTCATTGGACAGTCCAATTCAGATATTTGATGTTAATGTATGGACTTGGTTTTAAAGTTGTTGTAAAGGCAGAACATTCTATGCATAAGATAAAAAACCTTCTGTGCACAGCAACCCCCCCCCCCCCCCAATACTTACCTGAGCCCACCTTGATCCAGCGATGTTACAGGAGTGTCTTGGCTGCTTGGATCTCTCCCTACTTTTTGGCTGAGACAGCAGCATGGTGCCATTGGCTCCCACTGCTGTCAAAGTCCGTGAGCCAGTGAGGAGAGAGCTGGGCCGGGCCATGTCTTGAGTGAACACATGGAGCTGCGGCTCGGCTTGGGTGCCCCCATAGCAAGCTGCCTGCTGTGGGGGCACTCAACAGAAGGGAGGGGCAGTTGCGCCGACGAGGGATCCGAGAAGAGGAGGATCTAGGCTGTTCTGTGCAAAACCACTGCACAGAGCAGGTAAGTATTAAAAAAATAAATAAAATGTTAACGGCTTGCGTACCAGCTCATACCGATATACGTTGGCAGAATGGCACGTACAGGCATATTAACGTACCTGTACGTTGCCTTTAAGAAGCAGCATTGTGGGCGTGCACGCCCGCTGCAAGCTCCGCGAGTGTGATCGTGGGTCCCGCGGATACCCGCGATCGTCTCACAGAGAGGAAGAACAGGAAAATGCTAATGTAAACAAAGAAGCATTTACCCGCTCTGCCTAGTGACAGTTGGAACACATCCCTAGGACACACTTAACCCCTTCAGCGCCCCCTCCTGATTAACCTCTTTACTGCCAGTCACATTTACACAGTAATAAATGCATATTTATAGCACTGATCGCTGATGTAATTGTGACTGATTACTGTAAAATTGACAGAAAAAAAATGTTTTTTTTTCAAAATTGTCGCTCTATTTTTGTTTATAGCGCAAAAAATAAAAACTGCAGGGGTGATTAAATGCCACCAAAAGAAAGCTCTATTTGTGGGGAAAAAAGGACGCAGATTTTGTTTGGGAGCCACATCGCACGACCGAGCAATTGTCAGTTAAAGCGACGCAGTGCCGAATCGCAAAAAGGGGCCAGGTCCTTTACCTGCATAATGGTCCAGGTCTTAAGTGGTTAAAGAATACTGTTAAGAGTTATAAAAGTTTATATGGAAGAGCTAGAAAAGGTATACAATACATTGTACAATTTTAACATTTCATGGATAAATAAATAACTGAACCTGGAGGTTAACAGCTTGGAAATTTCAATCATGTATCTGAAGTATGAAAACGAAGAGGTAAGGACCTCTCAATTGCATTTTTCAAAATGGCTCATAAAAACATAAAACTATTTTTAGCAATATAATTTCCCAGGAGGTCTCCCTTCATAATTCCCTGAAGAGGAAAAAATTCCTCAATCTCCTCAGCACCCGGTGTATTTAGGTTTTGTGCTGCCCTAAGCCTGACTAAACCCGTGCACCCCCTAATTTAAATATGACCCACCCCTTCCTGTCACAGCCACACCCTGTGTTGTTTAACACCGCCCTGAAATTTCGAGTGAGGACACTAGTTCTGAGGGCCTGGGGGAGGGGGGGGGATGGATTCCCTTAATTTACTTAGATTTCCTCTTACTTCCTGGTTGCCCATAGAGCAATGAAATGAAGGGAAATCTTCGCAATGGGACAGGGATGGTAAAAGCGTTGCCTATAGTTCTACTTTAAGTAGATGGTGCAGCAGAAACATATAGCACAGTGAGGAAGGTTTGTGTTCCAGGATGACAAGACAGTCAAAATTGGAAGCGCCCCCCCCACAGTTGCGGAATGCCGGCCGCCCGCATAATAGAAACAGTGCGGCCACTTTATGGGGGCGCTAGACTAATTTTCCTAACAGTGTAGCGCAAGCCGGCAGGGACTCTTTTCGTGCTGCCCCCCTGCAAGGTGCTGTCCTAACGGGATCAGACTGTGCCAAGAAAGAGTCTCCGATCTCCGTCTTGTCCCCGTCCCGTGGCCCTAAGTTCCTCGTCTATAATGGCCCTACCATGAAGTTACGATTCCAGACCCATTTAACCATCACTTCATTTTTCAAGTACAGTATAAAGTAAATAGAATTTCTTGAGGACATCTTCAGGAACCTCAACAATCTGAGAGAAAAGAAGACAAAAAAAAGAAAAGAAAAGAAAAGGAGGGGTAAAAAAAAAGGGGATGTAAGGGAGGAAGGAAGGGATAAGATCAGGTGCGGACTGACAACTCATGGGGCCCCCAGGCAATAGAAGATTATGGGGCCCCCAGGCTTACAGATGGCCACCAAGCCAGGTGGCAGTACAGAGGCGGGGCAGCTAAAATCTCTGGATTTTCACATCAAAAGCATGTAGGTTTCGGACATATCAGGGACAGATGTAAAAAAAACACATATTTTTACATACTGTCCCTGGTTTTAAAGAGCCTGGCAACCCTGATGGGGCCCCATAGTGGCATGGGTCAATGGTCAGTCCGCCCCTGGATAAGATACGTGCCTAACTTCATACTAATGTAGGTCGAGAAGCTAGTAGAA
The DNA here is from genome assembly GCA_029574335.1 of Rana kukunoris. Lineage (NCBI taxonomy): Eukaryota > Metazoa > Chordata > Amphibia > Anura > Ranidae > Rana > Rana kukunoris. Next base: position 65,642,637 of record CM056059.1, on the reverse strand, counting down.
CATCTTGGATGAGTGAGATCTTATTAAAATTGGCCCATGGTTCCCATATTTTTTCAAACTTCGGGGTTGAATTATTCAGGATACTGGCCAATTTTTCTTAGGTCATTATCCATGATATTTTCCGTTTGGTTTCTGAAAGGAAGGGTTTAGGTTTCTTCCATGCGTTGGCTATTGTTAGCTTAGCTCCTGTGAGGATAAAGTGTTTGAGTAGCCTTTGATTTGAGAAGGGCTACAGATGGAGACCTAGGAACCTGGCATTTGGTCACTTTGAAGACTACATTAAAAAAAAATCTCCAATAGGGGTGAATCCTAGGTCTTCCCACCATATGTGAGCCATTGACCCAGAAAGTTGCCAGCCTCTATAACAAGGGTCTGTTGATGGGTATTTGGCTGCCATTTTAGTGTGGGTAAAATACCACCTGGTTAAAACCTTGATATTAGCTTCCATTAGGGAAACATTTAGAATTCCCTTGAAGGATTTTGAGGGGGTTCGGGGGTCCGATCGGGACCCCCCCCCCGTACATGTGGCGGTCCGGTTACCTGGCCGAGCAATCCGTGCAGAGGGGGCGGCGGTTCGTTTTTGTCCGCCCCCTCCGGATTGCTCTCAGCCAATCCGCGCGCTCCCCTGCAGTGCACTTCCTCCTCCTGTGTAAACACAGGAAGAGGGAAGTGATGCGATCTCTCCCTCTGCGTTTTTTTTTAACCACCGCTGAGTAGAGATCACATCGCACAGTAAGTCTGCACAACACTACACTGACACACTTTACACATAGGCACATTTAATTCCTGCGATCACCCCCTCCCCCCTGTCACAGTGTCACTGAATGCAGTGATTATATGTATGATCACTGCAGTTAGTGTCAGTGTGACAGGCAGTTAGTGTCAGGTCCAGGGTAGCCCCCGTACTCCCCTATATAAAGTTTTAACCCCTTGATCACCGCCCTAGTTAACCCTTTCACTCCCTATTGCCAGCGTCACTAAGCGATCATTTTTCTGATCGCTGTATTAGTGTCGCTGTTCCCGCTAGGTAGCTAATTATTTTTTTATTGCGATTTTTTTTTTTTTACTAAAGACATGTGGCTAAATAAATTTTGGCCTAAATGTTTGACTAAAATTTAGTTTATTTGATTTTTCTTATAACAAAAAGTAAAAAAAAAATGATTTTTTTCAAAAATGTCTCTCTATTTTTGTATATAGCGCAAAAAATAAAAAAATCGCAGAGACGAACAAATACCACCAAAAGAAAGCTCTATTTGTGGGAAGAAAAGAACGCAAATTTTGTTTGGGAGCCACGTCGCACGACTGCGCAATTGTCAGTTAAAGCGACGCAGTGCCGAATCGCAAAAAGGGGCCTGGTCATTTACCTGCATTTTGGTCCGGGTCTTAAGTGGTAATACATCTGCATGGAGACCAGCTATACCTACAGAAAAGATAACCGCTGAAATTACTCTAATGCCACGTACACACGATCGGACATTCCAACATGAAAACCGTGTTTTTTTTCCCCAGACGGTTAGTTCGCTCAAACTTGTCTTGCATACACACAGTCACACAAATGTCGGATATTTCAAATGTTAACGCGGTCATGTACACCACTACGAAGAGCTGAGAAAAATTAAGTTTTTAATGATTCTGAGAATGCGTCAAATTGATTTCGAGCATGCGTAGGATTTTTGTGCGTCGAAATTGGCTACAGACGATCGGAATTTCCGACAAGAACTTTTGTTGTCGGAAAAATTGAGAACTAGCTCTCAAACATTTGTTGTCGGAAATTCCGACAGCAAATGTCCGATGGAGCCTACACACGGTCGGATTTTCAACAAGCTCACATCGAACATTTGTTGTCGGAAATTCCGATCGTGTGTACGCGGCATAAGAGCCCGTAACAGACTTGGGATGGAAGCAGTACATGCAAGGAAACCTGAAAATGTTAATATGATTAACTCTCACTATACAACAGCAAAGGACACTAAGATCAAAACACTTAGGGAATTAAAATGAATATAGCTGGATGTGATAGATTTCATTCTTGCAACTATTTTTTGTGTCACAATCCAAACAAAAAACAGCAGGAAATGGGACCGAGTTTACAACCCACATTATTAGATATGCATGTTAAACCTGCATGTTCACATTCCCAACAGATATTTGGTCTAATTCTTGTACAATAAATTCCAACCCTCTTCTGCCTGGGTTCAATGTCTTTCAGGTAGAAGCCACTGCAATACAAAAAATGTTGCGGCCTTATATAACGCATCGACGCAGGTTTCCTCATTCACACTTTCATTGACATTTGACAGAATTGAAAACAAAGCTTTGTGTCACAAAAAAGTTCAAACTTCAGCAATTTACAGTTTTGGCAATTCTTTCAGTAAAATCTATTATTATTTTGCTTTTAGATTAAATAAAACCGGGACAGAACGAAAATAAAAATTACAATGGCAGCATATGGTCAGCTGACCAGTGGTTGCCAATCTTTTGGACTTAAAGGACCACTAAACTCACATTTCTGAAACCAGTGGACCACTAACATGAATGTACATGAATCATACACACAATACTTCGGCTGTCTACCTCCCTCCACCTGAACCACACTGCTGCCTCATACACACACACAAAATGCTGCATTTCTCAGCCCCCCTCCACCTGGACCACAATGCTGCATTTCTCAGCCCCCCTCTACCTGGACCACACTGCTATCTTATACACACACACACACACACACACACACACACACACAATGTCCTGGCTCTCTGTCCCCCTCCACCTGAACCACACTGCTGCCTCACACACACACTCACAGGCACACGCACACAATGCTGCGGCTCTCTGCCCCCTCCCCCCCCACCTGGACCACAATGCTGCATTTCTCAGCCCCCCTCTACCTGGACCACACTGCTATCTTATACACACACACACATACACACACACACACACACACACACACACACACAATGTCCTGGCTCTCTGTCCCCCTCCACCTGAACCACACTGCTGCCTCACACACAAACTCACAGGCACACGCACACAATGCTGCGGCTCTCTGCCCCCTCCCCCCCCACCTGGACCACAATGCTGTGTTTCTCTGCCCCCTCTACCTGTACCACACTGCTGTCTTATACACACCCAACTACCCTCAACAGGCCACGTTTTGGGAATTTCTCTTAGATAAAATAGCTGTCCAAAATACCAAGCCATTGCCTCCGATTTAAAACACCTGTGCGAGATAAATAAAAACCTGCAAACATGGCCGGTTGGGGGTACTTGAGGACCACCGATTTAAAGCACCTGTGAATGGTCAAGGAAATCCTGAACACAATACCTGTTAGGATTACTTAAGGCAGAGTTGTCCAAACTTTTGTCAAAGAGGGCCAGATTTGATGAAGTGAACATGCGTGAGGGCCGACCATTTTGCCTGTAATTCTTTGAACCAATAAAATTCGGTCTAAGTGTGTTTGAGCACTAATACACTGCCCAACAAGTATTCTCTTGCCTTTGTCACACTCGTTCCTGACACACAGACTAATGCTTCCAGAGAGCCCTCCCTTACATCAGGGTCCCCAGAGTCTCCCCCCATACATCAGGGTCCCCAGAGAGCCTCCCCCCATACATTAGGGTCCCCAGAGAGCCCCCCATTACATCAGGGTCCCCAGAGAGCCTCCCATTACATCAGGGTCCCCAGAGAGCCTCCCATTACATCAGGGTCCCCAGAGAGCCCCCCATTACATCAGGGTCCCCAGAGAGCCCCCCATTACAACAGGTTTCCCAGAGCCCCCCCATACATTAGGATCTCCAGAGAGCCCCCATACATTAGGGTCTCCAGAGAGCCCCCATACATTAGGGTCCCCAGAGAGCCCCCATACATTAGGGTCCCCAGAGAGCCCCCCCTTACATCAGGGTCCCCAGGGAGCCCCCCCTTACATCAGGGTCCCCAGGGAGCCCCCCCTTACATCAGGGTCCCCAGGGAGCCCCCCCTTACATCAGGGTTCCCAGGGAGCCCCCCCTTACATCAGGGTTCCCAGGGAGCCCCCCTTACATCAGGGTTCCCAGGGAGCCCCCCCCCTTACATCAAGGTTCCCAGGGAGCCCCCCCCCTTACATCAAGGTTCCCAGGGAGCCACCCTTACATCAGGGTTCCCAAAGAGCCCTCCCCCTTACATTGGGGTCCCCAGAGAGCCCCCCATACATCAGGGTCCCCAGAAAACTCCCCCATCCAGGGGCGGACTGGGCCAGGTGGAAAAATGGAAATTGCCCCCCGGGCCGCTCACATTATCTTTAAAACGGCCGCGGTCCGCAGCGCTATTTTTTTTTTGCTAAAACTCGGCAGCAACAGCCGCCGATTGGCTGGCTGCTGCCACGCTGCATTGTGGGAGTTGTAGGAACCCAGGGTCGGCCTTAGGGGTGCTCTGTGATTGGCCAATCGGGCCATGTGCGATGTGCGGGGCGGGGCATTCTGGGAAGCAGGCATGGGGGTCTGTGAATGGCCATGCTGAGCTGGTGCTGGTCATGTGTGGAGGCGGGGCTGCACTGTGGATTCGTTGATTGTGCCTGCTTGCTCCTGGAGTTCTGCCTCCCGATGTGTGTCTGCTGAGGGCTCATCTGTCAGGTCAGCTTACCCCTTCTCCTCTATGTCACCAGAAAGTCAGTGTGTAACGTGTGATGCCTCCATAGTAAAATGCTGGGCCTTTTACTATAGGAGGCATTGGTGGACTACAAGGCCCAGCAATTTACTATGGGGGGCTCTGGTGGACTACAAGGCCCAGCATTTTACTATAGGGGGCTCTGGTGGGACTAAAATGCTGGTCATTGTAGTCCACCAATGCTTACTATAGTAAAATGCTGGGCCTTGTAGTCCACCAGAGCCCCCTATAGTACAATGCTGGGCCTTGTAGTCCACCAGAGCCCCCTATAGTACAATGCTGGGCCTTGTAGTCCACCAGAGCCCCCTATAGTACAATGCTGGGCCTTGTAGTCCACCAGAGACCCCTATAGTAAAATGCTGGGCCTTGTAGTCCACCAATGCCTCTATAGTAAAAGGCACCAATGCTGTAGCGGTCAGTGTGTATTGTGTAGCGGTCAGTGTGTATTGTGTAGCGGTCTGTGGGTAGTGTATTGTGTAGCGGTCAGTGTGTATTGTGTAGCGGTCTGTGGGTAGTGTATTGTGTAGCGGTCTGTGGGTAGTGTATTGTGTAGCGGTCAGTGTGTATTGTGTAGCGGTCTGTGGGTAGTGTATTGTGTAGCGGTCTGTGGGTAGTGTATTGTGTAGCGGTCTGTGGGCAGTTTGTGTAGTGGTCTGTGGGTAGTGTATTGTGTAGCGGTCTGTGTGTATTGTGTAGCGGTCTGTGTGTATTGTGTTGCGGTCAGTGGGTAGTGTATTGTGTTGCGGTCAGTGGGTAGTGTATTGTGTTGCGGTCAGTGGGCATTTTGTGTAGTGGTCTGTGGGTAGTGTATTGTGTAGCGGTCTGTGGGCAGTTTGTGTAGTGGTCTGTGGGTAGTGTATTGTGTAGCGGTCAGTGGGCATTTTGTGTAGTGGTCTGTGGGTAGTGTATTGTGTAGCGGTCTGTAGGTAGTGTATTGTGTAGGTCTGTGGGTAGTGTATTGTGTAGCGGTCTGTGGGTAGTGTATTGTGTAGCGGTCAGTGGGCAGTTTGTGTAGTGGTCTGTGGGTAGTGTATTGTGTAGCGGTCTGTTGGCAGTTTGTGTAGTGGTCTGTGGGTAGTGTATTGTGTAGTGGTCTGTGGGTAGTGTATTGTGTAGTGGTCTGTGGGTAGTGTATTGTGTAGCGGTCTGTAGGTAGTGTATTGTGTAGCGGTCTGTGTGTATTGTGTAGGTCTGTGGGTAGTGTATTGTGTAGCGGTCTGTGGGTAGTGTATTGTGTTGCGGTCAGTGGGTAGTGTATTGTGTAGCGGTCTGTGGGCAGTTTGTGTAGTGGTCTGTGGGTAGTGTATTGTGTAGCGGTCTGTGGGCAGTTTGTGTAGTGGTCTGTGGGTAGTGTATTGTGTAGCGGTCTGTGGGCAGTTTGTGTAGTGGTCTGTGGGTAGTGTATTGTGTAGTGGTCTGTGGGCAGTTTGTGTAGTGGTCTGTGGGTAGTGTATTGTGTAGCGGTCTGTGGGCAGTTTGTGTAGTGGTCTGTGGGTAGTGTATTGTGTAGCGGTCTGTGGGCAGTTTGTGTAGTGGTCTGTGGGTAGTGTATTGTGTAGCGGTCTGTGGGTAGTGTATTGTGTAGCGGTCTGTGGGCAGTTTGTGTAGTGGTCTGTGGGTAGTGTATTGTGTAGCGGTCAGTGTGTATTGTGTAGTGGTCTGTGGGTAGTTTAGTGTGTAGCGGTCTGGGGGGGGCGCCACAGGATTGAACACCTAAGGCCGGCCCTGTAGGAAGGTCATGTGGCCCCTAAGATCCACCGGCTCGGCTCAGATGTTCCCGGTCCATCCCGACCTCCCGCTCACAGGCCACAGTGCATTTCAGGCTGCAGCCCGGGTATGCACGACATCCGACCTCCAGGCTCCTCCTCCCGCCCGACTGCCTGCCTGTGCCCGGATTAGGGAGGGAACCAAGAAGAGCAGAAGAGCGGCGCTGGTTGAAGTCTGCCTCATCAGACCAGAGTGACAGTTTAGATTAAAAGGTTAGCAAAGCAAATGGAACTGGTGATGATCAGGTGACAAATAGCAGCTTCTGATGGGGCACAATGTCAGTCGCAGCAATTGATGGGCACACTCACACTGGCACTGGCAGCATTTGATCATGAGGCACAGTAGTGGCAATTGATTGGCACACTGGCACTCTGATGGGGCACAGTAGCGGCAATTGATGGGCACACTCACACTGGCAGCATTTGATCATGGGTACAGTAGCGGCAATTGATTGGCACACTGGAATTCTGATGGGGCACAGCGGCAGAAATTGATGGGCACAGTGTCAGCAATTGATGGGTACAGTGGCTGCGTTTGATGGCACAGTAGCAGCATCTAATGGGGCACAGTAGCGACAATTGATGGGCACACTGGCAGCATCTGATGTGGCACAGTGGCAGTATCTGATGGGGCACAGTAGCAGCAATTGACTGGACCACTTGCAGCATTTGATGGGGCACACTGGTGGCAATTGATGGGCACAGTGTCAGCAATTGATGGGTACAGTGGCTGCGTTTGATGGCACAGTGGCAGTATCTGATGTGGCACAGTAGCGGCAATTGATAGGCACATTGGCAGCATCTGATGGGGCACAGTAGTGGTAATTGATTGGAACACTGGCAGCATTTGGCACAGTAGCGGGAATTCATGGGCACACTGGCAGCATCTGATGGGGCACAGTAGCGACAATTGATTGTCACACTGGCAGCATCTGATGGGGCACAGTAGCGACAATTGATTGTCACACTGGCAGCATCTGATGTGGCACAGTAGCGACAATTGATTGTCACACTGGCAGCATCTGATGTGGCACAGTAGCGAAAATTAAAGGAACCACTGGCAGCATTTGATGGGGCACACTGGCAGCAATTGATGGGCACAGTGTCAGCAATTGATGGGTACAGTGGCTGCGTTTGATGGCACAGTGGTGGCAATTTTGAGCACCAGCCGCCACTGCTGTCCCCCACTTGTCAGCCTAATTTATTATTGTCACAGTAATACACAAAGCCAACAATACACGAAGCTGACAAGTGAGAAATTTGAAGGTGATACAGGGGAACAACAACTGAGGGGGCAGTGATAAAGAAGGTGAAGGTGTTTGCACTGCATTAATGGACAATGATCAGGCTGCACTGATGGGCACTGATCAAGATGCATTAACAGGCACGATCTGCACTTTTTTAATTACTACATTGTATCATATTTGTCTTGCTTCATAACATCAATCATCCGTTATAAAACCATGTGGACATGGATGGCGAGCTGATTTGTGGTTCAGTGGGCCACTTGACTGGACTTGCCCCCCAGGCCTAAGGCTGCCAGTCCTCCCCTGCCCCCATCCCATACATCAGGGTGCACAGAGAGCCCCCCCATACATCAGGGTGCACAGAGAGCTCCCCCCATACATCAGGGTGCACAGAGAGCTCCCCCCATACATCAGGGTGCACAGAGAGCTCCCCCCATACATCAGGGTGCACAGAGTGCTCTCCCCATACATCAGGGTGCACAGAGAGCTCTCCCCATACATCAGGGTGCACAGAGAGCTCCCCCCAATACATCAGGTTTCAGACTTAAAGATTAGCACAGTACCTTGTTTCTTCATTCAGTCGGGTACTGCACTGTAGGGGGAAGCAGAGAGCACAGCACATTCCCCTGCACTGTTTACTTTAACCTTTGAGGCTGACGGTTCTCACAGTGCCATGTATAATTCGGCAGGGGAATAGGCTCATCTGACAGTCTTCCTCTCCCCTGATCCCGCAGCACACTGGTTGAGAATATCTGGTTTAGATAACCAGGCCGGCGGGCCGTTCAAAACTGAGCCGCGGTTGGCCCGCGGGCCGGACTTTGGACATGCCTGACTTAAGGTATTGAAAACAAGGCTAACATCACATTACTAGAGGAAGATCCAAGTTTAAACTACATTGTGCTACACAAACAAAACCTTTTTTTTTTTTTTTTTTAGTACCGGCACCTTGACCTTAAGGCTCCTTACACACGGAGCGGTCCGTTTTTCGGTCCGCTCCGTGTGTTCGTCAGCTCAGCAGGGGGGTCTCCGCTCAGCTGTCGGCGGACAGGGCGGTCCCCGCACACTGTGCAGGGACCGCCCCGTCTCTCCTCCGCTCTCCCCTATGGGGAGTCGGATGGAAACGGACCGTCTGTTCGTTTGCATCCGATCCGTTTGGCCGGACGGAAGAAAAATAGGACATTCTTCCGTCCGCAAAAACGGATGCGGATCTGGCGGACGTTAGCGGATGCATCATCCGCTAACGGATCCGCTCCCATAGGGAAGCATTACAAGTCCGTAAACGGACTTGTAATGAGCGGACGAACGGTCCGCTGGTGTGAAAGGACCCTTAGACTAGGGGCTGAGCTTTTCTTTCAGATTCTAATGTCAAAACATTGTCTTGTCAAAAATCACAAAGTGAGACTATGGGATTCATTATACAGAATCTCCCTCCTCTGTTTTCCATAAGGCTGTCGTTAATGGGAATGTAGGTGGTGGACAGGGCCGGCCTTAGGCCTTTAGGCGCCCTGTGCGAGAAAGCTTTACAGCGCCCCCTAGTGGCCACACCCCTCAGTAACCACAACCTTTCAGTGTCCACACCCATTTCTCCAATACCGGCTCCATTTAAAGCCTTACATTCTGTTAAGTTTCCAAAAAACTGATTACAAGCTATGATAAAAATACATTCACACGCTATAATAACATCACCTATACTGCAAATCACACGCTATAATAACGCCACCTATACTGCAAATCACACGCTATAATAACGCCACCTATACTGCAAATCACACGCTATAATAATGCCACCTATACTGCAAATCACACGCTATAATAATGCCACCTATACTGCAAATCACACGCTATAATAACACCACCTATACTGCAAATCACACGCTATAATAACGCCACCTATACTGCAAATCACACGCTATAATAACGCCACCTATACTGCAAATCACACGCTATAATAACGCCACCTATACTGCAAATCACACGCTATAATAACGCCACCTATACTGCAAATCACACGGTATAATAACACCACCTATACTGCAAATCACACGCTATAATAACGCTAACCTATACTGCAAATCACACGCTATAATAACGCCACCTATACTGCAAATCACACGCTATAATAACACCACCTATACTGCAAATCACACGCTATAATAACGCCACCTATACTGCAAATCACACGCTATAATAACACCACCTATACTGCAAATCACACGCTATAATAACACCACCTATACTGCAAATCACACGCTATAATAACGCCACCTATACTGCAAATCACACGCTATAATAACACCACCTATACTGCAAATCACACGCTATAATAACGCCACCTATACTGCAAATCACACGCTATAATAACACCACCTATACTGCAAATCACACGGTATAATAACACCACCTATACTGCAAATCACACGCTATAATAACGCCACCTATACTGCAAATCACACGCTATAATAACGCCACCTATACTGCAAATCACACGCTATAATATCGCCACCTATACTGCAAATCACACACTATAATAACATCACCTATACTGCAAATCACACGCTATAATAACGCCACCTATACTGCAAATCACACGCTATAATAACGCCACCTATACTGCAAATCACACGCTATAATAACGCCACCTATACTGCAAATCACACGCTATAATAACGCCACCTATACTGCAAATCACACGCTATAATAACGCCACCTATACTGCAAATCACACGCTATAATAACGCCACCTATACTGCAAATCACACGCTATAATAACGCCACCTATACTGCAAATCACACGCTATAATAACGCCACCTATACTGCAAATCACACGCTATAATAACGCCACCTATACTGCAAATCACACGCTATAATAACACCACCTATACTGCAAATCACACGCTATAATAACGCCACCTATACTGCAAATCACACGCTATAATAACGCCACCTATACTGCAAATCACACGCTATAATAACGCCACCTATACTGCAAATCACACGCTATAATAACACCACCTATACTGCAAATCACACACTATAATAACACCACCTATACTGCAAATCACACGCTATAATAACGCCACCTATACTGCAAATCACACGCTATAATAACGCCACCTATACTGCAAATCACACGCTATAATAACACCACCTATACTGCAAATCACACGCTATAATAACATCACCTATACTGCAAATCACACGCTATAATAACGCCACCTATACTGCAAATCACACGCTATAATAACGCCACCTATACTGCAAATCACACGCTATAATAACACCACCTATACTGCAAATCACACGCTATAATAACACCACCTATACTGCAAATCACACGCTATAATACCACTACCTGTAAATTTACAATCAAATATCAAACATAATTACAATAAAGTATTTTTTATCTTTTGTATTTACTGTTCCTTTAAGAAACACCCTATTTAAATAATAGAAAATACAAAAACAGACATTAAGCAGTACACTGCACTTATAAAAAAAAAATTTACTTACAGAAAAAAGTTTTTACATCTGCTGCCTGCGTCTGTAGATTCTTGCCCTCCTTTGTCTTCTCAGTGCGCGTGGCATATGAGCCTCTCATAGCAAGGCAAGGACAGCCGCCATGCCGTCTTTCCGGCAGAATCCACCTGTGGCCTGCCAGGCGTACCTAGAGCATTTGGCACCCGGCAACGGATCCTATATCTGCCCCCCCACAGTAAAATGTAAAAACACCCCACTGTGCCCCCTGCATTCTTCAATATCTCTGTCACTACTGTGTACCTCCACAACTGCACCTCTGGACCCCTTTACATTACACAGCCCCCTGCACCCCTGGACCCCTTTACATTACACAGCACCCTGCACCTCTGGACCCCTTTACATTACACAGCACCCTGCACCTCTGGACCCCTTTACATTACACAGCACCCTGCACCTCTGGACCCCTTTACATTACACAGCACCCTGCACCTCTGGACTCCTTTACATTACACAGTACCCTGCACCTCTGGCCCCCTTTACATTACACAGCACCCTGCACCTCTGGGCCCCTTTACATTACACAGCACCCTGCACCTCTGGACTCCTTTACATTACACAGCACCCTATTACATTACACAGCACCCTGCACCTCTGGGCCCCTTTACATTACACAGCACCCTGCACCTCTGAGCCCCTTTACATTACACAGCACCCTGCACCTCTGGGCCCCTTTACATTACACAGCACCCTGCACCTATGGGCCCCTTTTCATTACACAGCACCCTGCATCACTAGACCCTTTTACATTTCACAGCACCCTGCACCTCTGGGCCCCTTTACATTACACAGCACCCTGCACCTCTGGGCCCCTTTACATTACACAGCACCCCATTACATTACACAGCACCCTGCACCTCTGGGCCCCTTTACATTACACAGAACCCTGCACCTCTGGGCCCCTTTTCATTACACAGCACCCTGCATCACTAGACCCTTTTACATTTCACAGCACCCTGCACCTCTGGGCCCCTTTACATTACACAGCACCCTGCACCTCTGGGCCCCTTTACATTACACAGCACCCCTTTACATTACACAGCACCCTGCACCTCTGGGCCCCTTTACATTACACAGCACCCTGCACCTCTGGGCCACTTTACATTACACAGTACCCTGCACCTCTGGGCCCCTTTACATTACACAGCACCCTGCACCTCTGGGCCACTTTACATTACACAGCACCCTGCACCTCTGGGCCCCTTTACATTACACAGCACCCCTTTACATTACACAGCACCCTGCACCTCTGGGCCCTTTTACATTACACAGCACCCTGCACCTCTGGGCCACTTTACATTACACAGCACCCCTTTACATTACACAGCACCCTACAGCTCTAGACACCTGTATGTTACACAGACACCCCCCTACAGTGCAGACCCCCCTTACAACACAGACCCTTTCTTATAATACAGAACCCCCTCTACAATACAGATTCACCCCTAAAGAGCAGACCCCCCTACAATACAAACCCACCTACAATACATAACCCCCCCTCCTACAATACAGAACCCCCCCTACAATACAGACCCCTCTCCCTACAATACTGAACCCCCCTACAATACAGACCCCTCTCCCTACAATACTGAACCCCCCTCTCCCTACAATACAGACCCCCCCCTACAATACAGACCCCCCTACAATACAGAACCCCCTCCCTACAATACAGAACCCCCTCCCTACAATATAGACCCCCTACAATACACAATCCCCTCTCCTTCAATACAGACCCCCCTACAATACAGCCCCTCCTCCTACAATACAGAACTCCCCCTACAATACAGACCCCCCTACAATACCGAACCCCCCTACAGTGCCGACCCCCCCTACAATACAGAACCCCCCCTCCTACAATACAGAACCCCCCTACAATACCGAACCCCCCCTCCCTACAATACAGACCCCCCTCCCTACAATACAGACCCCCCTACAATACACAATCCCCCCTCTTACAATACAGACCCCCCCTACAATACAAAACACCCCCTCCTACAATACAGAACCCCCCTACTATACAGAACCCCCCTCCTACAATACCGAACCCCCCCTCCTACAATACCGAACCCCTCCACCTTACCGCCCCCCCCCCCTACAATACAGAACCCCCCTCCTACAATACAGAACCCCCCACAACACAGAACCCCCTCCTACAATACCGAACCCCCTCTACAGTGCCGACCCCCCCTACAATACAGAACCCCCACACCCCCCTTCAGACCTGTATAGCAGGCTGAGCTAATGTGCTTGCTGCGTGCTGCACACACACACACAGCACAGTACAGACAAGGGGAGGCTGCTTCACTGCTCGGCTGCCTGTGACTGTGAGACAGGCAGCCGAGACTCAGACCTGCGGCGCTGCACAGGGAAGAGGGATGATTGCGGCCATGTCCCGAGTGTGCCAACGGCTCGCTCGGGTTCCTGCTTGCACCCCCGCAAAGCCAGGCGCCTGTCACCATGGAATGCCGCCCAAAGTCCTCTTCGGTCGCGCGGGGGGGGGGGGGGGGTCGGGGCGCCGGCACGCCCTCCGCTCACTACTTAGTTAGTACACGGGCGATATTAGAGAATTTGTGTCGATCGCCAGGCGCCCATGTTGCTATGGCGCCCTGTGCGATCGCACATCCCGCACACCGCAAAGGCCGGCCCTGGTGGTGGAATACAGAGGATTCTGTTAGTCATTGCATATTTTTGGCCTATCATTTCTGTCGGAACCCTTTCAAGCAACAAGACTGATGTCATCAACATTGACAGAAAACTCAGGTAGGCACCACCAAAAAAACTGAAATGTAATAAAATAAAAACAAATTAATGGCAATGACATGAACTAAATAAGAAGAGTCACCTGGCATGGTAGTTAACCATTAGGCAATGACTTTTTTATCAAAAGAGGATTTCCCAAAAAGAACATCTGTGTATTTTGACATTTTTATCAACACAAACTCCACCGGGCATTTATTTTAAAGAGGTGCCGTGGAAATTTTAATATTAGTCTCCATGCACACTGAAGCTAAAAAAATCTATAAAAAACGCCAGTAGCTTTGCAGGGAGCCTTTCAATGATTTTTTGCATTTTTGCAAAAGCTTTAAATCAGCATTTTTCAGTGTAGCCTTTTGAGCGTTTTTTGGCGTTTTTCCCCACTGAAAAACTGCACTTTGAATGCAAATTTTGGGGCGTTCAGAAAAAAGCCAATAAACTTCAAAGCTCATTAACACTAAAAAACGCCCAGGTGTGCATGGGCACATATGCTAACATAGAGTTCAGTTTATGGGCTTTAAAAAAAAAAGCCAAAACGCCAATAAACTACAGTTTATAAGCTTTAGCGTGCATGGAGCCTAAGCAAGAAGGAATAAGCAGTACAAGGAGCCAATTCATTAATGTGTTGACAAGAAGCATGCTGATAAGAAGAGAATGCAGAGTAACAAAAAAGATGAGCTTATAACTACGCTGCTCCTCTGTTCAATGTCCAGTCATGAACTGGGGCAGTGTTGGACTGCATAACATTTTTTTTTTTTTTATAAATCTTTTTTATTGCATTTTCGAACAAGAAACAACATAAAAAAAAAACAATAAAAACAAAACAACAAAACAAAAAGGGTGCAAAAACTTAACAGGTACATAATCAGCAGATAGATAGTGCTTAACAAGTCTTGATAGTTTTAGCGTGTGATCTGAACAGTGCATGACAGGTATATGCGTGCTCGGGACACAGCTTATAACCAGTACGTCAGACATCCCCTCCATCACCAGGAACAGTTATTCCCCAATCAGGCATACCATGCTCCTGTGCCCCGCTACAGCAAGGTATCCACAACTACTCCGTAACCTCGTCACCTGACAATCAAGCCGTTGTAGGTTCCGCTAACCAGGTACGCCAAATTTTGTCATATTTCAAGGGGCACCCTCTATTTTCATATGTATCTTTGTACAGGGGAAGGCTCTCGTTCGCATAACATTTTTAATAGAGATCTTTTAGCACTATTAGTAAATAATGACTTGACATTTCTGAATGGTTAGTCTATTTTTGGCATAAAGAAAGAAATTATTGCACAGGTAGAAAAATAAAATGAAAATAAAAAGTGTAAGCTGCTGGCAACACAATAGGACCATTTGTGATATAACAGAATAAGAAACAAAAAGTTGATGCACTAAACATTCAAAATAAATGAAGAAAGTGTTCTCCATATTAGAGGGAAGTGGCGATTACAAGTAGAATTTCCTAATAAGTGTCCAATTTGGGTAAAAATCAGTGGATTGAATGTGGATATCATATTGCAGCAAAAGCTGGTTTTGTTTTTTTATCTTTTCATGGGCTATTAATTTGACTTTAATTTTTGTAGCTACATTTAGGCCGGTCATTTGACTTCCGGTCGCTCTGCTACTCTGATCCAGGGCTACAGTAGGAGGGGCCGAGTGGCCACGTGACCTCCTCTGCTAATGTCAAAAGGGAGACCTCAGCCCCTCCCGCTGAAGCCATGGATCGGAGTAGCAGAGCGGCTGAAAGTCAAATGACCGGCCTTATTGTAGCTGCAAAAAAGGTATTTAGAGGCTTTGTTTATATAAAAAAAAACACTTATACAGTGCATTATCCCTGGGTAAAATAGAGGGGCTGCCAGTGACCATTGGCACAGACACAGAGCCGACAGGCAGGGAGTGAGGCTTATTTCTACATTTTGAATTGTCTGACTTAAAAGCACAACAGTCTTTTACAAATTTGCTACAAGGTTACTTCACATACAAAGCAAACAAGCAAATCAAGAATAGTTTAATAAAAACAACCAATAGGGACCTTTTGAGTGGGAGACTTTCAGCCCTGATAGTCACACATTTGCACACCTGAAGCCCAATCAAAGTACTGGATTAATTTCCAATATGTCCACAGCAATGAATGCATTTTTACCCATAGAAAATAAATTATTTTTGGAATTTAATGTATCCTTTAGTCAGGATAGGTTTGCTGATCTAAAAAGAAAAAAAAGGCGCACCGGCCTAGTGTGTTACCGTTGACAATTTATTAAAATATAATAAAAAACTACTCACAAGAGAGGTAACATAGTAGGCTTGTCAACAAAGATGTGGTAGATACCCTTCGAATCACACTCCAGAATAGGGGGGATAGAGGTGTGTCACTGCCGGCTGACGCGTTTTGAGGTGACAAAGACCTCTTCATATGAGCCCAGTAGGTTTTTTTTATCTCCTCCAGCTGTCGGAACCCAGATCAGGCTGGCTGTAGTGGAGGGGTGGTGTTGGGGCACCTGAAAATGTGGGTTATATACTGGATCCCAATCCTTATCAGATGATAAACCAGCATCTGATCTACCCTCTCACTACACACCTTATTCGTAAACTTAGCCAAGCTTAAAGGAGTTGTAAAGGAAAAAAAAAAGGTTGCCTAAAATTAATGTCTGCAAGGTAGACAGACAGAATAGTGTAATGATTCTCTTAAAAAACAAGTAAATGCCTATTAAATTCCTTCATCTATATTACTTCCGGCGTTCTAATTTCTGTTCTCTCATTCACTTTCTGGTTTGCGGCGCTCGTTCATGTAAGAACTACATTTCCCAGTATGCATTGTGGCATGGCCAGTAATTCACACCTCCTTAAAGCGGATCTCCACCCTAAAGTGAAGATCCGCTGATCGGAACCCTCCCCCCTCCGGTGTCACATTTGACACCTTTCAGGGGGGAGGGGGGTGCAGATACCTGTCTAAAGACAGGTATCCGCACCCACTTCCGGCCCGCAGTCTCGGGCAAAAGACGGGCTTTTCCCGTTGTGTGCTGGGAACTCTCGGCTCCCAGCACACAGCGGGAGCCAATCGCGGGCGCAGCGCGACTCGCGCATGCGCCGTAGGGAACCGGGCAGTGAAGCCGGAGCGCTTCACTTCCTGGTTCCCTCGCCGTGGATGGAGGGGGGAGCAGCAGGGTGACGAGCGATCGCTCATCCTCTGCTGCGGACGCCGCTGGACTCCAGGACAGGTAAGTGTCCTAATATTAAAAGTCAGCAGCTGCAGTATTTGTTGCTGCTGGCTTTTAATATTTATTTATGGTGAACCATCCGCTTTAAAGTCTCTAACACGTAGAGAGCGTCCTGCCGCACAGATGTAGTTCCCAGGAGGGGGCGAGCACATTACTGACCACCGCAGTAAAGCCTCCCTTCACGGTGGTGAGTAACAATCAGACAAGCAGGAAGTGAACAGAACAGAGAAGAATAGAGCAACTTCTGAGCAAAAACGAACAATGAGGAAGTGAAAAGAGGAATGTCTGCAGGTAAAGGATGCTTACTATGAACATTTTTTTTTCCCTTACAACCACTTTAAGGGCTCGTAAACACAATGGTACAAAGAAGCGATTGTACGATATTCTGATCATTAGTACACAGCTTTCGAGAGCCAATCGCAACAGTTGATCCAATATTATCCAATGGGGCAAGCACATAAATTTGTCGTTCAAAAACAGAAAACACCACACTACAACACATTACATCACTTCCAAATTTGTATTCTGTCATATAAGAATTTTCATAACTTTAGTAAACTCTTCATTTTCGATTTGTGATTAGCATGCAAAAAAAAAAAAAAATAGATCATTCGTCCGATGATCTCATTAAGTACCAGGCATAAAAGTTAGGAGGGTTCTGCTAGTTGGCTGCAATGAAAGCACCTGGATCACAGAGATACAAATCTAACACAGAGATTTGGGTGGCACGGGTGATCCATCTGTCCCCGTAGAAGGCTGAATCTGCTTGCGTTTAGGACCTCGCTATTCAGGAGGTCCACCGCTTCTAGTAAGGGCACTCGCACACAGAGTGGGATTTATCTTCAATCGGGACCCTTCCTCACATCTCCATACTGAACATGCACGAGTCACGCTGCGCGTCCTTACTGGTCCCTGCTGTCTTCTGTGACCTTTGTGTCTCCCAGAAGACAGCCGTGGAGGACAGAGTAGATGCAGGAAGAGGCATAGGTCACCGCGGCGACCTATGCCAGGAAGTGGGAGAAAATACCTGTATTACATAGGTATCTGCCCCCTCCTCCCCCCTGAAAGGTGCCAAATGTGACACCAGCAGGGGGGGGGGGAGGATTCCAAAAAGTGGAAGTTCCATTTTTGGGTGGAACAGCACTTTAATAGGGTCCCACCAGTAGCTTTTATATACTTTCACTTTTCTCTTCCATCTTTTCATTTGGCTGAGGAAAGTGAAAAAACATACCAGGTGCTTCCAAGTATGGGAAGTATGACTCCCTCTCCCTCCCACTCCTTTAATGTGAGAGTACAGGTGTTTGCCTACTTGGGCCTCCATGCTATCACTTTGGACAGGGAAATGGTCTTCGCTATTGAGTAAAAGTCAAGTCATGACATTGAGCTTACACAGCAATTGTTTTTTGCACCCAGCAATTAAAAAGGAGAAGCCCAGCCTGAGCTTGTTTGGCTGGGCTTCTTTTGTGGATCACAGGAGTGCAATTCGTTTGCACTCCTATGATCCGTTTTCAGCAGAGAGCAGACTGAAATCCGCTCTCTGCTGACATCACAGAAATCAGTCCAGGCACTGTGTCATCCTGAAATGGAAGTGTGGATCCACCAGGTGCCTGGACTGACACCCATCTCAGCCTCTCAGCGAGCCGATGAGACGGCCGCTCCCCGCCCCTCCACAGCTCAGCGCTCCAGTGAGCGTGGAGGAGCAGAGCAGAGAGCTGCTGATTGACAATCAGCAAGATCTTTCAGTCCCCTATTCATTTGGGGGGAGTCCAAAAGGAACACTAAAACAACAAAAACAGAGGGTGCACTAGCCTTGGACATTACCAATAGAAAACCTTTTATTTGGAACAGTGGACCAGGCAATGTAGGACACTGTGGACATTGATGAGCTTAAAAAGGTTCTAAAGGCTCAAAGTTTGGGATACCAAAGTAAGTAAGTGTGGATACCTTATTTATAGGAAATCTCCCAGCCATGTTTAGGTAAGAACACGTGTGTGTAGACAGGGACAGAGAAGCTGCTTGTGAGGGAGAGTGAGACCCCTTTCACTCTGGGGCGTTTTTCAGGCGCTTTAGCATTAAAAAAAAGCACCTTGTTTCGGTGGGACTCTGTGCGACCTTAACCACTTAACCGCTTCAATACTAGGCTTTTATACCACCTCCATACCGGGCCTATTCTGACACTTCTCTCCTACATGTAATAATCATCATTCTTTTGCTAGAAAATTACACAGTACCCCCAAACATTATATATGTTTTTTTTAGCAGACACCCTAGGGAATAAAATGACGGTCATTCCAAAGTTTTATCTTGCACGGTATTTACGCAATTATTTTTCAAACGCTTTTTTTTGTAAAAAAAATTGTTTTATGAATTAAAAAAATAACAAAACACTAAAGTTAGCCCAATTTTTTTGTATTATGTGAAAGATTATGTTACACCGAGTAAATAGAGACCCAACATGTCACGCTTTAATTATGCGCACACTCATGGAATGGCGCCAAACTTCGGTACTTAAAAATCTCCATAGGCAACGCTTTATTTATTTTTTACAGGTTACAGTTTAGATTTACAGAGGAGATCTAGTGCTAGATTAGTTGCTGGCACTCTAACGCACGCGGCGATACCTCACATGTGTGGTTTAAACGGCGTTTACATATGTCGGCGGGACTTGCGTGTGCGTTCGCTTCTGCACGCGAGCTATCGGGGACAGGGGCGTTTTCATTTTTTTTTTATCTTTTATTAATTTTTTTTACTTATATTTTATTTATTTTTACACTTTTTTTCATATTTTTTTTTTTTTTTCACTTTTATTCCTATTACAAGGAATGTAAACATCCCTTGTAATAGGAAATGTGTGTGACAGGTCCTCTTTATGGAGAGATGTGGGGTCAATAAGACCTCACATCTCACCTCCAGGCTGGAAACCATGAGATCGGTGAAAAAAAATTCACCGATCTCATGAATGGTGACTTACAGCCGCAATCGCGGCTTTGTTTACATACGGGGACCCGGGCGTGACGTCATCAGATCGCGCCCGGGTCCTCCGACGGTCATAGAGATGACTGGTGACCATCTGGTCACCAGTCATCTCTATGCTTCCGGCCGCCGCCGACGATTCGTTCTCCGGGCCCCCCGAAGGTACAGGTAAGCCCGGAGAAGCACCGGATGGCGGCGGGAGGGGGGGGATGTCCCCTCCCGCGGCCTGTAAGAACGATCAAGCGGCTGAACCGCCGCTATGATCGTTCTTACTTTGTGCAGAATCGCCGGCTGAAGAGATGGATATCTGGATGATGCCTCTGGCTGCAGGCATCGTCCAGATATTCGCCTGCAATACCCAGGCCGTCAATTGACGGCCACTTAGGATGGTAAATCCCATCCCAGGCCGTCAATTGTCTATGGCTGGGTATTGAAGTGGTTAAGGACCTTAGGTGTTTTTCAGATTTGGTGTTTACAAGACTAAAACTGTTTTTTCTGCTAGAAAATTACTTAAAACCCCCAAACATTATATCTTTTTTTCTAACACCCTAGAGCAGGGATCTCCAAACTACGGCCCTCCAGCTGCTGTGGAACTACACTTCCCATGAGGCATTGTAAAACTCTGACATTCGTAAACATGACTAGGCATGATGGGAATTGTAGTTCCTGAACACCTGGAGGGCCGTAGTTTGGAGACTCCTGCCCTAGAGAATAAAATGGCGGTCATTGCAATACTTTTTGTCACACCGTATTTGCGCAGCGGTCTTACAAGCACACTTTTTTTTTTGGAAAAAAATAAAACAAATTTGGCCCAATTTTTTTATATATTGTGAAAGATAATGTTACGCCGAGTAAAATGATACCCAACATGTCACGCTTAAAAATTGCGCCCGCTCGTGGCATGGCGTCAAACTTTTACCCTTAAAAATCTCGATAGGCGACGTTTAAAAAATTCTATAAGTTGCATCTTTTGAGTTTTAGAGGAGGTCTAGGGCTAGAATTATTGCTCTCACTCTAATGATCGTGGTGTAGTTTAAACACCGTTTTCATATGCGGGCGCTACTCACGTATGCGTTCGCTTCTGCGCGCAAGCTCATAGGGACGGGGCGCTTTAAAAAAAAAAAAAATGTTTTTGTTTTCTTATTTATTTTCTTCTTTTTTTACACTGAAAAAATAATAATAATTTGATCCCTTGTAATAGAAGAAAGCATGACGGGTCCTCTTAAATATGAGATCTGGGGTCAAAAAGACCTCAGATCTCATATTTAGACTTAAATGCAAAAAAAATAAAAAAAATGGAAAAACGGTAATTTTTTCAAATGACAAAAAAATAAAAATGTTTAAGACGCTGGGTGGGACTGGCGTTTTGACGTCACTTCCGCCCAGCAAAGCTATGGGGACAGGTGGGGGCCATGTTGCCCTCATTTGCATCCCCACACAGCATGGAAGAGAACCGATCGCCTCCGCCGCTACCGACGGCTACGGTAAGCGGTGGAGGGCGCCGGAGAGGGGGGCCCTCTCCCGCCACCGATAACTGCGATCTCGTGGCGAATCTGCTGCAGAGACCGCCGTTATCGTTTACAGGACCGTTGGCACTAAAGATGGATACCTCGGTTGTGGCAGCAGCTGCTGCCGTTAACGAGATATCCATCTTTAAAAAAAGGACGTATATAAACAGTGCAAGGTCCTTAAGTGGTTTTGCTGGTTTACAGCAGATTTTGTAGAGAAAGACACGCTGATTGCACAGCTGTGTGTTGGGCTATTTCGTTGTGACCTGACTATGGCTCAGGGCCCCACCGCACAGACAGGAAGTCTGTACATGGGAGTCAGGTGGACTTCCATCCCTCTGAGAGGAGTCAGACGCTGCATGTCTGCAGGAGGCAGATGTCATTGGTGATTGAGCTGCAAGGCGCTGATAAGGAGTAAGCTAGGAGAGAGCTTAACTCTAGAAAACCCTGTTTGTTCTGAGGAGCAGACCTAAGGCCTAGGCTAAAGGCCTGAAACAGCCAGATTGGCTAGAATGAAAGCCAGTAGGATAAAATATTGAGTATGCAAGATGCAGTAATGGTGGAACCCCCCTGTGAGGTAGGGTGACCAGATATCCCCAGTTTCCCGGGACAGTCCCCTGATTGAGGACATTGTCCCCGGACCAAGTCTGTCCCTGGTTTTGTCCCCAGATTGGATTTAATAGGGCAGGGGCAATTTCAAAGAAAGTCAGTGCAGAATTAAAAAAAAAAAAAATTAGAATTACACCCCCCGCTCAGCCGTGCCTACTAGCATAGGGGGGTTGTATTTTTCCCATTATCTGTGCCCCTTTCTGATGATCATGTGCTGGTCGGAGCGGAGGAAATATTTCTTCAGTTTCGGGTGCATGCCCATTTAGCTCTACTCGCATGTTATTCTGCCTTGGCTCAAGTCCCGGCCAGCCACCTGCCTATCTCCTTGCCTTCCCTGGCAGAGTGATCTTCCTCCACTTCCCATCCAGTAGTAGCCGGGGGCCCGAAGAGTAAGACTTGAAAGGCTGTGAGGCGGACGGCCATGGGCAGAGAGTCACCGATTGTTGCCATTACTAGTAAAGAAAAAATATGTCCCCGGATTTGATTTAAAAAATCTGCTCACCTTACTGTGAGGGCTACTGATGTATTTGTGAACTTTTTGTGCTTTTAAATAAAAGTGGGCTACCAGGCCCTTAACAATTCAGTTCTGGACTGGCGTACTCACTAAAAACGCACCTACCGCTGGAGTCTGATCACCCAGATCTTACAGTCTGTAAAGCGCCTGAAAGAAGCTGCATCTACAATCCCAATGCGAAAGCCCGAGTACTTTCACATTAAAGCGCCTGAAAAACACCCCAGTGTGAAAGAGGTCTTCGCTTTAAAAAAAAAAACGCCTGAAAGAAGTCTCATCTGCAATCCCAATGTGAAAGCCCGAGTGCTTTTACACTGAGGCGCTGTGCTGGCAGGGCATCAAAAAAAGTCCTGCAAGAAGCTTCTTTGCAGCGCTTTAGGAGCATTGAATATACCGCTCCTAAAGCGCCCCTTCCCATTGAGGCGCTTTTTTTAACGCCAAAGTGCCTGAAAAAACACCCCAGTGTGAAAGGGGTCTTAGGAGGAGGTAGGGAGTGTGTTCCGGCCTGTGAGGGATAGCTTAGGTTTACTACGGAGTTCTGCATCAGCAACCCTGGTTGGATGAAAGACTCCCTGTTGCACATATATCCCTCTGCTGAAGGAATGCCGGGTAACATGTGCATATTAGCCTCTACAGATACGCATTGTGTGCTTGGGTATATACTATGTCAGTCAATGGAAAGTGCCTGTAATGCTGTCGAATACAACTACCGCTTACATCAGAAGTGACTGTGCTGTGTATCTGTGCCTCCATGCTTGGGGTGAAACTACTTGCATTACTGCTGTAAATACTGTACTCTTTCTACTACCATCTCTCCAGTAATAAACGTTGCCTGGTTTATAAAGTCAGTATGTGCGATTACCTCTGTGAAGCCGCTACACCCTATCCCTGCTTACATTCTAGTAGAATGTCATTATCAATTGCTACTTTTAGGAACATTCATTTGACGTTTTAACCATTAATTGGGTCAAATAGACATTCGTATTCGACCATGGTGATAAGAAAAAAAAAAATATATATATATATGCAGTGGGACACTGTATATATATATATATATATATATATATATATATATATACAGTGTCCCACTGCATATATATATATATATTTTTTTTTTCTTATCACCATGGTCGAATACGAATGTCTATTTGACCCAATTAATGGTTAAAACGTCAAATGAATGTTCCTAAAAGTAGATATATATATATATATATATATATATATATATATATATGCAGTGTCCCACTCAGGACACTCAGGACATGTGGGAACTGCAAAAGTATTATTTCTTTGTTATTACTATATTCATTTTGCATTTCTACATCTGTGAGATCCCTGTTCATATGCTGGTCAGGTGTGCTTCATACTTCCCACCACAAGATGGGGATAGCACCACTCTGGGATATCTATCCCAGCTCAGGTTATCTGTGGTCGGTTGTTAAGTTCAGGAAGTGTGTGTGTGCAGAAAGAAAGAAGGAAGGTGAAGGAGAGAGAAGGTCAGTCCAGAGAAGGGACAGATTGGAACTGCTTAAATCAAAAGGTGAAAGCCATTAATCGGCAGCAAAGACCTTTTTGAGCATAAAGGTGAAGGATTTCTTAGCCTCCGGCAACCTCACCGAGGTCACTGGATTCAAAAGGGACCAGTAACAAGCAAGCACAATACTGAACCACAGCCTGAGTCCAGGATTACTAAAGCCTATTAACAGTGGATCAGCAGAATTCTCTCTCTACCCAGATACTGTATTTTAACTGGATGTCTGTATTGCAATCAAAAACCAGTCACAGAAAAAATTGTGAGTTGTATCCTACTTCTGTCTACCTCATTCTTCAACACTGCAAATGGTCGTACCACCATTAACGGTACTGGCGTCACGACAAATACCATCAAGGGACCCAGCCGCCACAAGCACTTTAAACACCCCTGTCATCACGGGCACCTCAACCACCATCTTGGCTGGCGTTTCCCTATCACAGAGCGTGCCCCGGAGGATTTTGTGCTGTCTTCCCCATCTCTGTGCGACCGGCCCAGGGAGGCTTTCTGCTAACCGCGAGTAAACCGATGAACTGTATTATTGCTGTCTCTCATCGGCCCACTGTGCACCTCACATGTCGCCCCTGCGGTTCTGGCTCGTCGCATATATATATATATATATATATATATATTTGGAAGAAGCAGGATGAAAACGGTTTCTCACATGAATTTCTAACAGTGTATTTGTTTTTTATTTAAAAAAAAATGGAATTGAATATTAAAAGCAAACAACATTTTGAAGTTCCCATAGATATGTATACAGTAAGGCTGGCCATACATTATAAATATAATACAGTCAAATATTATATATATATATATATATATATATACAGTGCAGAAAATAAGTATTTGAACACCTTGCTATTTTGCAAGTTCTCCCACTTTGAAATCATGGAGGGGTCTGAATTTGTCATCGTAGGTGCATGTCCACTGTGAGAGACATAATCAACAAAAAAAAATTCCAGAAATCACAATTTATGAATTTTTAACTATTTATTTGTATGATACAGCTGCAAAGAAGTATTTGAACACCTGTCTATCAGCTAGAATTCTGACCCTCAAAGACCTGTTAGTCTGCCTTTAAAATGTCCACCTCCACTCCATTTATTATCCTAAATTAGATGCACCTGTTTGAGGTCATTAGCTGCATAAAGACACCTGTCCACCCCATACAATCAGTAAGAATCCAACTACTAACATGGCCAAGACCAAAGAGCTGTCCAAAGACACTAGAGACAAAATTGTACACCTCCACAAGGCTGGGAAGGGCTACGGGGAAATTGCCAAGCAGCTTGGTGAAAAAAGGTCCACTGTTGGAGCAATCATTAGAAAATGGAAGAAGCTAAACATGACTGTCAATCTCCCTCGGACTGGGGCTCCATGCAAAATCTCACCTCGTGGGGTCTCAATGATCCTAAGAAAGGTGAGAAATCAGCCCAGGACTACACGGGAGGAGCTGGTCAATGACCTGAAAAGAGCTGGGACCACCGTTTCCAAGGTTACTGTTGGTAATACACTAAGACGTCATGGTTTGAAATCATGCATGGCACGGAAGGTTCCCCTGCTTAAACCAGCACATGTCAAGGCCCGTCTTAAGTTTGCCAATGACCATTTGGATGATCCAGAGGAGTCATGGGAGAAAGTCATGTGGTCAGATGAGACCAAAATAGAACTTTTTGGTCATAATTCCACTAACCGTGTTTGGAGGAAGAAGAATGATGAGTACCATCCCAAGAACACCATCCCTACTGTGAAGCATGGGGGTGGTAGCATCATGCTTTGGGGGTGTTTTTCTGCACATGGGACAGGGCGACTGCACTGTATTAAGGAGAGGATGACCGGGGCCATGTATTGCGAGATTTTGGGCAACAACCTCCTTCCCTCAGTTAGAGCTTTGAAGATGGGTCGAGGCTGGGTCTTCCAACATGACAATGACCCGAAGCACACAGCCAGGATAACCAAGGAGTGGCTCTGTAAGAAGCATATCAAAGTTCTGGCGTGGCCTAGCCAGTCTCCAGACCTAAACCCAATAGAGAATCTTTGGAGGGAGCTCAAACTCTGTGTTTCTCAGTGACAGCCCAGAAACCGGACTGATCTAGAGAAGATCTGTGTGGAGGAGTGGGCCAAAATCCCTCCTCCAGTGTGTGCAAACCTGGTGAAAAACTATAAGAAACGTTTGACCTCTGTAATTGCAAACAAAGGCTACTGTACCAAATATTAACATCGATTTTCTCAGGTGTTCAAATACTTATTTGCAGCTGTATCATACAAATAAATAGTTAAAAAAATCATACATTGTGAATTCTGGAATTTTTTTTTTGATTATGTCTCTCACAGTGGACATGCACCTTTGATGACAATTTCAGACCCCTCCATGATTTCCAAGTGGGAGAACTTGCAAAATAGCAGGGTGTTGAAATACTTATTTTCTGCACTGTATATATATATATAGTCAAACCTAAACCTTTTAATTTGTATGCAATCAGGCAGGCCCTTGTATTACAGAGTGAAAAGGTAAATCTAAAGGAAATTGAACAAGAAAATTGTATAATTTATGGCCATTCTTCATACTCATTTGTTCTTTAAGACCGACCCACTACTGTATTATGTCTATAGATGGATTTTGTTGCACTGCAATACTCTTAGATCTTCCCAGTTGCACTTTGTACATAGTTCCCACATTTCTGATGCTCCTGATAAGATTACAAGTATATGTTTGTTTAAATAAATGTCAATGTATTTAACCAGGAAATTCTTTAGTGCCATATTAAGCTGTGAAATGCAGCAAACGCAGTATGTTTTCCGCATCTCCTCTTTAATTAACTTATTACTATTCAGAGCATAATCACAAAACATTGACTACATCTGGCCACCTTATTGAGCTTTCCTGAATAATGAGGAACATACTCTTTGTTTTATCTAATTGACACTTTTAACATCCAAGATCTTCTCTTACGTTCAACACATTTATTTGCTAATTTTGCCTTTTAACGCGTAAAGTAGTACTGAATATGTTTACGGGTTTCTCGTGTTTGTTGATGTGACAGGGAAATCTCTGCAAGTGCAAACAGCAGCCTTCGGAAACATCATTTTCACAGTTAAGCGGATATTTTGCAGCACAGAAGAGGGCAAAAATATACACTTGCCAATGAAATATTAGGTCATCCATCCATTACCTGATACGGTTAAGCTCCAGCTGCGATTTTTTTTTTTTTCATTTAAATTTAAGTTTATTATAATAAAATAAAAAGCATACAGAGTAATAAACGTAATACAATAAATGCATCAGGAAACATCGTGTTGACAATTATAGTAGTAAACAATAGATTACATTTCTTAACCACTAGCCGACCAGCCGCCGCAGTTATACGGCGGCAGGTCGGCTCTCCTGCGCGAGAGCCCGTAGCTCTACGTCGCGACTTTCGCGGCCACTAGGGGGCGCGTGCGCGTGCCCGGCGGGCGCGATCGCCGCCGGGCACGCGCGCTCGTTACAGAGCGGGGAACGAGAGCTGTGAGTGTAAACACACAGCACTCGTTCCTGTCAGCGGGGGAAACGCTGATCTTCCGTTCATACAATGTATGAACGGAAGATCAATGATTCCCCCTAGTGAGTCCACCCCCCCATACAGTTAGAACACAAATAGGAACACACTTAACCCCTTCCCCGCCCCCTAGTGTTAACCCCTTCACTGCCAATGGCATTTTTATAGTAATCCAATGCATTTTTATAGCACTGATCGCTATAAAAATGCCAATGGTCCCAAAAATGTGTCAAAAGTGTCCGATGTGTCCGCCATAATATCGCAGTACCGAAAAAAAACGCTGATCGCCGCCATTACTAGTAAAAAAAAAAATATTAATAAAAATGCCATAAAACTGTTTTTTTATATCTTTTTTGGGGATATTTATTATAGCAAAATGTAAAAAATATTGCATTTTTTTCAAAATAGTCGCTCTATTTTTGTTTATAGCGCAAAAAATTAAAACCGCAGAGATGATCAAATACCACCAAAAGAAAGCTCTATTTGTGGGAAAAAAAGGACGCCAATTTTGTTTGGGAGCCACGTCGCACGACCGCGCAATTGTCAGTTAAAGCGACGCAGTGCCGAATCACAAAAAGTGCTCTGGTCTTTGGACAGCAATATGGTCCGGGGCTAAAGTGGTTAACTAGATTTCCCCTCCTCCTCCCTCCCCCCCCCCCCAATGTCCCAACTATATACCTGGTAAGTTTAACATGGGAATGTAAACGTGTATAATCAGGAGGGATGGGAATCAGTAGAGGTAGCGACAACATTTTAGAGCTAAGATTCCCTGTTTACTAAGCAATTTATAAAACTTTTATTATAAGCTGAGATCATAAAACTAAAATATATGTAAGGAATAAATCATACCGGACTGTGGAGAGGATAGGTTTCCGGGGACATCCCCTCCCCCGACACCCCTACCGGGAGCAATCTGTGTCGAGGAGGGGGGGGGGGGGCAGCCTCCCCCTGAATAGCTGCGATTTTAATCTCTAGGTCCTGATGAGTTTAACCTCCTGTTGGCAATCTCTTAATTTGCACAACAGTTTTCAAGGTGTTGCCAATGCTGCCAGCAAGTTTCTAAAGCCCATCCTTAACCAAAACTACACAAACCAAAATGTTTCTGGACAGCTGGCCATTACACCTATACGAGGGGTGTCAAACTCTATTTCATCGTGGGCCGCATCAGCATTATGATTCCCCTCAAAAGGGCCGGTTGTATCTGTAATATTAGATGTGCACTGCATCCCCTCCCCTTACATTAGATGTCAAGAGCCTCCCCACCATCAGAAGTTGAGTCCCCCACTCTCCCTTACATCACAATGCACCCCTCTTTCCTTATGCTGCTGCTGGAAAGAACCTGGATGTATTGCTTGAAAGCAGAACGTAAGGGTCTAGAGTAGGACCAGAGGAGGGATGGAGCTCTCCTACAGCTGCAGGGGAGGTGCGAGGGCCGGATTTGGCCTGCGGCCTTGTGCTTGCCGCCTATAACTAGGGTTGTGCCGACACCGAATACCGATACTTTTTTTAAATGTGTCCCCAAATGTAGCCATGTCCCCCCACATATATTGCAGCCATGTCCCCCCACATATATTGCAGCCATGTCCCCCCACATATATTGCAGCCATGTCTTGTCCACCACATATTGCAGCCATGTCCTGTCCACCACATATTGCAGCCATGTCCTGTCCACCACATATTGCAGCCATGTCCTGTCCCCCACATATTGCAGCCATGTCCTGGCCCCCACATATTGCAGCCATGTCCTGGCCCCCACATATTGCAGCCATGTCCTGGCCCCCACATATTGCAGCCATGTCCTGGCCCCCACATATTGCAGCCATGTCCTGTCCCCCACATATTGCAGCCATGTCCTCTCCCCCACATATTGCAGCCATGTCCTCTCCCCCACATATTGCAGCCATGTCCTCTCCCCCACATATTGCAGCCATGTCCTCTCCCCCACATATTGCAGCCATGTCCTCTCCCCCACATATTGCAGCCATGTCCTGTCCCCCACATATTGCAGCCATGTCCTGTCCCCCACATATTGCAGCCATGTCCTGTCCCCCACATATTGCAGCCATGTCCCGTCCAATCCCGAGCAAGGGGAAGTGTCTATACACGGATCCGTGCATAGACACTCCCCCTTGCTCGGGATTGGACAGATCCGTCCAATCCCGAGAAGGGGAGTGTCTATACATGGCGAGGCGGGCATTACACGTATACAAACGAAAGCTTGTAATGCGCGCTTTTGCGTATTGCACGGGGATTAACACGATGGTATGTGGTATGCGGCGGCGGCTTTGCGGTGGCAGCGGGGGGGGGGGGGCGCGAGTATTCTATTTAGGTACTAGTATCGGGACAACCCTACCTATAACCTATACAGTGAGGAAAAAAAAAAGTATTCAATCCCCTGCTGATTTTGTAAATTTGCCCACTGACAAAGAAACGATCACTCTATAATTTTAATGGTAGTTTTTTTTTTAACAGTGACAGAACAACACAAATACAGGGGTCCTCGACTTACGAATGTCAGAGTTACCAACTTCTACTTATGAACAGGGCGCTGCGGGAACCCTCTGCCATTTTGGGCGGACAGTCTGATGTTCTGCGCATGTGCGGCCAGACGGAGTCTCGGGAAATGTCCGTAAATTGGCCGCGAATGCGCAGAACAGCATTCGACAGAACATCTAAAAACAACGGAAATGTCCGTAATTGCCGGTCTGCGCATGCGCGGCCTACTTACGAACATTTCCGATCTACAAACAGGAGGAAAGTCCCTAACGGGTTCGTAACCCGGGGACCCCCTGTATTCAGAAAAATGCATTTGAAAAAAGTTATGAATTGATTTGCATTTTAATGAGTGAAATAAGTACTTGACCCATCGCAAAACATGACTTAGTACTTGGTGGCAAAACGCCTGTTGGCAATCACAGAGTCTCTCACTATTAAAATAAACCTACAATTAAAACTATAGACTGATCATTTCTGTGTCAGTGGGCAAACATTCAAGTTCAGCAGGGGATCAAATACTTTTTTCCCCTCACTGTATGAGCTTGCTGAATGTCCCAGTCCAAAATCAAATGATCGAGGTTCAAATGTTTCCACTGAAGAGTACGGTGTAATGATACAGTAAACAAAGACATCTTGGAGAACTGTGCTCCTCCAACCCTGTGGCAATAGTTTGTTAAAAGTCAGGTCAGGTCAGGGTCAAGGTCAGGTCAGGATAATACTCACCTTTCTCCCCGATCCACCAATCTTTCCTCTGACAAGGTTCCTGTTGGCTCCTTTTTATACTACACATGTGCACTCGGCCCCTATTCAGTGCCGATCCTGACCTCCCTGGGGCCCTAAGAAAAATGACATGTCATATTAAAGTTGAGAAGTGGAAGGGGGGGGGGGGCGCTGCCAACAGTGACATGTCACAATAAAGATTAAAGTTGAGAAGAAGTGGGGGGGGGGGGGTTCTGTCTGCTGTCGGAAAATACATCTTACGTTAAAGTGAGAAGCGGGGGGTGCGGACTTCCTACCTCTTCTCCCATGCAGCCAGCGAGTTGAGAAGCGGAGTGAGGGGCCACAGCACACATGCACAGTATGAAAAGAAGCTGGCTAGGACGTCATAACATCGCGCCTGAGCCTCCGATGATCTTAGAGATGACTGGTGACCATCTGGTCACCAGTCTACTCTATGGTTTCCATCCGACGCTGGCGGATCGTTTCTCTGGGTCTCCGATGGCAAAGGAGAGCCAGGAGAAGCACCGGATGGCGGTGGGAGAGGGGGGGTCTTCCTCTTGCCGCCTATAAGAACGATCAAGCGGCGGAACGGCCACTATGATCATTCTTATGGTGCACAGAATCGCCAGCTAAAGAGATGGATATCTGAATGATGCCTGTGGCTGCAGACATCTTTCAGATATCCCCACTGAAAGTCCAGGACGTCATATGACGTCCTTGGGCTGGAAGTGGTTAAACCTACTGCTTCCATAGAACGGCGCTAGAGGAATTTCAGAGTAATAGACAGTCTTGTTGGACTGAAAAGTCAGAGATATCACAATTCTTCTAATGCCACAGCGCATGAGGCACTTCATAGTGCTGCGCCTGCCACAACACTATTGAACAATGTGATCTGACCTACTCTGCTCTCAACTGGAAGAACAAGTCACACAAGTAACCGCAGCGGAACCTTGGACTTGAAAAAACAGGCAGCTATTTTCCCATGCAACATTCTCAGGGAGACATCTGTCAGTCTATGAATAAATTTACTGTCATAAGATATCTGGATATGTAAGCAATCAAAATGGCACAGTAGCCAGTGGTAGAGCACTTTTACAGAATTTTTCAACATGCGAGAAAGAAAAAAAAAAACCTGCACACAATACATATTTCCAATATAAGATCCTATACCTTCATATCTCTAGTAGCATAAGCGCCCTTGAGAGAAGGATAGAAATAAATAAAATAAAAAAGGGGAAAAAGAAAAAACAGACGCGCAAAGAAAACATTTTTCAAAGGCCCCATCTGTCTAGCTGCATAATGATTTATAGAGGCTGCTATATCATTTGGGAGATAATTAGGATATGTACGGTAATATTGTTCAGGCACATGTGCCTGACTATAAAGGAATAATCTGCTGCAGTGCTGCTTAGGCAGTATACGGTTACATTTTTTCTGAACAATTTATCTGGAGGCTACATCACAATATTGCGCACAGTATGCTCTATTAAAGCCCAACTCCAGGCAAAACCTTATTTTTGGGTTTTGAATACAGTGGGGAGAGGTTACTTCCTATGTTGTTTTTTTATTGCTGAATGTGTCTCCATCTTAATGGATTTGCCCTCATTTCAGAATCAGATGATAGGGTGTCACATTAACAGGAAATTATTTAAAATTTCCATAAGGACACCACGACGCATGACAGCAAAAAAAAAAATTCTCCTTTTTTCCCGGTTCAGGTAATCCCTGCTCTCGTCAGGTAATCCCTGCTCTCGTCATTTCCAGTCCTGGTGTCACTAGAATAAAAAAAGTATTCAGGCGTCGCCCTCAATTGAGTGACAGGCTGCAATACAAACTTGCCAACATTATTACCTTTTCCCTTACTCTATTCAAACCAAAAAAAAAGCTTTGACTAGAGTTGGCTTTTACTGTTCAAAAAGTTAATTTGTAAAAAAAACCTTTTTTTTTTTAATGACTCCTTTGCCTACTCTTCTCAGTAAAAACGTTATTGAAACTCATTTATGGCCAGCCAGAGTTTAGCAGTATTGTCAAAAACAAATACACAAACGAAATGTAGAGCTATGAGGAAGGTAGCTGTGGCCGAAACGTGTTAGTATTTTGACATTGTACATGCTGGAATGTAGCCAATAAAGACTCTTAGTTGCAGAGTCTTTATTGGCTACATTCCAGCAATGTCAAATTACTAACACGTTTCGGCCACAGCTACCTTCCTCGTAGCTCTACATTTTGTTTGTGTATTTGTTTTGATCACTTTCTGATCGTGATCAACAAACAAAATGTAGACAGCTAGAAGTGCTTGCTCATACTTTAAAAAACATCACAAACTCCCAAAATTCCTGGTCAAAATTTGAAGCACCCAATCTTCTATTTCCCCACTGACCAGAGAGCCCATCAGTCATATTGATAGGTCAATAGGAATCTTGACTTGACCAGTATTATACTTTCCTTTGCTGCTCTCCCCTACCTTCTATACACCTGCAAGAGCCCTTTGCTTCTACAAGGTGCTTCTAGGCTAGGGTGACCATGGGCCCTTCTCTATTGGGTTCACAGCATTCAAAATTCCAATGCCCATCCGATAGGGGTTGATGAACTCCAATAGGCAGGCCTTGAAACTCTAGACTCCATCGAGCAACAGGGCCATAAATGAGTGAAGAAAGGGTAGGTATCAGAAGTAAGGGTGTTGTCACTTTACCCTGAATGGGCAACCACCATCCTAACATTCACATGGAGAGAAAATACATTTTATCAGAGATTTAAAAAAAAAACGTTGGTAGCAGAAAAATTCTATTTTACATATCAATAATCTGTTATTATTGTTTGATAAGGAAATTAAATATTTGTGTAAAAAAAACCTTAGTCACAAATGATGGAAAGGTCATGGAAACTGTTAAGAATATGAAAGATACTTCTGTACCGCTAATATTTTATTATCTCATCCAAGACAACATGTGTGGCTCACTCAATGCTAAGCTTTCTTTGTGTGACAGGACTTCCTTTATTATTGATATATACCATCGAATGCTCAAGGATATATGGCTGCATAGTTAACAAAGCCAGAGGCACAGAGAATACATTGATTTGTTCTAGACATAAACGAGTGGCTTTAAAAAAACGTAAAAAAAAAAAAAAATAGGAAAGTTTAGTGTGCCTTGAGTGAACAAATATTTTTTTCCCACTGATCCCCGCTGAGTAGGTGGATGACGTGTTAGTGATCACTCCGCTATGCAGATGGGGTCTATGGGGCAGTCAGATGGAAACGGACCGCTTGTCTGTTAACATCTGATCTGATCCGCCAGACGGATGGTGAGTAGGTCCCCCATCTGTCTGTTTTTGGCAGACAGGATCGGATGGTGGCGGGTGTTAGTGGACATGTGTCCGCTGACACCTGTCGCTTCATAGAAGAGACTGAA
The DNA here is from genome assembly GCA_029574335.1 of Rana kukunoris. Lineage (NCBI taxonomy): Eukaryota > Metazoa > Chordata > Amphibia > Anura > Ranidae > Rana > Rana kukunoris. The sequence continues at coordinate 65,608,178 of CM056059.1, read as the reverse complement.
GGGTTCAATCAGGTCCGCCTAAAAAACAGACAGGTGGACCTGATCAGATCGCCGTGTGAAAGGGACCTGAAGCACAGCTATGTTTTGCTTTAACCCATATAGTTACCTGATGAAGAAGCATGCATACTCTGACTGTGAGCTCTGCCACGCCCCCTGTCCGCCACGGCTGACTCAGACAGGGGCCTCCAGCCTCGGAAACCACCAGAGCGACCGTGACAGAGGATCTCTGCCCAGCTGTACGGAAGGCATCTTTGTGGTTACTCTTATACATGTCTGTTTACAGTTACTCAAATGTGAGTTGAATATGACCCATTAAATGTGATGCTTTTAAAGTGGATGTAAACTCACTCTCATCCTTTCTAAACTACTGCCATAGTGCTGATCTATAAGGATATACATGCCTCCTGCATGTGTCCTTGCCTGTCAAATGTCTCCCCTCTGTCTGCACTGCATACTACCCAGTTTCCCTGAAAAGAAGACCTAGCCTGAAAATGAGACCTAGCGTTATTTTCCAGGAGGGCTGCAATAGAAGACCTACCCTGAAAATATTTTCGGGGTAGGTCTTACCATATAATGTGATGTCTTCTCTTCCCCTCTCCCTCCCTGCCTGTCAGGAATCCCCAGTGTTAATTTAAAATTAAAATGCTTGTAAAATCCTATAATCCACTCTATTACAGTATTATATCATGTACAATGTGTGTGTTTCTGTAATATAATTGTGGGGAAGAGAGCTCCAGTGGGTCACAGAAGTGCAGAGCGGCGCTATAACGAAGGTATTTGGCACAATTATATTACAGAAACACACACATTGTACATTATATAATACTGTAATAGAGTGGATTATAGGATTTTACAAGCATTTTAATTTTAAGTTCACACTGGGGATTCCTGACAGGGAGGGAGGGAGAGGGGAAGAGAAGACATCACATTATATGGTAAGACCTACCCCGAAGATATTGTGTCTTTTGTTGCCAAAATTAATATAAGACCCGGGCTTATTTTCGGGAAACATGGTAGTACATTATGACAGACCTACCTGTAGATGGAGCCCTCCAGTGCTTTGCTATTTCGGCTGTCGGTGGTTTCTGGTGGCTCGCATCTTCGCTTGGTCTTCCTTCAGGATTCTCTTTAGCTGCTTTAATGGCTATGCCGCAGGTGATGCCACTACCTCACCCGCGCACAGAAGTCACATCGCCACGGCACAGAAAGCAGGCCGTAAATGTGGTCTGAGACGCAGCTCAGTTCACATTACCTGCCAACAGGCAGGGGGGATATTTATGACAGAAAAGACCTCTACGGTCCCTTCTGTCAAAAGAAAAACCCTGCCTGTCAGCGCATTTTAGGTTTCAGGACTTTACTGCCACTTTAAGTTCCTACCAATATCAAGATCGATGCTTTGGACATTAAAACGTTAAGGGAAAGTCCACTGCTGGAGTGTTTAGGGTGTCAGTTGCCTGGGGAGTAAAGGATCAGGTAAGTACAATTGCATTTACCATTCCTTGCAGTGCAGGAGCAGTCCCACAAGAGTACATTTTCAGGTTTCCCATAATTCAGCTTTAAAGTGATTGCATTAAGATAAAAAGCCTTGTGTTTGCCGCAGCCCCCCCCCCCCCAATACGTATCTGCGCCCCCTCTAGAACCAGCGATGTTGCACAAGACACTCGGCTGGCCAGGACACACCTCCTCATTGGCAGCAGCACTGGGCCATTGGCTCCCACTTCTGTCAAACTCAGTTAGCCAATCAGGAGAGAAAGGGGCCGCGGCTTCATGTCTGAATGGACACATTGAGCTGTGGCTCGGCTCAGGTGCCCCCATAGCAAGCTGCTTTCTGTGGGGGCACGCAATAGGAGGTAGGGGTCAGGATCACCGAAGAGGGACTCGAAAAGAGATGGATCTGGGCTGTTCTGTGCAAAACCACTACACAGAGCAGGTGTAGCTGGCCAGCTAGAACCTGTCCTAGGTAGCTAATATAACCTACATGTATATACAGCTAAACCTGCTAAGAACCTAATGTAGTGCACATGTTTATATGCGAGAGACAAAGGCAGAGTTTTTCACTGTGATTTTATGCTTAGATGTCATATAACAGTTGTATGTTGTGTTCACAGAAGCAAAAGAAAAAATATGCCTTTGAGTCATTTGTTTGTATGGCAGCAGTAGGTAAGCAATTCACAGTAAAATTCATGCCAGAAAGCATAGAGTTAAGCTTTTGTGACTCATGATAAGCCTTGGCCCAATCACAGCCAATCTCACATTGAGCAGAGATTTGACCAATCACAGCCAGCTTTGCATTCTATGCTGTCAGGAAGTTTCCAGCACATGGTCTGCAAATTATTTTTCACATGCAGACAGAGCAGAGCAGTTTTATGGAAGCAACAGGGCAAATTAGGTATGGTACACAGTTATATATGTGTTCTTATTGTAAATAGTGTGATTAGAACTGAATGCTGATCTAGCTGTGTGTTCACTTGTAGTTCCACCACTCATCACACCTTCAAACCGAACAATATCATACCATACCTTCAAACAAATCAAACCCAACTAAGCTAACCTTGCAAAAGCAACCCTGCAAACCAAGTTGCAAACCACAGTTATACCTTTCAGAGAAATCAGATAATGCTTTAATAACTTACAGAGAGAGAGAGTATAAATACTGAAGAAAGAAATATATTTACCATCTTATGTTAACCACTTAAGGACCCCCGCACGCACATTTACGGCCACAACATGGCTCGTACAGGCACAAGGGTGTAAATTTACGTCCTCGCCTTCGTGCGGTTCGGGTTTCCCACCGCTGCTGATGAGAGAAGACATCCACAGTAAGTGTGCACCAACACAACACTGACACACACACACATAGGCACATTAACCCCTTGTGATCGCCCCCCCCCACCCCCCTGTCACAGTGTCACTGAATGCAGTGATCTAATCACTGCATTTAGTGTCAGTGTGACAGGCAGTGTAAAAGTCAGTTAGTGTTAGGTCCAGGATAGCCCCCCCACCCCCCCCTAATAAAGTTTTAACACCCTGATCACTGCCCTAGTTAACCCTTTCACTCCCTATTGCCAGCATCACTAAGCGATAATTTTTCTGATCGCTGTATTAGTGTCGCTGTTCCCGCTAGGTAGCTATTTTTTTTATTGCGATTTTTTTTTTTACTAAAGACATGTGGCTGAATTAATTTTGGCCTAAATGTTTTACTAAAATTTAGTTTATTTGATTTTTTTTATAACAAAAATTAAAAAAATAGTGATTTTTTTCAAAATTGTCGCTCTATTTTAGTTTATAGCGCAAAAAATTAAAATCGCAGAGGCGATCAAATACCACCCAAAGAAAGCTCTATTTGTGGGAAGAAAAGGAGCAAATTTTGTTTGGGAGCCACGTCGCACGACCGCGCAATTGTCTGTTAAAGCGACGCAGCGCCGAATTGTAAAAACACCTTGGGTCATTTAGCAGCGTATGTGTCTGGGTCTTAAGTGGTTAAATGACAAGATTGAATATTTGAACCACCATTTTCTGTTATACTTTATTCATCACGTGTTTTTGTACATGGACTGTCTGCTGCAAAGCAGCAGTATCTTATATGAATTTAATAAAGAAGTTATTTTAAGCATTTGGTGTGCTCTTTAAACCTACTGCTTCCATAGAACGGCAATAGAGGAATTTCAGAGTAATAGACAGTCTTGTTGGACTGAAAAGTCAGAGATATCACAATTCTTCTAATGCCACAGCGCACGAGGCACTTCATAGTGCTGCGCCTGCCACAGCAGGCAAGTATAACATGTTTGTTATTTTTAACTGAAAAAAATCCAAACTGCACTGCAATGCTGAAAAAGTGTAGCATGCAAGTTTGGCACCAAAAAGCGTGGAGTTTTGCTGCGTTTTATCGCAAGGAAAACCGCATGATGTGAACGAGGCCAAAACCCTAAGATGTGAACGAAGCCTTATACTTTTTAGTTAAAGCAAAAAATACTTTACTACTTGCTTGGCGTTTCTATTAAACATACAATAAACGTGCTTAGAGGAGTACATTTCTTCATTTAAACATACAAGAATCAGTTCGACCTAAAAAATAAATAAAAAAATAAATGGATCAATGTTTTTAAAAACTTGTTTCTGTAAGTAACTTGTAATAATATATGGAGTACCAATATTTGTTTATTACATAAGAAGGCTCGGCTTCCTCAGTTTTAGTGCTACACAATAACTGACATTTACTGCTTGGAATGCAAGTCTAGAGTCTACAGATTCAGAGTCCAAGTAATTGAGCGCGTGCATTTAGCAAATAAGAACTTTGGTGGCTAATGCACAGGGCTGTGGAAATTAAAGATTAATTCATCGATCAAAATTCTTTCGATTGGTACTAGTGGTGCAACGGATCGTAAATGATCCGAATAGGTCACCATATGCGGATCGGCACACCACATGATCCTCCGGAGCCTAGAGATGTCATCACCCGGCCTCAACTGCTCGTGTTAGGCCGTCTTCTCTGGTAAGACTAAGCAAACACTAATCTTCCTATACAGTGGGGGGAGATGTCTGCAGATATTACAGTGGGAGGAGATGTCTGCAGATATTACAGTGGGGATTATATATGGTGGTGACCTGAAAAATGTGCGTTATAATTGAAAATTAGTCGATTAAATCGATTAAAAAAAAAATCGATAAATCGAACACAAAAATTGTAATCAGTAACAGCTCTAATTTTTATACTTACTACAATAACAAAGTTATTTAAAGTGGAGGTTCACCCTCCAAACAAATTTCAGGCATGCATTGGAGCCCACCCACCCGACCGGCAGTATGCCGGTGTTTTTTTTTTTTATATACATACCTTTTTACAGGCTCTCGTCCCCTCCGGCGATCACGCATGACTGGACGTTTCCAATCACAGGCTGTGATTGACGTCCCTCAGCCCGGCGCAGACAGCGCGTCACGAGATGGCGGAGGAACCCTAACGTCGGTGCGGCCCTATACGGCGCCTGCGCACCGACGTTTGGGTTCCTTCGGCATCTTGTGACGCGCTGTCTGCGCCGGGCTGAGGGACGTCAATCACAGCCTGTGATTGTAAATGCAGAGTCCCACGGGATCGCCGGAGGGGACGAGAGCCCGTAAAAAGGTATGTATAGAAAAAAAAAAAACACCGGCATACTGCCGGTCAGGTGGGTGGGCTCCAAAGCATGCCTGAAATTTGTTTGGAGGGTGAACCTCCCCTTTAAGAGCAATTTAGTAAAACCGAGCGAGTCAGAAGTAAAAACTGCTCTACAGAGACCCTGGTACGGTTTTTTTTTAATTTAAGGGTGCCAGTAAGAGTGCCGTCTGTCATCAGAGACATAGTGCTGAGTGTCTCTGATAAAGTTCAACCCCATCAGGGTTGCCAGGCTCATGCCAGGCTCATTAGAACCAGGGACAGTATGTAAAAATCTGTTTTTTTTACATCTGTCCCTGATATGTCCAAAACCTACATGCTTTTGATGTGAAAATCCAGAGATTTTAGCTGCCCCGCCTCTGTACTGCAACCTGGCTTGGTGGCCACCTGTAAGCCTGGGGGCTCCATAATCTTCTACTGCCCGGGGGGCCCCATGAGTTGTCAGTCCGCCCCTGGTCAACAGCCACTGCATTAGATATACTTCCAAGTATGCTGGTTGCCTCGTCCCCCATTGTGCATTGCAGTTCGATCCGCAGCCGTTATGTCACTACTGATTCCAGTAGTGAGGGCTAAGGCTGGTGGTGGCATACCACCTTCCACTGGACAGGTAAGTATTCCCACAAGGCCCTTTTCTAAAAAAAACAAAAAAAAACACAGGGTCTCAAAAATTACAACTGCAAAATTAACCATTGTAAGATTTGGGGAATCAGACTCCAGTGGCAGGTGCGTTTTTAAGGGCTTGGTAGCCCACTTTTATTTAAAAACTCACAAAAGGTTCACATACGCAATAGCATCCCTCGCAGGGGGTTTCCACCATTACTGCATTGTATAAACTAAAGAGCTTAGCCTCCTGGCTTTCAATCCTGGCATCCGACGGCTTCAGGCCTCTAGCCTAAGCCCAAGTTCTGTTCCTCAGAACACACAGCGTTTCCCAGAGATAAGCTCAATCCTTGCTTTTCTCCTAGTCAGCGACTTGCTGCTCAAACATAAAGCGGCATCTGCAACCTGCAGATCTGCACACACTAGCTGCAATCCATGCAGCCTCTCTGACTCCTTTCAGAGAGTTGGGAGCTCACCTGGCTCCCAGGGACCAGACTTCCTGTCTGTGGGTGGGGCCCTGATTACTGTTCAGGTGAGCCTTAAAAAGCCCAAGACACAGCTGACCCATTAACATGGGTTTCTTTAGAGAATCTGGCGTAAAGTAGCCATTTCTCAACCCGGACAGGGTCCCATCCTCACACCATGTATAGAATTACACTGTGCTTTCCCATTAAAATTATCCAATTACAGACTTATTTATATATTGTATATATAAACCAGCACACAATTACTATGATTATTAATGCAGAGCTTTGAAAATCCAATTACGTTGTTTATGTGATTAGCATTTCTTTGGACTCTTGAGGTTTCCAGTTATCTTACTTCCCATTAAGATAAATGATTTAATACACAGTTACAGTAATTGTTTCCAAATGTTTCTGAGCAGTAAAGCTAGTAAAACAACTGGATTGCCCACTAGTAATTAGAAATCTCTGAGCAGTGTAATTGTATACCAGTCACCTAGCAGCTGTGGACAGCTGGATGCAACGCTCACCCCTCTGAGATAAATGAAAGACTATGATTTCTGAAAAGCTGGCCAATACAGTAAGAGTATCGCTACGTCCTAATCCAACAATGATCTAAATAAAATATTTGAGTGTGTCATGCTGTGCCACAACCCAGAGTTTTAGAAGGACCTTTCCAGTAAATGACATCAGTTTATCCCTTCAGAAGCATCAGGAAAGCAACTGGTACTTTGTGCAATGTGTGTCATTGTTGTTTTGGCCAGATCAAACTTATAATTTTCAAGTTCTTTTCTCACATAGTCATAGAGGACATGTAATATGCATGCTTAAAATGTTGTTTCAGAGGGCAACCAAGTCTACATTAAACACATTACTAAAACTTCTAAATATATACATACACACAATATACTATATGTACATACACACACACACGCTTTTTTTCTTTTTACCAAAAAATCCCACTGCTTGTACGTCCACCTTGATTTTTAATCCATAATTGAATATGCATACTTCCTTTAAAAGGGAGCTCCAGTCTGTAAATAAATAAGTCAGCAGCTACAAATACTGTAGCTGCTGACTTTTAATATAAGGACACTTGCCTGTCCAGGAATCCCACATGTCAGCAACCCAAGCCCGTTCATCAATCAGCGATCTTACCCGGAAGAGGGAGTGGGTACTTGTCAAAACTAAAGTACCCGGGGCAGAGGATGATGCATTGGGTTCAGGCCATTTACTCATGCCCAACTGAAGTGGAATGGGCGCCTTTCACAATCATTTAGCATAACTAATAGCACACGCCAGGGGTGCCCCCTGTCTCTCGATATTCATATTGACCCATTCCTATGTACCAATCGAAACAATCCAGATATCACTGGTCATCTAGATGCCACTCTCTCCCCAAAGAACATTAGAATTCCAAACTTGCTCTCTGAGCTGAAGACTTATGAAACGCTGTCCTTTTTCCGCATCAATTATCAGAAATCAGAGGCGTTGAATGCATCTATGTCAACCTCCACATCGACACGGTTACGAGTGGACTTTCCGACTTTATTAAATATCTGGAGATCCACCTACTCAGAAGGATGAAAGATGTATCCCTGATTACCTTTCCTTCCCTTTTGGCAACGATTAAAAAAGGACCTACAGTCCTGGCATGATCGTATGTTCTCATGGTTCGGACGGTCTCGTCTGCAAGTCGTTCAAAATACGGCCGCTCGACTCGTGACTGGGAAAAAAACATGGGAATCAAACTCACCTTCACTGAGATCCCTTCACTGGTTGCCAGTAAAAGACAGAATCACTTTCAAAGCACTCTGTCTGACACATAAGTGTATTCATGGAAATTCCCCCCAATATCTATGCAAAAAACTAAAAGCTTACAACCCCAAATCGCGTTCTGCGATCCACCAACCAAAATCCACTCCAGATACCCAAAGCCAGATACAAGTCCAAAAGGAGAGCGAAGATTTGCGGTCCAAGGCCCCAGACTGTGGAACGTTCTACCAGCCAACATTCGGTTGGAGGAGAACCATTTGGCCTTTAGGAGAAAGATCAAAACACATCTCTTCTGAGGACAAAAGTGAAATGTACACCAAGCGCCCAGAGGCGATTTAGTTTGCATATGCTTCGCTATATAAGTTTCTCACTAACTCCATCACAACATTGTGAAAATAAACGTTATGCCCGCCTGTTGTACCACTTTCAAAGCCCTTCCCATCAGGGTCCTGAGCTCTTTTCTTAGGGAGGTGAACAGAGCTGTGGTCACTTTCCTATGGGCACTAAAACCACCCTGTCTGGCACAATCTACCCTGAGACTACTGAAGCTCAGGAGGTGGCATGGCTTTGCCGGATGCCAACCTCTACCATATGCCGTGTTATTTGACACAGGTCTTAGACTGGTGTCGCCATTAAAAACTTAAACAATGGGTTTGAGTGGAGCAGATTTTGTCGGCGATACCACCTGAGTCTTTACCATGGTGCCAGACAGAGCTCCCTCGACAGGTACTGGATCAGCTGAAAACAGTTGATCGCTCACAGGCCTAACATATCATGGACGATCTGGTCCTGTCAGGTTTGTCTTTTTGGCAAAAAATACAACTGGCTCACTTCCTTACCCACCTCCCTCCCCCCTTTCGGAGTCTTTTTGGAGACGTCTCACCACCTTTGAACCGCTATGTCTAGATCAGTCCCCTCTTCCCCACGCGGTATCTCTGACCTACAAATTGCTGATAACACCGCCAGCGGATCAAAAAAAAAAGAAAAAAAAGAAGAGTTGGGGCTTCAGTTGAATGAATAGAAAAACGTGATTTTAACTTGTAAACAACAAGTTTAAAAAAAATAGTGGTTAAAGACTGCTGTATATTTATATAGGTAAATATGCATACATAGTTACTCAAAAAAAATAAAATAATCAGGGTGGATTTGATTTAAATCAGAGTTGATTTAAATAACTAGTAAAAAGGCTAGATTTTTTTTAAAGAGCAATCTCTGTCCTGCAGCGGCTCCTCTGACCTGCTGTGGACTCACCGACAGTCTCATTCACTTTAGTGGGACGGCTGGTGATGCGGCAGTGACACAAGGTGAGGGATGTGGCGGCAGCAGGTAAGTGGATGCCGCCAACAGGCGCTGCCATGAGGGATCTGTAAGGACTTATTCTTGCTGGTAGTTATAATCTTTAATATTTACAAACAAAATGAAGAACCGATTCAATCATACCATTTATAGTGTACATAGATTAGCAAAACAAAAAGGATAAAGACATATTCCTGAACTTTGTTTTATTTAATGGTTACTGTGAAATTGTGTAAATCTATCAATGCAGTGCATGTCATCTCACCTTGCAGAGCTTGGATTCATTAAATACATTTACCAAAAATGTAAATATTGAAGAATATACAGCCTCATGCTACATAACTAGGCTCCATTTCATGCTGAATAAACTAAATTATTAATGCATCTTAAATAGAAAACCATCTTTGGACAGATTTTTACTCCAAAAGCATTTTATTAAAATAAATTTGCTAAAAAAATTTTTTTTTAAATAAAAATCTTTTTTTTTTTTTTAAATCATCACTGATTCATAGCCACCCAGATAATAATAAATAGATGTTTAACTCGTATGCAAATATTTAGGAAAATTATTACAAAAAAAAATATTATCAAATATGACTTTTAAAAAACAAAATAAAGTTATTCTTTCATCCAACTTAGGCGCACAGTTAATGCATACAGTATTTTTTTTAAAGTTTTATCATTCAAAAGTTTATTAAAGAGTAAGATAAAATATTACAAAGCTTTGCAAGTATAAATATGTTGACATTGGACGGGCACTTAAACAACGAGTACATAGTCTGCAACGATTTCGAAAGATATGCTTGAAGCACCTGAACAACAAGAAAAATAGTTAACGGCAACAGTAGGTATTGAAATACACAATCAGTTCAGGGAACATTTGGCCTAGAAATTTTTAGCAGGAACCATTATCTGAACGAAAAAAAAAAAAAAGAAAAAGAAAAACATGGAAAGATCCCCTGTGACATGGATCAGGGGGGGAAAGGGGTGAGGGGCAGAGAGTTATTAAGAAAGGTACGATATCAAAGCTAACAACTTAGGGGAGAGAAAGGGTAGTGGTGGTAGTGGTAGAAGTCTGGGAGAGGGACCTCCCTGGTCGTACTCAATCTCCAAGGAGAATGGGGGGGCATTCAACAAGGTGTGTAGTTTTTTTTATTTTTTATCTGTATTTGTAAAAATTTTTTTTTTTAATATTTGCAAACGGAACATTACAATCAAGGATTGTCTCCAAAGGTATGCTTACATATGAGCAGGGGATTTTTTTGCAAAAATAATCTAGAAAGAAGTATGCCATATATTAAAGCATAATTTAGTAGTTGCTACTGCACAATATCTGGAGAAATTGGCCCAGGTGCTCAGCTAAGCATTAGATGCATATAATCCAAAAGGATAAATCGTCACTCATGGGGCTTTAAAAGTGGTTGAAAAAGCCTGAAGATGTTTTCACCTCCTGTGTGCTGCTCCTCCCACAGCCCCCCAATACTCCTCTCGATCTAGCGATAAGCACAAGAGCCTCGGCTGTCCCAGGACTCGCTCTCTTTATTGGCCGAGAGAGCAGCGGGAGCCATTGGCTCCCATCGCTGTCAAAAAGTGCCAGTGGGCCAATGAGGAGACAGCATAGGATGAATTGAGCAGGGCTCGGGGCTAGCACGCATCAGTGCTCCCAAAGCAAGCGGCTTTCTCTTGGGAGCACTGGTCAAGGAGGAACAGCCAGAAGCGATGACAGGGGACCTGAGAAGAGGAGGATCGGGGGTTTGCATTCTTTCCAGTCCCGATTAGAATTAGCCTGCCTATGTTACGCCCCTTGTTACCATAAAAGTACAAAAAATAATAATAATGTGATACCTATTTAAATCATATGTATAAAAACCTTCCATTGCTTCAAATAAAAACAGAACAGTTATTTGGAAAGATGCCGAGTGTATCTTTTGTGTCCGTTTCCTACTGCAGTAGTTAATTTGGAACCACTAATCAATATGAGGATAGAAGTTACCTATCTATAAAATATCCAGAACAGTTGGCGAGCCAGCCAAGAGGGAAATTACACCGAGTGACCCTGAGAATCCAAAATGAGGAGCTTGAGACAATTCAGGAATTTCTAATAATCAGCCAGCTGAGGTAAGCTCTTTGCTTACACTTGAGTTATTAGACTTCCTTGATCAGTAAGGCATTTTCGAGACAAAAGAGTACCTATTTTACTCCCCTTAATTGCATTGTATTGATTGGTGGTTATATGTTATGTCGTCACTGTCTATCAAAGTGTTATAGATAAGACAGGGAAGAATAGTGCTGTTAACAGGTTATATGAAGCACACATCTGCTGTAGTAATTTAGAGGCAAGAGGGTATAGTCACAAGTAGAGAAGAGAAAAAGAAAAGTCATTAAATTAAGTAAGGGAATGAAGGGCAAGAGTCCCAAAAAATAAATAAAAAATCCCAGCGCAAGAGGAGTGCTAGAAAATATATGAACCGAAGGTGCGCTTCCGCCTAAACTGAAAACTGAGCCCCTAGGGGATTCGTGGGTGAGTCCTAAGTATGGGATAACGACATGTAGAAGGTACGAACTTCAAAGCTAAACATTCCTATGTAAAGGGGGATAACTGAATGCATCTGGAACTAGAAGTCCCTAGGGTTGCTGGGAGGAAAACAAACAGAAAAGGGGGGTAGGGATAAGGGGGAGGGTGGGGGTTAGCACCAAGTTCTTGTTGTGAGGGGGTAGCAAGAGGGTAGACATCAAAGTTGCTACGGTGGTACCGGGAGTGTTGCTCTCTTTCGAGTGTCGGTTGGACGGATAGAGGCCGATGGTAGAGATATATTTTGGACAGGTGCTTTGTGTGTTGGGAATTGGGTTCCATCGGTGGAGGGGTTTTCCGAGGGAGAGAGCGGTGGTGGGGGAGGCTCGTAGTATGAGAACAAAAACTGTTTGAGATTCGCCAGGTCATCCGGAGAAAGCATAGAGACCAGATAAGCTTGCCATCTGTGGTAGAAAGGTTATTTTTTTGCACGGTTTTTCAACTTAATGCATTCAATGCACCAAATGTGGCACATGGGGGGGGGGGGCATACAATGGGTGGAAGTTCCACTTTTGGGTGGAACTCCGATTTAAATTGAGTGATGATTTTAGGGCCAGGCACCACAACTAGTAAATTCTAAAACTTGAGAAAAAGCCAAAACTGACAAATGAGAGTCAAACTGAATGGGAGAAACTTTATATTATTATTATGAATCAGCTGCTGCACTTGCTGGGTTCTAATGAGTAAAGTGTCAGGATCTGCATACCTTTAGATGTGATTTCCCTTTTGAGAGTATCCCACCAAAAATTAAATTTTTGTTGCAGGGAAAGCATGCTCCTGGCCCAATAAAAATAAACGAATACAGCCACCCCATTTGAGGTGCCATAAAAATTGTTTTGTTTTTGTACAGACAGCAACATTTGGAAAAAGCCCTTCTTTCACAACAGAACTAAAATGAACACAAAGGGTTAACCAGAATATACAGTCCATTATATTGATTGTATCTGTACACTTTCAGTCTCTATATATTGAATTCTTTTGAGAATATGGTACTTAAAATAGCCCCAGAGTGTAACGGTTGTTGAAATATTGATTTTTATTTTTTTTCTACAATACTCAGCCTCAAAGCTTGAGATCCATGATAATAACTGTACCTTTCAGTGTCTGCTTATTACTGGCCAGGAGAGACTAGAGGACATGAACTCAGTAAGGGCACCAAGTAGTTTAATGGCATCATCCTTGGAGCAATTTTTTTCTGTCTATTTTATACAGTGTAAATTTCCATGCTTCCATACATTCTGCATGTTTTATTAATACTGTCCCCAAGGATGGAATACATTGGCACCTTATAAATAAAAGATCATATGCTCAAGATCATTTGTTCTCGAAGCTGTCCTCAAGAGGCATCCCGGAGAGTCCGGAACCATTAATATGAATGGGTCTCTATGTCCTGGACGTCGTGATTACGCCTGTCACATTAACATTTACACAAAGTGTCAGGGTCCTCGTAGTGTCTTTATGATAGGCATTTGTTCTCAAGTTCTGAGCCAATATCAAAGCCAAGAATAGGCCAATTAGTATGCAAAAGCTTATCCTCCGATATCAAGCTGTCACCTAACAACTGACAGGAAGCATCTGTACAGAGAGCTTCATGAGCGCGAGCCCAAGATGCTATCATCTGCTCGCTCAGTTTGCTTTGTTCCAATCGTCACGATTTAGGCAAAAATTATCAAAGGCTATTCCTTAAAATTAAAGTCAGCCTGTCATAAAATATGGACGATGCCACTACTGCCCTCTTTCTAAAATGGGCCGATCGTTCCACTAACTCCCTTCCACTGGCACTGGCCCTGATAGAGCGCTTTGGCGCTTTCTCGGGACTCAGGATTAACTGGGACAATTCCCAAATACTCCCACTGGATAGCTATCCGATGACGAGGAAAGGGGCCCTTCTCCCACTGCAGAGTGGCTGAGATTAAGTACTTAGGGATTCGGACCACTAGAGACCCAGCAGACTATACCTCACTGAATGTCACGCCACTGTATGATATGCTGAAGTTGAGAACTCAGGCTTGGGCCCGACTCCCATTGGGAGTCACGGGTCGCATAAATTTAATCAAGATGGTCCTGCTGCCTAAGATTCTCTACATGGTGTGGCATTCACCGGTGTATCTGGTACTCAGGTGCTTCAGGCTTATGGAAACCCTTCTCAAGTCATTTGTGTGGGGCACCGCGAGGCACAAACTCCCCTGGCATAGACTAAAAAACCCTACCGACCTAGCTGGACTGGCGTTACCTGACTTTAATGCATATTATTTGGCTGCCCAGCTATCACAACTGTTTCACGTGGACAAGGTGGACAGGACTAGATTCCTTCGCCTCCTTTGCCCTGCATGGACCCAGTCAATAGGCGACCCTTTGGTGACAATAGCAGGGGGGGTGAGGTTGGTGGGGGGACGCCACTCCCTGTTGTATCACTACAGGAGGATATGGAGCATAGTTTCGGACAGGCTGGGCATCTCGCCCCTACACGGCTACACCTCCCTGTGGCACAACCCTGCCCTGCCGAAGCTGGAGCACATCCGGGATATCGAGGTGTGGAGTACCAGAGGAATATACTACTTGTCCCATGTTACCAGACGCGGAAGACTAAAGCCCTTTGACGTGTTACAGACTGAATACAATCTACCTGACCACATGTTATTCCGCTACGCCCAACTACCGTGTTTCCCCGAAAATAAGACGTACTCCGAAAATAAGCCGTAGCGGGATTTCGACACAAGATCGAAATATAAGACACCCCTCCGAAAATAAGACGTAGCGATGGCGTGTCGAATCTCCGAAAATAAGACGTAGTGATGGGCGTGTCGAATGCGTAGCAGCGTGGTAAACAACACGTGATAGGCGTACGGTACTGTACTGGTGCGGAGCTCAGGAGCTGAAGTAAGGAGAAGAACGCTCTGTAAAGCTGTAAAGCTTCTTCCAGCACTGACCAGCAAACCCCTCTCTCACCCCCACACAAACACCAGGGGATAGGGGGAAAAGCTGCTACCGTACTGAGCCCAAAGAGATCACCCCAGCTCCACTGTGCTCCACATCAGCTTTGCTGGCCTATCTTTCTGTACAGCCAGACAAGATGAGTGCAAAGTAAAGGAGTTGGATATCCGAATGGTCCAAAAATGGCGAGCAGAATACGATAATCTCAGTCTACAGGTGGACAGAGGAAATGCTAAGAAGCGCAAGTGTGGTTCAGGTAGGCAACCTTTATTTTCTGTAATAAAAATAAGACACCCCCCGAAAATAAGCCATAGTGTGATTTCTTGAGGAAAAAAAAATATAAGACGGTGTCTTATTTTCGGGGAAACACGGTACGACATGCCTTTCAAGCTCAGTTCCCCCAGGATGACCTGGCCATAGCTGATAACCCCCTCATGGCAGCAGTTAAGTGCCCCGACCCCAAAAAACTAATCACTCAATTCCACACTATGATTACACTCCCGACTGCAACAGTGTCTGCATACGCCCTAAAGCCCAGGTGGGAGGGGGAGGTGGGCCCACTAGAAGATGACGAGTGGAGTGACGCTCTCGATGCTTGTAAACTGGTATCCCCAAAATTGTCAGACCGCCTTACACAAACCTTCATTATAAATAGAGCATATCTTATGCCCCTCAGGACCTCCAGGTACAGGAGGGACTCCACAGCCACGTGCCCAATGTGTAACTGCAATACGGGCACCTTCTTCCATTTAATCTGGCAGTGCGCTAAGATCCAGGCCTTCTGGGAACAGGTGGTGAAATTCCTCCATGACAAAATGGGGTCCCCTATTACTGTACAGCCTAAACCGTGCCTGCTGGGTATTTTTCCGGATGTTGGCATCAATAAATTCCTTAAAGTATTCTTGCACGAGACACTTTTTATAGCCCGAAAGGTAATAGCGTGGGTGTGGATGCAATCGGAACCCCCAGAGCTGTCACACTGGCTGGCAGAGGTCAACAGCGTACTACCGTATAAGAAACTGATATATTCGCACAGGGGCTGTCCGGCCAAATATGAAAAAGTCTGAGGAAAATGGCTGGAGTCACCTGCAACCTGCATATAGGGGGGTCGGATGAGCTCAGGGGGTTCACGGTCTCACGGGTGGAAATAGGAGACTGGGAGGGATGCGGGTGGACTGGTAACTAACCCTGCTGTATTGTGCTCACATTCTGGGGCATCTAGGTTCAAACGTGGTTGTATTCTGTGTCACCTGATTTATGTTACCCACTGTTGTCACACTTGTACCTACACTCTATCCATGATCAATGGTCATGTGCTGTACCTGTACGCTGTATGTGTGCCCTCTGGGCTATTCTTTTGCTCCAATAAAAGCTTTTTGATTGAAAAAAAAATGGGCCGATCGTCTTAAAATGATAGTTGCTTGATGGTTATACCAAGCGGCTAGCTTCAAGACCTTATGAATCACTAATAAGGAGATTGAGAAAGTGAGAACACGATCATCTGTATGAATCTGATACTTTCTCCAAGTCATTGACTCCAAATATTTAAAGTGAGAGGGTCTTTATTGGTCATAAGTCATCAATGTAAGCCTTCACATTTCTTTTTTGATAAGTTTACTTTTAATGGACCCTGTCGCTAGGCTATTTATTCCAACAAGAGTTTATTATAGATAGAGGAATCGATGGACGAGAGAAATCTAAAATGTGTATGGCTAGCCTAACTTTTTTTCCCAAATAGGAGGGGCTATTAAATAGTGGGAACTAGAGCTGCATGGTTCTGGCCAAAATCAGAATTACAATTTTTTTGCTTACAATGAAGATCACGATTGTCCCGGCATAAAATCTTTCACAATATACAAAAAAAATTTGGGCTAAATTTACTGGTTAGTTTATTTATTTTTATTCATGAAAGTAATATTTTTCCCAAAAAATTGCATTTGAAAGACAGCTGCACAAATACAGCGTGGCATAAAATATTGCAACAACCACCATTTTAATCTCTAGGGTCTCTCTCTATATATATATATTTTTTTTAGTAATCGGTCCACACAGGCGCGTTTTGTCAGGTGACAAGTCACGCTCCGTTCTGTACAATGGAACCGTTCTAATAGGAGCGACTCAAGTCGCTCCAACTTAGAAAAAGGTTCCTGTACTATTTGTTACGACTTCAGGGTGACTTGCATTGACTTCAATACAGATGTCATTTTGAAAGTCGCTCCTCAAGTCTTGCTGCCCCAGTGTAAACCGGCCCTTAGTGTTTAAGTGCTTAAACTTTCCTAATTTCCTTTGATGTAAAAGACAAATTGATACAACGTTTAGACTTAACGTTCCACTGATAAAGAATGTAGTTTTAATCTTTTTGCCCCCCCCCCCCCCCCTTATTTTCACCTGGTGATTTGGCAAGCAAGTCTGTTTTTTTTTAACTTCCTTTAACAGAACTAGCTGTCCAGCAAACATGGCAGCTAGAGGGTTGAGACAAACCATATAACACTGACAGGCATGCTTTCAATGGTCAGCTTTTATTCCTTAATCCAAAAACTTGTATCCCATAAGTAAAAAACTGGTTATAAAGTGTTAGCTGGAGTCAGCTTCAATTTGTTAAGCAGCCCATAGCTTATTTTTTTATTCAACATAGAAGTGACTTGATTTCTCCAGCCATACATTGTATGTGGATGGAAGAATCCTCCCCACTGTGCCTTTGTGCTCTGACAGTGGGGAGACTTCTATGCTATCAGAATATATAGATCAGTGTGTGCAGGAAATCTATCGCGCCAATATTTAGTGATAAAAAAGCTGCTACCCAAAAATAATCAATAGATTACAGACATTGGAAAATAGGAGCAAGGGTGCGCTAGTGTAAACTAAAACAAAATTACAAAATAAGTGATCTACTATGGATAATTTTGTTAAGATGATCAAGATGTTGATGAAAACCTCTCACTAAATCACTGTAATTAGCATAGCCTGTGCCAACATGTGCAAAACATCAGAACAATACAGCACAGAAAGCATGTGCGGGAAATGTGCGGAAATTGTTCTAGAAGTCCATAGATAAGTATATTTGCATATATTAATCTTGATTGTATTAGCTCATGCTGGTGCTCTTATAAAATCGCAGTTAGTGTCCACCTTCACCAGTAAGTACAGTCTTCACCCAAAGTGCACAAGTGAAATGGTTCCTTACCAGATAACAATGACCCTTAATTTGATACCAAAGTAAGGAGTCACATACAGCTGTACAGGAAAACCTGTTGGATGAGATGCGTCCTGCTGCTTGGTATACTTGTACTCAGATGGATCCCAATGGTTGCATGGAATAACAAAATGATGCCAACATAGTGTAACCCGTTTATTTAAGAAAGTAAAAAACAACATAAAAGTGCCAAATGGCTGCTTACCATGAGTAGTGCCCCAAAACCTGGCACTGAGGCTAGATCGTATGGGTGAAAGATCATCAATCCTGGGCATCCGACATGTGTCTCAGGCGTGCGTTCCAGCTAGCAGGTAGTCGGAACCAGCGGGACAGGAAGTGACGAATTAGTGTGCGTGGATGGATACCGCCTCGACGTACGTTTCGTTGTGAACGTCTTCAGGAAGCGCATACTACCACGCTTGGATGGGTTGATTTATACGTTTGTCAATTGATATGGGCGGGGATAAGGTAATCACAGCCTCAGTAGCAGATTCGACACCATGTCGAATGTGTGACAATCAGCAAATGTATTCACAAATTGTATGAACATTAGTTAGAATTCCATATACGATTGGGCAACGATACCTACATAGTAATAAAGTAACATAAGACTATAACACCATGTACTTAGATAAAACCTATACCATTGGTGGCAAATTGTTAATTATCTGCCACATTAAAATAAGTTAACCCTTTGTGGAACCCCCCGGGGGAATATCCGTTGTGGGGATATATATACACACACACACAACAAAGGCCAACTGTATATTGAAGTTTAAAAATTAAAATAGAATTAAAATTATACATTTAAGTAGCAGGGTTGGAAACTCCTATACTGGGAATCCAAATGCATGCTAGTAGTAGCAAATAATGGATAAGACTAAGTTATTAAGAAGATGGAGGAAATGTGTATTTATCGATGGAAATGGTGTAATAGTATAGTCATTACATCCCTAGTGGATAGTGTGTTATTAGTTAGAAAACAGGTAAGATCCAACTCGATGTTGAGGCCCTGCAGATGCATGACCCGTTGTCGGTGAATCCACATGGTCTGATTTTGGGAGGTGGCCTGTACCATGTTGGTGCCTCTCCAGTGGTTGGTAATCTTGTCAATACCGCAAAAGGAAAGTTTGCTGGGGTCCTTATTATGATGTTCAGCGAAATGCTTCGATACGCTGTGGTTTGGGAACCCATTGGTAATATTAGCTACGTGTTCGTTAATTCGGACTCTTAGTTTTCTTGTGGTCCGCCCCACGTATTGTAGCAAACATGGACATTCCAGTAGATATGTGACATGGTGAGTGTCGCATGTTATTAGAGGTTTGATTGTATATTCTTGATGTGTGACATTAGATTTGAATTTAGTTATTTTTCTGGAGGTTCTAATAGTGCTTTCCATTATTGCACCAGGTGCAGATCGTGCAAATCCTGACCCGTCCAAAAAGGTAAATGGTTTGGGTGGGGGATCTGGTACATTTGGGGCTATCATGTTCCGTAGTCCCTGTGCTCTCCTGTAGATAAATCTGGGTTTGGTCGGTAAAATTGTGGCTAAATCATTGTCTTTCAATAGGATAGGCCAATGTTTGCGGAAGATTTTTTCAATGCTTCTATATTGGCGGTGGAAGCCTGAAAAGAAAGCTGTATCGCCTGAGAATGGGGGTTTCTTTTTTGAGACCAATAGTTCTTTTCTATCCATACTTGCAACATCCAGGACTGTTTTTTCTAATAATTGTGGGAGGTAACCTTTTTCTATGAATTTCTCTGTTAGAGTTGCAGATTGGGTTTGGAAATCAGTGATGGTATCACAATTACGGCGAATTCTCATGTACTGGCCTTTAGAAATGGTACTTAACCATTTGGGATGATGGCAACTGGTTACTGGCACAAAGGCATTTCTATCTGTACTTTTGAAATATGTATGTGTGCTCACCTTGTTTCCATTCTTGACCAAGGTCAAATCTAGATAGTTAATGGAAACTAAACTAGATGTTGCTGAGAACTTCAAACCATACTGGTTATTTATCATTCCGCCCAAAAAGATTTCCAAGGAATGCCAAGTCCCCTCCCACATAAGGATGATGTCATCTATATATCTCTTGTAAAAAATGAGGGGTGTTGGGTGGTCTTGGTATATAGTTTCCTCCTCCCATTTGTTCAATACCAGGTTAGCCACACTGGGGGCATAGCGAGCCCCCATTGCAACCCCTTTGACCTGGTTAAAAAACTGCCCTAAAGCCCAGAAGTAGTTGTTACCCATAGCTTGACGTAGTTCATCAATTAAAAATTGAACCTGGACTTCTGGAAGCCTTGTGTCTGTCCTTAAAGCTTGGGTAACTGCTTCAATAGCGTCTCCCTGTCGGATGTTAGTGTAGAGGGACTCTACATCTACTGTTGCCAACCAAGTCCCCTCTGAAATTTCTAAAGAAGACAGGGATTGAATGAGATCCCTGCTGTCCTTTAGGTACGACCTGCCTAGAATGACCAATGGCTGGAGAAATAGATTTGGTTGCATTCTTGTGTACCTTGGGAACTATGAATAAAACCGGGGTCTTAGGTGTATTAGGGACCAAATAAAGGGCCTCTTTAATGGCGAGTATAGATTTAGCTTTACCCTCTGAGGTCCATAGTAGTAATTGATCTTTAAGTTTAGATAAGAGATCCCCTCTGAGTAGTTGATACGTGGCTGAATCCTCTAATAGTCTTTGAATCTCCCCATAGTAGTACTCTTGACAGTACCACTACTCCTCCCCCCTTGTCTGCAGGGCGTATTATATTTTAATTTTCTTCCAATTTTTTGATTCCTTCTTTTATTAAACTGTTATTTTTGGTTTGTTTGACCTCCAGATCTCTAATTTCCCCTTGTATCATATTTTTGAAGACCTCCACATGATGGTGGGTGCCCTTCTTAGGGTTAAACACTGAATTATTCTTCAAACCCAGATGAACGAAGTTGTCCATAACTGGAATGCGTGTAATGGTATTTTGTTGCGAGAAGTGTTTAATATCAAGTTTTCTTACATATTCAACTTCTATGAAGACTTCAAATTTGTTTATATTTTTGTCTGGACAGAATTTCATACCCTGTGATAGGACTCCCAATTCTGCATCAGAAAAGTGTACCCCAGCTAAATTGAAGATGCCTTCATTCAGTTGTCTCTGGGTCTTTTTCTTCTTCTTTCCTCCTCTTCCTCTTTTTCTGTATCTGCTTTCTGTTGGTAGACTGGGGCGGATGGGCTCTTGTAGGGCTCTTTCCATCCCCTCCATTCCCCCCCCTGTGAGGGGTGGCTATAGTGTTGGGCTGGTCTTCCCCTAAAATTGCCTCTATAATGGCCCCGTGGGGGTATATTGATTGGGTCCAGGATTATGACAATAGTAATCACAGTTACCTGGTGGATTGTCCAATGGAGCATACCTATTGTATAATAACCAGTATGGTTTGAAGTTCTCAGCAACATCTAGTTTAGTTTCCATTAACTATCTAGATTTGACCTTGGTCAAGAATGGAAACAAGGCGAACACACGTACATATTTCAAAAGTACAGATAGAAATGCCTTTGTGCCAGTAACCAGTTGCCATCATCCCAAATGGTTAAGTACCATTTCTAAAGGCCAGTACATGAGAATTCGCCGTAATTGTGATACCATCACTGATTTCCAAACCCAATCTGCAACTCTAACAGAGAAATTCATAGAAAAAGGTTACCTCCCACAATTATTAGAAAAAACAGTCCTGGATGTTGCAAGTATGGATAGAAAAGAACTATTGGTCTCAAAAAAGAAACCCCCATTCTCAGGCAATACAGCTTTCTTTTCAGGCTTCCACCGCCAATATAGAAGCATTGAAAAAATCTTCCGCAAACATTGGCCTATCCTATTGAAAGACAATGATTTAGCCACAATTTTACCTCCCAAACCCAGATTTATCTACAGAAGAGCACCGGGACTACGGAACATGATAGCCCCAAATGTACCAGATTCCATTATTGCACCAGGTGCAGATCGTGCAAAAGCACCATCAGAACCTCCAGAAAAATAACTAAATTCAAATCTAATGTCACACATCAAGAATATACAATCAAACTTCTAATAATATGCGACACTCACCATGTCACATATCTACTGGAATGTCCGTGTTCGCTACAATACGTGGGGCGGACCACAAGAAAATGAAGAGTCCGAATTAACGAACACGTAGCTAATATTACCAATGGGTTCCCAAACCACAGCGTATCTAAACATTTCGCCATAGATATAACTATGCGGCGGCGGTCTGGAAGTGGTTAAACCTTAAGCAGGAACATTCACTGGCATATAGACACAGCTTGCACTTAACTTTCAGTACCTTACAGGGTAACTCCACTTTTGTGAATACAAAAAAGATAGCTTGTGTAGCAAATGTATATGCTATGTTGTAATTTATTAAAAACGATCTTTCCTTTTTAATTTGCAGCAGCTGCGATTTTCTGGAAAATTCAAGGCAACATCTAGGAGTTCTGTACACCATTGGTGTATAGAACGCCCCCAGAAATGCCATTTACGGCTTGTGTGATTATCTCACACATTTTCCCAGATTTCTACATTAAGAATTAAATTAGATTTTAGGCACCCCCTGCAATAGGATATTCTATTTTAGTGAGCTAATCTACAAGGGATTTTTCTTTTTTTTAATCCTTTTATGCCTAAACCTATTTCTGACATTTGGTGTTTACAAGTTAAAATCCGTATTTTTTGCTAAAAAAAAATTACTTAGAAACCCCAAATATTATATAGTTATATCTAGAGAATAAAATGGCAATTGTTGCAATATTTTATGTTACACGGTATTGGTGCAGCGGTGTTTTAAACGCAACTTTTTTTGGGGGAAAAAAAAGACACTTTCATGAATTTAAAAAAACTAAACAGTAAAGTTAGCCCAATGTTTTTGTAGAATGTGAAAGATCATGTTACGCCGAGTACATAGATACCAAACATGTCACGCTTTAAAATTCTCGTGGAATGGCGACAAACTACGGTACCTGAAAATCTCCATAGGCGACGCTTACATTTTTTTTTCTTACGGTTACCAGGTTAGACTTACATAGGAGGTCCAGGGCTAGAAGTTTTGCTCTCACTCGGTCGATCGCGGTGATACCTCACATGTGTGATTCAAACACTGTTTACATATGTGGGATCAACTTCCGTATGCGTTTTCTTTGTTGCGTGAGCCTCCCAGTGGGACGGGAGGCCCGGTAAGAGTGGCGGAGGTGGGGATGTCCCCTCCCGCTCCCCCGGTATAACAACGGAGTGGCTTTTATCGGTTGTTATCATGGGAAAGCCGATCGCCTGCTCTAAAAAACAATACTGGGATGATGCCTTCAGCTGCGGGCATCTTCCCGGGATAACCCCTGAAACCCGAAAACACATATGTCAGTACGCTTGGCGGCAAGGGGAGGGGTTGAGCACATAATTAAAGCCCAAAGCTCTAATTGGCTTAAAAAAGGGTGGGCTCGGGGTGCAGAGCACTGTGACATTAGAAACCTAATATTCGCAAAGGTCTTCCTGTTTCTGTCCCAAGACCCTATTGGCCACAAGCCCTAAGACTCCTGGTTAGCCGGGAGGAGAAGGTACCGCCAACACTCGGGGGGAGACACGGGGGGGGGGGTTGGTTGGCTAGCGGGGGGTGGCTTAACGACCAGACCCACCCCCCAAACAGAATCAGTCTGCAAAGGACGTGATAAAAAAAAAAAAAAAAAAAAAAAAAAAAAAGTAGTGAGAATCTACATTGTACATTTGTACAATTTCTGCAATGTACACTGATCAACCAGAGGCAGTGTTGCCAGCCTACCAGTTTGAAATTTACTGGCGCAGCCACGTTTTTATTGCCATTTCACAAAAGTTACTAAATTACATTTTTAGGTGCAAATTTCAGTATTTAGGCTACAAACTAGTACACCAGGCAAATAGCAATGTGATTTAAAGGTAGATATTAAAAGGTAAAAAACACATTTTTGTTATTTTCGATATAAAAAAGGGCAAAATTATTTAGTCACATCACCCCGTCTCCATCCCCCCCTGCCTTCACCCCCCCTCGACGGTGCCAAAATCTCCCCCCGTCTTCAATCATCCCATCTCCACCCCCCTCTGCGGTGCCACCAATAACTCCTGTCTCCATCTCCGACCCTCTGCCACCAACACCTCTCCCCCTGCGGTGCCACCACAGCCACCATTACTCCCTGCCTCCAATCTCCATCAGCAGTTCCAAGCCAAACCGATCTCTGCTATTTTTACTGGCAAATTCCCGTAACCACGGACATTTACGAATGGGGGAAAAAGTGCCCGTTTTTACGAACTGTCCGTAAAAACAACACTGCCCAGAGGGGATTTTTTTCTCTCTTTTCCCAACAAACACAGAGCTACTTCTTAATGTCATATTTATGGCACCAATACATTAAATATTCCTAAAATGCTTTGCCTCAATTTACAAATATAGGCTTGGTATGCTTTGTTAGCCAGAGCTGCATTCTTGTCTTTGTGCAGCTCGGAGACCTGAAGTATTTTTTTTTCTTTTTTTCTAGGGGTGTCACACAAGGTAAATGAGTAGGGATTGGCTGTACCAGAACTATCAAACTGGATTTAACATACAGTATGTTCCCAGAATGTTGTACACAACTGCTATATGCATAGTTAAAGACTAAAAGCTTGTACCCAGGCACCCAACGTATGAATTGAATGGAAACCTCAGGTTCAGTCCAGGTATGAGAACAATACAAGGCTATGAATACTTTCAGAGAAATCACCATGAATTTGAAATTTAGAGGGTTCCTTCAGAGTAAAATCAATTGAAACTATGGAGCATTTACTAGAAGTGGTTTACAATGCAGGCATCTTATAAAAAGGGTGAACCTAGGACAAATTATTCTCTGCAACTGTAGAAACTACAGAAGTGCACGCAGCAGACCTTGGTGGCTCATTAAAATGCTTCAGAAAAAAAAATCTATATTATTGGAAATAGAGATACACCCCGAAAAACTGCATTATGTCAACTAAAAAGAAACTTTTCTGAACAAATTGAAATAGGAGCTTATAGTATGTAAATCAGACCAGTGGTTGAAAGACTAGATGAGCACTTAAGCCTTGTTCATATGGGCGATGATGTCTGTACAGTGAAAACAGGCTGTTTTTTGCAGCGCTTGATATGGTCAGTTGCTACACAGACACAGCCATTAGTCCCAACATTGGAGGTGTAAGGTGGGGGGAGCGACAAGATCACAGACCTTATGCCTTCGGGGTCGATCACCCGCACCCTGTCACATTAGGACCAGTGGGTGTGTCCATGCCGCCACTGCATTCTGATAAACTTCCAGATGATGAAAAAACAGCCCATTCACGCTATACATTACCCCTGTGAATAAAGCCTTAGCCCCCATTCACACTAGAGTTTTTCAGCTTGTTTCCCTACACCTATATTCACATGCAGTATTCCATTATTTTCTATTCCTGCTCACATTTTTACACTCATTCACCCTACTACACTCAAGAAAGTGCACGTAAGCTTTTTTTTGCGCTTCAAAAACTCCTCTCCTCCTCTAGAACTGCGCTCCTCCCCTAAAACTGCTCTTCTCCCCCTGCCCAGCCCAGAAAGCAAATGCCTGAAGCTTGATACATGGGTAAAAACACTAGTAAAAGGTGTGAGAAAGTGCAGGTTTGACTGTGTGTTCTACCTCTTCTGTTGTGATAAGTTGGTGAACAGGAGGGCATTTTTATGTACCATCGCATCTAGCTTACCTTAAAAGCTCTTTAGTTTATAAAGAAAAAAACCTTAACATAAAGATTATATGGCTTACATTGAGCAGAGCCATCTTAGATGTTCCATGGTTTACATTGAGAAGAACCTTCCTGAAGGTTCAATGGACTATAACGAGCAGGACCGCCCTAGATGTTCCATGGTTTACAATGAGAAAGCGCCTTCCTGGAGGTTCAATGGTTTATGAAGAGCAGGCTCCTCCTAGAGGCCTCATGGTTTACAATAAGTAGGTCCTTCCTGGAGCTTCAATGGTGTATAAAGAGAAGGACCTTCCTAGAGGTCACATGGTTTACAATGAGTAGGGCCTTCCTGAGGGATCAACGGACTATAAGGAGCAGGACCTCCCAAGATGTGTACCACAGTTTCTGATTAGGGCCTTTCTGAAGGTTCAATGGACTATAAAGAGCAGGGCCTCCCTAAAGGTTCAATGATTTTTTAATGAGTAGGGCCATCCTGAAGATTTAATTGATTATAAAGAGCAGGAACCCACTGGAGTGTCAATTGTTTACAATGAGTAGGGCCTTCCCAGATAGTTTAAGAGTAGGGCCTTCCTAGAGGTCCCATGGTTTACAAAGTGCAGGGTTTTTCTAAAGGTTCTGTACTTGACATTTGGTAGAACTTTTTTTTTGTAGTTCTATAGAATAAAACAAGCCTTCCTAAAGCATTCTTTGCTTCAAATAGGGCACAGTCTTCCTTCTGGTTCCATGTTTTTCAAAGTGTAGGCAATTTCTAAAAGCTCTGCAGTTGAAAACAAGTAAATGTTTAAGGCTTACAAAGGACATGGTCTTCCTGTAGAGTCCAGGGACCTCCAAACTAATGGCCTCCAGCTGTTGCAGAACTACATATCCCATGAGGCATTGTAAAACTCTGACATTCACAGACATGGGGCTAGGCATGATGGGAATTGTAGTTTCTGAACAACTGGAGGGCCATAGTTTGGAGACCCAGTTAATCACTGTGACGTTAATACATAACTTCTATAATTAAAGCTTCCGTTATACTGTGCCATTTTTAAGGTGATGACATAATTGGATTGGGCGTTTCTCGGAAAGGTTTTTAAAAACTTCTTGCTAAATACTGGGTTATTTTTTGTTACATCCAATCTATCGTCAGCCAAATTAGGACCTTGTGTATAGGTTAGTTGTTTTCTGCATACCCTGACAAGTCACCCGACAAGATCTTATAGGCAACAATCCACTTGTATCCCTTTATTCAAGATTTTTTTGTAATAACTATTCCCATATGGGATGCTTGTGTAGATCAATAGCAGCAGTTCACAAGAGATCATTTGATGTGCAAGGATGTATATAACAGCCAACGCCAGACTGCTTTCGCTCTATGACATTTTTCATCAGTTACACATTAAACAGTTTTTTTTCCTGAAAATGTGGGAGCTCAAAATACAATCCAATGCCAAGTGTTTTAGTTTCAGCTTTCATTTGGGCCCCTGCCATCGGTTCAATCAGTGAGGTAACTCATTAGAATCTTACAGAAACCGGGGGCCAGGATCCCAGCCACCTCCATTTAATTGAGCAGGAAGCTCACGCAATTGTACGGTGGGTGGACTGAAAGAATGAGAGCAGCTACCTACAGTTTGCAGCTGTGTACCAGCATCACTTAGCTGCTTGCCATGCAGT
Source organism: Rana kukunoris (assembly GCA_029574335.1). Classification (NCBI taxonomy): domain Eukaryota; kingdom Metazoa; phylum Chordata; class Amphibia; order Anura; family Ranidae; genus Rana; species Rana kukunoris. The sequence continues at coordinate 65,580,774 of CM056059.1, read as the reverse complement.
GAAAATAGCTGGTAATGACTTATTCCTAAAGGGGAGCTCCAGGTAAGATATAAACTGCCAACGAGCATACATTATAGGTTACAGCTGATGGTTTTCTCTTTTGCTGAATGGGTGGGTGGCTTCTACAGAAAAGGCCCGTGTGCAAGGTTAAAAATGGCTCCCATCACATGGCTAGGTACAGTTGTGCTCATAAGTTTACATTTTTCAATATGAATGATAACACAAAAACATTTTTCACTCATAGTTAGTGTTTGGCTGAAGCCATTTTTTATCAATCAACTGTTTACTCTTTTTAAATCATAATCACAACAGAAACTACCCAAATAAACCTGATCAAAAGTTTACATACCCCAGTTCTTAACTTCCCTAGCGGTATTCCAGAGTCTGGTTCTTGGTAAATTTTTTAAACTAAAAGCGGTATCCCTGAGCCAGACTCGGGATTGCATTGCAGGACACAGGCGGAAGTTACTTGCCTTGTCCATGGATCCTATGATGTGTCCCCGCTGTGTGTGCGGGCTCCTCTGCTGTGCCTCCTCGCTTGATTCACAGTGCCGCGTGCTGAGCTCCATTCCCTGCGACGTTACGACGCACGGGGACTGAGTTCAGCGCCAAATTCAAAAAGTGAAACACACAATACACATACAGTATACTGTAATCTACAGATTACAGTACTGTATGAAATAAACACCCCCTTTGTCCCTAGTGGTCTGCCCAGTGTCCTACATGCACTTTTATACAACAAAAACTGCCTGGAAACTGGAGATTGCCCATAGCAACCAAAAAGTGTCCCTTTACATCAAAAGTGCTTTTAGACCAGCTAGAAAACAGCGATAATAAATTAGAATCACTTGCAGAATTGAGCGATAGCGATTTGTGGGGAAATTCGTCATCAAACAATAAAAATAATGACAGCGACAATTCTGCAACTGAGCAAATTTCAGCGTTTTTGATTTGATACATTATTGGATAATTTTTATTATAATTACATTATTATTTGTTATAATTATTTATAGTTATTTATTATATTTTATGATTTTGTGTTTCAAACTTTATCATACCCGGGATGTCTACTAGACTCTTTGGACAGATTTAAAGGAGTTCTCCAAGCTAAAACTTTTAACCCCCGCTGTGCCCGGGCTGTAAAACTATACAAAATAAACTTTCACTTACCTGCCTACGATCTCCCGTTATTCCGGTATCGCCGCCCGTGCACCGGTCCCTGTCAGCTTCCTCTTCCTGGGGGTCGGTGACTCATCCTGCGCTCAGCCTATCAGCGGCCGCGGCGGGACATTGCTGCTTCCGCTGATAGGCTGAGCGCAGGATGAGTCACCGACCCCCAGGAAGAGGAAGCTGGCAGGGACCGGTGCACGGGCGGCGATACCGGAATAACGAGAGATCGTAGGCAGGTAAGTGAAAGTTTATTTTGTATAGTTTTACAGCCCGGGCACAGCGGGGGTTAAAAGTTTTAGCTTAGAGAACTCCTTTAAGCAAGTTATTCCTAAGAATTGCAGGCCTACAATATAAAACGCCAAATTTCCATGCAAAATAATTGTACTATGAGTGAATTCTCTCATTTAGTCCTAGTGGCGCCCTCTATTGTTTCTTCATTTTCACAAAATAATTGTACCGCTTTTGGTACAAAATTCCAGACATAATCATACCACCAGGGAGACCCCTCTAGGGCATGTCCCCGGCATTAACTTTTATTTTACATTGTTCCGGTTGAGGAAAACGGCTCTTATAGCTCCCCTGTTTCATCATTACCGGGCTTTTAAAAGTCTTGCAGGGACAGTAAGGAGTTTAGTTCCAACATGCCCCCAGAACTACATCGCACAAGAGCCTTTCCTCTACAGAACGTGTGCATGAAATACTCTTAGGAGTCAAAGCCACAGTGTTGTTTTGCTGGAAAATGAATTAATGTATACATGTAGAGAGGGATAGAGGGTCGGGGATAGGCAAAGTTCTGTAGTTCAGCAGACAGGGCTGTCAACACTGCTTAGTATTTCAGTGAAGCAAAGGCAATGCGTTGTCAGCTCACACAGGAAATTAGGAGCACAGTGAATATCTGGTATACACCAATTGCCTGCTTGTCTCTGGCTTTATCACTTTCTAAAGCTTCGTTGACATATATGCAAATTGGATGCATTTTTAACCACATCCAATTCGCATGACATGTGAATCAAACCAGCTTTCTTTTGAGCCGGTTCACATATATGCAGTGCAGCAGCAGTACAAATTTGCTGCAAATTTTTTTTGTGTGTTTTCTGAGCACTGCGGGGCAGTTCAGATGCAAATTCCAGGCTCATTGCCTTCTTTGGGAATGCATCTGAATAGCACATCTGATTAGTTTTGAACACGGAAAAAAAAAAAAAAGTGTGGGGGTCCTCCCTCCATATCCATACTAGGCCCTTCTGAGCCTCACATCATTTGTTTGAATGGGTCGCATTGGGCAGATGGTACTGCCCACTAAGCATGACAGGGGGCATAATTCCTGCCACAGACGCATAGCATAGCATGTGTACACCCCTGACAACTGCCTTTCCAGCAAAAGGGGAGTGGTTAATTGGAGGTAAACGTGGCTCAGCAGTGTGTTTTTACTGCCCCCAACTAATAGTGTAAGCAAGCTCTTAAACTGTTCTCATCCAAACTGTTTTTTCCATTGTATGCCTCTCTCCATCTTCTGTTTCAATGCCAACCTTAAAGAAAAAGTAGGGCCAAAGCACTTTTGGACCTACTTCTCCTGGGGATCACTGTAGTGCACTTCATTCTGCACTCCTATGACTCGCTGTTGGCTGACGTCTCTCAGCTGGTCCAGACTTGTCAGTAGGGTTGTCCCGATACCACTATTTTGAGACCGAGTACAAGTATCGATACTTTTTTTCAAGTACTCGCCGATACCGAATACCGATACTTTTATTTTTAATGTCATGTGAAAGTGGCATTTTTTTTTTTTTTAACAATTTTTTTTGTACACGGAGCTTACGGTGGACTGGACACACAGCTCAGGGGACGCAGAGCACGGAGCTCACAGAGGACACACAGCACGGGGGACACACGGGGCGCACGGAGCTCATGGAGGACACACAGCATGGGGGACACACGGAGGACACAGAGCGCGCAGGGCAGGGAGCACACAGAAGACACACAGCATGGGGGACTCTGCTCAAAACCTCCGCCCGCTGACTAGGTATCGGATCTGGCATTGGGAGAATTTGTGCGAGTACAAGTACTCGCACAAATACTCTGTATCGGTCCCGATACCGATACTAGTATCGGTATCGGGACAACCCTACTTGTCAGGATCCACCCAGATGCCTGACCAGCAGGGGGCTAAGCTTCTCAGCACACAACCAAGAGGCGGAGTTAGCCGCTCCCACACCCTCTACAGTCTGGCGCTCCAGTGAGCGCTGGAGGGGCAGAGCGGAGAGCTGTTGACTGGCAGTCACCATGCTCTGGTCAGTGCGGACCTGAGAACTGAGTGATCAGCGTTCTTTGATTGCCCAGTTCTCAATCTAAATGCGGCAGGGGGGACAGATGCAGTACGGGACTGATGCTGCATCTACCTAGGTCAGTGTGGGTGTGTATAGTTTCCAATCCCAAACCTCTCTTTTAAAAAAGTTGGGTTGCTGTCTGAGGACAATGGTCACCAGGATAAACCCCAAAGACAATGGTCACCAGGATAAACCCAAAAGATGTCGCAAACAGCAGAGCTTCTACCTCTTCCCTATGCTATTCAAAATGAAAACATAATATGGAGCCAAACTTTTTTTCCCTTAAAAACTGTAAAAAAAACTATTAATCTATACCTCGCCTTAATGAGCTCTAGCGGGAGCGAAACATTCTTTGTCAGGCTAATGTGCTTACAGCCACCCATATTAACATACCCATGACCTTTTGTTTCCTTGCGTGCTACAATGACATCATTACGGCTTGTTGGCGAACAAGATGAAGCACATTGCTGCAAATGGCCTGAATAAGACTGTAATTATGCACTTTTAATTCATACTTCATCTGTCTGGGTGTGCCAGCAGGATTAAAAATGTACCTTATGTAAGAGAGGCTGTAATTATTTACTAGTTAATGGCACACAACTATTCCCTGATGCTGCATTATAAGCATTTCTCAATAATTTGGAAAATTCATGATAAATCAGATCTCTACCCAGCGAACACAAAACCACAACTCATTGTAATAAATGCATTGGCAACAAAAAATATGATTCAGCCTGCAGAATAACTCAAGTCTGCATGCTGCAATGGATGTTAATAAGGAAAATAAGCAATAAAAACTGCCTAGAAATGGGGTCATATACATTCAAGATTACTCGCGTCAAGCCTGGGTTTGTTTGCGCAACAGAGAAATTTACAGTTAATAAATTTGGTATATTCATATTTAGTAATAAAGTATATAGAGCCATGGCTTGCAGTACCCGACTGCCACTAATCAGAAACCAGGCTTCTGTCCTGAAGCCGATCTGTGATTGGCTGCTAATAAATTACCTTAAATAATGCTAACAAACCTGTAGTTTATAGAAGGCGTACATTCTTCATTGCGAAAGAATCAGCGAGATGTGATGCCAAATCAAGCCTGTGCTTCCTGAATTTCCACCACAACATACTCTTTGCAGGTTTTGTCATCGGTAAAATAGTAGTGATTGTACTCCACAGTTTCATAATAGAATTCATTAAAAAGATTGGTATAACAGCATAATTCTCTTGTCTTTAATAGCCCGTACACACAATCAGAAAGTAGTAAGAAAAAGGCCTCTTTTGAACCGATCGTATGATAATCTGATCGTTACTACACAGCTTTCAAGAGCTGCTCACGACAATTCATCTGAAATATTCTGATGGGACAAAAAATATTTTTTTTCTTGTATGATACCCGGTTGTACGATGTTCGTTTTAATCAGCACAGTTATTTGAAAATGCAATACAAAAAAATGACCGTATTTATCGGCGTAAAACGCACACTTTTTCCCCCTGAAAATAGAGGGAAAATCACGGGTGCGCGCTATAAGCCGATAGCATAACTCGGAGGTGGACGAGCGCAAGCTGGAAATCACAGAGCCGTCATCTCCTCTCGGCTCTCACTCGGCTGTCACGCCAGACACGCACAGTCCCGCCTCCGCCACCAGCATTGGACCAGTGTTCTGTCTGTCACAGGAGATGGTCCAATGCCGATGGCGGAGGCGGGACTGTGCGTGTGACGTCACAGCCGAGTGAGAGCAGAGTGGAGATGAGGGCTTGGCGATTTCTGGCGGGTGCTCGCCCCCCTCCGAGGTATGCCATAGGTACGCTACTATGCTACAGTCTCGGCCAGCACTACAGTGCTGCCCACGTTTTAGGGTTTCCTCACCCTCCCCTTCACCACAGACTGCTGAAGCCTGCTTAGAAGCCCTAAAGGTACTGTACATTTTTTTTCATTTGGGAATGTGATTGTTGTGGAGGAGCACTTGTCATATATTCACTTGGTGCACACTATTGCATGAACTATTTGGTATGCATCCTATTTAATATTGCATATATTTCACATAACTTACTAGCCTGCTTAGAAGCCCTAAGATACTGTACATTGCTGCTTATCTTAAAAAAAATTCCCTCTTAACCACTTCAGCCCCGAGCCTGTTTTTCAGATTCGGTGCTTACGAGACTAAAACAGTTTTTTTTGCTAGAAAATTATTTAAAACCCCCAAACATTATATATTTTTTTTTCTAACACCCTAGAGAATAAAATGGCGGTCATTGCAATAGTTTTTCTCACACCGTATTTGCGCAGCGGTCTTACAAGCGCACTTTTTTTGGAAAAAATTCACTTTCTTGAATTAAAAAATAAGACAACAATAAATTTGGCCCAATTTTTTTATATATTGTGAAAGATGATGTTACGCCGAGTAAAATGATACCCAACATGTCACGCTTAAAAATTGCGCCCGCTCGTGCCATGGCGTCAAACTTTTACCCTTAAAAATCTTAAAATTCTACAGGTTGCATTTTTTGAGATGCAGAGGAGGTCTAGGGCTAGAATTATTGCTCTCGCTCTAACGATCGCGGCGATACCTCACTTGTGTGGTTTGAACACCGTTTTCATATGCGGGCGCTACTCGCGTATGCGTTTGCTTCTGCGCGCGAGCTCGTCGGGACGGGGCACTTTAAAAAAAAAAATGTTTGGTTTTCGTTTTTATTTCTATTTATTTTATAATGTTTAACACTGAAAAAAAAAAAAAATATATCACTTTTATTCCTATTACAAGGAATGTAAACATCCCTTGTAATAGAAAAAAGCATGACAGGTCCTCTTATATATGAGATCTGGGGTCAAAAAGACCTCAGATCTCATATTCAGGCTTAAATGCAAAAAAAAAAAATAAAAAGCAGAGGTATGGGGACGGCTGAGGGACATTTTTTCCCTCAGTCGCATCCCCGGACAGCCAGCAAGAGGACCCGATCGCCTCCGCCGCTACCGACGGCTACGGTAAGCGGCGGAGGGCGCGGGAGAGCGGCGGGAGGGGGGGGCACCCTCTCCCGCCGCCGGTAACGGCGATCTCGCGGCGAATCCGCCGCGATGACCGCCGTTATCGTTAACAGGACCGCCCCACGAAGAGATGGATATCTCGGTTGTGGCAGCAGCTGCTGCCGTTACCGAGATATCCATCTTGAAAAAAATGACGTCTTTGGACGTGGGGCCGGTCAGAAGTGGTTAAAATTGGGGCGCGCGTTATACGCCGATAAATTACATTACTTACACATTTTTATTCTGTTGTATGAGAATTTTTGTCACTTTAGTAAAAAGAAAAAAAGTGGACAAGCATTCACCTTATAATCTCACAGTGTATACCAGGCATTAAACACAGTGATGGTATCCCTCTGAAAAAGTTAAGGGTCATTAATTAAATTTTTCGTTCCCTGATCTGGCTCACGAAACCCCCAAGGGTTAAACTTGAGCAACTGCAGTGCCCAAAGGAAGCCGGTGGACTGGCGTTGCCCAATCCCTGGCTTTACTACCTGGCCTTCCAGTTGCAACATATTGCGAGGGTGGTAGGCAGTCAACGAGATCTGCAGCTGAAGTTGAGTGACTCCTCGGTTCAGTTGCTCAGATTCACGACTGGGGGGGGAAGCGATGGAGGGATTGGAGGCCTTGCAGAACGCTAAATCCAACAAACGGTTCCCCACATACAGCCTCATGCAGAAGATCTGGAACAAGGTCAGGATGTTACAGGGGGTGACGGGGTTTACTAAATACAGTCGCATTTGGGATAACTTATACGACCGGGAATTAGCTAAATTGGCGTATGGTCAGAAATGGAAACAGTATGGGATATCCGTTATCGCACATAATTAGAGCAGGCCGGTTGAGGTCCTTCCCAAAGCTCAGAGCGGATTTTCATCTGCCAGCGTCAATGTACTTTTATTACTTACAGCTCAAACATGCATTTGATGCACAGAGGGAAGCCGATATATGGTCCATAGACTCGACCCCGCTCTTTAACTTCCTGTCTGGGGTGTCCACCTAGAAGGGTTTTATATCTAGTTGTTATGCCATGTTGCTAAACCTCTTCCTACCGGGTGCCCCTCTTAACGCGGTGGCTCAGTGGGAACGAGATGTGGGCGCGTTCGAGGACGAGCAGTGGGAGGAAGCCTTGCAGGCGGTCCCCACATGTTCTCTGAACGTGGCACACAGACTGTCGCAGCTCTACATTCTCCTAAGTGTCCACTACACACCGGCTAGATTAGCGCGTATGGGACTGGGGGTTGACCCCTGCTGTACTAGGTGCTGCAGGGACCATGGGGATCTCATCCATCTAATGTGGCGTTGCCCGAAGCTCCACTGGTACTGGACAGAGGTTATTGACACTATTAATGGAGCCCAAGATCTGCCTGCTGGGGATAGCTGAAGGCCTCCTGGTAGAGGATATCCCTAGACAGGCTATTGGTAGAGCCCTGTTTCAGGCTCGCTTAGTGATACTGAGACACTGGAAGGACACTAAACCACCTACGGTACAGGAGTGGATTAAGCAGATGGGGGTCACATTGAGGTTGGAGAGGGTGGTGTATCAGAGAAGAGGGACCAGTGGTAAATATGAAAAGTTATGGGCCCCGTGGCTCAATGTTCCGGGTCTTGCCCCGATAGATCTTGTGTGTGATCGTTTATTCTAGGACTGTGATTAATTGGTATTTGACTATTTATAAATGCCCACTGGAGGGGGTTGGGGGACGGCGCTAGGGTAGGGTGACCAGACATCCCCAATTTCAGGGGACAGTCCCCTGATTGAGGACACTGTCCCTGGACCAAGTCTGTCCCTGGTTTTGTCCCCAGATTGTATTTAATAGGGGGAGGGGCAATTTCAAAGACAGTCAGTGCAGAATTAAAATAAAAAAATTAGAATTACACCCCCGCTGCGCTATGCCTACTAGCATAGGGGGGGGTATTTTTCCCATTATCTGTGCCCCTTTCTGATGATCATGTGCTGGTCGGAGCGGAGGGAATATTTCTTCAGTTTCGCTCGCATGTTCTCCTGTCTTGGCACAAATACCGGCCAGCCACCTGCCTATCTCCTTGCCTTCCCTGGCGGAGTGATCTTCCTCCGCTCCCCATCCAGTAGTAGCCGGGGCCTGAAGAGTAAGACTTGAGAGGCTGTGAGGAGGGCGACGACGGGCAGAGAGTCGCTGATTGCCGCCATTACTAGTAAAGAAAAAATATGTCCCCGGATTTCATTTAAAAAATCTGGTCACCTTACGCTAGGGGGATTAATGTGAAATAGCATTTGGCAAAGCGTTAGGTCATGCTATATGTGTTTTATTTCTTGTGATCTCATTTGTGATTATGCTCTGGAGTTTGGTATGTTTTCTGCATTTGCTCAATAAAAACTTTTGTTTGAGAGAAAAAAAAAAAAAAACAGTCATGGTCAACTTTCTTAATAAAAGGGGGCCTCAGGTTGGGCCACTGGTATCTTCAAAGTGCCGTATATATTATTTATTTAATGTAATGCAGATATAAAACTGGAGATGGTCAGAGACTGTAGGCATGCAATAAGGGCTCATTTACACTAGCAGCCAGTTAAAAGTAAAAGCAGGTGGCGCACATGGGGCTCAGTGTACAATTTTAGCATCAGCCAAGATAAACAAACTCCCGTGCATGCACAGGAGCGATTTTGTCCTGGTCCAGCCAATTAAACACCCAAAGATTATTATCCAAAAAAAGACTGGCCGAAAAGGTTAGTGACCAGAAAGGGAGCTCTTCGGGACACCACGGTACTGGAATGGATGCGAGTATAGTTCTGCTTTTGAGTGCATCTGAACGCAGCACTATAGTAATCAATGAGCCCATGCACATGACTGCACATACCTGCAAAAATATGCATTGCATTTAGCTGTGCAGAAAAAAAGTAGGACACTAATGCAGAAAACATACATATGCCTTTGTGAATGGACCCTTTGGGTTCATGCACATGGAGATTTATGGCCTATATTTCCTGGTGCTTTTCCACGCCCAAGTAGGTGCAGGGCCGATCCTAGGGTCACAGGCACCTGGGTGCAGAAATATTTCTGGCGCCCCCACATGGGCATTGTCATTTTACTAATTCCTCCCCTTTACATCTCATTAATACATCACATCTGTAGATGGACTAGGTGCAGGAATGGACAGGGGCTGTGTATCCTATGCAATCTATCATGCCATAAAACATCTAGAGCAGGGACAGCCCAGAGCATGTGTAAAGGGATGCTGGGGATGCCATCCCCCAGCACACTGAACACTGTGACTCACCGCAATTCTCTCTCTGTGCAGCCTGAGATAGAAATGGGAGTGGGAGGCATTCCAACTGGAGTGCAGGATCCAAGACTCCCAGTGTTAGGAATTAATTCCTGCACATCAGCACTCAGCAGCCACTGAAAACTAGAACTCTCATGTCAGGAAGAGGAGCGACCCCTCCCAGGCTGGACGGCCTTGCCCTATGCTCACATATCAGTTCTGGACCGACACATACCTATGGTCAGAACACTACAAGGAGAGAAGGAGGGAGGGGAGAACTCTGGCACTTCGGCCCCCTCACCTCTGCAGGCGCCTGGGTGCAATGCACCCTGCCTAGGACCGGCCATGTGCAGGTGGCCATGATTGAATGTCTGTATGTGGCCATACTCTTGCACATGACAATTTTTAATCTTGCATGATAGGAACGTCAAACCTCTGGCTTTATATACAGCAGTGGTCTCCAAACTGTGGCCCTTTGCTTCCCTTTATGGGGCACTATTCCTTCCACCAATTCCAATGATGGGGCACTATTCCATCCACCAACGCCAATGATGGGGCACTATTCCTCCCACCCCAACGCCAATGATGGGGCACTATTCCTCCCACCCCAACGCCAATGATGGGGCACTATTCCTCCCACCCCAACTCCAATGATGGGGCACTATTCCTCCCACCAATGCAAATGATGGGGCACTATTCCTCCCACCAGTGCCAATGATGGGGCACTATTCCTCCCACCAGTGCCAATGATGGGGCACTATTCCTCCCACCAGTGCCAATGATGGGGGCACTATTCCTCCCACCAGTGCCAATGATGGGGGCACTATTCCTCCCACCAGTGCCAATGATGGGGGCACTACTCCTCCCACCAATGCCAATGATGGGGGCACTACTCCTCCCACCAATGCCAATGATGGGGGCACTACTCCTCCCACCAATGCCAATGATGGGGGCACTACTCCTCCCACCAATGCCAATGATGGGGGCACTACTCCTCCCACCAATGCCAATGATGGGGGCACTACTCCTCCCACCAATGCCAATGATGGGGGCACTATTCCTCCCACCAATGCCAATGATGGGGGCACTATTCCTCCCACCAATGCCAATGATGAGGGCACTATTCCTCCCACCAATGCCAATGATGGGGGCACTATTCCTCGCACCAATTCCAATGATGGGGCACTATTCCTTCCACCAACGCCAATGATGGGGCACTATTCTTCCCACCCCAACACCAATGATGGGGCACTATTCTTCCCACCCCAACGCCAATGATGGGGCACTATTCCTCCCACCAATGCCAATGATGGGGGCACTATTCCTCCCACCAATGCCAATAATGGGGGCACTATTCCTCCCACCAATGCCAATAATGGGGGCACTACTCCTCCCACCAATGCCAATGATGGGGGCACTACTCCTCCCACCAATGCCAATGATGGGGGCACTACTCCTCCCACCAATGCCAATGATGGGGGCACTACTCCTCCCACCAATGCCAATGATGGGGGCACTACTCCTCCCACCAATGCCAATGATGGGGGCACTACTCCTCCCACCAATGCCAATGATGGGGGCACTACTCCTCCCACCAATGCCAATGATGGGGGCACTACTCCTCCCACCAATGCCAATGATGGGGGCACTACTCCTCCCACCAATGCCAATGATGGGGGCACTACTCCTCCCACCAATGCCAATGATGGGGGCACTACTCCTCCCACCAATGCCAATGATGGGGGCACTACTCCTCCCACCAATGCCAATGATGGGGGCACTACTCCTCCCACCAATGCCAATGATGGGGGCACTACTCCTCCCACCAATGCCAATGATGGGGGCACTACTCCTCCCACCAATGCCAATGATGGGGGCACTACTCCTCCCACCAATGCCAATGATGGGGGCACTACTCCTCCCACCAATGCCAATGATGGGGGCACTACTCCTCCCACCAATGCCAATGATGGGGGCACTACTCCTCCCACCAATGCCAATGATGGGGGCACTCCTCCCACCAATGCCAATGATGGGGGCACTACTCCCCCCACCAATGCCAATGATGGGGGCACTATTCCCCCCACCAATGCCAATGATGGGGGCACTATTCCTCCCACCAATGCCAATGATGAGGGCACTATTCCTCCCACCAATGCCAATGATGGGGGCACTATTCCTCCCACCAATGCCAATGATGGAGGCACTATTCCTCCCACCAATGCCAATGATGGGGCATTATTCCTTCCACTAATACCAATATGGGGCATTATTCCTCCCACTAATACCAATATGGGGCATTATTCCTCCCACTAATACCAATATGGGGCATTATTCCTCCCACTAATACCAATATGGGGCATTATTCCTCCCACTAATACCAATATGGGGCATTATTCCTTCCACTAATACCAGTGACGGGGCAATATTTCTCCTACTAATGTCAATGATGGGGCACCATTTTTTTCCACTAATGCCAATGATAGGGGTGGGGCATCCACTACTATGTCCTGCAATTAACACAGAACATAAGGATATTAAAAATGGAGTATCTGGGCCAGGCTTGATGAGGGACAGAAGGGCATACTGGTATGGCATCTGCATCCAACTATATAATAATATATATATAAAAAAAAAAGAAGCACGGTGTATTTAAACTACTGGGGCCCCTTGTCTGCATAGGCAATTTCTCTATAATGTGCAATTATTTGACACTTTAGCTTGTGTCAAGGGGTCAGACATCATGTGATATCAAACATTTGCTGGCTGCAGTGCTGGTATGGGAGAAAATGTAGGGGACATGGAGAAAATTATATCAGCTCTTCTATTACAAGAAACTGCTATTCATATTTTTTTCAGGCAGCTGACTCTGGCAATTACAATTAATTTGAACTCTTAGACCCCTTTCACACTGAGGAGTTTTTCAGGTGGTACAGCGCTAAAAATAGTGCTGCTATACCGCCTGAAAAACTCCTGCACTGCCTACTCAATGTGAAAGCCCGAGGGCTTTCACACTTAGGCGATGCGTTTGCGGGAGAGAAAAAAATCTCCTGCCAGCAGCATCTTTGGAGCCATGGAGGAGTAGGCACATTTCGAGCGGTATTAACCCTTTATCGACCGCTAGCGGGGGTTAAAATTGCACCGCTAGCGGCCGAATCCCGAGGCAAATCTGACGGTATAGCGACGCTTTTTTTAGTGGCACTATACCGCCACCGCGGGTCCCGCCCCAGTGTGAAAGGGGCCTTAAAGTGTTACTAAACCCAGGGCCCTGCACTTATTGTATCTGGTCTCCCGCCGAATACGGAAATGCAATTATTTTAGTAAATATAAATACCTTTTCTCCTCAGCAGTATATAGCAGTCTTGTGACTTCTATCAGTGTCTGGTTAAAGCTAGTAGGAGGAGTTTTTATTCTCCCATGAATGTCCTATAAGAATGCAAGACCCCTGACGTTCTGTCTGGATAGTGCCGATTGGCCTGTGCTCACATACACTCTGCCAAGAAAAATAAAAAAACTCTAGCAATACACACCAAACTGAGCATGTGCAGACTGACTCCACTAACAGTGACTCATCCAGAGGTGTTTTGGGGAAAATGCAATGGGGAGGATCTGTGCATACAGAATCAAACAGCCTTTTTACACGATGCAGAAAATTAACCCCTTCGGCTCCACCGTAAGTATAACAAGCAAGCTTTACAGCAGGGGTGCCCAACCGCTGGCCCGCGGGCCACACGTGGCCCGTGGCGTCCTCTGATGTGGCCCGCCATGTCTTGCTCTGAGATGGCGGGTAGGCAAGCCCAGATCGAGGGTTCCCAACCCGCCATCTCTGAGAATTAGTGCGAAGAATCGGGTCATGTGCGGCCGTGATCGCGGCTGGGCTGGCCTAGCCGTGATCGCGGCTGGGCTGGCCTAGCCGTGATCGCGGCTGGGCTGGCCTAGCCGTGATCGCGGCTGGGCTGGCCTAGCCGTGATCGCGGCTGGGCTGGCCTAGCCGTGATCGCGGCTGGGCTGGCCTAGCCGTGATCGCGGCTGGGCTGGCCTAGCCGTGATCGCGGCTGGGCTGGCCTAGCCGTGCGGCTGGGCTGGCCTATCGCGGCTGGGCTGGCCTAGCCGTGATCGCGGCTGGGCTGGCATAGCCGTGATCGCGGCTGGGCTGGCATAGCCGTGATCGCGGCTGGGCTGGCATAGCCGTGAACGCGGCTGGGCTGGCATAGCCGTGACGGCGGCTGGGCTGGCCTAGCCGTGACGGCGGCTGGGCTGGCCTAGCCGTGACGGCGGCTGGGCTGGCCTAGCCGTGACGGCGGCTGGGCTGGCCTAGCCGTGACGGCGGCTGGGCTGGCCTAGCCGTGACGGCGGCTGGGCTGGCCTACCAGTGATCGCGGCTGGGCTGGCCTACCAGTGATCGCGGCTGGGCTGGCCTACCAGTGATCGCGGCTGGGCTGGCCTACCAGTGATCGCGGCTGGGCTGGCCTACCAGTGATCGCGGCTGGGCTGGCCTACCAGTGATCGCGGCTGGGCTGGCCTACCAGTGATCGCGGCTGGGCTGGCCTACCAGTGATCGCGGCTGGGCTGGCCTACCAGTGATCGCGGCTGGGCTGGCCTACCAGTGATCGCGGCTGGGCTGGCCTACCAGTGATCGCGGCTGGGCTGGCCTACCAGTGATCGCGGCTGGGCTGGCCTACCAGTGATCGCGGCTGGGCTGGCCTACCAGTGATCGCAGCTGGGCTGGCCTATCAGTGATCGTGGCCGGCCTGAAGTCCCGCCTCCACCTCCACCACATTGTGAACAACGCTGCCGTCACCTCCTCCAGGCTCCCCCTCTCCTCCAAACTGATGAAAGCTGCAAGCTGCAGGTGAGGGGGGAGGATACGGTCTGGGGAGAGAGGGAACAGCCAGCCAGAGTTAGAGTCAATATAAATAAAATAAAACATCTGGTGTAAGTGTAGTGTAGTAGTCAGTTTAATTGTCAGTGCAGTGAGGTGGTCAGTGCAGTGTAGTAGTCAGTGTAATTGTCAGTGCAGTGAGGTGGTCAGTGCAGTGTAGTGGTCAGTGTAATTGTCAGTGCAGTGAGGTGGTCAGTGCAGTGCAGTATAGTGGTCAGTGTAGTGGTCAGTGCAGTGGACAGGTAGGTCAGTGTAGTGGCAAGTATGGGATGCAGGTAGGTTAGTGTAGTGGTCAGTGTAGGTATCAGGTAGGTTAATGCAGTGGTCAGGGTAGGTTAGTGCAGTGGTCAGGTAGGTTAGTGTAGTGGTCAGTATGGGAATCAGGCTGGTTTGTACTATTGTAAGAAGGGACTCAGGGAGTGCTAAAAGTCCACAGGTTAGGGACTTTTGCCTTGCCCCATGTGCCGACAACCCACGCTACGCCACTGACGCTCATTGTGGCCCGCGACCGGTTACCATGTCGATAAAGTGGCCCTCCCTCAAAAGATTGGGCACCCCTGCTTTACAGCATATGCAGACTGATTGTACTGTTGTGGGTTTAGTAACACTATGGTGGTTATTTAATAAACAGCATTTTTGCTTGCACTTGGATGACAAAATCAGCAGAGCTTCCCCTCATTTCAGAGCTTCCTCTCAGATCTACAGCAACTGCAATTCCAAGTGCACTTTCAGTGCAAAGTAGACTTGCCTTTAGTAAATAAACCCCTAAGACCCGGTTCAAACTGGGGCAACTCGTCTGGCGGCTCAGCCGCCTGACGAGTAGCGTCCCATGCACTGCAATGGAACTGTTCTAATAGGCGCGACGCAAGTCGCTCCGACTTAGAATTTGGTTCCTGTACGACTTCGGGGGCGACTTGCATTGACTTCTATACAGAAGTCGTCTTGCAAATCGCCTCTGAAGTCGTCCTCAGGATGACTTGCAGAGCCGCCCCCGAAGTCGTGTCGCCTGTGTGTGAACCGACTATAAGTGTAGGATAATCCAAACAAAATATGAATTCTAATTTGGCGGTTTAAAAGGAATCATGCACTTTACACAGCACTATTCGTCTTATTAAATAAGGTACTTATACTACACAAAAAATTAAATCAAGCAAGGATAAAATTGATAAATCTGAGTTCCCATCAAGCTATCTGCAATCTTTTTATTTTCATGCATACTTCTGTGCCCCCAATCCTTCCCCCTTCCAGGGTGCCATCAGAAGCCACGGAACGTAATCACTTTCTCATGACATCGGAGAAAAACCTGATGCCGATTCTATGACACGGGCATGATTTATCAGACGCAATTGAGAAAAAGAACAGCAGACGGCTCTTCTCAGCACAGTTCCCCAAATCACTCACCTACGAAAGCAAGCTCTTTTATATACAGTATTGACAAGAGAGGCGCAGCGTGAGCATGACTCATACTATTAACCCTGGAGAGAGATATTTAATATTTCATCAGTTTGCCATCATTAGAAAGCAACGACGTAACCAGCAGATCTAACTAAGGAATCGGAAGACCTTGCGTACCGAAAGGCTTA
This sequence comes from Rana kukunoris, assembly GCA_029574335.1. NCBI lineage: Eukaryota > Metazoa > Chordata > Amphibia > Anura > Ranidae > Rana > Rana kukunoris. The sequence goes on along the minus strand of CM056059.1, from coordinate 65,564,559 downwards.
TCCTTATCTGCATAGTGCGATTAGGGCAAAGTGTGAAGCTAGCTGCTAGCATGATATAAAGACTAATAGCCAGGGCAGCCATCACAAATTTTGGGGCCCCTTACACAGCTTTAGGCAGGGCCCCTCTGGAGCAGAGAACCAGGGGGGGCCCTCCTCTCTCCTGCCACGAAATGATAAGCAAGGGGGGGGGGGGGGGTGTTAGTGCTGACGAACAAAACAAAGTAAAGTCAAGTCTTCACTTCTCTCTCCTGCCGCGAGTTGCTAAAGTCAGACGGGAAAAAAATGGGGAGTGGGCCCCTGCCGCAAGTTGTTAAAGGTGGGGGTGTCAGACAAAAGAAATAAAAACATAAAAAATGGAAAATAAATACATAAATAAAATAAAAAGGGGGGGGGGCTTACAGGTGTAATGCCTGTACCCCCCTGATGGCGGCCTTGATAATCACGACAGTATGGTCCAAGTCCAATTCTTTTCTCGTGACATACGTACACTTGAATTGCCTGAGCATGATTAACCACTTAAGACCCGGACCAAAATGCAGGTAAAGGACCAGGCCCCTTTTTGCGATTCGGCACTGCGTCGCTTTAACTGACAATTGCGCGGTCGTGCGACGTGGCTCCCAAACAAAATTTGCGTCCTTTTCTTCCCACAAATAGAGCTTTCTTTTGGTGGTATTTGATCGCCTCTGCGATTTTTATTTTTTGCGCTATATACAAAAATAGAGCGACATTTTTGAAAAAAAAAATCAATATTTAACTTTTTGTTATAAGAAGAATCAAATAAACTAAATTTTAGTCAAACATTTAGGTCAAAATTTATTTAGCCACATATCTTTAGTAAAAAAAAAAAAAAAAAAAATCGCAATAAAAATAAATAGCTACCTAGCATGGAACAGCGACACTAATACAGCGATCAGAAAAATGATCGCTTAGTGATGCTGGCAATAGGGAGTGAAAGGGTTAACTAGGGCGGTGATCAAGGGGTTAAAACTTTATTAGGGGGGGTGGGGGGGCTACCCTGAACCTAACTGCCTGTCACACGGACACTAACTGCAGTAATCATACATATATGATCACTGCATTCAGTGACACTGACAGGGGGAGGGGGGGGTGATCGCACGGGGGTTAAGTGTGCCTGCGTGTCCTGGTGTCAGTGTAGTGTTGTGCAGACTTACTATGTGTTGTGATCTTTCCTCAGCGGCGGTTGAAAATACCGCCGAGAGCAGAGATCACATCACTTCCCTCTTCCTGTGTTTACACAGGAGGAGGAAGTGACAGGGCGGGGGAGCGCGCGGATTGGCTGGGAGCGATCCGGAGGGGCGGACAAAAACTAATAGCCGCCCCCTCGGTCAGGTGGGGACCCCCGACCCAAGTCAAGGCACCAACGTATATATATACACGTTGATGTGCCTGCCTGTGCCATTCTGCTGACGTAAATGTACATGCAACGGTCCTTAATGGGTTAAGCACTAGTTAAAGTGCGAAACGCGCCAACAGTCAGGTTTTATTTTATTTTACTGTGACTTGTAGTGCTGTCCTTTTAATAAAAGGCTACAATTTGTTCAGAGTGCGGCTGTCCAGAGACAATCTTTGTTCCTGCTTTGCAAAGTGCATTGCCTGCACCTGAGTTGTCTGCAACGGAGGATATTCATCTGGGTTCCCACCTGGAGCGGCTATTCCCTTTTTCTCTGAGCATGCCAAGCACTGCTTGAATGAGTTAGTGCAGACAAGCCCCATGCCAACAAGATCACTGCAACAACTTCAGTCAAAGAAACAAAACATAAAAACCCCACAATGACCATTTCCCAGGAAGCAACCACTAGGGAGAGATGCAAGTGATGGAAGCGAGGGATGATACCCACGGGCATAATGACTGTTCACCAGTCCAGAAGAAACGGCCTACGCTTGATAAGACTCATCTTACATACATAGGTGCCATACAAACTCCAGATATGTGAAAGACCAAAAAAAAAAAAGAGAACAAGGATATGGAAGTCATAGTAACTTGGCCGCCAAGGATGTTAAAACCCAACTGAGCTTTAATTATATATAAGCTATAAGTATATTGGATGTATCAAAAAATATTATATATCTACATACACACATATACACATATATTTTATAGAAAGGAGCACATTTCACCCACTTTCGGGCTTAATCATAGAGGTCAACTTTATGACTAAGCCTGTGACTGAGTGAAACACGTAGAGGGGCGTGGCTTGGAAGGAAATAAGCGGATCCGTCATACTAGGCTTTAGCACAGAGCAGCCCAGTACACCCTCTTCCCGTCCCTCGCCGGTGCGTCTCACCACTCCATCCTGCTGAGTGCCCCCAGGGCCGCTGATAGGGTTGGGGGGCCCACCAGCCCTCCTGTAGGGGGCCCGGGGCACACAGGGAGGCCCAGACAGCAGGAGGATCGGTGGAGCAGAGAAGAAGGAATGACAGCGTCTCACACCCAGCAACTCAAAGCCAGTTTCTCTCCATCTCGCTCCCGTGGCTTTCAGCTGCTAGGTGAGAGACAAAGGGCTGGATTTAGGGCATGCCAAAGTGGAATGTTATGCCCCCCCTTGCTGGCCGCTGCTGAGCTGCTTCCACCGCCCCCTCTCCGCCCGCACTCACAGCTGGAATGAGGAGAAGGCAGCTTGGAGCCTGGAGCGAGGAGAGAAGTGCCAGTGGGAGGTGTGCTGTGTTTTGTTCTCCCCTCTTGTCAGAAGAGCGCTGGTCTTTACAGTACATGAGACCGGATTTCTCTTAATGTAGATCGCATGGCACTGTACACACACCGCCCCCTATCCACATTTGTTGCTGCTGGAAGGTGAGCACTGAGCAGCCTTTGGAGGAGATAGGGGCGCTGTGTGTGTGCGTGTACAGTGCAATGCAATCTACAGTAAGAGCGATCCGGTCTCATGTACTATAAAGACCAGCACTCTTGTGACAGGAGGAGAGAACAAAACACAGCACACCTCTTCCTGGCTGTGTTGGCATTGGCAAATGTAATGGGGATTTGGGGAGGGCGATGTGTGAAGAGGAAGAATGGGGGGGGATATGTGCTGGGAGGAGAGATTGGGGGGGGGGGAGCAGGTGGGTAATTTAGAGTGGGTTGTGCTAGGAGGACGATTTTTGTTTGGAAATTACTACAAGGGGGCCCCCCCCATCAGGTAGGCTGTACGGGGCCCCGCGATTTCTATAAGCGGCCCCGAGTGCCCCCATAGCAAGCAGCTTGCTATGGGGGCACCCGAACCAAGCTGCTGCTTTGTGTGTCCATTCAGACACAGAGCTGCAGCCCGGCCCTACCCTCTCTCTCCTCATTGGCTCACTCACTTTGATTGACAGCAGCAGGACCAAATAGTGCTTCGCTGCTGTCCATGCAATGAGGAGGGGAGTTTTGGGCAGCCGAGGCTTCTGTGCAACATTGCTGGATTGAGCACAGAGGGCTGCCACTACAGGAAATATCCAGAGGCATACACATCATTACAGAAACGGATGCCTTTAGTGCTGTACCCATCCAGGCATTACTAAACGTTAGCTGTAAAAGGACAACCATGCTAAAGTCACAGATTATGCAACCCTGTGAGCTTTTTTTCTGGAGCAACCCATCGCTGGCAGGGAGTGCCAGGGCTTGTAATTACACAGCAGGATGCCTACCTCTAAATGCTTATCATGTTAGAGTCCGTTTATAAAAATTGATAGTAATAGTTTTTCTGTAATAAAAACATACTGAATGATCCCAAGGCAAATTACACGGTAACACACAATGCCTTGCTTTCCGCTGACGAAACATGAGTCAATTCTCAGGAAACAATCTGTGGTTTATTATCAAGCATGGATTTATATTTCACGGGGATCACTAATGCTTTTCTGGAGAAAATCAACTTCTAGCTATCCTCTAGCTTCTGGCTGCACGCTCCTTCAAGTTTACTCATAGAAATGGCATCCTATCTATAGAGTGAAACATAGGAAGATGCATACCAGACTCCTATATTAATGGGACATAGTACTGCCTTATTCCTGATTACATCTCCATAGTTTACAGTTGTGTTCATAAATTTACATTCCCCTGGCATTTAGGAAATGATGAGTGATCAGCCCAAACATAATTCTTTTATTTTTAATGCAATTCAATTCAAATAAAGCTATTAGGCAAAATGAGATAACTATTGCACAAACCATAGCAATGACGAAAACGAGGTGGATGGCTGGTCCGTGTCCGCTCCGCTTATGCAGAGCAGACACAGACAAAGCAGGCTCTTCTCTAAGCGTCATCAATGTAAATTACCACCTGTCCGTTTACACCCAATTGCCATCAGATAGGGAATGGTTCCCTATCCGTCTGTTTTTAGTGGATCGTATCAGATGTTGGCAGGTGTCAACAGACATGAGTCTCTATAGAGCAGGCATGTCCAAAGTCCGGCCCATGGGCTAAATGCGCCCCCCCCCTGTTGATTTAATATGGCCCCCTGGGGATTTGGATATATATATTGTTTGTGGCCCTCTCGGGCCACAAAAGATATATACTGTATTTATCTGCGCTGCCTTGGAGGGGAATCTCCTGTGTACTCAGCAGGGTCTGTATTTAAGTCCCGTCTCCTGTGATGTCATTGGACAAATGTTCTGTCTATCATAGGAGGTGGGACTTTGTATTAAAGAGGCCACAGAGTAAACAAGAGATTCTCCTGTTGGTAATATGTAGGCACTTGTCCCGCCCTTCTCCCTCTGCCCTCCGAGGCTGCAGATGGACATTGATCAGGCTGCACTGATGGCAATGTTAAGGCAGCATTATTGGCACATGAGGCAGCATTCATGGCAATGGCAACGGCAAGGCTGCATTCATGGCAATGGTAAAGGCTGCATTCATGGCAATGGCAAAGGCTGCATTCATGGCAAAGGCTGCATTCATGGCAATGGCAAAGGCTGCATTCATGGCAATGGCAAAGGCTGCATTCATGGCAATGGCAAAGGCTGCATTCATGGCAATGGCAAGGGCTGCATTCATGGCAATGGCAAGGGCTGCATTCATGGCAATGGCAAGGGCTGCATTCATGGCAATGGCAAGGGCTGCATTCATGGCAATGGCAAGGGCTGCATTCATGGCAATGGCAAGGGCTGCATTCATGGCAATGGCAAACCTGTGCGTGTTATACGCCAATAAATACGGTATATCCAAATAAAATCTCCATAGGCAACGCTTTATTTTTTACAGGTTACCAGTTTAGATTTACAGAGGAGATCTAGTGCTAGATTCGTTGCTGGCACTCTAACGCACGCTGCGATACCTCACTTATGTGGTTTAAACGTCGTTGACATATGTCGGCGGGACTTACGTGTGCGTTCGCTTCTGCACGCGAGCTATCGGGGACAGGGGCGTTTTAATTTTTTTTATTTATCTTTTATTTTTACACTTTCAAAAAAAAAAAAAAAAAGTTTTCCCACTTTTATTCCTATTACAAGGAATGTAAACATCCCTTGTAATAGGAAATGTGTGTGAAAGGTCCTCTTTAAGGAGAGATGCGGGATCAATAAGACCTCACATCTCTCCTCCAGGCTGGAAACCATGAGATCGGTGAAAAAAAATTCACCGATCTCATGAATGGTGGCTTACAGCCGCAATCGTGGCTTTGTTTACTTACGGGGACTCGGGCATCACATGGCGCCCAGGTCCTCCGACGGTCATAGAGATGACTGGTGACCATCTCTATGCTTCCTGCCGACGCTGATGATTTGTTCTCCGGGCCCCCGAAGGCACGGGAGAGCCCAGAGAAGCACCGGATGGCGGCGGGAGGGGGGATGTCCCCTCCCGCAGCCTGTAAGAACGATCAAGCGGCGGAACCGCCGCTATGATGGTTCTTACATTGTGCAGAATCGTCGGCTGAAGAAGAGGATATCTGGATGATGCCTCTGGCTGCAGGCATCATTCAGATATCCACCCGCAAAGCCCAGGCCGTCAATTGACGGCCACTTAGGATGGTAAATCCCATCTCAGGCCGTCAATTGTATATGGCTGGGTATTGAAGTGGTTAAAAAAAAAAAATATTCTACTGTTGTGCTTTATAAAACAACAGAAATTGCTACAAAGTATCCTGATGTGGAACTGACATGGAAGGAAAATAAATGAAATCCATCAAACATGTCCTTACATACCCACCACCACTCTGCTCAGTGTCCTGTGCCAGCTCCGTCCTTGCGATCCACTGCTAAATGATCAGAATTGTCGCTAAATCAGGTGGTAATTAGGTCTCCTGCTGTAAATCAAATCTTTTTTTTTTTTTTTAAATGTAATGGAAAGTGTTTTTGGCTGTATATGTGAAAGAATTCAATGCAATGGAAAAATAATCTTATCAACGCTTCTTTACTTGTACAGTATAGTTTAACCTCATAATCCAACTAGGCTCTGCGTTCCGGTTGTGCTTGGATGATCCTTGTATTTCACTACATATTTTCCACAGGGCTGTCTTAATGAGAGGGCACACCTGGACACTGCCCAGGGGCCCCAGCTGCATGGGGAGGGGGGCCTGCACTTTCCCCAAAGCAGCTGGTCTTTAAACTCACGCTGCCCCGGAATTGGGGGCCCCATGATGGCACAGAGTGATAGATACACAGGGGAGGCAGTCTGCGTCCTACCTACTTGATGTCTGTTTACCTGCACGGTCATCATTGTAGGGGCCCCAGAGCATTACTTTGCCCAGGGGCCCATGATGCTATTAAGACGGCCCTGATTTACAAGACAGGGTCTGTCCAACAGTCATTGAAACTGCAGGCTCTAATGATATGAAACACACACAATGCTCCTGCTAAGCAGAGACCATGTAATCTTCTGCTTAGGCTTTTGGTAGAAGAGCTCAGCTATTGGTAAACTTTTCACTCAAAATAATATAATACAGTAAGGTTTACATGTACCCTGTTGATTGTTTAGGTTGTAATGAATAAAGTAGACCTATACTCAAATGATAATGCTCACCTATTCTGTCAAACTCCAACCATCAGGACCGATCCTAGGGTCACAGACACCTGGGTGCAGAAATATTTCTGGCGCCCCCACATGGTCAGAGACTGCAGACATACTACAGGAGATGGTCAGAGACTGCAGGAGATGGTCAGAGACTGCAGACACACTGCAGGAGATGGTCAGAGACTGCAGACATACTGCAGGAGATGGTCAGAGACTGCAGACATACTGCAGGAGATGGTAAGAGACTGCAGACATACTGCAGGAGATGGTAAGAGACTGCAGACATACTGCAGGAGATGGTAAGAGACTGCAGACATACTGCAGGAGATGGTAAGAGACTGCAGACATACTGCAGGAGATGGTTGAGACTGCAGACATACTGCAGGAGATGGTAAGAGACTGCAGACATACTGCAGGAGATGGTAAGAGACTGCAGACATACTGCAGGAGATGGTAAGAGACTGCAGACATACTGCAGGAGATGGTAAGAGACTGCAGACATACTGCAGGAGATGGTAAGAGACTGCAGGAGATGGTCAGAGACTGCAGACATACTGCAGGAGATGGTCAGAGACTGCAGACATACTGCAGGAGATGGTAAGAGACTGCAGACATACTGCAGGAGATGGTAAGAGACTGCAGGAGATGGTCAGAGACTGCAGACATACTGCAGGAGATAGTCAGAGACTGCAGACATACTGCAGGAGATGGTCAGAGACTGCAGACATACTGCAGGAGATGGTCAGAGACTGTCGCTATGGTCTTCGGCTGCTTCGCTCTCCTCCCCTGACAGGAGGAGGGAGGGAAGATGGACTTGGGCAGGAAACACAGCAGTGGCAGCGGCACAGTCTCTCCTCCTCTGATCCGCTCCTGTCAGTTTCTGGTGGAGAGAGCTGCCTCTAGACACAGACAAGAAGAGGAGGCAGAGGGGGAGCACTCTGGGGCTTCAGCATCCCCCACCTCTGTGGCGCCTGGGTACGCTGCACCCCATGCACCTGCCCACCATTATACAAAAGCAACAAAATAGCATTCTTTTGTGGGTCTGTTTATGTGTACTCTATTGACTGGGCTTTAAAGAGTGACATTCAGGAATAGCCAGCTGGTTGGCAACTGACACCCTCAACAGTGATCCTCCACTTTGTCAGCCGTCATGTGAACAACACTGGAGGGAGCCCGGATCCATCGAAAGTAGTCTATGGGGCCATCAAAAGTTGTCTATAGGGCCATAAATACATTTATCTTTAAATAAACTCCTCATACATCTTAGAGAAATGTTGTCACATTGAGCTGTTATTGGGATCACCAGACACCCCATGCCAACTGGACAAATGTTCTATTTTATTGGTCATATCTGAAATACGCTCTTCCCAGCTCCACAAAAAAAATGTTGAAAAACCTTACAAGGATGCCATCAGTCAGGGAATGGCATTTCCCAACGTTGCCCATCAGTCAGGGAATGGCTTCACCCCCCCCCCCCCCCAACATCACCCATAAGTCAGGGAATGGCTTCCCCCCCCAACGTCACCCGTCAGGGAATGGCTCCCCCCCCCCGTCACCCATCAGTCAGGGAATGGATCCCCCCCAACGTAACCCATCAGTCAGGGAATGGCTTCTCTCCCCCCCCCCCCCCCCCCCCAACGTCACCCATCAGTCAGGGAATGGCTTCCCCCCCCCGTCACCCATCAGTCAGGGAATGGCATTTCCCAACGTTGCCCATCAGTCAGGGAATGGCTTCACCCCCCCCCCCCCTAACGTCACCCATAAGTCAGGGAATGGCTTCCCCCCCCCCCCCGTCACCCATCAGTCAGGGAATGGATCCCCCCCAATGTAACCCATCAGTCAGGGAATGGCTTCCCCCCCCCCCCCCCCCCCCACCCATCAGTCAGGGAATGGATTCCCCCCCCCCCCCCAACGTCACCCATCAGTCAGGGAATGGCTCCCCCCCCCCCCCCCCAACGTCACCCATCAGTCAGGGAATGGCTTTCCCCCCCCCAACGTCACCCATCAGTCAGGGAATGGATTTCTCCCCTCCCCCAACGTCACCCATCAGTCAGGGAATGGCTCTCCCCCCCCAACATCGCCCATCAGTCATGGAATGGCTCCCCCCCCCCCCAACGTCACCTATCAGTCAGGGAATGGCTCCCCCCCCCCAATGTCGCCCATCAGTCAGGGAATGGCTCCCCCCCCCAATGTCGCCCATCAGTCAGGGAATGGCTCCCCCCCCCCAATGTCGCCCATCAGTCAGGGAATGGCTCCCCCCCCCCAATGTCGCCCATCAGTCAGGGAATGGCTTCCCCACCCCCAATGTCGCCCATCAGTCAGGGAATGGCTTCCCCCCCACCCCAATGTCGCCCATCAGTCAGGGAATGGCTTCCCCCCCCCCGTCACCCATCAGTCAGGGAATGGCTTCCCCCCCCCCCCCAACGTCACCCATCAGTCAGAGAATGGATTTCTCCCCTCCTCCAACGTCACCCATCAGTCAGGGAATGGCTCTCCCCCCCCAACGTCACCCATCAGTCAGGGAATGGCTTCCCCCCCCCCGAATGTTGCCCATCAGTCAGGGAATGGCTCCCCCCCCCCCAACATCACCCATCAGTCAGGGAATGGCTCCCCCAACGTCGCCCATCAGTCATGGAATGGCTCCCCCCAATGTCGCCCATCAGTCAGGGAATGGCTCCCCCCCCCAATGTCGCCCATCAGTCAGGGAATGGCTCCCCCCCCCAATGTCGCCCATCAGTCATGGAATGGCTTCCCCCCCCCCAATATCGCCCATCAGTCAGGGAATGGCTTCCCCCCCCCCAACGTCACCCTTCAGTCAGGGAATGGCTTCCTCTACCCCCCCAATGTTGCCCATCAGTCAGGGAATGGCTCCCCCCAACGTCACCCATCAGTGAGGGAATGGCTTCCCCCCCCAACATCACCCATCAGTCAGGGAATGGCTCCCCCAACATCGCCCATCAGTCAGGGAATGGCTCCCCCAACATCGCCCATCAGTCAGGGAATGGCTCCCCCAACATCGCCCATCAGTCAGGGAATGGCTCCCCCAACATCGCCCATCAGTCAGGGAATGGCTCCCCCAACATCGCCCATCAGTCAGGGAATGGCTCCCCCAACATCGCCCATCAGTCAGGGAATGGCTCCCCCAACATCGCCCATCAGTCAGGGAATGGCTCCCCCAACATCGCCCATCAGTCAGGGAATGGCTCCCCCAACATCGCCCATCAGTCAGGGAATGGCTCCCCCCAACGTCGCCCATCAGTCAGGGAATGGCTCCCCCCCAACGTCGCCCATCAGTCAGGGAATGGCTCCCCCCAATGTCGCCCATCAGTCAGGGAATGGCTCCCCCCAATGTCGCCCATCAGTCAGGGAATGGCTCCCCCCCCCCCCCCCCAATGTCACCCATCAGTCAGGGAATGGCTCCCCCCCCCAATGTCGCCCATTAGGGAATAGCTTCCCCCTCCAAGTCACCCATCAGTCAGGTAATAGCTTCCCCCCCAATTCACCCATCAGTCAGGTAATGGCTCCCCCCCCCAACGTCACCCATCAGTCAGGTAATGGCTCCCCCCCCAAAGTCACCCATCAGTCACAAAATGGCTGCCCCCCCCCAACATCACCCATCAGTCAGGGAATGGCTCCCCCCCCCCCCCTCAACGTCGCCCAACATACGAGATATTCAGGCAGAAAAAAAAAAACAGCAGAGCATGATCCAATTTTCTATAGCAGGGGAAAAAAATCTTTCCTGATCCCCCAAGAGGCATTTACCCTGGATCAACTTTACCTATAAATGTCAGTACCCAATTATATTATGTACATTTAGGAAAGTATCCAGACCTTTCTTAAGCATTACTCCTGAGCTGACCAGAACCACCTCTGGAGGGAGTCTATTCCACATTTTCACAGCCCTTACTGTGAAGAAACCTTTCCGTATTTGGAGATGAAATATTTTTTCCTCTAGACGTAAATAGTCCTTGTCTTTTGCGTTGACCGTAAAGTGAATAACTCAACACCAAGTTCACTACCTATATGTCCGGACCCCTTATATATATTTGTACATGTTGATCATATCCCCCCCCCCTTATTCTCTTCTCAAGAGAGAATAAATTCAGTTCCTCTAAACCTTCCTCATAGCTGAGCTCCTCCATGCCATCAGTTTGGTTGCCCTTCTCTGCACTCTCTAGTTCCCCGATATCCTTTTTTGGGCACCCAAACTGAACTGAATATTCCAGATGAGGTCTTACTAATGATTTGTACAGGGACAAAATGATATCTCTATCTCTGGAGTCCATACCTCTCTTAATACAAGAAAGGACTTTGCTCACTTTGGAAACCGCAACTTGGCATTTCATGCCATTATTGAGCTTATGATCTACCAAAACCCCCAGATCCTTCTCCACTATGGATGTCCCCATTTGTACTCCCCCTAGCATGTATGATGCATGCATATTCTTAGCCCCCAAGTGCATAACTTTACATTTATCAACATTAAACCTCATCTGCCACATAGTCGCCCAATTATACAGAGCATTGAGGTCGGCTTGTAAATTGGAGACATCCTGCAAGGACATTATTCCACTGCATAGCTTGGTGTCACAAGAGTCAATATTTTTTGAGTTTGTTCAAATTTGCAGTTGATCGAACATTGGGTTTAAATTAGGGTTGTCCCGATACCAGTATCGGGACTGATACCGAGTATTTGCGGGAGTTCTTGTACTCCCGCAAATACCCCTGATACCTAAATAGAATACTTCCCCCCTCCGCCGCATCGAAAGCCGCCGCATGGGTTAAACAGCGTGCGGGAACATCACAGCTTTCATTTGATTAGCTGTAGTGTTCCTGTGCGTATAGACACTCCCCCTTGCTCAGGATTGGATGGGTGATCGCGATCTGTCCAATCCCGAGCAAGGGGGAGTGTCTATACGCGCGGGCTATTCAAATGAATGCTGTGATTTTCTCCATGCAGCGGCGGGGCGGCTTTCAGCGGCAAAGGTATGGGGGAAATGGCTGGAGGGACATGGCTGAAGGGACATGGGACATGGCTGCATATGTGAGGGATATGGCTTGAGGGACATGGCTGCATATGTGAGGGACATGGCTGCATATGTGAGGGACATGGCTAGAGGGACATGGCTGCATATGTGAGGGACATGGCTAGAGGGACATGGCTGAAGGGACATGGCTGCATATGTGAGGGACATGGCTAGAGGGACGTGGCTGAAGGGACATGACTGCATATGTGAGGGACATGGCTAGGAGGGACATGGCTGCATATGTAAGGGACATGGTTGAAGGGACATGGCTGCATATGCGAGGGACATGGCTGCATATGCGAGGGACATGGCTGCATATGCGAGGGACATGGCTGCATATGCGAGGGACATGGCTGCATATGCGAGGGACATGGCTGCATATGCGAGGGACATGGCTGCATATGCGAGGGACATGGCTGCATATGCGAGGGACATGGCTACATATGCGAGGGACATGGCTGCATATGCGAGGGACATGGCTGCATATGCGAGGGACATGGCTGCATATGCGAGGGACATGGCTGCATATGCGAGGGACATGGCTAGAGGGACATGGCTGCATATGTGAGGGACGTGGCTGAAGGGACATGACTGCATATGTGAGAGACATGGCTAGGAGGGACATGGCTGCATTTGTGAGGGACATGGCTAGGAGGGACATGGCTGCATATGTGAGGGACATGGTTGAAGGGACATGGCTGCATATGTGAGGGACATGGCTAGAGGGACATGGCTAGAGGGACATGGCTGCATATGTGAGGGACATGGCTAGAGGGACATGGCTGCATATGTGAGGGACATGGCTAGGAGGGACATGGCTGCATATGTGAGGGACGTGGCTGAAGGGACATGACTGCATATGTGAGAGACATGGCTAGGAGGGACATGGCTGCATATGTGAGGGACATGGCTGAAAGTAACATGGCTGCATATGTGAGGGACATTGCTGGAGGGACATGGCTGGAGGGACATGGCTGCATTTGGGGACACATTTAAAAAAAAGTATCGGTATTCGGTATCGGCGACTACTTGAAAAAAAAGTATCGGTACTTGTACTCGGTCCTAAAAAAGTGGTATCGGGACAACCCTAGTTTAAATAATTAAGTAACCAGCCAGGCAGAGAAGCATCTACATAAAAACAAAAACATGGGGATGTTAAACAGTAAAATTAAACTGAAGTGGTCTGATGTGCGTACACACCATCAGTCCAAAATCCCATCGTGTCAGAACGCGGTGACGTAGAACACAACAACGTGCTGAAAAAATTAAGTTCAATGCTTCCAAGCATGCGTCGACTTGATTCTGAGCATGCGCGGGTTTTTGGTCAGATAATTTTGTGTACTTACCATCGTTTTGGTCCGACGGACAGGTGTCTATCGGACAGATTTTAAAGCAAGTTTTAAAACTTTGGTCCGATGGACAACGCTCCGTACACACGATCAAATTGGTCCGATGAAACAGGTCTTCAGACCAGTTTCATCGGACCGGTCTGATCGTGTGTACACAACCTAAGGAGCCATCATCTCCGGCTTCTCCTCCATGGGGTGGTGCTATACCGATCAGGACAGTAGAGTTGCAAGTCACCACGCGGTGTAAATAAAGACTGTGAGCATGTCTTTGGAAAAAGGGACGGGGGGCACAGACACCTAAAAGGGTGTCATGTTATACTGGGCTTGTCCATTTTTTCCTAGAAACAAGGTGCATTGATTACATCTCCATATCTATTGTAAAGAAAATAAAAATTAGGGCCCAGAACAGGTACATGTGGGCCCGGTGAATCAGGGTCAAAAAAGTATTTTTAGCTACTACCACAACGCTACGCCCACATACTAAATCCTCTTCTACTACGCATAAGCCAACAGCACACGGCACATCTCCATTCATTAACAAGAACCGTCTACTGAACACTACAAAGTCCTTGTTAAAACTCCCACAGGAACTGGCCTTGCAATACACCTCCAGTGAACACAATGCCATGTGTTTTGTGACCTCTCAGATGCATTTCATTCAAACACAAAGCACTCTGAAGGTGTTTTATATCAAATAAAAGCTGTCAGAGCAAGATATGGTATGACGTACATGGATCGCATCCGTTCACCGACAGGTCAGAAAAGATACTCTGGTTACTTGTGTCTGTAACTACACACCGTAATGTGAGGCTTCCTCCCTGGTGTGGCGAAAGCCTCTTGAGAGGGGGGGGGGGGGGCTAGCAGGCAAGTCAGGACACTCTCTACTTTGCAGATGGAGAAAGGAGCTGTGTGTTAGTGGGCATCCTGACACTACTGCTCGCCCCCTCCCCCCTCAAGAGACTTTCTCCACACCAGGGAGAATGCCTTGCATTACTGTGTGTAGTTACAGACAGAAGAACAGGAAGTGAACATTTCTCAGAAGAAATAAGGACATTTAAAAGCAAAATGGAAGGATGAGGTAAGTGAAGGAGGACTGCACTAGGAGGCTATTTAGCAGTGGCGGTGCGTTTATATAGACGCCGGTGCGTCTATAGAGACGCCGGAGCGCCGCCCCCTCTGGATCACTCACAGCAACTATTCAGCTGACCGGACATTAAGCTGCGGTCAGCTGAATAACGGCAGCTGACTGGCTGTGTGGAAGTGCCCATCAGACCTGCTGGCTTTCCAAGTACAGTCCTGAGGCTGAAGCTTATCCTCAGGACGTACCGGCCGTGCGCGCTGAGGATAGGACTGACAGGTGTCTCAGCCAATCAGGTCATCTGATTCTGGTAATCAGTAACCTGATTGGCTGAAGCGTCATCGAGGGCAGGACGAGGAACATCGAGGGACGGTAGAAAGCAGAAAGGTAAGTGCCAGGGGGGGTACTGAGCACGGTGGCTACCCTGGAACCCATCTCCATTGAGACCACCAAGAATGTCATTGGTGCTTTGCGCAATGGCACAGCGCCAAATGACATTATCCCCACAAAACTGCTGAAGGAATGCGCCTACATCCTGGCTCCTCCCATCACGCAGTTTATCAACCAGTCTTTCTTGGAGGGCATAGTGCCCTCACAGTTGAAAGAGGGCATAATCCAACCCATCATGAAGAACCCCTCCCTGGACCCCAAGGACCCACTCCACCGTCGTCCCATAACAAGCCTCAATGTACTCTCAAAGATAATGGAAAAAGTAGTGGTACAACAGCTGCAACAGCATCTAGATACCCACAAGCTACTTGACCCATTGCAATCAGGGTTCCGTCCCGGACACGGGACGGAAACAGCATTGCTGAAAGTATGGGACGATGTCCTCAAGGCCGCTGACGAAGGAGAATCTTGTCTTCTGGTTCTGTTGGACCTAAGTGCAGCTTTCGACACCGTAGAACACAAACTGTTACTGACTCGGCTTGCTGAAGTAGCCAGAGTCGCAGAATGCGATTTATCTTGGTTCTCCTCTTTTCTGGAAAACCGATCGCAAACAGTGAAGTTAGGACCTTTTACGTCTGAGAAACGCACAGTAACATGCGGAGTCCCTCAAGGATCGCCTCTGTCACCAGTGCTGTTTAACATATATCTTCGTCCTCTTTTTGAGATTATCAGCAGCCAAAAACTGCTCTACCACTCATATGCAGATGATACGCAACTGTATTTCCGCATCTGCAACAGAAAGGATCACCACCTCAATCTAGAGACATGCCTCTCTTTGATAGAGGACTGGATGACAAAGAGTTATCTTAAACTCAATGGAGCGAAAACAGAACTTCTCCTGTTTCACGCCAAGCGCAGGAATCATCTTTCAACAGCGTGGACCCCCCCGCCTATTTTGGGCAAGCTCATCACCCCTAGCGCCAAAGTCAAAAGCCTAGGGGTCATTTTTGACTCCTTTATGACAATGGACGCACAAATAGGGTCAGTAGTCAGCGGATCTCACCATCTACTGCGCCTACTATGCAGACTCACTCCGTTCATCCCTAAAAAAGATTTAGCGGTCGTGGTGGGAGCAATTGTAAACTCCAGGCTGGATTATGCAAATGCCCTTTACCTCGGACTCCCCAAGTACCAAATCGCTCGCCTGCAAATCGTTCAGAATATGGCCGCCAGACTTGTGACTGGGAAAAAACCTTGGGAATCAATCTCACCTTCACTGAGAGCCCTTCATTGGCTGCCAGTTAAAGACAGAATTGCTTTTAAAGCACTCTGTCTTACGCATAGATGTGTCCATGGGAATGCCCCCCTTTATTTATGCGAAATAATAAAAGCGCATAACCCCAATCACGTTTTGCGATCCACGAATCAGAACCTGCTCCAGGTTCCGAAAGCCAACTTCAAGTCCAAAGGAGAAAGAAGATTCGCGATCCAAGGTCCCAGACTATGGAACGCTTTACCAACCAGCATTCGGTTGGAGGAGAACCACCTAGCATTTATGAAAAAGGTCAAGACTTTTCTCTTTTGATATCAAGGGAGACAGGAACAACAAGCGCCCAGAGGCGATTCGGTTCGCATGTGCCACGCTATACAAGTTTTCATTCATTCATTCAAGTGGGGGCACAGTGGCGACAAATGGGGGCACAGTGGCTGTGTTTGATGGCATAGTGGCGACAATTGATGGCATGGCACAGTGGTGACAATTGATGGCATGGCACAGTGGTGACAATTGATGGCATGGCACAGTGGTGACAATTGATGACATGGCACAGTGGCTGCGTTTTGATGGCATGGCACAGTGGCTTGCGTTTTGATGGCATGGCACAGTGGCTTGCGTTTTGATGGCATGGCACAGTGGCTGCGTTTGATGGCACAGTGGTTGGGTTTGATGGCATGGCACAGTGACTGCATTTGATGACAGGGCACAGTGGTGACAAGTGATGGCACAGTGGCTGCATTTGATAGGTACAGTGAGGCTGCAATTGTTTTTTTTTTTTTTTTTCGTTTGCGCCCCCCCAAAAATGTTGAGCACCAGCCGCCACTGCTTTTTAGGGGGACAAAAATTACCTTTACAACCCCTTTAACTCCCATGTAGGCATGCTAGTGTTACATTACCCTTGCTCCCGGCTCCATTCTTGGCATCTACAGATGTGAATGTTAAATGGATTGAATGCACCAAAAAAAAAAAATTGCTAGGGGAGAGGCAACAGAGTTTGATTGGCAGAAGATTTATAAAGTCTTGAACAATAAAAAGCCCCTAACAATTTATTTCTCTAGAGTTTCTGCCTTGAGGGCCGGTTCGCATCAGAATGCAGTGCGGGAAAGGTGCGTTCCGTGTCCAAAAAGCACTGCTCTTGGGATGGGGACTTGTGCCGGCTTATTATAAGTGACGTCATCAGAGGGCAGCTCATGAAGTGGGATGTGCTCCCTACAGACTGGCACTGGATACACCCGTGGCTGAAGAGGCCTGGACAGTGAGGCTTACTTGGATTCTACCTGGTAGTGATGCCAAACCCAACGTTTCCATACTTTAAGGACTCCGGTATATGGACACCTGAGCAAGGGCAATGCAAATTCTGGCAGAATATCCCCCTTCTCCCAGGCCCAGGCGCTGCCCGTACACGTGAATAGTTGTAATTAGGTATATGCCGTTGCTTACATAAGCTCTTATATATCGTATTGACATAGGCAAAAAAAAACAACATTTCTATTCTGCCTTGCAGCACTGGAGTTGTTGGTTCATCTGCCAATCAGGACACTAGCTGCGTGAAGTTTGCATGTTCTCCCTGTGCGCGTTTCTTCTGGGTACTCGTTTCCTTTCAGGCTCCAAGGACATACTGGTAGGTTAACTGTCTCCTGTGGCTCATTAGGGCTGCAGATTGCACTGGAAAATCATCCCCTTGGCTTATACCCGAGTCAGTGTACCTGCATTCTTGACAGGCGTCCATTTTTTTTTAAAGTCGCGGCTTCCTACTGGCATTCCATACCGCGATAGGCATTTGACACAGTGTTCCGCCTATCACAGAGGTCCTCTCATTCTCGAACAATTTCCCAGCAGACACTGTGTTCAGTGTTCTGCCAAATACAGACGTCTTCTTGTCCGAGGATGAAAGAATGTCCGTGATTGGTGGAACACTGAATACAGGATGAAAGAATGTCCGTGATTGGTGGAACACTGAACACAGTGTCTGCTGGGAAACTGAGGATGAGAGGACCTCTGTGATAGGCGGAACACCGTGTCAAATGCCTATCACGGAATGGAATGCCAGGAGGAAGCCGCGACTTTTAAAAAATGGACGCCTGTCAAGAATTCAGGTAATAGGCACAGTGAGTACCGTATGGCACAGTGAGGTATGGCACAGCGAGACTGCAATGAGCACAGGAGGTATGGCACAGCGAGACTGCAATGAGCACAGGAGGTATGGCACAGCGAGACTGCAATGGGCACAGTAAGTACCGTATGGCACAGTGAGACTGCAATGGGCACAGTGAGGTATGGCACAGCGAGACTGCAATGGGCACAGTGAGTCTGCAATGGGCACAGTGAGTACCGTATGGCACAGTGAGACTGCAATGGCCACAGTGAGACTGCAATGGCCACAGTGAGACTGCAATGGCCACAGTGAGGTATGACAGAGCAAGACTGCAATGGGCACAGTGAGACTGCAATGGGCACAGGAGACTGCAATGGGCACAGGAGACTGCAATGGGCACAGGAGACTGCAATGGGCACAGGAGACTGCAATGGGCACAGGAGACTGCAATGGGCACAGGAGACTGCAATGGGCACAGGAGACTGCAATGGGCACAGCGAGTACCGTATGGCACAGCGAGACTGCAATGGGCACAGCGAGTACCGTATGGCACAGCGAGACTGCAATGGGCACAGTGAGGTATGGCACAGCGAGACTGCAATGGGCACAGTGAGGTATGGCACAGCGAGACTGCAATGGGCACAGTGAGGTATGGCACAGCGAGACTGCAATGGGCACAGTGAGGTATGGCACAGCGAGACTGCAATGGGCACAGTGAGGTATGGCACAGCGAGACTGCAATGGGCACAGTGAGGTATGGCACAGCGAGACTGCAATGGGCACAGTGAGGTATGGCACAGCGAGACTGCAATGGGCACAGTGAGTTATGGCACAGCGAGACTGCAATGGGCACAGTGAGGTATGGCACAGCGAGACTGCAATGGGCACAGTGAGGTATTGCACAGCGAGACTGCAATGGGCACAGTGAGGTATGGCAGAGCGAGACTGCATTGGGCACAGTGAGGTATGGCAGAGCGAGACTAATGGGCACAGTGAGGAATGGCACAGCGAGACTGCAATGAGCACAGTGAGGTACGGCACAATGAGACTGCAATGGGCACAGCAAGGTGTGTAATTGGGCATCGTTGACCCTCTTTTCCACTTACAGTAGCTGCTGCATTTTCACCCTAAGCTTATACCCTAGCCTATAATTTTTCCCAGTTTTTTTGTGGTAAAATGAGGTCCTCGGCTTATACTCGAGTATATATGGTACATTGGATATCGGATGCTCCCTAATATCTACTTCCCAAATGCATTCAAATTCAGGCATTGCACGAATGCTCGTTTTTTTTTTTTGCAACATGCATTGGGCATTCACTTGAACAGGCTGCCCTATGTGCGACGAGTGTGCCAAAGAAGCTTTGGGTGTAGAGCTATGGCCACATTTGGGGTGCCACTGACAATGAATGGATCTGCAAGAGCAATGTGAAGCCTAAACTGACCCTAGTATGTGAGATAGGGACCTTAGATTGTAAGCTCTTATGATCGATATGAATGTGTAATATATGTATACATTTCCTGGCATATATAAATACTAGTCATACTCCAGTACACTATACTACTGTTTACATGAGCGCCGGCGTATACCTGACACTTATGTCTATGGGTATCTGTACTTGCCACTTGGGAATCCGGGGGGGGGGGGGGGGTTGTGGGGGGCGAGGTTGGACATGCCGGAATTTACAGTGCAGGGGCCCAGGTTTCTGCATCTATTCACATTCTGCGATTTAGAATTTTAGAATCTAAGGCAGAACTGGCAAAATTCTGCCAGCATTTCCAAACTGCCCCCCTCACATCGCATGTAGCGCCAATCTGCAATTTTTTTGCGCCATTTACATTATTTTCTGCATGACGTGCAAAAAGGCTTTTTTTTTTTCTTGGGTGATGAATTTCATGCAATTTTTTCATGCAAATTTCGCCACGTGACACGCAACAATTTTGGCAAAAATCGCACTGCACTCGGGGAGCCATTAAGATTGCATGCCACCCAAACGCGTGTTTTGCCGCAATTTTGGAGCGATTCCAAATTGCTACTCGTGGTGCTGTTAAGATTGCATGCCACCCGAACGTGTGTCTTGCCGCAGCCTGGAATTTCAAAATCGCTTTTTGGGGTGCCGTTAAGGTAGCATGGCACTCAAATGCGTATCTTGCCGCAATTTTGCAACGCTTCGGAATTCTATATCGCTATGCGTGAATGCAGTACCAAATGGTGGCAAAAAGCGTAATGCGTAATTCTTACGTAATTCGTAAACTCAGCGTGTTTTTACTGCAACTGTTGTGCAGCAAAACGCAGGTGAAAAAAACGTGCCTGGCTTAGGGCCAAAGTTTGGTCCTTGAGCTTCTTTGGCTTGACAAATGCGCACGTGAATGGACTGCTCTATGTGCGGCACACAAACACAAGTAAATCGTGCAACAAAAAACGCCCGATTTGGCTACGCCAAATGTGAATGAGGTCTTACAGATCTGTCCTGACTTCACTTGTTGCATGCTTGTTCCAGGGCAGTAAGTGTTGCAGCCAAGCAATGCGCATCTTCAGAAGGAGGGGCGCAACGCACTCGTCTTTATCTTATTTTAGGCTCCTTTGTTGGTCAGAGAACTACAAGTATCAGCATGCTGTGTGGTATATGGGAAGCAGGTGCCCAGTGTTGCCCCCCCATCTTACCTGCCAGGATGCCATGTACTGTGCAGAAAAGGAGCCCAGTGATGAGGCTCACCAGCCCTGGAGTGCCCATGCTTCCTCACCGGCCAGCCATCTCTCCTGGCAGCTTCATAGCAACGCCGTTCCCTCCTCCGATCACCTGCGGCACACGATGACAGCTGACGGTCAGAGAGTGACAGCTCACATCCCAGCCGGCGATCAGTGTATGGGGGTCATCGCACGATCCGGGGGGGGGGGCAGACAAGCACCGTTCACCCACAAGAAGAAGCTCCAATGCCTCGGGCTGTGTATGGAGAGCCCAGTCCCCAGCCTATAGATGGAGAGCCCGGTCCCAGGCTATAGATCATAGGGGTAAAAGACACCCTATCCCCGCTCCAGCCGCACACACACCGGCCGACGTCTCCTCCTTTTCCTGATCTGAGCTGAGCAGTGTGTACCGGAGGACGGAGCGCCGGGAGAGCAGCAGGAAGAGGCGTGCGATTATACCGAGCCCCCTCTGTCTGTGTGTCGCGCTCCCTCTGCTGTCACATCAGGGTATTACACTTCTCTGCATTTCTCCAGGTAATAAGAAAAGCTGATTGTGTGGCCCTAGGGGCCCCCTGAAGGTAGTGGTCTGGGTTTTCATTAATATATTCTTTAGACAGGCTCCTAGTAGTTATCCAATTCATGCCCAAAGGTAAAACAAATTTCACACCTGAATGCAGTTTTACAACTTACGAATAAATCAAAATAATCATAAATAAATAATAAATACAGTAAAACCTTGGTTTGCATTTTGCAAGACAAGCAACATTTTTTAATAAATGTTGCATTGATATACAAGCGATGTCTTCATATATGAGTAGCGTCATGTCTAAGGATGAGCTTCGGCGTGTTCGCATGGAACACGTGCAGAGCCCGCCAGGAAGTGTGCACGGCGCTGCGCTAATCACAGCCAGGGAGACATTGTCCCGATGCTCGGCTGCAGAGATCGGGAAATGTCTCCCTGGCTGTGATTAGCGCAGCGCCGTGCACACTTCCTGGCGGGCTCTGCACGTGTTCCATGCGAACACGCCGAAGCTCATCCTTAGTCATGTCACAACTGAGTATAAAAAAGAAGAGAGGCGCCTCTAAGTGTAGCAATATGGTTACATTTTAGGGCCCTTTCACACGAGTGGATGAACGGTCCGCTTTTCATAAGTCCGTTTACGGACTCACAATGCATCCCTATGGGATCGAGGACGTTAGCGGATGCATCATGCGCTAACGTCCATAAATATCCGCCTCCGTCAAAATCCGGTTTTTCGGACGGAAGAAAATCCTATTTTTCTTCCGTCTGGCGGATCGGATCGGATGAATACGAACAGACGGTCCGTATTCATCCGATTCCCCATAGGGGAGAGCGGAGAAAAGACAGGGCGGTCCCCGCACACTGTGCAAGGACCGCCCTGACAGCCGACAGCTCAGCGGGGATTTACGGATGATCCCCGCTGAGCCGACGGACACACACAGGGCAGATCAATACGGATCCGCTCCGTGTGAAAGAGCCCTAAAGTGGTTGTAAACCCTCCTGGGTGAGTTGCACCTACAGGTAAGCCCTAGATTAACCACTTGCTTTCTGGGCACATATACCCCCTTCCTGCCCAGATGAAATTTCAGCTTTCAGCACTGTCACGCTTTGAATGACAATTGCGCGGTCGTGCGACGTGGCTCCCAAACAAAATTGACGTCCTTTTTTCCCCACAAATAGAGATTTCTTTTGGTGGTATTTGATTACCTCTGCAGTTTTTATTTTTTGCGCTATAAACAAAAATAGAGCGACAATTTTGAAAAAAAAAAACACAATGGGCCAGATTCAGTAAGAAGTTACGCGGCGTATCTCGAGATACGCCGCGTAACTTCTAAGATGCGCCGGCGTATCTTTTTTCTGTATTCAGGGATTGAGCTAAGACTCTTACGCCGTCGTATCTTAGTTGCAGATTTACGTTGGCCGCTATGTGGCGCTTCCGTAGATTTACGCGTCGAATATTTAAATAAGCTAGATACGCCGATTCACTAACGTATGCACTGCCGTCGCAGTACTGATACGCCGTTTACATAAGGCGATTTTAGGCGTAAATATATTCCAACAAAAAGATGACGCAGCCAATGTTAAGTATGGACGTCGGGACCGCGTCGTAATTTATACATTTTACGTTGTTTGCCTAAGCCGATTCAGAATGGGGCTGGGCGTAAGTTACATTCACGTCGTTTTCATTGACTATTTGCGACGTGATTTGGAGCATGCGCACTGGAAAACGTCCACGGCTGGCACATGCGCAGTTCATTCGGCGCGTCATTTACGCGGGGTCACCGTTAATTTCAATACAACAAACCCCCTACCTGCCTAATTTGACTTACGCCGGCACATTTACACTACGCCGCCGCAACTTACGGAGCAAGTGCTTTGTAAATACAGCACTTGCCTGTAAAAGTTGTGGAGGCGTAGCGTAAATAGGATACGTTACGCCCGCACAAAGATACGCGCTCCTACGTGAATCTGGGCAATTTTTTTTATTTTTTGCTATAATAAATATCCAATAAACAATAATAATTGTTTTCTCAATTTAGTCCGATACGTATTCTTCTACATATTTTGGGTAAAAATAAAAATCGCAATAAGCGTAAAGTGATTGGTTTGCGCAAACGTTATAGCGTCTACAAAATAGGGGATAGAATTATGACATTTTTTTTTATTATTATTATTATTATTTTTTTACTAGTAATGGCGGCGATCTGCGATTTTTGTAAGGACTGCTATATTGCGACGGACACATCGGACACTTTTGACACATTTTTGGGACCATTCACTTTTATACAGCGAACAATGATATAAATATGCACTGATTACTGTATAAATGTGACTGGCAGGGAAGGGGTTAACACTAGGGGGCGAGGAAGGGGTTAATGTATTCCTTAATTAGTGATTTTTACTGTGGGGGAAGGGGGGTGACTGGGGGAGGTGACCGATGGTTGTCCCTATGTACAAGAGACACACCATCGGTCTCCTCTCCCTGACAGGACGTGGAGCTCTGTGTTTACACACAGAACTCCATGTCCCTGTCTCTGTGACCGCCGATCGCGGGTGCCTGGCGGACATCATGTCCATGAGGCACGCGCATCGTCAACTCACTGACGTGGCAGGGCTGCTCGCCGCAGGCACCCCCCCAGTGGCCTGGAGGCCGTATAAAGACGGCCTCCAGGCAATTGAGAGCCGCATTGCGGCCGTTAAAAACCCGGCGCGCAGGCAGGAAGTGGTTAAGGCTTACCTGTGGATGTTTGCAATATCTCCAAAACCTACACGGTTTAGGAGATATTTCCTATGTAGCGGGGTCTCCCTGTCCTAGTCTAAGGACAGGTCATCCCGCTAGAGTTTGTACCTGCTTGTAAATATGTTAAGCATTATTGTGAGAATGTGCATTGCGGGACTACAAGTAGCAGGAGAGATGGACTCCATTGACTCTCAGGAGAAACGGACTATATTTCCCGCAATGCCTTGCCTGTTGGGACATGTGATGCCTCCACACAGACTTGTGGGGAGGTTACATAAGGAGAGGGAGCGCGCCTTTTCGCTCTCTCGGACACGGCCTCTTCTCCTCTGCGGAGCTGCTAACATAGACAGCCGTGCGGTTAGGCCATAAGCCAGGGCCTAAGTTTGCAGAGAGACTCCCAGTATCTAGCTTGCGCACCTGAAGCCTGAAGAGGCAGCCCAGCTGATAACCGGAACAGTGGGACACTCCCGTCTGGAACTTTCGTGGAGTGAAGCAGTGTTTGTCAACGCAACTTCTGTGAGAAAAACACAGGCGGATCGGCCTGTCGGATGAGGGAGCATACGCTGAACATTTAGACTATCCTCTTAAATAGACTTTTCAGCACCATCACACAGACCACCCGCCTCCCTTGGGCTCTCAATCCAGACTTAAGAGGCCTACGGGGATCACAGTATTCACACCAAACTGATTGACACCAAACGGCGGTCAATTTACCAACGCGCTGTTTAGGATATCCTGTTCAATCAACTGCATTTATCATTTGCCCTCTGTGGATTACAAATTCCAACTGGCCGCATCGTGTACACTTACTGATCTGCAGAACTGCCTGTTAGGGGCGCTCATGAGCATAGACTAGGTTCACAATTGTTTCTTTATATAACTAGCCTAGCAGAGGTCCCAATATCTCACTTCACAGGTCATCGCCGCTCCGGCCAATCACAGGGCCAGAGCGTTTTACTGTACAATAAACAAATAATATGTAATAATAAATAATTAACCCTTAAAGCGGTGTTTCACCCAAAAGTGGAACTTCCGCTTTAAGCACTCCTCGCCCCCTTACATGCCACATTTGGCATGTCATTTTTTTGGGGGAGTGGGGACTTCGGTAGGAGTGGGACTTCCTGTCCCACTTCCTCCTTACGCCCAGGGACCGCCTAGACGACTCCTTCTCTCGCCACAGGCGGCCCCTCCCTCTAGGCGATCTCCTGGGACACGTGACAGGTCC
Organism: Rana kukunoris; assembly: GCA_029574335.1. Lineage (NCBI taxonomy): Eukaryota > Metazoa > Chordata > Amphibia > Anura > Ranidae > Rana > Rana kukunoris. Next base: position 65,539,227 of record CM056059.1, on the reverse strand, counting down.
CAGGAGATCGCCTGTCCACTACAATGGCACAGTGCGGCTTGCGCATACACAGTGCATGCCCGCCCGTGAAGTCGAAAGCTGTCACGGCCGGGTGCTGAAGCTGAAGTTGGCTCCTTATTCGCCCAGCTTCTTATTCAGGTTGGATCTACTAAATAATCATCTGCAATGTGTATAATAAAATTGTAAACTTTAAGGCCGCGTACACACGATCGAACATGTCCGATAAAACTGGTCCGCAGACCAGTTTCCGCAGACATATCCGATCGTGTGTACGGCCTAGCGGACAGGTTTCCAGCGGACAAAAGTTTTAAAACATGCTTTAAAACTTGTCCGCTGGAAACCTGTCCGTCGGACAAGTCCGCTGGTTAGTACGCCTAACCAGCGGACCGAAATCCCCCACATGCGTTGAATGGATTCGACGCATGCGTGGAAGCATTTTACTTCCTGGTTTGCGGACGTTGCGGCGTCAACGTCACCGCCACGTCACCGCGGGGATTTTGGTTTGATCGTGTGTACACACATCAGACCAAAATCTCCCAGGAGACATGTCTCCCTAAATGCCATGTTTTTAAACAAGTGGAATTTGGGTGAGCCAAGATGGTTTTCATATAGAACCTATTCTGCATAAATAACTTAATCTATATGAAAACCATCTTGGCTCACCCAAATTCCACTTGTTTTATACTCATTAGGCATCCTTCTATTAGTTAAAGTTCAATTTGAGCCGAGCCAAGTGATATACTATATTTATTGGCATATAACACTCACTTTTTCAACCTGAAAATCGGTTGCAAATAGTGTGTGCGTGTTATACGCAATTTTGGCTGTCTCGGGGAGAACGGGGAGGGGGCCGGACGAGTGCCTTCAAATTACATACAGAGAGAATCTCCTGTTTATTCAGCGGCCTCTGTAATAGGAAGTCCCGTCTCCTGGGCCAGCATTGGACCAGTGTTCTGTCTATCATAGAAGCCGGTCCAGGAGGCAGGACTTTGTATTAAAGAGGCCGCAGAGTAAACAGGAGATTCTCGCTGTATGTAATGTGACAGTGCTCATCCTGGCCCCCTCCCTGGAACGTACCTTGTAGCCAGACCCTAGTGTGCAGGAAGAGGCCTCTCTTACAGCCCCGGCTCTGGAGCTGCTGGAGTGGGGACAGCAAGCTCGGGAGGAGTGCCTGGTGATGACAGCAGTCCGGCACGGTTGGTGGTCCTTCAGGACAGTCGGTGCAGGAGACAGCGTCTCTGGAGCTGGCACAGGTACTGGATAGCAGGAGCTGGTGGAGCAAGCCAGGTTAAGAGCAGGACAAATGGCAGATATCAGGATCAACAAGGCCAGGCAGGCAGGTAATCAGGAAGTCACTCTTGATGAGTGCAAGCGTAGTCAGATTCAGGCACAGGGTCTGGTAACGGTGGGCAGGAGAGCAGAGCGGAGTCAGATCAAGCCAGCCTCGGGTTGGAGAGGTTTGGATGGTCAGACAGAGCTGGGTCGGTAGGGATAACAAGTACAACAGGTCACAGGTTTTACAGATACAACGCTGCAGATCAAACAGCGAAGTGTCACTGCAGCTGCTGGCTTTTTAAAGGCAGAATGGCGCCAATCGTGCCTAACGAGCACGCGCGTGCTCCCGCCGCCCGTGCGACCGCCATGCACGCATTTGAGGCGCGCCTGCGCAAAGGAACAGTTGACTGCCCATTAGCATGTGTGCGCATGCGTGCTCCCCGGAGCCTACTGGCAGGTCCCTGACAGGGAGGTTGCAGATGGGCATTACTCAAGCTGCATTGATGGGCAATTGTGAGGCTACAGATGGGCATTGATTAAGCTGCATTGATGGGCAATTGTGAGGCTACAGATGCGTATTGATCAAGCTGCATTAATGGGCAATTGTGAAGCTGCAGATGGGCATTTATCAAGCTGCATTGATGGGCAATTTTGAGGCTGCAGATGGGCATTGATCAAGCTGCATTGATGGGCAATCATGAAGCTGCAGATGGGCATTGATCAAACTGCATTGATGGGCAATTTTGAGGCTGCAGGTGGGCACTGATAAGGCTGCATTGATGGGCACTGACCCTTATTTTGTTCAAAGTTCTTTATTTTAAACATTTTTGTTGAAACTTCCCTCTTAAAAGGAAGGTGCGTGTTATACGCCTGTGTGTGTTATATGCCGATAAACATGGTAAATCTTAAAATATGGCACCATGACAGCAATGCATTTCAATGGGAAATTTTGAATAAGAAGTGAAGATATTCCTATATGAAAACCATCTTGGCTCACCCAAATTCCACTTGTTTTATACTCATTTGGCATCCTACTATATAGGAAAGTTCAATTCTCCCAGAGCCGAGTGATAGAAATCATAAAATATGGCACCAAACATGGCACCATGACAGCAATGCATTTCACTAGGAAATAACGAATATGAAGCCAAACTATTCCAATATGAACACCATCTTGGTTCACCCAAATTTCACTTTTTTATACTCATTGGGCATCCTTCTATTAGTTAAAGTTTAATTTGGCCCGAGCCAAGTGATAGAAATCTTAAAATATGGCACCTTGAGAGCCATGCATTTCAATGGGAAATTCTGAATAAAAGCCAAGCTTCATTCTTCTTCAGTCCTTATTGTCCTTTACCTACCTGGATTACAAAAGTACGAAATTACACTGTAGTATAAACATGTTAGCTGAAGATATCCAGAATTTAAAGAACATTCGCCATCTTCTTCTTTTATTGTGCTTTACTGCACTACATCTGAGGCCCCGTACACACGGCAGAGAACCTCGACGGGCAGAACACATCGTTCCGCCCGTCGAGGTTCTCTGCCGGCCGTCAGAATCAGCGACCCGCCCGTTGGGAAAGGCAACCAGCCATTCATCCCGACGGGCCATCGAGGAAATAGAGAACCTGTTCTCTATTTGCTTGACGGGTTTCCCGACGGGCAGGGCTCGCCGAGAGCGTACACACGGCCGAGGTTCTCGGCAGAATGTGGCTCCCAGCGAGGTTCTCGGCCGTGTGTACGGGGCTTAAGGCTAATCACTGAATTATAACCTAGGGGAACCATTTTGTGAGATATTCTCTAAATTTACATTGTGTTACTGTACATATATGCTGTGCACTATAATAGGATTTTTATAACAGCTTACCTGTAAAAATCCTTTCCTTGAAGGTACTTTACGGAACACAGAGCACCAGTAATGACTACATGGGTTATAGGCCCCCTTCAGGTGATGGACACTGGAATAATCAAGAGAGGATGTCCCCTCCCTATATAACCCCTCCCACACAGGGAGTACCTCAGTTTTGTAGCAAAGCTATATATAAAAATCCCCATAAGAGGGGAGGGACCTCTGTGTCCCATGATGTACCTTCAAGAAAATAATTTTACAGGTAAGCTGTGATAAAAATCCTATTTTCTTTTAGTACATTACGGGACACAGAGCACCAGTAATTACTACATGGGATGTCCCAAAGCAATGCCATTTGAGGGGAAGGAGACACAAACAAACAAAGCAGACCTCTGTTAGACATGAGGACCTATACTGCCGCCTGCAAAACCCTGCGTACAAAGGCGGCATCCTCCTGTTGACCTGGTAACATTTTGTGAATGTATGAACAGATAACCAAGTTGGGGCCTTGCACACCTGAACTATGCAGGCTTGGTGACGCACTGCCCAAGAAGCACTAACTTCCCTGGTGGAGTGCACTCTAGGATGGAAAGGCAGGACTTTCCCTTTTAAATCATACGCTTGAGGAATGATCTGACTAACCCATCTAGAGATCGTCGATTTGGATGCTGCCTGTCCCCTTCTGGGGCCCCCTGGCAACATGAACAATTTGTCAGTTTTCTGTATCCAAGCAGTTGCTTCCAGATAGGAGCTAACTGCTCTCACTGCATCGAGAGAATGTAATGACTCTTCCACTGACGAATTTGGCTCTGGAAAAAGTGAAGGCAGTAAAATATCCTGGTTCAAATGAAAACTGGATACTACTTTAGGCAGAAAGGATGGCCAGGGACGTAACACCAATTCCCTATGAACCACCAGAAATGGTTCTTTACAAGGTAAAGCTGCCAACTCCAAAACTCTTCTTGCGGAAGTTACCGCAACCAAAAATACTAGTTTCCTTGTGACCATCGCTAATGGGGCATCACACATCGGCTCAAAGGATGCCCCTAAAGGACTGATAAGATCAGAATCAGATCCCATGGACACAGAGGTGACTTAATTAGTGGATTCATTTAGAATGAGGACCTCAACAGCCAAACCATTAAATTTAGCATTTGTAAGGCAGGATGGTATACTTGCCCTTGTGACAACAAATCCTGGCACAATGATAGAGGACAAGGATCTGTCACTACCATCTTACTATTTCTGCATACCAGGAACTCCTGGACCATTCTGGGGCAACTTAAGTCACCTGTTTCCATCCCCTTCTGATCCTGAAGGAAATGCATAAATCAGAAAAAAAACTGATTCCAGGTTACCAAGGTATCTGTCCCGCAAGCGACCGTCCCTTGTTCTGGGTACAAACTTGTCTAGTTTTGTGTTAAACCTGGATGCAGAAGATCTACGCCCGGGGTACCCCACCTCCTGTAAATGGCCAGAAAAATATCTGGATGTAGGGACCACTCCTCTGGGAACAACGGCTGGCAGCTTAAGAAGTCTGCCTGCCAATTTCCTATCCCTGGGATGAACACTACAGATAGGCAAGGAACATGCTTTGATGCCCAAACCAGAATATGGTTTACCTCTTCCTGGGCTGCCCGACTCTTGGTGCCACCCTGGGGACTGATATAGGCCACTGCCATGGCATTGTCGGACTAGATCGTAACAGGGTATCCCCACAGTCTGCCTGTCCAGGCCCTAAGGGCCAGGCTTGCTGCTCAAAATTCTAAAACGTTGATGGGAAAGGTCTTCTCGGACTCTGACCATTCCGCCTGAACAGCATTCAGTTCTAGTAATGCTCCCAAGGCTAAAAGGCTGGCATGAGTCTTCACTATCTATCTTCCAAGTGATCAGTACAAAGGTTTTTCCCCTTTTGCAAACTTTTGGATAGCGACTACCAATTAAAACTTTGTTGTACGCTTGGAGTTAAACGCATTGGTCAAACCAGATCCTGGCTTCTCCTGTTTCAGGCAGACAGGATAGTGTTTTGCAACAGTCTTGAATAGAACTGAGCATAGGGAACTACTTCGAATGAAGCTACCCTAACAATCTCATACAGAGACGGATGGGAGACTCTTCCCTTGTCCTGATCTTGTGAACCAGATCTCTTATTGTGCAGACCCTTGCCTGGGGTAAACAACACCCTTTTGTGGGCTGTGTCCACTACCAGACCCAAGTATTTCACTCTTTACTGGCCGCAAGGATGACTTTCCTAGGTTGATAATCCAACCCTGATTTTTCAGATATCTGACCGTGCAGGCTACTTTCAGATCCAGTACTTTTATGGACGGATCGATCAGTAAAAGGTCGTCTAGGTATGCCGTTAAAGCAGAGCCAGGACCTTTACAAACACTCATGGTGCGGTGGCCAACTCAAAGGGCAAGGCCACAAATTGAAAGTGTCACTGCTCTACCGTGATAGCAGACATTTCTGATGAGAAGGGAAAATTGGCACATAGAGATATGCATCCTTGACACTAGGAATTCTCCTCCCCGAAGGGAGGATACCACTGACAAAATTGATTCCATTTGAAAGGAGCTGATGTTTAGAAATTGGTTCAGACCCTTGAGATCTAAAAATGAGTCTGACATCTCTGTTTGGTTTGGACACTGTAAATGGGTTTAAGTAAAAACCCATTTCCTGTTTTCCTAAGAGGGTCTCTATGACCACCCCTTGAGACAGCAACAGGTCTAGTACCTGAAAAAACGATGCTCTCTTTACTGGGACCTTGGGAACGCCCAAGGAAACTCTAGCTTGTAGCCTAGAGAAACTATGGAGATTACCCATCTGTCCTGAATCTCCTCCTGACAGGCTCCTTCAAACTGCAGGAGCCGTCCTCCCTTGCGAGCAGGGGCACCCCTTCATAGGGAGGCCTTGGGACTCTGCTTAACAGATTTTTGCCCCAGGACTTTTCCCTGGCACTGAGCCTGGCTTTGGGGCCTTTCTCTAGGGGCTGACGGCAGAGACCATTGCCACTGCCTGGAGGCTGATGCTCCAGGCGACGGAGAGGCAGAACATTTAAATGAAGGATGCTTATCTCTTCTCTTCACAGGTAGAAGGGTACTCTTTCCACCCGAGATCTTCTGGGTGTACTTATCCAAGTCATCCCCAAATAAACGCTCTACATAAAGGCAATCCAGTCAACAGTTTCTTACAATGCAACTCTGCTGACCAATGCTTTGCATGTGTACCAGCAGAAGAGCGAGACATGACGTCTGATGGATGGAATCCTTACTGGCATCAAACTGTAACACAAAGGGCTTTAGGAAGTTTCGGAAGGACTGGGACTTCTTCCCCTCTGATGGCCTGTTTAACCTTATCCTTAAAGAATTAATAGACATCAATAGCTGCTATCGTAGCTTTAAGCAAAGACTCCAGTCTTTTATCCGCTGGATCTTAAACACCTGAACATTGTCAACTGGACAAAGACTTTTATTCAGGGAAGAAGCAGCAGCGTCTACCGCTGGCACACTCCATTTCTTAGTGAGTGTCTCCTCCACATAGGATAACTTTAAGGCCTTGTACACACGATCGGACATATCCGATGAAAACGGTCCGCGGACCGTTTCCATCGGATATGTCCGATCTGGAGTTTGGTCCGATGGCGTGTACACACCATCGGATCAAATTCCCCGCCGGCGGGCTGACGTGGCGGTGACGCGGCGGTGACGTTGTCACCGCTACGTCACGCACCAGGAAGTAAACACTTCCGCGCGCATGCGTCGGATCCATTCACAGGATACGACGCATGTGTGGGAGGATATGTCCGCTGGTTTCCTGTACTAATCAGCGGACATATCCGACGGACAGGTTTGTAGCGGACAAATTTCAAAGCATGCTTTGAAATTTGTCCGATGGACAAATCTGTCCGCTAGCCCATACACACGATCGGAGATGTCTGCTGAAACGGTCCATCAGACCGTTTTCAGCGGACATATCCGCTCGTGTGTACGAGGCCTAAGAGAATCTCTTACGAGGAATAAAATACTTGTCTGAGAGTTCTCAGTCAGCATAAATAAGCTGTTCCAGCAACAGGTGCATAGGAAAAGCATGTGCCCCTTGAGGAGGCCTCAGAGAGGAAAGGGGACCTCAGCTGACTCTGTAAGGGACAACTTATAACCAATACGCACTGTCTCAGTGAGCAATTGAATTAACAACCCTTGAGACTGTGAGATTGTGAAGGCTCCCCCGGTAAGGTGACCAGATTTTTACTACTAATGGTGGCAATTAGCGACTCTCTGCCCGTTGCTGCTGCCACCGCCCGCCTCACAGCCTGTCAAATCTTACACTCCGGGCCCCACCCGGGCTACTACTGGGTGGGGAGCGGAGCAAGATCACTCCACCAGGAAAGGCAAGGAGATAAACAGGCAGGCGGTTGGCCGGGACTTGAGCCAAAGCAGAAGAAGAACAGTGAGTGGAGCTAAATGGGCACCCGAAACTCAAGAAATATTCCCTCCACCCCGACCAGCACATGATCATCAGAAAGGGGCACAGATAATTAAAAAAATACCCCCCCCCCCAAGCTAGTAGGAGCGGCAGAGCGGGGTGTAATTCTGTTTTTTTTATTTTTTATTATTCTATACTGACTGTCTTTGAAATTTCCCCAGCCCCTGTTCAAATCCAATATGGGGACAAAACCGGGGACAGACTTAGTCCGGGGACAGTGTCCTCAATCCGGGGACTGTCCCCGGAAAACGGGGATGTCTGGTCACCCTATCCCCCGGGGCTGAGCCCTCTAATTAGGAAACATCCTCATGCCATTCCACTGGGTCCGCTAAGGTACATTCAAATCCTCTTCCCACTCCTGATCTGCAGCTGACGGCCCAGGAGCAGGGGAAGGGGCCTGTCACATTTTTTTCCCAGACTGGGGAGTGAACGCGAAAAAATTTGCCAACTTATCCTCCAAACCAGCCAGAGTCGTAGCCAAGTCATCTTTAGTGACATAAGCAGAGGTTGGAGTGTTAGAGGTAGCTACAATGCCTGACAAGGGTTCAGCTTGGTTAACCATTTCAGGCCTTACAGGTAAAGCAGGTGCCGTGGAGACGCGACTAGGGTTCCCAGGACCTGACCGCTGCACTTTTGCACAGCGTCACCTCATTTTTGCCCCTCTCCTTCAGGCATACATAGTTCTAGGCACAAAGCAGAGGTACTAATTATTATGCATCTATTGCTGAGCTTAGTCTTAGCAATCTTAACATGTTGCTATCAAATGCCACAGCTCAGATAGTGTACAGATGAGTCTTAAACAATGGCTGTCCCCAGCACCCCAGCGCTTACATGCCCATGAAAAAGTGTCTACGTCTCTCAGTCGCGCACCTGTATTCACAAGGCTTGAATTTATAACAATTGCCGGTTTGCGCCTGTGCTGTAGGGCAACGCGCATGCCGATCCACGTGCACGCCGGTGGCACCGCTCTCGGCCAATGTGGCGTCCCTTAATAAGAGGGTAAGAAGAGGGTTCTTTTCACCAGGCAGGCATGGGATGCTGACACCAGGTATGCTGCTGCACACTCTCTATTGGTAGGAGAAAAACACAGGCAAGACAACAACTATTCATAAAAAGAAGTCCACAAGAAATCTTCTTAACCTACCATTCCCACCACAGGGTACTACTGGAATTAGCACAGTGAGCCAATCTTCACCCATCAGGATGGGCTTGGAATCATGCCAGACTTTGAAGTGTGGGGTCCCCTTTAATTTATTAGGGTCCACTCTCTTGGACCCGTACAGGGCCCAGCCCTCCAAAGAGAAGCATTACAGGCAAAACATTTTTCTTCTGTATTGAGGTTTGGGTACCATCCACTTTTGCCTTTGTTTTTGGCTTTTTGAATGGATCTAATAGTATAGCTCCCTGGCCCTGGCTAGGGCGGGCCCCTCTGAGGAGCATAATGTTAACCGTGGCCAACACCTTAGACACTGGTGAAAAAACGGAGGTACTCCCTGCGTGGGAGGGCAGAGGCGAAGCTTGAAGCTTGTGGGCCTCAATACAAAAGTTGACCTGGGCCCCCCTCCACTTCCACCCACCACTTTCACAATGCGTGCAGATACACCCACCGCACAGCAAGATACTCAAAGTGGCTTAAGAATTTTGCTTTCCCAGAGTTCCTCTTTACATCAGAGGACAGGGATCACAGCTGGAGAATCAGAGGACAAGGAACAACGCTGGAGAATCAGAGGATAGGGATCACCGCTGGAGAATCAGAGGATAGGGATCACCGTTGGAATTTGTGGAAGATATGATAATATGACACAGAGACTGCAGGGGCCCCCTGGAGCTAGGGGTGAGGTTGCGATTGTGACCCCTGCAATCCCTTATGATACCACCCATGTGGGAGGGGTTATATAAGGAGGGGACTTCCTGTCTTGATTATGCCAGTGTCCATCACCTGAAGGTAGCCTATAATCCATGTAGTAATTACTGGTGCTCTGTGTCCCATGATGTACTAAAAGAAATGCTGGTTTGTGTGCTGAGGCCTCAGAGGAAAGGTATCCAATACATGTGTTAAAGGTGTTGAATGTTTGTCACCTGTTCACATACACCTTTTCAGGTCATAGAGGTACACGTTTTGTATATTCGTATTAAGTGATATTTTCTGTCAATCATACATTGTGTCCATTCATACCTTAATTGTGTTTATTCTTTTTGCTTCAGTAAACATTTTTGAGTTGTTTAGTATACTGTGTGAGTTTCTCATTACTAACGCAATATTTCAGAGTGGAACCCAAGGTGTCAGAGGTATAAGAGGATTTGCATAGCAGCCAGTGGGGTATAGAGTCTATCAGCAGCCCTTACAGGGGTACCGCTACACAAGCATTAGATTGTCTGAACTGATTGGAGGGGTAACAGAAACACCTTTGAAAAGAGCATTATCAGTCTGGAGGGAGGGCACTAGCCGATTTACATATACTGACAAATTAAAGCTGAACTCCAGCTTACTATACTATACCACCACCTCATCATCGTCGTCCTCCTCCCCTTGCCTCTACTGCAGAAACAGCAAGAGGAGCCCCCCTGCAGGGCCAAGCAACAGCAGCAACCCAGGGGCTTTGTGGTCTGCCAAAAAAATGGCTCATCAAGATTGACAGCTGAGCCTGGACTGACAGCGGGGCGGCTCCAGCCACTCGGGAGGCACGGCCAGCACCTGGAGCATGGTGGTGGTCTGGAAAAGAGGAAGGGACTTTGCTTTATGTTTTCTGGTCTTGCGCCGAGATTAGGAAATATTGGCTAGAGGTTGAGACGATTTCTCAAAAACTTACAGATTTTTTAATACCAGATGATCCCGCTTTTTTTTGCTCCATTGTACACATGAATGAATGAATGAATGAATGAATGAAAACTTGTATAGCGCGGCACATGCAAACTGAATCGCCTCTGCGCGCTTGTTGTTCCTGTCTCCTTTGATATCAAAAGAGAAAAGTCTTGACCTTTTTCCTAAATGCTAGGTGGTTCTCCTCCAACCGAATGCTGGTTGGTAAAGCGTTCCATAGTCTGGGACCTTGGATCGCAAATCTTCTTTCTCCTTTAGACTTGAAGTTGGCCTTCGGAACCCGGAGCAGGTTCTGATTCGTGGATCGCAAAACGCGATTGGGGTTATGCGCTTTTATTATTTTGCATAAATAAAGGGGGGCATTCCCATGGACACATCTATGCGTAAGACAGAGAGCTTTAAAAGCGATTCTGTCTTTAACTGGCAGCCAATGAAGGGCTCGCAGTGAAGGTGAGATAGATTCCCAGGGTTTTTTCCCTGTCACAAGTCTGGCACAGATCCCGGTACAGACATTTTAGTGTTTGGTAGGGTCTGGGGTATTTAGTAAAAAATAATTAAAGGGAGGATTAGACCCCTTTCACATTGAGGAGTTTTTCAGGCGGTACAGCGCTAAAAATAGCGCTGCTATACTGCCTGAAAAACTCCTGCCCCAGCAACCTCAATGTGAAAGCCTGAGGGCTTTCACACTGAGGCAATGCGCTGGCGGCAGAGAAAAAAATCTCCTGTCAGCAGCATCTTTGGAGCGGTGAGAGGAGCGGCGTGTATATCGCTCCTTCACCACTCCTTCCCATTGAAAACAATGGGAGACCGCGACAATACCGCCCGCAATGCGCCTCTATAGAGGCGCATTGCGGCTGGTATTAACCCTTTCACGGCTGCTAGCGCGGGTTAATACCGCACCGCTAGGGACCGCAACTCGCGTCAATTCCGGCGGTATAGCGCCGCTATTTTTAGCGGCGCTATATCGCCAGCGCACCTCCACTGCCCCATGTGAAAGTGGCCTTAGAGATTCAGATAAGGAGTGAGAACCTGGGAATAAACCATGTGGTATCTGGATTTTAATTTAGGTAAATTATAAGAGTATAAATGGTGAATGCCTACGTAAAGACGGAGGAATTTTAAGTTAACATAAAATGTAATGAAGTATAAAAAAGAATGGATTTGTAAGAGTTGAAATGTGATGTGATTATATATTCTCTAACACCCTTTATGTAAATAAAGGATTAAATAATATTAATTGCTCCTGATAGACGTACAAATCTCACTTTTCTGTCTGTTCCATGGCTTCTGTCTCTTTTATTCTCTATGGTAGACAGGTTTCTATGCATCAATGTCCTAGATTGGCTTCCCTATACTGAAGTGGAGGTGTGGATTTTGCATTGCAGGTCTGTTGTTATTGGCACTGTGATTTGTCTCCACAGATTGAGACTCCAGAAGGAAGAACTGGCAGAAGTCATTCATGTGATAGTAGAAATGTCTTTACTAGTGGATGGTTTACAACTCACAATGCAGGGACTGAATGTGGCATCAGTTTTAGAGCGCCTGTCATTGGCATCCCAAGCTGGCACATTGTACTGAGAAGCTGAGCTGTATTTCAGTATGTATGTATTCAACAAATTACAGTGACAGACAGAAATGGATGAATTACGCTGGAGGTGATTGCAAAAAAAAAATCTTATGTAGCACTACCCCCGAAGGAGCTGCTGGTTTGTTTTGGGAGGCATGTTACCTTGTGGCTTCTCCGCCGTCTAGGGGTGTATGGTGAAAGTAGTAGTAGCGGAATGTCCACGACAGGTGTCTTTTTCTGTGCTCTTTATTACGCAGCCGGGTAAAAACAATAAAACTTGTGGTAGAGATTCAGAAGAAGGAGAAATAGCAGATTCAGGCGTAACAATAGGGAAACAGTCCTGCTTCCAACAACACTTTCTTCTTCGCCACTCTAGCCAGAGTGGATTTAGTGTACCTGAACAGGCCTCTCTCACTGACCTGGCAGCCAGTATCACTCGGGAAACTTAAGGGAAAAGTCTCTGCCACAGACCCTCCTTAGAATTGAGATAGCGGAGATAATCCTCCTTAATAGGCCTTACATCTGGATCACCTTCAGGTAGTTTTAGGTTACCGACTGATAGGTGACCGACATCCAGCTTCTCAGTACCCAGTTACCTTGATCCCCGGTGGGTGGTCAAGACTCTATTGGATTGCCAGCCTCTCTTGGCTCTCCTCAGGAGGACTCCCCACCGAACAGATTCCTCTCAAAGGAACAACACTTGGGATCTTCTTAGGAGTAGGGACCCAGTCGATCATTGGGGCCCACATCACAGCTCAAAGGTTCCGGACCAACATGGTCCCGGAACCAGGAACACCGCTAGGCACACGACCCCATCCTGGAAGGCCGTTTCGCCAGGGCGCCGTGGTATGGTCACCCTGAAGGTGGGCGCCACACTGGAAGAAGACCCAGACCAATGGCGCTGTCCCTTAAATACCCTCCCCCCAGCATGCACAGCGAGGAAAACCCCCCTGATAGGCTGCTGGGGAAAAGCACCCAAACCTCGACTCTACTGCTGCCACCTGTCGTCCTGGGGTGGGATCAGCACCCCAGAAGCGTCAGAATGAGCCCACAGCACAGCTAAGCTGAGACAGAGACCTAAATTTAAACAAATCAGCCTGGTCAGAACCAACTAACTCTCTGACCCCCTCTAAATTTAAATTAGCACCGGTTCTTAGAAGTAACCAGGCGCTACACTTATTATTAAGAAATACAAAGCCAACACGCTAGTATTGTTGACTGGTCCTCTCTTGATTAACAGTTCAATTTTTTTTCTGAATTCTAGCAGATTTAAAATCCAGACATTAATGCAGCTCTGTATTTATTGATATATCAGTATACTATATATTATTAATTTAATGCCAGCAGCATAAGCACGTCAACCTGACCTGGTATCAGCTTACTGCAGTCCCTGTACAGCAGGGCTGGGGTGTGAGAAGGAGAAGCCATACAAGGAGTCAATCAGTTTAGGTGCTGAAGTATGCTGATAGGAGTAGAGAGCAGGGTGACAGAGAGATGAGCTCATCACCATGCAGTTTCTTCTTTTACTGTTCAAACACAGGTTGCAGTGGATCCAGGAAGACCTGGTATCAGAGAAAGTGGGTTGAATGATTCTGCTTATCAAACTAAGTATATCTAATCGCAGAAAGAAAACCAATGTGAATTGTGCAGCAAAAAGTGGTTTTGTATTATTATTTCAAAGCCCCTAAAAGACAATAATATAGGGCAATTGTGACGGGAGTGCCCGTGGAATCCATAATCCCTTGGAGAGGTTGAGAAACCCTTGTTTCAGCTCCCCATGCACCTCTTATGTCTAAGTCACCCTGTGCCATCCTGGCACAGGGTGACTGAGAAAATATATCTTGGATTAATCAAAATGGGACAGTGATAATTATCCACAATATCTCCCAGGATATACAGTATGTTTGATTCTGAACTCAACATGTTCAATGGCGTCCCTAGGGGGGGGGGGCAGAGGGGGCCCCGACATTATGCTGTGCCCCACCATGTGCCCCCCGCCCAAAATAAAAAAATTGTATTTTGCTCGGGCCGCCGCTGGAGTAACACAGTCTCTCCTGAAAGGGAGAGCGTCACCAGTCAGCTCCTGCAGGGGATTCCTCCTCCCTCCCTCTGCTCGCTGACACTGCATAATGCGAGCGCTCACACAACCACAGCCGCCCGATCTGCTCCTTCCCCTGCATCCTCATTGCCACAGAGAAGAGCGAGTTGCAGGAAGGACTGCATGAGCACTGTGGGGGGGGGGGGGTTGGGGGCAAGCCTTCATCTCAGTTACTGAAAAAACATTCTGATTTATCCCGTCCTTAGGACAGGAGAACCAGCCTGTAAATTCCGAGAGTGGTGACTGCAAGCTGAGCCGAGTGTCAGTCTATGACACTCTTCTACAGCCCAGCGAGTCCAGCCACCCCCTCACTCTCCTCACATACGAGCAGGGAGGAATACAGCTACTCCTTCCAGTCCCGCCCATACTATCCCCGCGTGCTGTATCTGAAGAGAGGGTGTGTGGGTGGGAAATATGAAAATCAGCAGCATTCCTGGCTGTGTGTAAATAATGCCTGAAATTCTAGCCTGGACCGTGGGTAAGTAGATGTAAGATAGGAACCTGCGCTGGGACTACAAGTCTGGGACTACAAATCTAGGCTGCTGCCCCCCTAAGCCTAGCCCCTCAAAGAGGGGGTAGGTGAAGATAGGTAATGGAAAAGATGGGGGTAGTGGCGCTACCTAGAAAACCGCATTAAAAACCATATGTACTCAAACAATAGAACAATCTAGGAGTGTAGGTCAAGTACAATATGGGGCGTGAGCCCAATGAGATGGCTGGGTGTACCTAAGACAGAGTGAGTGTCAGTATGCCAGTATGTGCTGTGCACGGTAAAACTGGTAGTGAAACAGGGGAGGGGCTAGGAGCTAACCCTCTATCGCCTGTAACCTCACTGTGGGTGAAATCTAGGTGTATATAATAAGTGTATGGGGCTCTGAAATACGCCCAAAGGTGAATATCAAACCACGAAAATGTATAGTAGTCACCATCCACTGAATAGTACAATATGTCAGCATCAGTACAATATCTCAGCATATGCAAAATAATAATAATAGTAGTATTAATAGTCCGGTGATAGTGAAAATATAATGCTATGAAATAAAAACTGGCAAAGAGCTGCACATGAGTCTCTCATTCACAGATCATCATCTATTGTATTATAGTCCAGCTATTAAAGAAAATAGGGGGGGGGGTGTGTGTCTTGCTGTGGAGGGGGTGCTTCTGTGTGCAAAACAGCCGACGAGGTGGTCCCGGTGCTCCCCTCAGGGTTCCCCACTCACCAGACGGCCAACCCCACCAGGGGTAGCAAGCATGTATCACAGAATCCTCAGATCACAGCTGGTGTTCACTCCTCCCCAGGGCTGCGGCTCTCCAATAGTTAATCCGGCCGATTTTCTCCTTGTGGGTAAGTGATGAGAGTTCCTCCGTTCCTCAGAGGGAAAAATAATAAAGGCTCCGATGGTGTAGTATGTTTAAAATAGATCACTATTTATTTAGACCTGTATGCCAAATGCCACTCACTAACAAGGAGCGGCTACAGGCCAAGGTAAAACAAGAGCTACAAAAATCTTCAAATAAAAACAAAAGCGAAAAGCAGAAGATAAAAACAAAATCAAAACAAAATCAAAGTCAAAAAAGCCCGACCTGAGTGTAATACTCTATCGGCTCTACGGGTGTGCGCGTGTGTACGGTGGGATTCAGCGTGCGTTTCAGCTGCGCTCCACCAGATGCTGACCCGGAAGTGACGTATGTGCGTCTATGCCTGACGTACGTTTCGAATAGATTTGTCCTCTGAGGCATAACTGCGCATCCGCCCATAGCAGGTATAAGTGGGTATCGCCGTGCTACGTCAAACGCCCTCCCCCGGGGGAATTGGCCAATCCTGTTGCAGTCAGCCCATATTCATCAACAAGAGGAGGTTTGGCAGGAACACCCTTGGGGTTAATACTACCACAGCACGGCGTGACTCACCCTACTGGTTAACAAGTATATTACATCAATAGCCGAGATTAGGCACCCGGTCTAGATGTTACAACAGAGCTATTAAAATGACATCTGCAGCAAGGCACGCATATCCACCAAACCAAGGATATGCTGCCCACATATATAATGGGAGACATATAATATCCTAAACCTATTAATAACCCTGCACTAAGAGTCAGGTGCACAACTGTGGTTAGGTGATTAAAGGTATAAATACATATATATGTGCGACTATCTGTGTAGTTATAGCCGGATGGAAAAAGTTCCAGGCTAATCAATATAAATATGTGTGTGTGATGGTGGTCCCATCAAGGGCCACCAGTAGTGCCCGTGATAATTATTTGGTAGGTATATTACACCATCCAAGTGTGAAATGTGTCTCATAATAGAAGGTGTGATACTGGTATAATAAAAAATTATAAAGAGAAAAAATAGTGTATAATTATAATGATATACTGTACATAGTCTCTAGATATGTGCAAAGGGGATATGTGGGGTAGGAGTACCCCAGATAGAACAAATTTAGTGCAACATATAGTAGGTCAGTAGATCCCAGTATGTTTATAGGTGTATTGGTGGGTGGTGGGTATGAGGTTGGCACTGAACCCTACCAGGTTTAGGGGTTGGAAAGAAAGCAGTTGAGATCAATATCTACATTCAGGCCATGTGGTACCAGGGTGCCCAAACGGTATATCCAACTAGCCTCATTTTGGGATATGGCCGTAACTTTATTACCCCCCCTCCAATTATCCTTAACCATGTCTATTCCATAGAAAATAAGGCCAGATGGGTCCTTCTGGTGGAACTCTTCGAAGTGGCGAGATAGGTTATGTTTAGGGAATGCTTTACGGATGTTCTTAATATGTTCACGTATCCGTATACGCAGTAGCCTAGTTGTTCTGCCCACATATTGTAGATGGCAGGGGCACTCAACAATATATGTAACATGGGTAGTGTTGCAGGTGATGAGATCTTCTAATTTTATACACTTTCTGGTCTGTTTTGGATTTAAACTCAGTCTTCCTGCGTGGCTGCTTTTTACTCACCCTACAGGCTAGACATCTCTGGCATTTGTAGAACCCTTTGAGTTCTGGGCAAATTTCTACTTTCTTAGGTGGGTTGATGATGTTATGTACCAGATGGTGTCTCAGGGAGGGCACTCTTCGGTATATGAATGAGGGTTTCTTTGGGAGGGCCTTCGAGAGTATGGGGTCTTCTTTTAAGATAGGCCAGTATCTCTTTAGTATAGTTTCAAATTCCTTATATTGGGTGTAAAATCCAGTGATGAAAGACAGATTACGTTGATTTTTAGTACGCTCAGAATTCTGTATGAGCAGTTCATTACGATCTCTCTGCTCTACTTCTGCTCTCAGTTTATCAAGATTTCCTTGTGAGTATCCCTTTTCTTTGAATCTTTCCACAATCGTGTGTGCTTGTTTTTGGAAGTCTTCTTGTGAGTCACAATTCCTCCTGAGCCTCAACAGCTGGCCCTTGGGGATATTGGCCTTCCACTTTGGGTGATGGCAGCTTGAAACAGGAATGTACCCGTTACGATCGGTTACTTTGAAGAAGGTTTTGGTTTGTAATGAGGTTCCGTTTTTATAGATCTCCAAGTCGAGGTATTCTATACTATCCTCACTGTACTTGCCAGTAAAGGTCAGGTGGAATCTGTTATTGTTAAGCTCAGAGAGGAATGCCTGGAGGGATTCTACTGTGCCATCCCAAAGGATGATGAGATCATCAATATACCTCCTATACATTCTAATCTCAGGATATACTTGACTATAGATGTATTCGTCTTCCCAAAGGTTCATTAGGAGGTTGGCTACACTCGGGGCATAACGAGCCCCCATCGCAACCCCCTTTGTTTGTACGTAGTAAGTCTTGTCGTACCAAAAATAATTACATTCCATTGCCATTTTAAGTCCCTCCAAGATGTATTGTATTTGTTCTTGCCTAAGGTCAGTTTTATCATACAGTGCTGTCCTTACACCCATAAGACCATCCTCCTGCTCAATGCTGGTGTAAAGGGAGTTGACATCTATAGTCACCAGTAGGAGTTGTTCTGCCCCCTTGATGGTTTTTAGGTCTTGAATAAGTTGTAAACTGTCCCTTAGGTATGACTGTCCTTGTTTCACCAAGGGTTGGAGAAAGGTGTCAAGATATTCCCCAAGCCGCGAAAAGATAGAGTTGATACCACTGATGATAGGTCTGCCTGGTGGTTTTGACAGTCTCTTGTGGATTTTCGGAGTGTAGTACATCACTGGTGTTTTAGTGGAATTGGATATTAAATATTCAGCTTCCTCCTTGCTCAGTATCCCTCTCTGATGC
Source organism: Rana kukunoris (assembly GCA_029574335.1). Classification (NCBI taxonomy): domain Eukaryota; kingdom Metazoa; phylum Chordata; class Amphibia; order Anura; family Ranidae; genus Rana; species Rana kukunoris. The sequence continues at coordinate 65,520,878 of CM056059.1, read as the reverse complement.
CCATTCTTCACATATTTCTCTAGCCGTTTTAGATATTTTTGTTTAGGATTCCCCTTAAGTTTCTGGTACGTATTCTCTACAGCAAGTAGATTGCTCATCTCCTCTTCATAGTCACTTTTGCTGAGGATGACCCCCTTATCTGCGGGGCGTATAACCACTTCATTCTTATTTCCTATTTCTTTGATGGTTTTCCACATATTTTTACTCTTGATGTTTATTTTCCTGTTGAGTTTCCTAAGGTCCCCCTCTACCATCTTCTTAAATGCTATGACACATTGGTTTCCAGAGTTGGTGGGGTTAAACGTAGAGTTGTTCTTCAAACTGGTATGGATGAACGGCAATTCTCTTGTAACATTGTGGTCTGTGTTCGTGATAAAATATTTCTTTAAATAAATTTTTCTAAGAAATTTTTGAAAATCTATATAAACTTCGAAATTGGTCCAGAGGTTTATCAGGGGCATATTTAAGGCCTAGGTCTAAGATCCTCATTTCCTCCGTGGATAACTCAATGCCACTAAGGTTAAAGATTCCTTTGCCTAATACTGTCTTGGTCTTTTTCTTCTTCCCTCCCCTGCATCCTCTGGCACGTTTTCTCTTTGGGTGTGCCTCTGGGGGGGCCCTGTGCCCTGACTGGGATGTCTGTTGCTCCATGTTGAATCCTGTTCCTCCATTTGTTGTTGTCCCCTTTGTCCTGGATGTTCGTTTGCTCTTCAGGTGTTTCCACGGGTACCCCCTCGGTTGCCACTCATCCCTCTCCATCCAGGATTGCTGTAGGCTGGTCTTACTTGCCATCGACCGGGTGGTCTGTTGCGTGGTCTTCCCCTGTGAAAATCCCTACTATCCCTACCTCTGCGGTTGGGTGACTGCCTCCTGTTGCCCTGGTGGTAGCTATCCTGATGACCTCTGTTGGCAGTGTGGCGTGATGCCGGTTCATACTCATCTGAATAGTCATCGAATAAAGGCGAGTATCTGTTATAGGTGCTAGGGGAACATCTCGTCGCACTGGGACTGTTGACATTATGATATCTAACTCTTTTTCGTGTCCTCTGTTGGACCGTGGGTAAGTGTGTGCACTGCAGACTGCAGTACACTGTAATCACTGAACTGCATTATCTCCATCCCTTCTGTCCCCCATCTGTCTCCCTCCCCTTTCCTGTTCTTTCAAGACATTTACAATTTACTTTCACTTTTAGTTAGGCAGGTGATAGACGATGCAAATTTCTTTCCTGCATCCACAGATTGCAGGAAAGAAACTTGCATGATTCCCCCATCAACACAGACAGTGCTGACATGGGAATATCCCTCTTGCCCAGCAATTGTATCCTGACAAACAGCGATTATCACTAGTAGCTATACAGCAAACACCATTGATAATCATGTAGCACCAGACTCCCAATGACAAGGGCGCTACTATAAATTTAGGAGGCGTCTAAGCCATAGTTGGGCCCAGACTTCACTAATTCTATGTAAATTTGCCTCTGTTCTGGTTGTGGTTGTGCTCGATTGTGTGGCGTCACCACTTCAGGCCCATGTTGGAACTCGGGCGAACCATAGTGTGTTGATTGACCCTTCTCAGCAGCAGCCCAGTGGGAGTGGTGCCTCGCTGTACATGCTGGGAAGGGATACTTAAGGGTGAGTGGTGAATACTGGAACTTTGAATACTTTTTGTGCATTCTGTACTGCGTAACTGAACCATCCCCTTCTCTCTATACTCTCTACTTCCTTCACAAGTTTTATGCAGCAAAAATCTAACCTACAGTTGAAGGTATTACATCTTGTGTGGACATTGCAATTTCTACAGACTTTCTTCCCTGGACAACAAACTTAGAGGTAACGTGCAAAACCCAAATTCTAAACCAGCAGCTCCTACGGGGGTAGTGCTACACGTGAGGCCTCGCCAGTGATTATTTGCCTCTGACAACCGGATTAATGTGCTTCACTTTATTGAAAGTCTGCAATTAAGGAAGTGTTGGACTGTGCTTTAAGGGAGAGAGAAAGTGGTTGAGGGTACAGATTGCTTTGCCATCCACGTGGGCCATGGGCAGAGCCAGAAAAAAAAAAAACCTGCAAGCTATGTGCCAAAAGAGCAGAAAGGGGAGAGGTTCCTGCACTTGCGTGTGTTTGGTGCCAAGACTAGAAGTTGCCAGATCGAGAGAGGAGATCGAGCAGTATGTCAGGATGTTATCCATGCCAAATGCTGTGGGTATATGGAAAGACTCCTGCGCTACCAAGGGGGATGGGTGGGAGTGGAATTGGGCTGGAAGGTGGACTGGGGATTCTGCAGCAGACTCCTGACACTCTGTCCTGGGCAGAGAGAAAAATGTATATGTAAAAGAAGGGGGTGTTGTCTGCGCTGAAAGTGAACAGGGGGGGAGGAGGGGGGGTGTGGGTGATAGGGGTGAATGGATGGGACGGGTGGCTGGATGGGTGGATGCAGGTGGGTTTAGGACAACATGATAACCAACATAATCGAAACAATGATGTGAATGAATATACACATAAGGGTGATACCAATAAATACAAAAATTATTATTACAATAAGGAAAAACCCAACACACTAGCCAGTGTAATGTGAAACCAGTGAAAAACAATCCTAAATCCAAACTATAAGACCAGAGAAAATTCCATGAGGAAATGCCTCTGGATGGAAAAAATGTGAAATAAATAAATAAAGTCTCTAGTGAAAAAACCCAAGAGTCCAGATAAGTCCAAATTGAAATGGTGGTGCCAGGAAAGGGTGACAGCAGAAAGCACCTCAGGTGGTCCCCAGCTCCTCACCTCAAGGCTATAGCTCGGATAGCCTGCAACAGCACCTCCCGGTGGAGGACAGTGATCCCTCGGCAGGGCAAGCAGCAGAGGCACTCCTCAGCGGTAAAGGTAAAGCAAAAAAGAAGAAAGCAAGTGAGTGACAATAAAAGACGTCTAGTAGGCAACTAGTGTCACTCGTACATCCACTCACCACGGGGTGATGGATGATGGGCCTATCTCCCACGAACAGCGAGTTTGTACTTCTAATGGCAGATATCCTCTTCTAAGCTGGCCAGATGGTCACTCACAACAAGGGATCTCTCAGATGGCATACATGATAAAAGAAACAGACCATAGCGCAATCCCGCAAGGTAAAAAACACATTTAATAAAAAAATAAAACTCACATTTAAAACGATCCAAAAGGCACAAAACAAACAGACGTCAGGAACACACTGCGTCAGGCGTGTGGACTCTGTGGCTCCTAGGATCCCTACGCGTCTCGTCACACCTCGTGACTTCCTTAGGGTGACGCATCATCCAGAGCCCCGCTTACAGAAAAGGGGATCTGACTAAAGCCCTGGGGATGTTTCACTCTTTACACAAGCTGGGATGTGGAGGCCCTGGGCATGCTGTGCCCTGGATGCGAGAGACTGATTGTGCAGTTGCGCCCATTCAAACAATGCCTGTCCTGTAGAGAGTGCCAGTTCGAGGTGGAACAGCCCACCATGCCAGCCCACGCCTATCGGGTAGACTGGATGACAGGCATCGTACCTCCAGAGGAGGCCGTCTTCGCTCCTGCGGTTCAGCCTGAACGTACTTCTCTTTTCGCAGCACAGGCTTTGAACCGGCAATGGCAGAGTTAAAAACAATCAAGAGCACTGGTAAGCAGTCTTCCAGTTTCGGAAGGGAGCACAGAGTTCCCCTGCACTTTACGTGTGCTTGTACACAACCTTCACGGGCAACCTTTGGACCAGCTCTAGACCGCAATGAGCATCTTCCAAGTGTTATGGAATGAGGTCTGGGCCATTGCTCTCAGAACCAACCATGCTCAGAGAGGTCTTCATTGCTGCAGTGACACTGAACCTCCCCCAAGATCGAACATTACCTCAGTGTCACTAAACATTCCCAATTGCTCTACACGTGTTTTATAGGGCTGGTTTGCTGTCCCAGCACCCAACCCTCCTCTTTTCGCAGCATGGGCTTGGGACCGGCCATGGCAGAGTTAAAAAAATTGAAGAGCACTGGTAAGCAGTCTTCCAGTTTCGGAAGGGAGCTCAGAGTTTCCCTGCACTTTATGTGTGCTTGCACACAACCTTCATGCGCAACCTTTGAACCAGCTCTAGACCGCAATGAGCATCTTCCAAGTGTTATAGAATGGGGTCTGGGCCATTGCTCTCAGAACCAACCGCGCTCATAGAAGTCTTCATTGCTGCAGTGACACTGAACCTCCCCCGAGACTGAACATCACCTCAGTGTCACTGAACTTTCCCAATTGCTCTACACATGTTTTTATAGGGCTGGTTTGCTGTCCCAGCACCCAACTCTTTTCGCAGCATGGGCTTGACAGATTCCTTGTTTATAGACTGTAGTTTCTCCATAGTGCTCCCTTAACAATAACATGGTACTAATGCTATTGTTAACATTGCAAATACCATTTTTTTCTATGTGAATCCCATATTCCTTCCCCAACCAAGTTCAATCCCCCAAATATAACAACAATACAAAGCAAAAGATTTTTCAATGTATTGTCTACAAAGTGTGACGTATGGATGTCTGGCAGCAGGGTGAATATGCATGGATGTTAGTAACTAGTAGCAAACAACCGCTACACCTCTTTATTTGTTCCCCTTCTATTTTAATAATCATCCATTGGTTTGGCAAAGTTGCTTTTTATTTTTATTTTTTTGTAATATATAGATTTGAAATACCTCCCCATGGAACATTTTACATTTATGCTTTTAACCCCCCCCAGCCCTTTAAAAATCATAATAATAATAGCCTGGCCAGAGTTAAATTCAAAGGCACCTACAGCCCTTTTTTCTTTTGGATAGAGTAGGGAACTAGAACCCTTGTCAGTTTATTTTTATTTATTTTTTATTGCCTCTCTGTGTCCCCACGGTGTCACCAAGACTGAAAGGGGAAATCCCAAATTTTGAGTTGCCAGTAGAACTAGAATAGAGGACACTTGTTCTGGGGACAAGGGATTCCCCCTTGCTTGGAGAGATTTTCTGTCCTTTCCTGTTGTCTCTAAAATGTGAATAGAAATCCCTCTATTGGGACAGAAATAAACTTGACGGGTTTTAACCACTTCCATACTGGGCATGTAAACCCCCTTCCTGACCAGGTGAAATTTCAGCTTGCGGCACTGCGTCGCTTTAACTGACAATTGCGCGGTCGTGCGATATGGCTCCCAAACAAAATTGGCGTCCTTTTTTCCCCACAAATAGAGCTTTCTTTTGGTGGTATTTAGTCACCTCTGCGGTTTTTATTTTTTGCGCTATAAACAAAAAACGACGACAATTTTGAAAAAAAATACAATATTTTTTACTTGTTGCTATAAAAAAATAGCCCAATTTTAAAAAAAATATTCAGTTTAGGGCGATACGTATTCTTCTACATATTTTTGGTAAAAAAAATAAAAAATCGCAGTAAGTTATAGCGCCTACAAATAAGGGACAGAATTGTTATTTTTTATTATTTTATTTTTTTACTAGTAATGGCGGCGATCTGCGATTTTTATTGCGACTGCGACATTATGGCGGACACATCGGACACTTTTGACACATTTTTGGCACCATTCACATTTATACTGCAATCAGTGCTATAAATATGCACTAATTACTGTATAAATGTGACTGGCAGGGAAGGGGTTAACACTAGGGGGTGAGGAAGGGGTTAATGTGTATCCTGCATTGTGTTCTAACTGTGGGGGGAGGGGGGGTGACTGGGGAGGTGACCGATCTGTGTCCCTATGTATAAGGAACACAGATCGGTCTGCTCTCATTGGCCCATCAGATCGCATCGCAAACGGCCACTCTGATTGGCCGTTCGCGGCGATCTGTGATTGGCTGTGTCCAAGGGACACGGCCAGTACACAAGTTCCCCGCTGCGCGCTCTGGAGCGCGCGCTGGGAACGAGGAAAGGGGCTGCCGTGAAAACACGGCAGCCCGGAGATTTAGAACCACCCTGCGGCCGTATATACTCGTACGGCCGTAGGGAAGTGGTTAACCATGTATTACTTGATCCAAAACTAAAGAAAAACAGTTCTGGCTTTAGATAGTTTATGGCCTTTGAGGCCCAGTATTAACCACTTTGCAACTGCCCTATAGAGAAAGTACGGCTATAGGGCGGTTGCTTGATTCTAAGTGGCCGTTAATTAACGGCCTCTTAGAATCGCGCTCCTGCGCGCCCCCTGAGGCGCGCACACGGGAACATCCGTGACCGCCGGGTCCTCTGGTAAATCACGGTAAATCGCTGCTGATAGCGGCGGTTTACCACGTGATCGCTCCGTCCAATGACGGAGCGATCACTTGTCAACAAAGCGGCGTCATGTGCTGACGCCGGTTCCTCCCTCCTCTCTCTGTACCGATCGGTACAGTGTGAGAGGAGAGGGGAGGGAGCGGATGGCAGCGGCAGTGCTGCGGGCTGGATCTGTGACAAATGTAGTCACAGATCCATCCATCCATCCCTCCCTGCTCAGTACTGGGCATACTCTGGCAATACTGGGCATACTCTGGCAATACTGGGCAATACTCTGGGCAATACTCTGGGCATACTCTGGGCATACTCTGGGCATACTCTGGGCATACTCCGAAATACTCTGGGCATACTCTGGCAATACTCTGGGCATACTCCGCAATACTCTGGGCATACTCTGAGTATACTTCGCAATACTCTGGGCATACTCTGCAATACTCTGGGCATACAGCGCCCCTGTCCCCGCGAGCTCTCATGCAGAAGCGAATGCATACGCAAGTCCCGCCCACATATGAAAATGGTGTTCAAACCACACATGTGAGGTATCTTTATATAATGTTTTGGGATTCTATGTAATTTTCTAGCAAATAAATGATGATTTTTACATGTAGGAGAGAAATGTCAGAATTGGCCTGGGTGCTCCCTGCATGTTGGGCCTCTGTATGTGGCCGCACTGTGTAAAAGTCTCACACATGGGGTATCGCCATACTCGGGAGGAATAGCAGAATGTGGTTTGGGGTGTAAATTTGTGGTATGCATATGCTGTGTGTGAAAAATAACCTAATAATATGAAAATTTGATGAAAAAAAAAAATCTCTTTCTAAATACCTTGGAATGTCTTCTTTCCAAAAAGGGGTCATTTGGGGGGTATTTGTACTTTTCTGGCATGTTAGGGTCTCAAGAAATGAGAGAGGCTGTCAGTACATCAGGTGTGATGAAATTGATCAATTTTCAGTAATTGGTACCATAGCTTGTAGACCCTATAACTTTCACCCAGACTAAATAATATCCAACATTTTTTTTTTTTTTTTTTTTTAACAAAGATATGTAGCAGTATACATTTTAGGCCAAATAGAAATGAAGAAAAATTATTATTTTTTGCAAAATTTTGTTCTTTTTTCATTTATAGCAAAAAAAATAAAACCCGCAGAGGTGATCAAATACCACCAAAAGAAAGCTCTATTTGTGGGGAAAAAAAAGGACAAAAATTTCATTTGGTTACAGTGTTGTATGACTGAGTTATTGTCATTCAAACTGTGAGAGCACCGAAAGCTGAAAATTGGTCTGGTTATTAAGGGTGTTTAAGTGCCCAGTGGTCAAGTGGTTAATGTTCAATGACTACTCTAACGATTTCAACTGTGCAGCATCTCAGGGTGATATTGTACTTAGAAAGAAATGGAATTGAAAGGTGTATGTAAAGATCATTTTGTTAATGAAACCTGTTTGGAATATAGTAAACTCAATCTGAACACTGGTATAGCCACATTTTTGTCAACAATGTATGTGTTTTTAAGATTTTTTAAAATTTTTCAACTGTTACGCTGTTCTGTGCAAATTACTTTTCTTTATCGTACATCACAGGTCCATGGGTAGAGCGTTCCATAGCCATGGTCCTTGGACTGCAAATCTTTGTTCATTTAGATTTGTAGCGGGTCTTGGGAATGTGGAGGAGGTTTTGGTTAGTTGACCGGAGGGCGTGACTAGGGGTGTAGTGTTTTTATTTTCTCGCATAGGTACTGAGGAGCGTTTCCTTGAGGCCGAGGGTCTTGAATGTAACCCGATCCTTCATGGCTAGCCAATGGAGGGTCCTCAAGAACGGGGTGATTGATACCCAGGTTTTTTTTCCCGTTACCAGTCTGGCTGCTGTGTTCTGGACAACTTGTAGATGCAAAATTTGGTATTTGGTACGAGGTAGAGGGAGTTTGCATAGTCGAGTTGGGAATTGATGATTGTTCCAACTACTATTGCTGTGTCCTCTTCTGGGATGAAAGGGATAAGTCTACGCAGCAGGCGGAGAAGGTAGTGAGATCCGCTGACTACTGATCCTATTTATGCGTCCATAGTCATGTCTGAGTCAACTCTGAGGCTTTTGACTTTGGTGCTTGGGGTGATGGTTATATAATCCCTCCCATACTGAAAGCACCTGAGTTTTTTCACCAGTGTCTAAGGTGTTGGTCACAACTGAAGTTGTCCTCTGTTGTCCTCTGATCCCCCACTGGAGGGATCCATGCTGGATTTAAATAGCCTCCATAAAGACCAGATACATCCAAAGTGCCATTAAGGCCTGAAAGAATGCTACCTGGGGCCTTGTATTCGAAGCACAAGGTTTTGACTGTAATGCCTCTCTTCGGAGGGCTGGATTCTGGTTTACAGTACTTTGGTTATCACCACATACCAAAGATTTTCTGGCAGGATGCGGTGCAGGTCCAGGGGAGTGGAAACCCTGTCTAGGAACCCGGTCTCTAAAGGTCTGTTAACTTAACCCACCGTGATGGGTGAAGATTGGGTCTGTCTGTGCTCAGCAGTATCATGCGGCGGGGATAAGGTAAGTGAAGACAATCCTAGATAAATGCCTTAAGTATTATCTTCCATGAGTAGATGCATGTCTTTTTCACCACTAGAAACACTTTTTTGCATTGCATTTGTTGGTCTATAAGAGAGGTAACTGCTATAATCGCAGCATCCTCAAACAAGAGGATTAAAGTCCTGAGGATGAAAGTTCACCGTCAAAGGACAGGGAACAGGTGCAGTCTGATGAGGCGGAGGTATCAGAAGCCTCAAAAGTTCTGGAGTTACAGCTGCAGTCTTTTTCAGAAATTCATGCACTTACCCTCAGCCTAGATGGCCAAAGCCTCTGTCTCCTCAATGGATTTTATATATATATATATATATATATATATATATATATATATATATATATATATATATATATGTGTATGTATATATATATATAAAAATTCCCATAGGTTGCTTGTACCTTCCCACTCCATCCATTACTGCAACAATTGCATAGCCGCATAAGCTGTTTTTTTCTCCTCCTAAAAACTCTAGCGGAGGAGTATAGGTAGAAAACATCCACAGGATCCTCATACTAGTGCTGGCTTCAGGCTAGCCAAACACACAAACTGCACATTGTTGCTAATTCACAACAGCTATATTGCATGATTGCGGAAACGCACGTCTGTGGGTTTCTTTACCAGTCCTCTTTACCAGTCCACATGTTTGCATAAAATACATACATGAGTTTGGAATGTACAAAATGCATATGGGGTAAAAACAAATAACAGAATGTGTTTGTTGTTGATCACAGAAAGATACATGTTTCTGTTTGTATGGATTTACATGTTTTTTAAATAGTCGCATGAGGATGCTTGGTCACATTAAAGTGCTTGTTTGCACAGAAATTCTGAAAAACGCATAAAAATTCTTGATTGCTTAAAGATGCTGGATCACACAAGGGTGCCTGGTCACACAAGGGTGCCTGGTCACACAAAAGTCCTTGATTACTCAAGGATACTTGGTCACACAGAAAGGCTTGTTTTCACAACAATGCCTAAAATCGCATACAAATGCTTGATTGCATAAAGATGCTGGATGGCACAGGGGTGCTTGATCACACAAGAGTCCTTGATCAAGGGTACTTGTCCGCACAGTAGTGCTTAACAGGGCTCGAGTCCTGTGGGAACGCATGGGAACGACGTTCCTGTAGTTCTTCCACAGCAGGAACACTGTTCCAATTGTCATCAATGCGGGCCTGTCCTCCCCTCCCTTGGTCCGCCTATTCCTCCTCTTCCAGCGGCCGCCTTAACAAAGTCCCGACTCTAGTGATGGGGTGCAGTTCACCCTAGCACCTGCAGAGGTGGGGGAGCTAAAGTGCCATAATGCTCCCTTCCATCCTTCCTATCCTCGTTTGTTTCACACACATGAGTCGGGCTGTATCTGCATGTCTTCCTGGACTCATGTGACTAACCTGAGTTGTAAGGTACGTAAGCTATCTGGACAACCCCCTCTCCCCCTGAATTCTTTTTTCTTTGCCTCTACTTCTCTCTCATTTCTTACTCCCCCCTGCAAACTGAGGGGAGGGGGTTGATTGTGCAGACTGGGGGAAGGGGGGTAATTGTGCAGACTGGGGCAAGGGGGGGGGTAATTGTGCAGACTGGGGGAAGGGGGGGTTATTGTGCAGACTGGGGGGGTAACTGTGCAGACTGGGCGAAAGGGGGTAATTGTGGGGGAAGGGGGTAATTGTGCAGACTGGGGGGTGATTGTGCAGACTGGGGGAAGGGGGTAATTGTGCAGACTGGGGCAAGGGGGGGGGGTAATTGTGCAGACTGGGGGAAGGGGGGGTTATTGTGCAGACTGGGGGGGTAACTGTGCAGACTGGGCGAAAGGGGGTAATTGTGGGGGAAGGGGGTAATTGTGCAGACTGGGGGGTGATTGTGCAGACTGGGGGAAGAGGGGTAATTGTGGGGGAAGGGGGTAACTGTGCAGACTGGGGGAAAGGGGGTAATTGTGCAGCCTGGGGGGGGGAATTGTAGGGGACGGGGGGGTAATTGTACAGACTGGGGAAGAGGGGGTAATTGTGCAGACTGGGGGAAGGGGGGGTAATTGTGCATGCTGGGGGAAGGGGGGGTAATTGTGCAGACTGGGGGGGGGGGTTTAAGTGCAGACTGGGACAAAGGGGGTAATTGTGTAGACTGGGGGGTAATTGTGGGGAAGGGGGGGTAATTGTGCAGACTGGGGGGTAATTGTGCAGACTGGGGAAAGGGGGGTAATTGTGCAGACTGGGGAAAGGGGGGGTAATTGTGCAGGTTGGGGGGGTAATTGTGCAGACTGGGGAAAGGGGTGGTAATTGTGCAGGTTGGGGGGGTAATTGTGCAGACTGGGGAAAGGGGTGGTAATTGTGCACACTGGGGGAAGGGGGGTAGATTTGCAGACTGGGGGAAGGGGGTAATTTTGCAGACTGGGGGAAGGGGGTGTTGTGTAGACTGGGGAAAGGGGTGTTAATTGTGCAGACTGTGGAAGGGGGGGTTGTGCAGAATAGGGGTACGGGGGTGTAGACAGGGGGTAAGAGGTATTAAACAGACTAGGGGGAGTTGTGCAGAATGGGAGGGGGTGGAGAACTGAGAGCAGCGCAGAGGAAACTCCCAGAGTCTTGGAGAGAGGCAGAGCACACCAGGGAGTCGTGACGCGCATGTGACTGGCTCAGGTTGTGGGGCTGGACGCTGGTTTGCAACAACTTGACCCCTGGACCAGGAGCATCAGCCCCCCAGGAGGCCGTGCAAGGACCTGCTGAGCTGACATCGCTAAGGTGAGAGACCCTGACACAGCTGACCCTCCACATCAGGTTGCATTGATGGGCACTGGTGAGGCTGAGCTTATGGGCACTTGTGAGGCTGCATTGATGGGCACTGATCAGGCAGTCTCTGACCATTTCTTGATGGGCACTGATCAGGCTGCATTTGATGGGCACTGATCAGGCTGCATTGATGGGCACTGATCACGCTTGGGTGAGTTCCCACACTTTTTTTCCCAGGACTTGACTTCTGGTGCTTAACCACTTAATACCCGGACCTTTAGGCAGCTAAAGGACCCGGACAGTTTTTGCGATTCGGCACTGCGTCTTTTTAACAGACAATTGCGCGGTCGTGCGTCGTGGCTCCCAAACAGAATTTGTGTCCTTTTTTTTCCCCACAAATAGAGCTTTCTTTTGGTGGTATTTGATCACCTCTGCGGTTTTTATTTTTTGCGCTATAAACAAAAATAGAGCGACAATTTAGAAAAAATTCAATATTTTTTACTTTTTGCTATAATAAATATCCCCAAAAATATATATATTTTTTTTTCCTCAGTTTAGGCCGATACGTATTCTTCTACCTATTTTTGGTAAAAAAAATCGCAATAAGCGTTTATCGGTTGGTTTGCGCAAAATTTATAGCGTTTACAAAATAGTTTACTGTGAAAATGGCAATTGTAGTTTGGGAGTTAACCACAAGGGGGCGCTGAAGGGGTTATGTATGACCTCATCTGTTTTTCTAACTGTAGGGGGGTGTGGCTGTAGGTGTGACATCATCGATTGTATTACCCTATAAAAGGAATCACATGATGGATGACGGCGCCACAGTGAAGAACGGGGAAGCTGCGTTTACATGTTTTACTGTGTTTGTCCCGAGGTTCCCCCTTGCTTCTGCGAGCGGGTGGTGCGGGATTTGCCCATCTGTGTGTGGTTGTGTCCCTGTATAGAGCAGGTCAGTGGCAAGTCTCAGGAGAGCAAGGGACCAGGCTGTCATCTTGCTCAGGGCCAACCACACCCCCTTTAATTATTCTTAAAGGATCACTAAAGGAATTTTTTTTTTTAGCTAAATAGCTTCCTTTACCTTACTGCAGTACTGGTTTCATGTCCTTATTGTTCGTTTTTGCTTTGAAGTTGCTGTAATACTGCTCTGTTCTCCACACTTCCTGCTTGTCTGTTTCCTTATAACCACAGTACAGGAAGCTTTCTCACGGTGGTCTAAGCTGTCATTACTGTATGTCTAAAACTTCCCAGAACCAATCAGATTCATTTTAAAAACAAAACACTGCCTTGGATTTGTTTGTTTTTGTTCTGTGTGTCTATTTCTACTTCACAGAAACATGAAGCCAGTTCAAAAGTGAAACTAAACTGCAGGTACATTATATGATTGATTTTTATCTATTTTTAATCATTTTGAAAAGGAATCAGTTAACTCTAAGGCCTCGTACACACGAGGGGATATGTCCGCTGAAAACGGTCCGATGGACCGTTTAAGCAGACATCTCCGATCGTGTGTATGGGCTAGCGGACAGATTTGTCCACCCGACAGATTTCAAAGCATGCTTTGAAATCTATCCGGTGGGAATCTGTCCGCCCGACATGTCTGCTGGTTAGTACACTTACCAGCAGACATGTCGTCCCGCACCGCCGCCGCGCCGCCGCCGAATGGATTCGGCGCATGCACGGAAGTGTTTTACTTCCTGGTGCGGTGACGTGGCGGTGTCAACGTCACCGCCGCGTCACCGCCACGTCACTGCGCCGTCCGCCGGCGGGGAATTTGATCCGATGGTGTGAACACGCCATTGGATCAAACTCCAGATCGGACATATCCGATGGAAATGGTCCGCGGACCGTTTTCATCGGATATGTCCGATCGTGTGTACGAGGCCTTATGTCTCTATACCCTGTAAACAGTCATTTCAGCAAAAACATTTTCCTTTAGTGACCCTTTAAGGATAGGTGATGTTAAACCCTCATCCAGCCTTATTTCCTAAAAATCTGATGCGGCTGCTCAGATATGGAGAACTGATGTTAGTTGCGCCATCAGGAGGCCCGGGAAAAGGCAGGCAGTGTTCCTATGTGGATTCAGGTTATAATTCAGGCTTGTGGTTTAAAAAGAGGGTTTTCCCCTGTTTCTTTTTAAAGTGCACCCTACCAGGACAGTAAGCGCTTCATGCACAAGGCATTACCAAGCCTTTATGATTCAGATTTGCAAGGCCGCAACTCGGTCGTCGGTGCATACGTTCAATAATTTTTATCAGGTGAATGTAGGATGGCAAGAGAATGCTGCTTTTTGGCGCAGTATGCCGCAGGCAGCAATTTAGGTCCTCATGTCTGATGGCGGTCTGCGTTATTTGTGTCTCCCTCCCCTCAGTAGGCATTGCTTTGGGACGTCCCACTTATTAATTACTATGAGGCTCTGTGTCCTGTGATGTACGATAAAGAAAATAGGATTTTTATAACCGCTTACCTGTAAAATCCTTTTCTTGGAGTACATCACAGGACACGGAGCTCCGGTCCCTCTTCTTTGGGGATATTGGGCCACTTATTGTGTCCTGTGAAACCAGGAAGAGAAGGAACAGTGTTTCTGGTGGGACAATGCTGAATTGGTGAGAGGTGGCAGGTAATTCTTTAGGGGCGGGGGGGGGGGGGCATAGACAATTAGGGGGTGTTTTTCACCTTAATGCAGAGATTGCATTGCATGTTGAGTTTTTTAAGTCATTTTTTGTCACAATTTTTTAGAAAATTAACAAATACATTTTTTATTCACAGTTTTCTTTTTTTTTTACTGTCACCAGCGCAGTACAGCGCCATCATATGACTGGTGTGGCGGTGATAAGGGATACTGACTGGTGACAGTATGTACATTTTTTTTATAAATGTTGTTTTTTATTTTTTTTTAACAACCCTGTCATCGGAATAGTTCAGTGTCACCACAGTACCACACTGTACTACTCTGGAGGGTGATCAGGGATTTTTTTTCTTTTTTTTTACACGATTATTGCTTATAACAGTGACGATCACTGTTATAGTTTTAGCTGTCATGAATGGCTTTAATTCATGACAACTTGTTTACTATTGTGATCTGTGATGGCTACAGCTAATTACCTGGCACAGGGTGCCATGAATGGCCCAGGTACCATGTGATAGCTGTGGGCCAATCACAGCATCACAATACTAAGTAAAACAGTCAAGAATAGAAGCCATTTATGACTATTTTGTTGACATTCTAATCATGTTATCTTTATGGTGTGATTGCTTTGAGCGGTCAGGTACCGATCACTGTGATCCACCTGACTATCTGCTACCGAACCGTCCAGCCTTGATTACTGATATACGCCTGTATTGACCATGGTTTGCATCTGACTACACCTTTGCCAGGTTCTTCGGTTTCTGACCTGCTTATCTGTTATCAATGCTGGCCTGAAGTCCAACTACACTTCTGCCTACTTGATTATACTTGTATTGATCATCAGTTACTGACTGAGGCTTGTCTGACTCTGCTGATCATCTGCCTGGCGACCAGCCACATGTTGTTTTCCTGCACTCCACTAGCTCCATGGCATTTTTTAACAGTGGATCATGCCTGCATACTGTGTGTTAAAGTGGTCACTTGTAGTGTCCCAGGGATGCCTGTGTGACAGGGTTACAATGCCGAAGAGACAGTGAAGCTTTTATACACAGGGGTCTCCAAACTATTGCCTTCGGCCGTGTACACACGGCAGAGAACCTCGACGGGCAGAACACATCGTTCCGCCCGTCGAGGTTCCCTGCCGGCCATCGAAATCGGCGACCCGCCCGTCGGGAATGGCAACCAGCCATTCTTCCAGGCGGGCCGTCGAGCAAATAGAGAGCGTGCTCTCTATTTCTGCTCGACGGGCTTCCCGACGGGAAGCTCGCCAAGAGCGTACACACGGCCGAGGTCCTCGCTGGAATGCAGCTTCCAGCGAGGTTCTCGCTGGTTTCCAGCGAGAACCTCGGTCGTGTGTACGCCGCCTTCCAATTGTTCAGGAACTACTATTCCCGCCATGCCTAGTCATGTGTGTGAATGTCAGAGTTTTACAATGCCTTATGGCAGGGCTCAAAATTTCAAGTCCTGAGCTACTAGCCAGACCTCAAGAGTTACTCGCCACCAGTTGCCCAACCTAATTCATACACTGCCCTGCGCCTAATTGCACCTGTAAACACACCCTCGTAGATTATCTCATGGAATGACACTGTTAAATGTTTTATGCAGAATCAAGTTACAACATTAAATATTAGCAACAACTACTTTAACAAAATGGGACAGGGCACTGGGGGCAGCCCTGAGTGACAGGGCACTGGGGGCAGACAAGAGGGACATGGCACTAGAACTGGGTCTCTTCCCCATTCTCTTGCTGTCTCCTCTGCAACTCCCATCCATCTATCCATCCTCTCTTCTCTCTCTCTCTCTCTCTCTCCCCCCCCCTCTCTCTCTCCCCCTCTCATCTCATCATCAGGACCATGTGTGTATGGCTCCACGCTTGCATGTCCCCACTTCCCCCTTTTATTCAGGATGGCAGTGAGGAGAGGAGCTGCAGCAAAGCGGGAGGGAGTACAATCCAGCGCTGAGATCCACACAACTGCACAGCCATTGACACCATAGCACAGCGCACACTGACACCGCACAGCACACATTGAGACCAGTCTGTTCACAGTGCCCAGGCTGAACTGTTGAACGCTTACATAGAGCACAAGGAGAAGAAAACTGCACAAACTGGAAGGCTGCTGCTCTCATGTCAGGGCAACTTTCAGTGAGCACTGCACCGGAGTGGTAATTTTCGCAATCCTCCACCTCACTCCTTACTTTCTGCTCTCCAGCTACATTGGTCGGGGGGAGGGGGCAGGCTCAGAGAGGTCATACTGTTAGGTTCCATATCTTAATGACAATTGTAAGGAGAGCACCTGTGTACTGCTCTGCCTGTGCACGGCTCACCAGACTACTTTTCCAGAGCATGCACCTTTCCTCTTCGGCCACCAATCTCATCGGGACTCTAAGTGTAGGCACAGATTGGAGGGAGATTGGTCATGCAGCCCTGTCATCACTCGCCCCCAGCTTAAATCCACTCGCCAAATGCTAGTAGGCGAGTGGAAATTTTGAGGGCTGCCTTATGGGACTTTTAGTTCCACAACAGCTGGAGGGAAACAGTTTGGAGATCCCTATACTACTGTATAACCAGAAGTGCCCAGACAAATACCTTCATGCAGGTATCATTTTATTTAAACATAATTTGTCAAAGCCTATTGAATCGCCCAAGAAGAATGAGAATTCATTAAGAAAGCCAGCACATTACTCAAAATACCAGTTTTGCTTGAAGTATACCTAATAGGATTATATATTGTTTTAATAGCTTAAAGGGGAATTCCACCCACAATTTCACTTTTTAAATATAAATACCCCTGTAATACACAAGCTTAATGTATTCTAGTAAAGTTAGTCTGTAAACTAAGGTCTGTTTTGTTAGGTTGTTACAGCCTTTAGATGTGACCATGTGGCCATGGCCATCTTAAGTGTGGGCATCATGAAGCCAGACTGTATGACTTCCTGGATTTCAGCATTGCATATCTCGCACATGCTCAGTGCTGCACACTAGGTTTCAGTCAGGTTTGCAAGGACTACTGGGAAACGCCTATCCCAGAAACCCTTGCAAATAGCCTTGTGACTTAATAGCCTAGGCTAATAAGGAGGAGGAAGTAATGAAGGACTACAAAATAAAGGTATTTACAAGCAACAAAATAAATAAAAATTGTCCATTCTGAACACTATGAGATTAGGGCATGCAGCACAGACAAACATAAAAAAATGGGTGGAACTCCACTTTAAATATGAAAATGGCTCTGTTGAATAACTGGTTTAAATAAGTTACTGAGAATCAATCAGACCAGCATAACACTTTTAGTGTTAAAATAGCCAAAGCATTTGGGCAGAGCTTGGAAGTTTGGGTGGCATGCCTCCCCTTTGAATCACCCAAGAAGAATGAGAATTCATTAAGAAAGCCAGCGCATTACTCAAAATACCAGTTTTGCTTTAAGTATACCTAGTGCTTCTGCTAAGAAAATTCACTAATTTACCAATAGATGTCAGCAGAGTTATTGGTGAATTCCTTCCAACTTGTTCAATGGTGGAGATGTTTTAATATCTTTATAGAAAAGTGTAACTGTGTACAAGTTCTTATAGGTATTAGTTCATCATTCCTCCGTTTTATATTGATCAGAAGAATCAAAGATCTTACTTGCTTGTATTAGTTATCTAACTGTACATGGTGCTATTTTCAATATTAAAGTGTAACTAAAGGCAAAACTTTTTTCATTTAGATCGAGTAGAAATAAATTAGAACATCTGTCAGTTTTTATTGCTGTCTGTGCCCCTGTTAAGGAGATGCACCCTCTCTATTTGTCCTGTTTAATGTTATCATCAAATGTGAAAGTAAGAGAATATCCAAAATAGTGGGTTGACATCAGAACACTAATAGAGGAAAAATCTTCCAATGGGGACACTAGCAGGAATTCCTCACTTTGAAGGGATTTTCTCTCACTTCCAAGTAAAGGAAAATCTCCCCAATGGGACACAGATGGGGGAAACCTTCACTTACTATATACCCAAAAAAAAAATAAGTTTTGTCTTTAGTGTTCACTAGGGATGAGCCGAAAACCACCCGGTTTGGTTTGCCGCAGAACATCCGAACAGACTGAAAGTTTGTGTGAACATTCAAACACTGTTAAAGTAGGGAGCTGTGGTGGCTCAACGTGATTGGCACTGCGCTGACAAGCCATTCACCTCTGCAGCCAAGGGTTCGGATCCCGGTCTCGGCTACATGTGAATTGAGTTTGGTGGTCTCAGCCCGGCTCCCGGTGGGTGTGCTATGCAAGGTACGCCTGTGCTTAGTACGCCCACCCCCCCCCCCCCCCACAAAAACCACCACACTTGCACGCACACAAAATTGGTTTAAAACACATGCACTTTGGCCATGCGGTCTCCTAAAAAATAAAGAGAGGCGAAGGACCTACGGGGCTGGCTGGGTGGGCTAGGCCCCCTCACTCCCTCATAGGGGGAGTCCCTCTGCCCCATTGGGGTCCCGTTGGGCCCCAGTTGGGCTCCCAAGAGGAGCAGGTAGGGTGGGGTGAGTGGGAGGCCCCCCTTCACACCCGCCATTGCCACCAGGGGCATGGAGAAGGATGGCGATTGCCTCCGGGGGGAGGGTCTGCCTACTCCCAACTCCTGCAGTCCGGCTCCTCTCTCTCGAGTTCACGCACAAAAATACACTTTAAAAAAAAAAAAAAACACTGTTAAAGTCTATGGGACCCGAACGTCAAAAATCAAAAGTGCGAATTTTAAAGGCTAATATGCAAGTTATTGTCCTAAAAAGTGTTTGGGGACCCGGGTCCTGTCCCAGGGGACATGTATCAATGCAAAACAAGTTTTAAAAACAGCAGTTTTTTAGGGAGGGTTTTTAGGGAGGGTTTTTAGGGAGCGTAAAGTAAAAAAAATAAAAGAGAAATATTCCTTTAAATATTGTACCTGGGGAGTGTCTATATA
Source organism: Rana kukunoris (assembly GCA_029574335.1). Classification (NCBI taxonomy): domain Eukaryota; kingdom Metazoa; phylum Chordata; class Amphibia; order Anura; family Ranidae; genus Rana; species Rana kukunoris. Next base: position 65,501,803 of record CM056059.1, on the reverse strand, counting down.
TAGTATGCCTGTAAAGTGACGCATGTTTCCTGTGTTTAGAACCTGCACAAAATGGCATTTCTAAAGGAATAAAAGTCATTTAAAACTGCTTGCGGATGTAATGTCGGGTCCCGGCAATATGGATGAAAATTATTGAGAAAAACGGCATGGGTACCCCCCACCCCCCAGCCCATTACCAGGCTCTTTGGGTATTGTATGTATATTAAGGGGAACCCTGCACCCAAATTAAAAAAAGAAAAGGACTATATACTCTGAACAGCAGTATACAGGCATTTCAAACAAGACAGGGACTGTAGGTTTGTTCTTAAGTTGAATTTGTTGGTAATTTGAAACAAGTATATTTTGTAAGTGTAGCTCCAGACAAAAAAACGATTTTTAAGCTTTTTGGATAGCATAGGGAAGGGTTATCACCCCTGTAACATTTGTTTTGCTGTCTATGCCCCTGTTCAGAAGATTCCAGCTCACTTTCTGTCCTGATGACAATTGGATTTTGAACATTTGGGGTTGTTAGGGAAACAAGGATTGGTGATAAAGCATCAGTGGAGAGACCTTTTTCCCATATTAACTCCAGGAGAGAATTTCCCTTCCTAGGGGTAGATTTCCTCTCACTTCCTGTTGTCTCCTTCCGTTTGTAAGTAGGAGTCATTTGTAAGTCAGATGTTTGAAAGTAGGGGACCAACTTTATATACTATACGGCCTGCCCTATATACTCTGCAGAAAAATGGGCCTTATGTGTTGGTGGTACCAGAACACTGAAAGCCCTCACAGTTACTCTTGGTGGGCGCAGGAACGAGCCCTGCTGTGAAATATTAGATCAAAAATTGTAATTACACACCCCTGTTAAAGGGGCAGAAAAACTGGGCCTTAGGCACTGGTGGTGGTGCCCTGAAACAAAAATGTCATTGACTACTGATATTCGCCTGTATAGACCATAGTTTGCATCTGACTACTCCTTTCTCCTTTGCCAGGTTCTTTGGTTTCTGACCTGCTTATCTGTTATCAACGCTGGCTTAAATTCCAACTACACTTCTGCCTACTTGATTATACTCGTATTGATCATCAGTTGCTGACCCAGGTTTGCCTGACTCTGCTGATAATATGCCTGGCGACCAGCCTCTTTGCAGCCACATGTTGTTTTCCTGCACTCCACTAGCTGCATTGCATTTTTTAACAGTGGATCATGCCTGCATACTGTGTGTTGAAGTGGTCACTTGTAGTGTCCCAGGGAAGCCTGTGTGACAGGGTTACAATGCTGAAGCATAACTGAGAGACAGTGTTTATACTACTGCAGGGGTCTCCAAACTATTGCCCTCCAATTGTTCAGGAACTACAATTCCCACCATGCCTAATCATGTCTGTGAATGTCAGAGTTTTACAATGCCTCATGGGACTTGTAGTTCCACAGCAGCTGGAGGGCAACAGTTTGGAGATCCCTATACTACTGTATAACCAGGAGTGCCCAGACAAATGCCTTCAAGCAGGATCTCCAGTTATTATTTTATTTAAACATAATTTGTCAAAGCCTATTGAATCGCCCAAGAAGAATGAGAATTCATTAAGAAAGCCAGCACATTACTCAAAATACCAGTTTTGCTTGAAGTATACCTAGTGCTTCTGCTAAGAAAATTCACTGCTTTACCAGTAGATGTCAGCAGCGTTATGGGTGAATTCCTTCCAACCTGTTCAATGGTGGAGATGTTTTAATATCTGTATAGAAAAGTTTAACTGTGTACAATTTCTTATGGATATTAGTTCATCATTCCTCAGTTTATATTGATTAAAAGAATAAAAGATCTTATACATCCTTCAATAAGTTACCAGGCCTCTCCCAAAGTACCAGCCTTTCCGCTCGGTCCTTTCCGGGACATGTCCTCCCCTGGCTTCCTTCATTGAGTGCTTCTTCCCGCAGGACAGACAGCACAGAATCACCTTCAAAGCGTAGGCCCTAGCCAGGCCACTTGGGCCTACTTGACAGAAACACAGCCTCAGAACAGCGTGGTCCCGAGACTGAAATCACACACACCCATCTCGTGCCAAGAGGACCACGAGGCAAAGGACCACGAAAAACGGCCTCTGCCCCTTAAGTATCCCCTCCCAGTATGCATAGCGGGGTCACCACTCCCACTGTACTGCTGCCAAATAGGGACACCCAATACACCATGGTACACCATGGTACACCTGCATTCCAACATGGGCCTGAAGTGGTAATGCCACCCACAGGCAACAAGGGAAAATACTACCAGGCAGTAACACAGCCAGAACAGAGGCAAATTTGTATATAATTCCACAGGTCTGGGCCCAACTATTGGCCCGGACATCACCTAAATTTAAAATAGCGCCTTCTGTCTTTTTTACATTCCACACAACTGTACATGGTGTTATTTTCAATATTAAAGTGTAACTAACTATAGGCAAAACTTTTTTCATTTTGATCGAGTAGAGATAAATTAGAACATCTGTCAGTTTTTATTGCTGTCTGTGCCCCTGTTAGGGAGATGTACCCTCTCTATTTGTCCTGTTTAATGTTATCATCAAATGTGTAAGTAAGAGAAAATCACAAATTTTGGGTTGACATCAGAACACTAATAGAGAAAAAAATCTTCCAATGGGGACACTAGCGGGAATTCCTCACTTTGAAGGGATTTTCTCTCACTTCCAAGTAAAGGTTAATCTCCCCAATTGGACACAGATGGGGAAAACCTTCACTTACTATATATCCAAAATGGTAAAAAAGTCATTTAAAGATTCTTGCAGCTGTAATGTCAGGTCCCGGCAATATGGATGAAAATGATTGAGAAAAACAGCATGGGTACCCCCCCCCCCCCAGCCCATTACCAGGCCCTTTGGGTCTTGTATGTATATTAAAGGGAACCCTGTACCCAAATAAAAAAAAAAGAAAAGTTGTGGGGGCCCCCAGGCCCTATATACTCTGAACAGCAGTATACACGACAGGGACTGTAGGTTAATTCTTAAGTTCAATCTGTTTGTAATTTAGAACAGGTATATTTTGTAAGTGTAGCTCCAGCCAAAAAATACATTTTTAAGCTTTTTGGATAACATAGGGAAGGGTTATCACCCCTGAACATTTGCTGTCTCTGCCCCTGTTCAGAAGATTTCAGCTCACTTTCTGTCCCAATGACAATTGGATTTTGAAAATTTGGGGTTGTTAGAGAAACAAGTATTGGTGATAGAGTATCAGTGGAGACACCTTTTTTCCCACACTAACTCTTACAGGAGAGAATTTCCCTTCCTAGGAGTAGATTTCCTCTCCCTTCCTGTTGTCTCCCTCTGTTTGTAAGTAGGAGTCATTTGTAAATCGGATGTTTGAAAGTAGGGGACCAATACTATACGGTCTGACCTATATTCTGCAGAAAAATGGGCCTTATGTGTTGGTGGTACCAGAACACTGAAAGCCCTCACAGTTACTCTTGGTGGGCGCAGGAACGGGCCCTGCTGTGAAATATTGGATAAAACTATTTAATTACATGCCCCTGTTAAATTGGGGCAGAAAAAATGGGCCCTAGGGAGTGGTAGTGGTGGAGGCACAACACTGTAAAGCCTCACAGATACTCTCGTTGAGCGCAGGATTGGCCCTGCTGTGAAATATTGGATCACATTTTTTATTGATAGTCATTTAGCATCAGCAGTCTTCAAGGGATCTCACATTCATAGAAAAATGTATCGGTTATATCAGTATCGGGTGCTTGGTAAATGGTGATCCAAGACTGATTTTTTTTTTTAGAGGTGAGCGGATCAACTAAGTCTGTGGACAGGCGCACTCTGTGATCGGTTACAAAGACTCCAGCAGCACTGAATGTGCATTCAGAAGGAACGCTGGATGCAGGACAGGCCAGTAGCTAATTTGCATATTGTGCAAGCTCTGGCCAGTGATCCATCCTCAAGACCCAGTAACCCAGTGTATTTTGGAAAGGTCTCCAAGTCTGATCTTGCCTCTAGGTATTCCTACACCGTGTAAATCAGACGCTGGCGATGGTTGCTGGAACTGATCAGACCTTGGGGCTGCGGACTAAAGAATTGTCTGAACGAATCGGTCAGATGGCCACCTTCTCCACTGCTCCTTCTGTGACTGACCGAAGCATCAGCAACACGTTGTCCAGGAGGACCAGGAAATTGTAACCTCCCAGGCTCTTGAAACACATTGCACAAACCTTTCTGCAAGGCCTACCGAAGGTGTTTGCTCCTCTGCTCCCTCGGCGAAGGCTGGATAAGTTTCACAACCTTACCCTTGTAACGTGGATCAAGAAGGGTTGTCAGCCAGTAATGATCCCTCTCCATGAAACCACTAATCTGAGGGTTCTTTCGCAGGCTTTGCAGGATCAGGGAGGCCACGCAGCATAGGTTTGCTGAGGCATTCGATCTGGAGTCCTCTGGGTCACTAAGGATGACATGATCCGCATCCACCTCCTCCTAGCCACATACAAGTCCATTGGTTTCTGGGGACTAAAAACGATCCCTTGAAAACTGCTGCTGATGCTGAGTGCTAGGCTCAACCTCCATGCTGACACAATCCTCATCACCTCCTCCTCCTCCTCCTCTTCCTGTGTGATCGGTGGGCGGGCAGGAATACTGTCTGGATAAATGGGGCCTTGAGAGGTAAAGAAGTCCTCTTTTTTTCTCCCTCTGTTCTGCCTCAAGCGCCCTGTCTATTATTCCACGCAGCGTGTGCTCCAACAGGAAGACAAGAGGGACAGTTCTTGAGCAGGTTGCATTCCTTTTGAAGGTCAGCCAGCCAGGAGATCCTGTAACCCCGGATGCCTGAACAAGAATCACTGCATCACCAAATTAAGGACGTGAGCCAAACAGGGAACATGGATCAAGTGTCCCTGTCAGAGGGCGGAGAGGAGGTTGGTGCCATTGTCGCAAACCACCATTCCTGGCTGAAGCTGGTGTAGCGTCAACCACCTCTGAGCCTGCCCTTGCAGAGCTGACAGAATCTCTGCCCCAGTGTGGCTCCTGTCCCCTAAACTGACAAACTCAAGCACTGCATGGCATCTTTTTGCCTGAGTCCTTGCATAGCCCCTTGAACGCCTACGGAGCACCGCTTTTTCGAGGACAAATCGGCAGAGGAAGAGGCCATATAGGAAGAAGAGAAGGGGGTGGAGGAGAGAGCTGTGGCAGAATCACCACTACTAGCATTTTGGAGGCGTGGTGGCAGAACAAGCTCCAACAATACTGGACCCTGCCCTGCATCTTTCCCCGCTGCCAGCAGATTTACCCAGTGTGCTGTGAAAGAAAGAACATCCCTGTCCATGCCTGCTGGACCATGAGTAAGCGGTAATATGCACCTTACCGTTGACTGCCCTGTCCAACGAGGCCAAGACATTGCCTTCCACATGCCTGTATAGAGCCAGAATAGCCTTCAGAGAAAAAGATACCGCACATTCCACAAATTTGCGAAAGGGGGCAGAGTCTACCAGATGAAAAGGCAGCAGTTGGAGTGCTAGCAATTTAGCTAAACTAGCATTCAGACGCCAAGCATGTAGATGGCTGGGACCACATTTCATTGGGTAGCTCTAAGGCCCTGAAAGCCTAGCACTCCATCTCCAGTTCTTCCACCCCACAACTTCTCCCCAGCAGGGTTAACCCTGGGTATTTAAGGAGACCTGCCCCCTGCCAATACTGGTTGGAGATTGGTCAGGGATTCTTTAGAACACCCCAGGCAACTCCACCTCTCATCTCCTCCTCTCCTTCTAGAATCCTCTAGAAGAAAAAGGGAGGTCTCAGTGATGCTACCTGTGAGTTACCAACGTCTACTTTGAGCCACTCCCAGCCCACACAAATCAAAACAAACAGGCCTGGCTGCCAGCCAGGTCTGCCTACATTTACCTAACCTATCAACACAAAAACCATATTCTAGCACCTACCGAAGTAGAGGGTGCTACACTAGTTAAAAACAATATCCCATAGTTTGTAGACGCTATAACATTTGGGCAATATATTGGTATTTCCTTTATCAAAAATATGTAACAGAATATATATTGACCGAAATTGATAAAGAAATTAGATTAAATTTTTTAATTTTATTGGATATGTTTTATCAGGCCTGCCTGATGGGTTTTACTTCCTCTTTTTTTTTTTGCATACTAGCCCATTATGTTGCACTTGTCCCCGCTGTGTGGAACCATCCGTCTTCACCCCTCTTCCTTCCAGGGGCCGTGGACTCCGGCTATCTGACTGGCCGAAGTTGCGTGATGTCACTCCCACGCATGTGCGCGGGAGCCGCCAGTCATGGCACAAGCCCTTTAGAAATGGCATGTTCATGCCCTTTCTTCAGTGTGAATGCGCCGATGTTGTCAGCGCAAGCCTATATGGTAAATATCTTCTAAACCATACAGGTTTAGGCAGTGGCAACCCGTCCATTAGGGGCGCCTAGGTGCCACCCCCTCTCTCCTCTCCACCCCCTATATGCAGTGGATAGACTCATGCATAGCATGAATCCTTCCACAGCCGCTGCTACTGCCCTCTATGCACGTGTCCAACCCCTTTCAGGGCAACGGGCATATAAATTCCAGCAGACACTTACGGCAGCTCCAATAGGCTTCAAAATAGCATGAGCCTGGGTCGCAGACGATGCATCAGGAGTGTTGCAATAGCGAGTGAATATTCGCTGTTGCAACACTGATCCTCCTCCCAGCCAATCAGGAAGCAGGTATGAAAACATCAAGCGATCCTATTGGACATCTAATGTCGGGAGGAGCAAAGAGGAGAAACACTGCGAGAGGACACAGGAGCCTGCCACGCTGGAAGATGGCCACAGCAGCTCCGACCGCTGCTCTCACCTCCCGCATCCACGGTAAGGACAGCGAGTGGTGGAGCCTTACCCGTAGGTAAAAGTGGTTGTACAGGGTTGACAACCATTTTAAGAGGTTGTCACCGTGACACAATTCATGCACAGTGTATAAATACAGACAGCAACGCTGGGGTCATTTCATCAGCACCTCTCTCTGCATTATGGACGACCTCCCACTGCCAGGGGAAGACTAACGAAGACTCAGTACATTACACTGCCATTCTGAATACTCCGGAAAAAAATTAAATAAAAAATCTGATAAGACTTCTAATATGAATGTTTGTTCCAAGGTCAGTAACTCAAAGCATTAAAGCCAGAGAGTCAGCAGTAAGGCAACTAATACTTTCAGTAGCAGCTCAGCAATAGCGTAATTTTTGTTGTGACAAATTTACTTTAAAATTCTTTCAAATGCTACCACTATGCCTGCAGGGGCAAACGAGTGTATTCTATATAAGGAATTTGTACGTGATTAGAAGTTATTATTTAATAAAAAATAATAAAATCCCGACTAAGAATGTGGAGCAGCTGTCACCTCCAGCTTTATGGGAAGTTCAGATACATCATTTAACAGATTAAACATTCCAGAGGGAAAAGGAATAAGCTTTGGGCAACATATTTTAAATGACTTATTATCAAACTCATCAGGGCCTCAAATTCTATTTAATTTTAATGGAGGCAAACAAACTTTTATAAAAATCACATCAACCACGATCAAATCAGTTTTGTTAGAAGTAAATGTTTTTCTGTGGTGTTAGTATATTCCATGTGGGCACTGTCTGATGTTGGCTACAAAGTAAACTATTATGGCCCATCACTGCTTAGGTCCCAAAAAAGTTGTCAAACTGGCTATGTTTATAAGTTTAGAACTCATCCTGGTACTCATGGTCCTATGGCTTGGTTTACACTGCTCGAGACATTGTATGTGGGTGTGATTGCTCTCAATCACTCTATTCTTGTAATACAGGTATGACCACTGATCAGTGGCGGCTGATGTTCAATTTTTTTTAAGGGGGCGCAAACAAACGAAAACAAAACAAAACAATTGCAGCCTCACTGTGCCCATCAATTACAGCCTCACTGTGCCCATCAATTGCAGCCTCACTGTGCCCATCAATTGCAGCTAATGTGCCCATCAATTGCAGCTAATGTGCCCATCAATTGCAGCCACTGTGCCCATCAAATGCAGCCACTGTGCCCATCAATTGCAACTACTGTGCCCGGGGGTGGACTGACCATGGAGTCATGCGGGTACTGCCCGAGGGCCCCATGCCACTAGGGGCCCCATCAGGGTTGCCAGGCTCATTAAAACCAAGGACAGTAACCGCAACCGACTCTGTGTTTACATGACATGATGGCTGTGATTGGACACGGCTGTCATGTGATCAGGAGGGCCTATCACAGAGCCCTCCTGCTGATCTGAGATGTGTCTACGTGTCTGGGTGAAACGAGTGCATCGGGAGCACACGCGTGCGATCCCCCTCATAGTTACATAGTTACATAGTTAGCTAGGTTGAAAAAAGACACAAGTCCATCCAGTTCAACCATAAAAAATAAATAAATAAACAAACAAAGTAAAACACAGTACATCCCATACACCCAACTCCATACCCACAGTTGATCCAGAGGAAGGCAAAAAAACCCAGAAGAGCGATGATCCAATTTGCTACAGGAGGGGAAAAAATTCCTTCCTGATCCCCCCCAGAGGCAATCGGATTTACCCCGGATCAACTTTGCCTACACATCTTAGTACTCAGTTATATTACGTGCATTTAGGAAAGAATCCAGGCCTCTCTTAAAGCAATCTACTGAGCTGGCCAGAACCACCTCTGGAGGGAGTATGTTCCACATTTTCACAGCTCTTACTGTGAAGAAACCTTTCCGTATTTGGAGGTGAAATCTCTTTTCCTCCAGACGTAAAGAGTGCCCCCTTGTCCTCAGTGTCCACTCAGAAGGAGAGAGCGCCCGACCAGCCGTATACTGTATATGTACAGTGGCCGGGTGGGAAGTGGTTTAAAAATAAGGGGCATTTTTAAAGATTCTATAATAGGGTACCTTTAACTTTTTTTAAACAACAAAAATAAATAAATAAAAGCTATACAGGTAGCAGCCCCATGGTGGGTCGAACCTATGACCTTCTGCACTGAAGTACAAGCAGCTAACCGCTGCACCATGCAGGACTGCCCAAAGATAGTTGGGAAATCGACAGGCTAAGTGATCTTTTAACTGTCAAATTGCTTCTGCTGCTATTGTTTCTATAGAGGATGTATCCAATCAGTATAACTTGTTGCTGTCAGTCAAAAGTCATATTCTTATGATGATCCGTGTTGGTCACAGTGTATTTTCAGATGGGGACACAGTATATTTTCGGATGTGGTTCACAGTATATTGTCGAATAGAGGGGTTACAGTATATTTTCGGATAGGGCATTTGACACAGGCAGAGGCAGTAGGGGAGGTTAGACACAGGCAGAGGTGGTAGAGATGGGATTAGTGACACTTACTTTCTCTCAGTGTCAGCCGCGCCTATAGTGATCTCTCTTCCATTCCATTATGCTTATAAAATAGTTTACCATTAGCCAATAAAAAAAAATAAAATAAAATATGTCCCCGGATTTCATTAAAAAAATCTGGTCATTTTAGTGTATGGGGTCATGTGTTTTGCAGTCTCTCTCTCCTGTATAATATCCGCAGTCTCTCTCTTGTATAATATCCGCAGTCTCTCTCTTGTATAATATCCGCAGTCTCTATCTTGTATAATATCCGCAGTCTCCCTCCTGTATAATTTTTGCAGTCTCCCTCTTGTATAATTTCCGCAGTCTCCCTCTTGTATAACTTCCGCAGTCTCCCTCCTGTATAATTTCCGCAGTCTCCCTCCTGTATAATTTCCGCAGTCTCCCTCCTGTATAATTTCCGCAGTCTCCCTCCTGTATAATTTCCGCAGTCTCCCTCCTGTATAATTTCCGCAGTCTCCCTCCTGTATAATTTCCGCAGTCTCCCCCCGGTATAATTTCCGCAGTCTCCCTCCTGTATAATATCCGCAGTCTCTCTCCTGTATAATATCCGCAGTCTCTCTCCTGTATATTATCCGCAGTCTCTCTCCTGTATATTATCCGCAGTCTCTCTCCTGTATATTATCCGCAGTCTCTCTCCTGTATATTATCCGCAGTCTCTCTCCTGTATAATATCCGCAGTCTCTCTCCTGTATAATATCCGCAGTCTCTCTCCTGTACAATATCCGCAGTCTCTCTCCTGTACAATATCCGCAGTCTCTCTCTTGTATAATATCCGCAGTCTCTCTCTTTGTATAATATCCGCAGTCTCTCTCCTGTATAATATCCGCAGTCTCTCTCCTGTATAATATCCGCAGTCTCTCTCCTGTACAATATCCGCAGTCTCTCTCTTGTATAATATCCGCAGTCTCTCTCTTGTATAATATCCGCAGTCTCTCTCTTGTATAATATCCGCAGTCTCTCTCTTGTATAATATCCGCAGTCTCTCTCTCTTGTATAATATCCGCAGTCTCTCTCCCTGTACAATATCCCCAGTCTCTGACCGTTTCCTGTATAATATCTGCAGTCTCTGAACATCTCCTGTAGTATGTCTGCAGTCTCTAACCATCACTCTTTCCAAAACACACTCCTGAACCTTGCAATCTGTACATAGCATCCTCTTGAGCCCTGCATCCAGCACCCACCTGAACTCTGCATGTAGCACCAGCATACAGTGGCACACTGACCACCAATATGCATGGCCAGTGGTTACCAGTATACAGAGGACATAACAAATCAGGTAAATCAATTACCATGCAGGGGCGGACTGACCATTGAGTTATTCGGGGCACTGCCCGAGGGCCCCATGCCACTAGGGGCCCCATCAGGGTTGCCAGGCTCAGTAAAACCAAGGACAGTATGTAAAAATCTGTGGTTTTTTTACATCTGTCCCTGATATGTCCAAAACTGACATGCTTTTGATGTGAAAATCCAGAGATCTTAGCTCCCCCGCCTCTGCACTGCCTCCTGGCGTGGTGGCCATCTGTAAACCCAGGGGCCCCATAATCTTCTATTGCCCGGGGACCCCATGAGTTGTCAGTCCGCCCCTGACTGTGCCCATCACATGCAGCCACTGTGCCCATCAAATGCAGCCACTGGGCCATGCCATCAAACGCAGCCACTGTGCCACCATTTATCGCCACTGTGCCCATCAATTGTCACCACTGTGCCATGCCATCAAACGCAACCACTGTGCTATCAATTATCGCCACTGTGCCCATTGTCGCCACTGTGCCATGCCATCAAACGCAACCACTCTGCTATCAATTGTCGCCACTGTTCCCATTGTCGCCACTGTGCCCATCAATTGTTACCACTGTGCCATCAATTGTTACCACTGTGCCATCAATTGTTACCACTGTGCCATGCCATCAAACGCAGCCACTGTGCCATCAATTGCCATCAATTGTCACCACTGTGCCAAGCCAAACGCAGCCACTATGCCATCAATTGTTACCACTGTGCCATCAATTGTTACCACTGTGCCCATCAATTGTCACCACTGTGCCATCAATTGTCACCACTGTGCCATCAATTGTCACTACTGTGCTCAGCAATTGTCACCACTATGCCATGCCATCAAACGCAGCCACTGTGCCATTAATTGTCAGCACTGTGCCATTAATTGTCACCACTGTGCCATCAACTGTCACTACTGTGCCCAGCAATTGTCACCACTATGCCATGCCATCAAACGCAGCCACTGTGCCATCAATTGTCACCACTGCGCCATCAATTGTCACCACTGCGCCATCAATTGTCACCACTGCGCCATCAATTGTCACCACTGCGCCATCAATTGTCACCACTGTGCCCCGCAATTGTCGCCACTGTTCCCAGTAAAATGCTGGCTGCCACTGTGACCTGTAAAATGCCCCCCCCCCCCCCCCCCGCCTGGCACTTACCTTTCTGGGGTCAACCGTGCTTCTACCGTCCATCGATGTCTTCTCCCGCCCTCGGTGACGCTTCAGCCAATCAGGTTATGGGTAACCAGAACGCCTGTCACTCTTATCCAAGGAACGCACCCCCCGTGCATCCCGAGGATAAGCATCTGGAAGCCGACTACAGCCTGAGGGCTCTGATAGGCACTTCCACAGCCGCCGTTATTCAGATGGCCAGCGCTCACCAGGGGGCCAGCCATCTGAATATTCGGTGGCAATACATAGATTCATGCAATGCAATGCATGAATCTATGTATATTGTGATCAGTGGCATGTGCAGGAGCGAGAAGGGGCGGCGCTCCAGCGCCCTCTATATATGCACCGCCACTGCCACTGATTTCAGTTCTGGTCATATATACAGTATATTCAGTGTCTGCTTTATTAAATATACACTATATTGTCCAAAGTATTGGGACGCCTGTCTTTACACTCACATTAACTTTAATGGCATCCCAGTCTTAGTCCGTAGGGTTCAATATTGAGATGGCCCACCCTTTGCAGCTATAACAGCCTCAACTCCTCTGGGGTCCATAAGGACCATATAGACATGGATGGCTGAGTTTGGGGTGGAGGACCTTGATTAACCTGCACAGAGTCCTCAACCAAATGTAGCACTACCCCCGCAGGAGCTGCTGGTTTAGATTTTGGGCGGCACGTTACCTCTATTCTTGCAGTCCACGGTGAAAGAAGAGTCTGAAGAATTTGTCCACACACAATGTACCTGTTTTCTCTTTGGGTTTATTTTGAAGAACTTTAGTACAAAAGAGGTGTAAGGGGGTGGAAGGGTAGGTAGGTTCAGGTGTACAGTCACAAAGTAAGGAAACACTCCTGTCTCCAGAAAACGGCTCTCGTCGCCACTCCAGCCAGAGTGGGCACTACTCACTCGATAGACCCCCCCCCCCCCACCGGCCCAGCCGGGATGACACACGGAACTAAAGTACAGTCTCTGCCACAGACCTTCCTTTCTCGTGAGATATTTTGTTCCGGAATCCTCTGCCACCGGATTCTTGCATGGTCCTTACCAGGATAGGTCCTCAACTGGTCTCCTTCATCAAGTAGCTTCTTCCCGCAGGACAGACAGCACAGGATCACAGGATCACCTCTGCAGTACCGGCCCCTGACAGACAACTGGGCCCACCAGACGAAGCCGCAGCCCCAGGCCAACGTGGTCCCGGAAGCAGGATTGACAACACGCACCCCCGGCCAGACGGGCCACGAGGCGCGAACGGACCCCGCACCAATGGCGTCTGTCCCTTAAGTACCCCCCCAGCATGCACAGCGGAGTAACCACTCCCACTAATTCGTTGTTGAGGGGGACACTCAATATACCATGACCTGGCTGCTGCCACCCTTGGCCTGGGGTGGTAATAACACCCCTAGGCGATCAATTGTGTATCACTCCCAGCACAGCCATGGCTAGACCAGAGGCTAAATGTGCCCCTAATCACTCTGGTCTGAGCCAAATAACAGCTCGGACCCCCATTAAATTTGAGGCAGCGCCTGTTCATCAGGAGCAGGGCGCTACACTAATAATGAATGAATGAATGAAAAACGTATATAGTGCGGCACATGCAAACTGAATCGCCTCTGGGCGCTTGTTGTTTCTGTCTCTCTGGTCATCAAAAGAGCAGAGTTTTTATCTGTCTTCTGAAGCTCAGGTGGTTTTCCTCCAACCGAATGCTGGTTGGTAAAGCGTTCCATAGTCTGGGACCTTGGAAAGCAAACCTTCTTTCTCTTTGGACTTGTATCTGGCTTTGGGTATCTTGGCCAAATTTTGGTCGGTGGATCGCAGAACGCAATTGGGATTGTGGGCTTCTATCTTTTCACATAGATATTGTAGAGCTTTCCCATGGATGCATTTATGAGTCAGACAGAGTGTTTTAAAAGCAATTCTGTCTTTTACTGGCAGCCAGTGAAGGGATCTCAACGACGGTGAGATTGATTCCCAGGGTTTTTTCTCAGTCACAAGTCTGGCGGCCGTATTCTGAACGACTTGCAGACAAGCGATTTGGTACTTAAGGAGTCCGAGGTAAAGGGCAATTGCAGAGTCCAGTCTGGAGTTCACAACTGTTCCCACCACAACTGCTACGTCTTCTTTGGGGATAAAAGGAATAAGTCTGCGTAGTAGGCGCAGCAGATGGTGAGATCCGCTGACTACTGACCCTTTTTGTGCATCCATTGTCATGTAGGTGTTAAAGATGACTCCAAGACTTTTGACTTTGGAGCTAGGGGAGATGATCTGGCCCAGAATGGGCGGGGGTTTCCAAGTAGTTGCCAGTTGACTCTTGCGACTGGTGTGAAACAGAAGGAGTTCTGTTTTGGAGTTGTTGAGTTTAAGATAACTCTTGGTCATCCAGTTTTCTATCAAAGAGAGACGGTTCTCTAAACTGGGATGATGATCCTTTTTATTGCAGATGCGAAAATATAGTTGCGTGTCGTCTGCGTATGAATGATAAAGTACTTGTTGGCTACTGATGATTTCAAAGAGAGGGCGAAGATAGATGTTAAAGAGCACCGGTGATAGGGGGGATCCTTGAGGGACTCCACATACCGTGCGTTTTTCAGAAATGAAAGGTCCTAATTTCACTGTTTGTGAATGGCTTTCCAGAAAGGAGGAGAACCATGATAGATCACCTTCTGTGACTCTGGCTACTTCAGCCAGCCGAGTCAGTAACAGTTTGTGGTCTACCGTGTCAAAGGCTGCGCTTAGGTCCAACAGAACCAGGAGACAAGATTCTCCTTCGTCTGCGGCCTCAAGAGCGTCGTCCCATATTTTAAGCAATGCTGTTTCCGTCCTGTGTCCGGGACGGAAGCCTGATTGAAATGGATCAAGTAGATTATGGGTATCTAGATGCTGTTGCAGCTGTTGTACCACTACTTTCTCCATTATCTTGGATAGAATGTTTATGCCTGTTATGGGACGGCGGTGAGTAGGGTCCTTGGGGTCTAGGGTGGGTTTCTTCAAGATGGGCTGGATTGTGCCCTCTTTCAGCAGGGAGGGCACTATGCCTTCCTTGAAAGACTGGTTTATGAGCTGCGTGATAGGTGGTGCCAAGATGTTGGCACATTCCTTCAGCAGCTTGGTAGGGATAATATCATTAGGCGCTGTGCTGTTTCGCAAAGTACCGATGATATTTCTTGTGGCATCAACGAAAATGGGTTCTAGAGTGAACTTAGTTGATTGTAGAAGGTTTCTATGGGTGTTCTGTGGTTGCAGGGGGTATTGTTTTGTCAAATGCTTTCCCGGATTCCTTCAATTTTATTGATGAAGAAATCCGATAGTTCATCGCAAAACTCTTGGGTATCTAAATTCGGGGCTTTAAGACAGCCTGGATTCATGGTCTGACTCACCAGCTTGAAGAGTTTGCGGGGTCGATTTAGGGCACTATTGATGGCCTTAGAAAAATAATTTTTCTTGGCTTGGAAGATTTCTTTGCGGTATTTTCTTGTTATTGTCTTGTAGGAGATGAGGTTCTCCTCTGAAGCGCTTCTTTTCCAGGCAGCTTCCGCCCTTCTGCGCTCTTGCTTCAGTAGCGACAGCTGGTTGTTGAACCAGCTGGACTTGTTTTTCCGGATGCAGACTTTGCGTTTCGGTGCTACTAAGTCGGCTGACTGTAGTAGGGCTGTATTTATGGCATCCAGTGTATCTGAGACTGTTCGGAGTGGTTGGAGTGTTTTTATTTTATTTCCTAAGGTAGATTTGAAGAGTTTCAAATGGAGCTTCTTCTGAGATCTAGTCCAGTGTGTTGTCACCGGCTTAGGACAACACACTGGAACACCTTTGGAATGAATTAGAGCGTAGACTGCAAACAAGGTCTTCTCGTCCACATTAGTACCTGACCTTACAAATGTGCTTCTGGAAGAATGGTCAAACATCCCCACAGACACACTCCTGAACCTTGTGGAGAGCCTTTCCAGAAGAGTTGAAGCTGTTATAGCTGCAAAGTGTGGGCCAAGTCAATATTAAATCTTATATTTCATGTGTGCGTAAAGGCAGGTGTCACAATACTTTTGACAATATTGTGTACATATCTAATAGTGGGTAGGTTCACTGTTTGAGGTCAGAGTAGTTTAAATTTGAGGACTCAGCAAAGCAATAGAGATTTTTCTTGGGAATGTCTATCCTGATCTTTACTCTGCCACCACCAGTCTGGACCTTTGATACAAGTTAGATGGGACCATTCAAGCTGCATGTGGAAAAGTCTAAATCTGTGTGACAGCAGAATGGAGATTTGGCAGCCCAAACAATGCCTTCCCAATGTTCAGTTGTATGGTTTTGGTGATATCCTATACAATGTAAGCCCACTTTGCTGTTTTGAAGTGTATAATAGGCCAGACAAAAACTATGCAGTACATCTCTGCAATACATGCACATTTTCGCATGTTTTTTCTGTTTAACCACTTGCTTACTGGGCATATATACCCCCTTCCTGCCCAGACGAAATTTCAGCTTCCGGCACTGCGTGCTTT
The DNA here is from genome assembly GCA_029574335.1 of Rana kukunoris. NCBI lineage: Eukaryota > Metazoa > Chordata > Amphibia > Anura > Ranidae > Rana > Rana kukunoris. The sequence continues at coordinate 65,485,533 of CM056059.1, read as the reverse complement.
AACTAACAATTGCGTGGTCGCGCCGTGGCTCCCAAACTAAATTGACGTCATTTTTTCCCCACAAATAGAGCTTTCTTTTGGTGGTATTTGATCACCTCTGCGGTTTTTATTTTTTGTGCTCTAAACAAAAAAGTAGCGACAATTTTGAAAAAAACACAGGGGCCCGGATTCACGTAGGACTTACGCCGACGTATCTCGAGATAGGCCATCGTAAGTACAAATGTGCGCCGTCGTATCTATGCGCCGATTCCAAAAGCTAGATACGTTGAAAAAATACGTACGTAACTTGCCTACGCCGGCGTATCGTGGGCACATAGTTACGCTGGACGCATTCGGCGTTCCCATTTTAAATATGCAAATGAGTAAGATACAGCGATTCACGAACGTACTTGCGCCCGGCGCATGTTTTAAGCGATTTGCGTAAGGGTTAAATGTATACCTCATATAGGAGGCGCAACCCATGCAAAGGTATGGACCAGGGAACGAACGCTGTCGATTTTTACGTTGTTTACTCCGTTTACATAGTACGTGAATAGGGCTTGGGCGTAGGTTACGTTCACGTCGTAGGCAGTGTTTTTACGTATCTTAGGCAGTTATTTTGACGTGACTGTGAGCATGCGCACTGGGATGCGTCCAAGGTACAACGCATGCGCCGTTTGTTTTTAGTACTTGTTTGAAGCTCAGCCCATCATTTGCATGGGGTCACGCTTCATTTAAATGTTACACGCCCACTTCCAGCCCACTTCCACCTACTTTGACTTACATCGGCTTACGCCAACGACTATACACTACGCCGGCGCAACGTTGAGAGCATTTGCTTTGTGAATACCATGCTTGCCTCTCAACGTTGCGCCGGCGTAGCGTAAAGAAGATACGCCCGCAAAAAGATGCGCCGAGGTACGTGAATCTGGCTAAATATTTTTTACTTTTTGCTATAATAAATATCCCGTTTTTTTTTTTGGGGGGGGACGTATTTTTTTCTCAGTTTAGGCCGATACGTATTCTTCTACATATTTTTGGTAAAAAAAAATCAAAACAAAAATCGCAATAAGCGTATAGTGATTGGTTTGCGCAAAAGTTATAGCACCTACAAAATAGGGGACATAATTATGATTTTTTTTTATTATATTTTTTTTTTACTAGTAATGGCAGCGATCTGCGATTTTTATTGGGACTGCGACATTATGGCGGACACATCGGACACTTTTGACACATTTTTGAGACCATTCACATTTATACAGTAATCAGTGCTATAAATATGGACCGATTACTGTATAAATGTGACTGGCAGGGAAGGGGTTAAAACTAGGGGGCGAGGAAGGGGTTAAATGTGTTCCCTACTAGTGATACTAACAGTGGGGGAAGGGGACTGCCTGGGGGAGGGGACCGATCGGTGTCCCTATGTTTACACACAGAGATCCACGGTCCTGCTCAGTTACTGGGCCATCGCGGCCGCCGACACGCGCATCGGGTTTCCAGTAACGCGGCGGGTGCACGCGCCCCCTAGTGGCTCTGCAAGACGAGGACGTCATATGACATCCTCTCAGAACAACAGAGCTATCAATTGACAGCGGCTGGTAGTAAAGTGGTTAAAGACCATTTGTCTGTTGCCAAATTATAAATCACCACAGTTTGCACATAGCAGCCCTCAATTTCTGACATGATCAATAGGCATTTTCTGCACTTCACCCTAAAGCAGAAGTTCCACTTTCTGCCCTCCTCCAATTTCCCTCTATTTTAGAAGCTTTTTTTGGGGGGGGGGTCTCCCACTTTGGTCATATCGCTGTGGCGGATCTACTGGAAGTTCTCGGTACAGTGTGCGAGGAGAGGGGGGGGAGCGGGGTGTCAGCAGCTGAGCTGTGGCTGGATCTGTGACAAATGCAGTCACAGATCCAGCCACCCCTCAATCCATCCCAGCTCTGCAATCCCCCAGTACTCTGCAATCCCCCAGTACCCTGCAATCCCCCAGTACCCTGCAATCCCCCAGTACCCTGCAATCCCCCAGTACCCTGCATTACCCCAGTACCCCAATACCCCAGTACCCCAGTACCCCAGTACTCTGCAATGCCCCAGTACCCCAATACGCTGCAATACCCCAATACTCTGCAATACCCCAGTACCCCAATACCCCAATACTCTGCAATACCCCAGTACCCCAATACTCTGCAGTACCCCAATACTCTGCAGTACCCCAATACCTCTATACTCTGCAGTACTCCAGTACCCCAATACTCTGCAGTACTCCAGTACCCCAATACTCTGCAGTACTCCAGTACCCCAATACTCTGCAGTACTCCAGTATCCCAATACTCCAGTACCCCAATACCCCAATACCTCAGTACCCCAATACCGCAATACCCTGTGCGATACCCTGAAATACCCAAATACTCTGCAATACCCAAATACTATCGCCTATGGGGATTTTTAGGTAGCGAAGTTTGGCGCCATTCCATGAGCGTGCGCAATTTTGAAGTGTGACATGTTGGGTATCTATTTACTCGGCGTAACTTCATCTTTCACATTATGAAAAAAAATTGGGCTAACTTTACTGTTTTTTTTTTTTTTTTTTAGCACAAAACAGTTTTTTTTTTAAAAACACGCGTTCAAAAAATTTCTACGAAAATACTGTGCGAGATAAAAAGTTGTAACGGCCGCCATTGTATTCTCTAGGGTCTTTGCTAAAAAAGCATATATAATGTTTTGGGGTTCTATGTAATTTTCTAGCAAATAAATGATGATTTTTCCATGTAGGAAAGAAATGTCAGAATTGGTCTGGGTGTTCCAGAACGCCTGATGGCGCTCCCTGCATGTTGGGCCTCTGTATGTGGCCACGCTGTGTAAAAGTCCCACACATGGGGTATCGCCATACTCGGGAGGAATAGCAGAATGTGTTTTGGGGTGTAATTTGTGGTATGCATATGCTGTGTGTGAGAAATAACCTGCTAATATGACAGAAACAAGATTTTTTTTTTTTTTTTACAGAATTTTCAGTCGTTTTTCTTTTATAGCGCAAAAAATAAAAAACCCAGAAGTGATCAAATACCACCAAAAGAAAGCTCTATTTGTGTGAAAAAAAGGATACAAATTTTAAATGGGTACAATGTTGTATGACTGAGTAATTGTCATTCAAATTGTGAGAGCACCGAAAGCTGAAAATTGGTCTGGTTAGGAAGGGGGTTTAAGTGCCCAGTGGTCAAGTGGTTAATCAGCGCTGGGTTGTTGTTTTTTTGCCAAAAAAAAGAAAGACCGAAAAAATTGGAAAAACAGGTTCCTTTGTTTTTGTCAGAAAATAAGTAATTTTTCTCCTTTTACTGATGTACACTCAAGATGCTGCACTGATGGGCACTGATAAGCTGCACTGGTAAGTTGGCACTTATGGGTACTGATTAGACGGTAAGTGGCACTGATATGCAGCTCTGATAGGTGACACAAATGAGCAGGCACTGATGGGCACTAACAGGCAGCACAGACTGGCATTTCTGATGTGCACTGATTGGCATCACTGGGCACAGATTGGCATTACCAATGGGCACTGACTGGCATCACTGCTGGGCACTGTTTGGGCTGCACAGATAATCAGGGCACTCATTATCAGTGCCCTGGTTGTCTGTACAGTGTGCCCTGTGAGGAGATTCTGCTGATCAGCTCTCCTCACACTCTGTCAGTGTGAGACGAGGAGAGCCGATAACTACATGTGATCGGCTGTGATTGGAACCCTCTGATCACATGGGTAAAGAGCCACGTCAACTGCTCCTTACTGAGATCGGTGTTGTGGTGCACCAGTGCAGTAAGACTGGGGTGTCGTCATATGACGTTGTCCCGGAACGAGAGGGGGATCCCGCCCATGTCATTTGTCTATACGACGGGCAGGAGGAGGTTAACAAACAGATATATGTTTATTAGTGTAAAGAGAGCAACTAAGAGCAGTTCATTGATAGGGGTGTGAGCAGGAGGCATAGAAACAGCAATGCACTGATCTTCCTAGCGAAGAGCTGTGCTAGGGGGCTTGGTAGCATACGTCTTAACACAAGGGTTCAGAGACAATGGCGTAAATTTGTGCGGGCGTAGCGTATCTTCTTTACACTACGCCGCCGCAACTTAGTCAGGCAAGTGCTGTATTCACAAAGCCCTTGCGTCCTAAGATACGGCGGCGTAGCATAAATGGGCCGGCGTAAGCTCGGGTAATTCAAAGTAGGCTTGGAGTGGGCGTGTTGTATGGTAATCAACCATGACCCCACGTAAATGACATTTCTAACGAACGGTGCATGCGCCGTTCGTGAACGTATTCCAGTGCGCATGCTCAAAAGTACGCCGCAAATAATTTTGACGTGAACGTAACTTACGAAAAGCCCTATTCGCGAACGTTTTACGCAAACGACGGAAAATTTGACGCTGGCCCGACGTCCATACTTAACTTTGCGTATGCCTCATATAGCAGAGGTAACTTTACGTCGGAAAAAGCCTTACACACGCGACGTAAAAAAATGCGGCGGGCACACGTACGTTTCTGAATCGGCGTATCTAACTCATTACCATATTCGACGCGTGAATTGACGGAAGCGCCACCTAGCGGCCAGTGTAAATATACACCTAAGATCCGACGGCGTACTAAGACTTAACGTCGGTTGGATCAAGCAGGAATTTAGGCGTAAATGCCTTTCTGAATCGGCGTAAGGATGCGCCGGCGCATATTTAAAATTACGGCGGCGTATCTGGAGATACGCCACCGTAAAACCTTTCTGGATCTGGCCCAAGAAGTTTAACACAAATGAAGCAATGTAAAAGAGAGCAGGATACTTTTTCACACAAGTACATGGTATAACATACACATGTCAGGAATATGAAGTGTTAAGGTAATATACTCTTTAAGATGGTTCTGAGATTTAGAATTTGATAGACCTAGATGACCTGACCATTTTTTTTCACGATCGTGTGTATGCAAGGCAGGCTTGACAAGGATCACATCGAGAAAAACGTTGTTCTTTTCCATGACATGAAAAATGGTCGTGTGTACACGACTTGAGAGTACTCCAGTAACCAGAGGCGTATCTAGTGAAAATAGCGCCTATGGCAAGCACTGAAACTGCGCCCCCTGTTGAAACATTTGAAACCCATCTTTCAGATAACCTTAACAAAAAAAACACAGCTAACAAAACTAGTGATATTTATCATCCCTTGTGATACCTTGGGTAGTGACATATCCTCTTTATGGACAAATTTGGGGTTTATTAGACCCCTGATCCCTCCTCTGCCCTACAAGGCCAGGTAAATGCAGAACCAATACTGGAAGTGATAAAAACTTCATAATTTAAGGCCTCAGTTTTCACAGAGGAGAAAGAGAAACTGATGTTCCTCCTTCTTTGTTCAATGCCAATCCGACCAGATGGAATGGGAGAGCCTGGGAGAACAGGGGAGGGCTGAACGCACCAGGGATAGCGCTGCCAATGTCCATTAGCAAAGGTGCTGAAAAGGAGATTTTGCCTTAGCTCGGGAGGAGGGAAGAAGAGACCCTCAGACCCTGGTAAGTGCCTTGCTGCCCAGCCACTCAACAGCGCCCCCTTCATATGGCACTTGCCATGGCTGCCATACCCAAGATACGCCACTCCCTGTAACACACCAGAGAAGTATGGCCATAAAAAGCTAGACATGTGCAGACTGTATTATTTCGTTTCGTTTTCGTCCAGAAAATAAATTTATTTAGTTACTCCCGAAAATCGCTTTGATTTATTTTGTTTTCGTCGGGAAAGTTTTCGTCCGAAAACGACGATTTTTGATGACTTTGTCGAATTGAAAGACGGAAATTCGACAAAGCATCGAAAATCGTCGTTCTGAATACAGGGAATATACCTATTCCCTGTATTCAGAACGACGATTTTCGATGACTTTGTGAAATTGAACGACGGAAATTCGACAAAGCATCGAAAATCGTCGGATTAGAACGAAAACGAAAATAAAGCATTTTTTATGTCGGATCTTTCGGTTTTCGTTTCTTGCGCTTTCATTTTCGTTCGTTAAAACGATAACGAAAATACCTGATTTTCGGACAAAAATGCATTCTAACGAAAACTAATGCACATGTCTATAAAAAACTTTGGTCATACTTCTCATGGATGCAGCCCCACTGCAAACAAGTTATTTTACCTTTATCAGAGTTAGGCTTTAAGTGTAACATAAAAACATTTGATTCAAATAAAGCAATTTTCATCTAATCATTCCCTTATTTTTTTATAAATATAAACCACACAATAGAATCAATTGAAAAATATGTATTTTATGGTGCAACAGTCAAAGCCATAGGAAACTATTTTGCAACATATTTTACATACAATCACAGACATGCCACGTAGAATTCTTTTACAGAACTAGATTTACATTTAGGCAAACTTGACATGAACTGAATAGCATCTAAATCCAGGTTGACCAAATCCACATTTCACTTGGCCAATCACTGTGTATAGGACTTGCCGTGGCCTCACACTATTCAGCAATCATAAATGTTAAAGGGGTTGTAAAGGAATTTTATTTATTTTTTTCATAATAAGCATCCTTTACCTGCAGACATTCCTCTTTTCACTTCCTCATTGTTTGTTTTTGCTCAGAAGTTGCTCTATTTCTTCTCTGTTCTGTTTTACTTCCTGCTTGTCTGATTGTTACTCACCACCGTGGAGGGAGACGTTTTATTGTGGTGGTCAGTAACGTGCTCGCCCCCTCCTGGGAACTACATCTGTGCGGCAAGATGCTCTTTATGTGTTAGAGACTTCAAGGAGGTGTGAATTACTGGGCGTGCCGCAATTCATAGTGGGAAAAGTAGTTCTTACATGAACGAGTGCCGCAAACCAGGAAGTGAATGAGAGAACAGAAACCAGAATGCCGGAGGTGATATAGATGAAGCAATTGAATAGGTATTTACTTGTTTTTTAACAGAATCATTACACTATTCTGTTTGTCTACCTTGCAGACAATAATAATTTTAGGCAAAAATTTTTTTTCCTTTACAACTCCTTTAAGTCTGGTTAAACCTAAACAAATCCAGCCCTGATTGGCCTTCATTTTAGATCTACGTTCCTGCCGATGGCTGCAATTTGGCAATGCATTGCTACACTTGAGAGCATCGTATATATTGTATGTCTTTTTATTTTACTTTACAGCGAATCATCCATTGCAGGAAGATCTTTCATGCTTATTGCACAAGTCCCTCATGTATGATAACATTCATGAAACATTTTTTATTGCCTTTGAAATCCCTGTATATCCTTGGAAATCTGAAATCGATTAAAGTGTAACACCACCTTTTTGACGTGTAAAATTCCATTAAAAATGTTTATTTTTTTTCCTTGTATTTGGGATGTATGTATATATTGTTTATTTTTTTTCTGTATATAAAATTATAATAAAAATAAACTGGATTAAAAAAAAAATTTTTTTTATCTTTTGTACATTTTTAATGTCAATTCTTTCCGAATGAATAAATATTTTTACTGGATGTGCCCATGACATTCACTTTGCAAAGCAATTCTAGGCTTTCTAATAAGAAAGTCCAGCACTGCTTGTGTTTTTGTCAGCTTCTGCTTAGAGAAGTCAGAGATAAGCACAAAGACCTTATCTGCAAACGTATTGCGGGTCAGCGACTCAAAGCACTGAAGCAAGAGAGTCAGTGATTTTGCCAGGCAACTAATATTTTTAGATGGAAAGGTCAAAAACTACATTCTACATGTTTCTCTCATAACAAGTTTCCTTTAAATATTTTAAAGACATTACAGCAGTGTTCATGACAGTGTTCTGTACAGTAAAACCTTGGTTTGCAAGCATAATTCGTTCCAGAAACATGCTTGTAATCCAAAGCACTTGTAAATCAAAGATTATTTTTACAGGTTATAAAAGAGAAGAGAGGCACCTCTAAGTGTAGCAATAAGTTGCTAAATGTTGGACCTTCATTAACCACTTAAGCCCCAGACCAAGATGCTGCTAAATGGCCAAAGGCGTTTTTACAATTCGGCACTGCGTCGCTTTAACAGACAATTGCGCGGTCGTGCGACGTGGCTCCCAAACAAAATTGGCGTCCTTTTTTCCCCACAAATAGAGCTTTCTTTTGGTGGTATTTGATCACCTCTGCAGTTTTTATTTTTTGCGCTATAAACAAAAATAGAACGACAATTTTTTAAAAAAAATCAATATTTTTTACTTTTTGCTATAATAAATATCCCCAAAAACATATATAAAATATTTATTTTCCTCAGTTTAAGCTGATACGTATTCTTCTACCTACTTTTGGTAAAAAAAAATCGCAATAAGCTTTTATCAATTGGTTTGCGCAAAATTTATAGCGTTTACAAAATAGGGGATAGTTTTATTGCATTTTTTGTTTTTTTTACTACTAATGGCGCCGATCAGTGATTTTTTTTTTTCGTGACTGCGACATTATGGCGGACACTTCGGACAATTTTGACACATTTTTGGGACCATTGTCATTTTCACAGCAAAAAATGCATTTAAATTGCATTGTTTATTTTGCAAAATGACAGTTGCAGTTTGGTAGTTAACCACAGGGGACGCTGTAGGATTTGTGTGTGTTTACAACTGTAGGGGGGTGTGGCTGTAGGTCTGATGTCATCGATCGAGTCTCCCTGTAAAAGGGATCACTCGATCGATGCAGCCGCCACAGTGAAGCACGGGGAAGCCGTGTTTACATACGGCTCTCCCCGCTCTTCAGCTCCGGGGAGCGATCGCGAGCGGGCAGCTAGAAACAAATAGCCGCGCCCTCGTTCCGGATCGCTCCACTCTTTCTCTTAGTTCTCCTTTCTTTCCCTTGTATCTCTCTCTCTATCCTAGTTTCTTTTTTTTCCCCATCTCTCTCTCTAGCTGTCTTTCTTGTTCTTTCTCTTATTCTTTCTCTCCATTTTTCTTTGTTCCTCCCCCTCTTTTCCTCTCCCTTCCATGTATTCTCTATTTTTATTCCTTCTCTTACTCCTTGGTGGGGGAATGGGATGAGTGACAGTGCTGGCGGGGAGTTAGTATAAGTGGCAGTGCTGGTGGGGGGTTGGATGAGTGGCAGTGCTGAGGGGGAGTTCTGATCATCCAACTGAGGTGCTCTTGATCAAGGTCATCTACTGATCTTAAAACTGTAATGGGGACTTTTAATGGCAACTATAATCACAGGTAGTGCTACTCACGGCTTCACTGTGTCTCCTCCAGCCCCTCCCACTTCACACTCCTCACCAATCAGCTGACCTATAGTCTCTGCCCCCAGCCATGCCGTGAACTGAATGGGTGGCTGTGAAGAGTCTGTGTGGGAAGCCACAGGCTCCAGTAACAGCCCAGCTGGGCCATCGCAAAAAGGCTGGGAGAGCAATGATTCGGTGACCCCTGGCAAATCATCATTCGACCCCCCAGGTTAAGAACCACTGTTTTAGGGGTCTAAATATTTAATAAACTGAATGTCAGAAGCATTTTTGCAAGGTGAATGATTTTTTTTCTGATTAATTCCTGTGGAAAAAGAAAATGTTCCTGGACTGCCGCACTCTCATAGGCAAATTATTAAAAAAAAATGAACAAAGGATAAAATCCAAAGCTGTATAACATCCAAAAACTCATGCAACACTGCAATCAATGGTAGAAAGTGGACATAGGGGACAAAAAAGCTAACATGTTTCACATCATGGATAGATGCTTAGTCATAGCTCAATATTAATTCCTGTATCATCAACATTATCTAGTGGCCAAATTGCAGTATATATTCTTATTGAGGTACAGTGGAACCTTGGATTATGAGCATAATCCAAACCAGGAGAATGCTTTTAATCCAAAGCCCTCGCATATCAAAGCGAGTTTCCCCATAGAAGTCAATGGAAACTAAGACAATTTGTTCCGCATTGACTTCTATTGCATTCAATACCACATGTGGCCAGAGGTGGGGGGGATTTGTTTGAAGGCCCTAAACCAGGTACAGTCCACCACTGCAGAAAGCATTTCCAATTTACAGGTTCCTCAATCAATAATAGCAATATACAATAGGTAATAAATGCCATTTTCAAACTGAGTTACTTCTTAGTCCTACCCTGCTTTTATTGTGGTCCGTTTCAAAAGTTTGTTCCCTGTTAAAATATAGGGGTACGATCTTCCTAACCTTACATTTAACCAATGGAATGAAATACATTATTTACACATGTTTGTTATTATTTTGACGTTTGTACTCACACACACAGCTCTATTTCCTAAGTCCTACTGTATGGTTTACACTGTTCACCCCCTTTTTTTCTGTTCTTTCTGAAAACTTCAATGAAAATTTTAATCCAATTATAAGACATAATTAAGCAGATCCTTTGGTGCTCGTATTTCTATTTAATGTCACATAATGTAACCCCAGCATTAGGTCTTGTGACTCAAAGTACCCCTGCCCTATGGATCAGTGGGGGCCCATCCATACGGGGCACAGGGGCACCCCCCCCCCAATCCATGCGTCCCGTCCATAATCTACATGCAGGGTACAGGACTCATGAATTTCAATGTTATTTTTAAGCGCATGATTAAAACCTAAGGCTCTATTTGGCTTAAAAAAAGGTGGGCTTTGGGCAGAGAGCACTGTGCCCTGAGTCCAAACAGTTGTGTGACAATAGCAAATTAATATTCGTTATTGTCTTCCTGATTCTCCTCATGGCCAATCAAGAAGCAGGTCCTGAGACCTGAGACCCGATTGGCCAGGGAGTCTTAGGACTTACGGGCCAATTGGGTCTCATGGACCCACTTCCTGTATGGCCTGGAGGAGAAGCAAAACCTGTAACGGGAGGGGCTACCCGGGAGGGAAGAGATGGAGTGGATAAGCGAGAGCCTGTGTGAACGAGCAGTGTGAGTACCTACCAATTCCAGCGCGTGCACGGGAGAAGGGTGGTGCCGGTGACGGTATGTACGAGTGAGGGAGACAGGTTTGTCTGCCGCCCCCCCTAAAAAAAAAACGCATCAGGCGCCACTGCTATGGATACCAACATAATCATTCACTTTGAAGACTCTGTGGATTTCAAAGCTCCTCCTAAGCACTTCTTCTGCATTGTTTGGTGATGTGACCTGAAGCTGGAGTACCTTTTGTAAGGCCTCACACACATGGCCATACAGGGGTCATACAATGTGTAGAGCCTTTGTAATGACATTCCAGAAACCTGCTGCCGTTCTGCAGATAGTGTGCGCTCAGAGCATGCATTAGTGTATGTGTGGTTGCTTTACACAACTCCTGGCACACAACTGTGTACAGCTGCCTCTTCTAAGGCATTTAAGTAGTCAACTGTATGTATTTGCAGCAAGGCCCAGGAATGTTATTACACTGGCTCTGCATGTTGTCTGGCTACTGTATGGCCATATGCATCAATATAACTGACAGGTATTTGTTTATACTGACACCTCTACTTATCCTCAACATATGTCCACCCACATATTGAATAGATCAGAAGGTGGAGTTACACATTAAACGTAGTTTGAAATCCAAAGGCAATGTCATGCAAAATCTGAAACACTAGCCTGAAATTACAGCAGTGAATCACACTTAGAACAGGTCTAATATTCAGAACAACAGCACCATATAATCTAACAGTGCTTTAGAAAAATAAACTGTAAATGTATTCATATCTATCTCAGCACACAGTGACAATGAGCTAAAACCGGACCAGATGATATAACGATACTGTCCACTGCATAGCTATTGTGTATAAGTTATAAGACAATGCTACACAAATCATAGTCCTTATAAGAAAGCTTTAGCACTCAAGGGTTGTACATTGTTTTGCTTTATTATAAATATTAGATGATGATTATATTGTTGAGAAGTTTGTCATTGCTTATATCCTTGTCTCATCGTATATTGGAATCTCTATGTATCTTATGTCAATCCACGCATGAACAGTATGGTCAACATTTGATAAGGACCAATAAACCTAAAAAGAACAAGTGTACTATAAACAATACAGCTGTATTCTCTGTACATCTTTACTTGTCTATTATTGTCACTTCTGATTGAGAAAGAACCAATATTTAATGCTAATGTATTTACATTTTTGTAACAACTTCCTCAGTGGTTTACAAAGTACTAAGAGCTATTCACATTAGTGCATGTCCTCAAAGGAGTGTACAAAGTTATATAACTACAGAATTGCACACACAAACCCAGAGCAATTTGGGTGGAAGCCGTTGAGTTTGGGCGGGGGCTAGAGCACCCAGAGAATAACCAAACGATCGCAGGGTGAACATACAAATTCCATGCAGCTAAGGTACATAGAACCTTAGCTTCTTTAATGTATTCTAGGAAATCATGCAAATTTGTAAACATTATCATTGACTCTTTCCCCTTGTTCTGCTGTCCCCTGTAAACTGTATTGTAGTCATCGGCGTCTTGCCATTTCAAATTTCCTGACAGTCAACTAAAGGCACAGAGCTCTCTGAATACAATTACTGTTATATAAATTAAGGCTTTTCTTGTATCCCTTTAATTGTTGATGCCCCCCCCCCCCCCCACAGAATAGCTGATGATAAGTCCTCATCGGTGAGCAAAGATCACGTAGATCTAAAAATATGCTGGACATTCTTCATATGACCCTGAAAAGCAATATATTATTTTATGTATGCTTGCAGACACTTCACTGAAGGCATTTATTTTATATAGATGACCATTTGGGCTGCTTGTTATCAACATTACATTCATATTTATTTGAATCACAAATGTGCATCTTTGCTGGCACCTGATCCTTCTTAGCTGATCTATAATAGAAAAGTAGATCCCTTTTTATCGATTTGACTTGCCCTCTACCCACTGGTGATCTTCGTTTTTGTCAATTTGGATATGATGCAAAATCTATGTGTGACCAACAAATATACAAGGAAGGTCTACATGCCAGTTATTTCCTGATTTAATCATATATGTAATATATAACTTTGATTCACAACAGTATATGATGTAAATTCATCAGTATACAAAAATGCAACATAACAAATAGTTCAGGTGCAACCTGAGCTGATACATTATTCAGCCTTAAAATAAGGTTTCCATTCCCTAAGAAAGTATACATAGTGGTGCCTTCATAATCACCTTTGACAGATGACTGTTTTCCCCAAAACCTACAATCTGAAGCCTCATGCAGAAGACTGGTTTTCCCGGCAGGAAAACTGCCAGGAGAGCATTTGGCCGGGAATCCCAGCCATGTGTATGCTCCCTAGCAGTTTTCCCATCAGGAAAACAGCCGAGAATCCCCTGACGGGAAAATAGAGAACCCTGCTCTCTATTTTCTCATCAGGTTTCCCGGCAGAGTGTTTCCTACAGAGAAAACCGGTAAACCCACGCATGCTCATTAAGAGTGCATGCGGTAGCATACAAGTTTAGTGTGGGGTGTAGCAAGATGGCGGCAACGGCATCGGATGTTGACGAGCGCCAGCTCGTCGTAGTCGATGATGTCACTGCGTTCTTGTAATTCAAAAGAACGGCGGTTCTTTTGAATGGCCATCTGTATGCACGGCTTTGCAAGACAAGCTTCCTGAGGGGATTCCCAGCTGTGTGTACAGGGCCTAAGCCAACTAAACAGCTCTATTACTGGTAGGCAAAATTAAACTTTTTGTCATAAGTCAACATATAAGCCTTCATCTTTGTGTCTACCCTTTTTCTCGAAGCCCGAGGTATCTGGCATGTGGGTTGTGAATCCTATGAACAGATCAATAATAGCGCCACAATGCTAGTTTTTAGAGTTCCAAATAAAAGTCCTTTATTTCATGGACAGGATTATATGAAACAAAGCAGCCAAGGTTTCAAAACAGTTCATCTTCATTAGGACTCTGAGTACTGCATGGAAGGCTGGACACTGGGCAACTTTGTACACAACAGATGCCACTTTGAAAACAGAGAACCAGTAGATTATTTTTTTATAAGCTCACAGTTTCACATACAGTACTCAAAGCCCTGATGAAGGATAACCTTTTTTACCCCCTGAAACACATTAGACGTTTTGTTCCAAGTCATCTTGTCTATGCAATAATAAGTCTTTTACTTTGGACTCCAAAGAATAGTAAAGACCAGTATACAGAATGGATCCATTTTAGGTTTGATGGTCCTTTTTATGTTCTATTGATTACATTTGAACCTCTCTAACAAAACCGACAATTAGAGTATATTTCTCTCATTACTATAAGGATGCCTCTACTTATAAAGAGGTTACGATCTCTCTATTTTTCGAAGAAGGAACAAGACAGTGTCTTCTTAGCACAGGCTTTTATAGATAATGTAAATCATCATAAAACACCACATGTCAATACCATTTACAGTACTTGTGGGTGTACTAATACAGCATTAATGATATTTCCTTAGCTGTGCTCAGAGCTACACGGGTTAATCTAAATGGAAGCGGTCATTCATACTAAGAACCTGGCATTTTGCTACATCATGGAAAAATTTATAAAAAGAGATTATACTTATTATGTAACATGATGATGATGACATATATTTGCATACAATGATGGACAATGGAATAACTTAGCACCTATTCAAATGAGTGACTGATCGTTCATGTAACAAACATATGAGATTGCCCATTCAACAGCTTGTGTAGGATCTACACATTGAGGCAAGTTTATTAAGACACATCAAGTGAGAGGCTTCTAATGTATGTCTGCTTCCGAAAATATACTAGAGATTAAAGTGGTACACTTCCCACATTTCTGTTTCTAACTTAAATAGACATAAGAGCTGAGAAGGTATTTTTTCATGTTTTTATTTCCTTTCGTAACCATTTGCATAAGTAGAGGCACAAAAAGCACGGATTCTGATAATAGAAACAAATAACCATTGCTATGAAACCTGAAAAGAAGATTCAAAGAGAGCCCAGACTTATGGAGCAGTTATTCTATGGTGTTGATTACTACAGGCAAAAAGTCTGTTCATTTTGTAAAGGTATTTGCCCCAGAGCTTAGGGAATATGGTGAAGTTTCAGTTTGCAAAAAATGCCCAATCATGTGCAAGAAAAGAAAACAAAAAAAAAACAGCAATTTTGTTTGGACATCATTGGATGATGGAAGTCAGCAGAGCTTCATTTCATTCACTAAACTCTGGGGCAAATTCACTCAAAAACACAAGCTAAGAGTAGCTAGTGGATCAGCACTTCACTGACACGCAGATTACAAATTCATAAAATCGTATGAAAGTAAAAAAAAAAAAAAACATAATATGATGAATAAAGCAGTAGGGGTCAGATGACTGGATATTCAATTCAGGGGTGATCAACACCAGCGGTCACCGGCAGCCCCTCAACAGGGTCTGGGAATCCCTTATAGACATGTGAAGGGCGCCAGATCAGCATGGGTTAACATCAACATACATTTATTGCAGAATTACTTTCATATAAAATTCCAAAGTTCTGTTTGCAAGGCTGGTGTGGTGTGCGAGGCAGACAGGCAGCAATCTGGATGGAAGAGCTGCAGAGCACAGATCCGGGACCCGCCACAAGAGATGGAGCCTGCCCCCTCTGCTTAACTCTGCGTATGTGTAAGTCGGAGACGCCGCTGGTCTCCATCTCTCGTGGCCAGTCCTGAGTCTGTGCCTTGTGGCTCATCCACCGGTCCATCCAGACTGCTTGCCTGCCTCTCACACCACACCAGCCTTGCAAACGGAACCTTTGAATTTTATATGTAAGGGATTCTGCAATAAACTCATGTTGCTTTTAACCTATGCTAACCTGGCGCCCTTACATTCTCTTCACATGTCAGGGGAAAATTCCCTTGCATAGTGCAACTTCCATTGCAAAACAAACAGCCTATTTGCCTTCAATGAATCAACCCCTGACTTGATTTACACATGCAGGTGTTACAAGTGTGAAAAGAGGAGAACCTGTGTAATCGTCAAGTTATCACTAGCTGAGAACTTTCTTCCTGCTCTTATGTGACAGTGAGCTCCATGCTCCCCATACTTAAAAGTATTAGATTTCTCTCTTTCTGGCAGCCAAAGAATGTGAAAGAATTTTTATATCCAAAGATTTTTTTCTAGTTTTGAATAAAGTAAGGAAAGATTGGAACTCCCTTCAAATATCTATTGATAACTGGGTGCCTGCTAGGGATGCAAAAGAGTTTTATCCGTGTCCTCGCTAAGCGGATTCACCATATTTATTTACCCTGTTAACTATTGTTACCGGACAGAAATTAATGGGAAATCAAAAATATTAGGCCTAGTACACACGATAGGATAGCCAGAGGACAACGGTCTGATAGACCGCTTTCATCGGTCAAAACCGATCGTGTGTGGGCCCCATAGGTTATTTAACCTTAGATTTTAAAAAAAGCCAACTTGCTTTAAAATTAACCTATGGATTCCTAACCGATAGGTCAAAACCGATCGTTAGTAGGCACGACCATCGGTTAAAAATCCATGCATGCTCAGAATCACGTCGACGCATGCTTGGAAGCATTGAACTTCATTTTTTTAGCACGTCGTTGTGTTTTAGGTTACCATGTTCTGATACGATTGGTTTTTTAACTGATGGTGTGTAGGCACATCAGACCATCAGTCAGCTTCATCGGTTAACCTATGACAATGGTCCTTCAGACCGTTCTCATCGGATGGACTGATCGTGTGTACAAGGCTTTACAGTTGGCTTGGAATCGGGAGGTTACCGTAAAAATCTTCCCATGTAGAGCTGTTATGGTGACAACTGTCTATTAGGAGATTCCTGCTCACTCTGGGGAGTTTTCCTCTCATTTCCTGTTGCCACTGGGACAGGAAGTGATGGTAGATCTCCTCTACAGGACAAAGACAGCAAAGCAAAAAAGGCTGACATCGGCTTTAACGAATCTCCTCTATCTAAATCTAAGGAAGAATGTTTTGACTTTATATATACCTCAACTTCTCTTACTGAAGCTGCATTCCCAGGAATGCAAAGTAAAAAAGGTCAGTGTGAGTAAAAAATGATCTATAATGGTGTTAGCAAGTAGTGTGGCTTCTCAGCTCTCTGGTCCAACAAAGACTTTAGCAGGTATGGGAGGCTGGTGGCTGGTTTCAATTGTCACAATCTACCAAATATGTTAATATTTACCCTTTTAAGATTTAGGAAACCTTTAAAGCAACTCTTTCATGTGAGAATCATGGAGGCTGCCATTACTGAACTGTACTTTTCAGAATGCTAGTCCCCTGGTGGTCATACTGAGTTTTTATCTTGCAGGGTTTCTTGCAGGATCAACACATTTTTTTTATAAAACTAAACAGATAGAACAAAACTCTTTCAATTTTGTAGTTAACAGACCTAATGAGATCAAATAAAATAAGTTAATTGTCAGGATTTACATACAGTTTAAGTCGGACACGTCCAGGCAACTAGCATTTTCTTCAGGAGGCCGGAATGGCAGCTCCTTACTCTCACCATGACAATGTCACAAATTGAAAAACTGTTTACTTTACCTGATTGAAATAACTTACACGCTTTTTTTTAATAATAGGCGTCTTTCTTTAGTGAATTTGACTGCTGTGATGTTTAGCTGTCCATAGAGCACAGAGCAATAGCAGAGACATTGAAGTCTTACTGCTCACTTACATTTTTTTGTGGAGCTATTGCTATTTATCCCCATGAACATTTGTTTTAATTTGCCCTGCTTTCCCCTTGTAATGCAGACCAGCATATATAGTGGTCCATTGATAGGCAATGCTTTATTGGATGCCAAAGGGTATGCTATTGCATGTCACAACAACTAAAAATGTTTCTGAAAATTCAGATTCAGTGAGCAATATTATTAACTAGTTTACCTAGCACAGGGCAATGTCATTTTTATGGGCACTGGAAAGCCACAAGAAAGAAAGTGGAGGCTCCTACATGTCAAACCACCAATATGTCACATGGCTTTCCACAACCAAACCAAATTGACCCTTATGCATATTGTACATAATTCTTAAAATATTTATTGCAATGTGTTCCTTTACAGGCTTAATTTAGTAAAATTAATGGTGAAGCACTCTATTAATTTTGAAGAGCAGAGACACAAAATATTTGTTGAAATGTTTTAGATTTTTGACATTCATCAAGTGCCTGAAAACTTTGGTGAGATGTTGGCTGCATGTTTTTATTACCATTGTTGTTTATCACATTTTATTTTTATGCTGCCATACATTTTAAATGTAATTGCCTCTTTTAGTGCCCTATTCAGCACAAAATAAATGTGGCTGCAGCACAAAGATGGTAGAACATTCTTTTACAAGGAGGTCTCCATGCATGATGAGCGGTGTATGCAGAAGTTCCTGGTCCGGCATCCTTCCTGACGATGCACTATAAGCACAGGAAAGAAACGGGCATCATGATAAGTAGGAGGGTTTTCATTAATGGCTAGCTGGCTAGAGTAGGAGCAACATCGTTCATCTGGACACACACGATCTGCAAGGCTGCTGCTACGACTCCTCCAGAGGCCTGTCCTGTGGGATCCATGCAACTGGCATAGGGAGAAACGGCTGGTGCTGAGGGAGAGGTGTGATGGACCCCCGCTGCAACTGTGCATAGCATGGCGAGAGAAGATAGAAGAGCTGCTGGATGCTCTGTTGCAGCCTTCACAATCTCTCAGGACACCACTGTACCCGCAGGCAGAATAGCCATTGCATAGTGAGGCATCTGTTAAATCCATCAGCACTGCCTCAGAGTAGCTTGGAATCAGCTGCCGATTGGTGCATATATGCCATTCTAGTTCAGTACTGTCAAATGTGCTGACGCGTGGCATTCTGAATCGGTATATAGGCTCCTCTGCCACCCCAGGTGACCTGTAATCCAACCCTAGAAGTTTTTCGATATGATAATGAACGTGAGCAGTTCGATACTCAATAAAAACCCTTAGGGGCCATGAGAGCATGAGAAGGGCAGCTGCCCAGAAAGCATAATGGGAAACATACCACGGCAGCTGCTCTAGGTTCACGTAAGCAATAACTAATTCCTTAAAGTCCACATTTTTTAGCTGCATTCCTTCCCTTGCCTCCATATAATCATCAAGTCCCTCAATCTCTGTGAAAAAGCGGGCTCGCTGAGTGAGGTACGAATTCTCAGATTCCAGGTTAGCAAAGCTGAAGCACTTGGTGAACTTTAGTTTGGTGGCAGGATGGCGGTCTAGGTCCAATAGTTCTTTGGAAATATCTTTTATGCCACAGTGAGAGTATTCAAATTCTGCTTCAGCCACATGAGTGTTCACTCGTTCATGGTAGACCTGAGTAGTAGTATAGGCATCACCATGACGGTAGCGGGTGACTTGTCTAGTGCGCCGGACAAAGTGGTAGCTAATGGCCTTCCACCAGATGCAAGGTGTAGCTTGGCGCATACGCTGTATCTGATCATAAACACTAGTGACATCAGCCTTATGTTGGAGTTCACTCCTTGCATGGCAATGCCAGCATTCTACTAGATAAACTACATACAGCATTGCTAAAAAAGCTAGAGGAATGTAGACATAGCCATCAGAGCAAGGGCTGCCATGGTAGATCATGGATCTTCCCTTAAGGGAACTGTCGAAACTGAGCTTGGTCACACTGGTAACCTGGCACCAGGTTACAGCACAAAGGCATACAAGCATTAGGATGGAGAGAAGGAGACATTTCCAGTGAGAATCCCGGCACATAGACGAACTCAAGGACTGCTTCTCTGGACGTTGCTGTAGAAAGTCAAGGAGAGAAAAACCATGTTAAAAAAGTAAACAACATATTATGAAACAACACTGTATATTGTGATAAACTCAATGGAGCATGAACATTTTTATAGCCTAGGATAAACAAGATATTGTAACACCCAGGAACCAGTTAGTTGAGGAAAAAATATATAGGGTTCAAAAGCCAATAAAAGTGAGAACCTTTACAGCGTTAGGCCCCGTACACACGGCCGAGAAACTCGTCGGGTTAAACTCATCGTTCCGCCAGTCGAGGTTCCCGTTCAGCTGTCGAAAAGCTCGTCGAGCCAAATTTCCCCATAGAACAACGAGGAAATAGAGAGCATGCTCTCTTTTTGGCTCGACAAGCTTCCCGACGGGATGCTCGGCGAAAAGTGTACACACGACCTGTTTTCTCGGCAGAATACGTCTCCCATCGAGGTTCTTGCTGGATTCTGCCGAGAAACTCGGTCGTGTATACAGGGCCTTACAGACAAAAAACAAGGTTAACTTTTACACAGGTTGTTAAGGGTCAGTGTAAGGTTAGTATCCTCCAGCACTTCTGCACTAAAACAACAGCTGAGTACTATCTCCAAGAGCAGGATAGCTGCAGACCCTTGTAGAGTTTTTGCAGAGAGCCAGCCTGATACAGACATTGAGGTTGATTTATGAAAACTGGAGAGTACAGCTCTACATAGAAATCAGCTATTAGGTTGTTTTGTCAAAGCTTCATCAAACATGCTGAAGTTAAAAGCTGATTGGCTACCATACACAGCTGTATAAGATTTTGCACTCTTCAGTTGTAGTAAATCGAGCCCACTGTCTCTCTTCTCCCTTCAAGTGCATTACCTGACCTTTGAGTTAGTAGATAAGCACCAGAGGTTCTCAATACTGTTCTGCCCTTTTTTTCTGTAATGTGGATAGAACAAGTGTTCAAATTTAAATTTGAGTCATATTGGTTACTCCATTTTATCCAATTATCCTTAAAATAAATCTCTGTCCAGGCAATTGACATGAAAATAACAGACCTCTGTAGCGGAAGACACTATAGAGAAATTCATCCTCAAATTTCACAGCAGAAACCGTCATTCAAGTTGTTCTCTCAGCAGCTAAGCGTGCCTGCTTCTAGGAAGGATAGCAAGATTAGCTGAACTGTTGAGAAAAGAGCTGAAATAACATTAGTGCCTTTACGGTGAAATTTTATGACAATTCATTCCGCAGTGCCTGAAGCTAAAGAGGTCAGCGAGGGCTTGTTTATTGCTGGCTAAGAATACGTAAATGCAAGGGCTGTACTGAAAGTAATGTAGAAGTGGGCATAAATGTTTTATGGGTCATTCAAATTTCACATGTTGGTAAAGTAATGCCACGTACACACGATTACTTTTTGTGATGAAAAAAAAAGTCATTTTATCTCACGAAACAAAACTAAGTTTTTCAAACTTCATTTTAAAAAACGACGTTGCATACACACCATCGTTTTTCCAAAAATCTCTAGCAAAGCGCAGTGACGTACACCACGTTCGACGGCACTCTGTTCCATTGAAGCTCCGTCTGATAACTTGCTTCTGAGCATGCGCAGGTTTAAAAACGTCGTTTTCAACGTCGTTTTGCCCACACACGATCACTTTTTATGAAACAAAAAACGACACAAAAAATTCAAGCATGTTCGAATTTTTTTTTTGTCGCTTTTCAGAAGACATAAAATTACGTTTTGCCCACACACGATCATTTTAAATGATGTTTTTTAAAACATCGTTTCTTTTTTCATCACAAAAAGTGATCGTGTGAACGCGGCATAACTCTTCTACTTGTTTTTCATTGCAGGTAAATAATGGATACCAGGCAGAAGCAACGTGCCATCGCTATGTTCTTGTCTGACACCCACAGAAAGCTACAGAATGTTGAATTGGTGTTATCTCCAAAAATATTCTGTAGCCTTCTGTAGATGTTCTTTCATCAATAACTTGTCAAGCATGTTTCTTCTGCTTCAAATCCATTATTTACTTGCAAGGAAAGAGAAAGAGGGTTATGATAGAGTATAAGTTACTGTACCAACAATTTGTACCCATTTAAGTTTATATTAATGAACAAATGCCCTGGGCATTAGTAAGTAATACCACATCCTATCTTTATGTTCAATTCTAATGTCCAAGAGATGACAAAAAGTTATCACGTGGGGACTTTACAGGTGTTTTTCCTCTTGTTACAAGTCCCCATGTGCAGGCTTTCCATTCAAAAAGCAAGTTTAGCCAGGCACGTTTCTGCAGTTAAAAAAATATAGGCATTATTATTATGTCCTTGCAACAGCCTGTGACAAGTACTGGTAATTTACAACATATACCAGTTTTGCTCTTGGATTTTGACACACTTAAAGGGGTTGTAAAGATTTTTTTTTTTCTAAATAGGTTCCTTTTAAGCTAGTGCATTGTTGTTTCATTTACCTTTTCTTTCGATTTCCCTTCTAAATATTTTTTTCTTTGTCTGAATTTATCACTTCCTGTTTCTCCTCGGTAAGCTTTCCCCCATCATCTGAGCCGTTCTGGCTTGTCCCCTCCCTTGGGACTACACCCCCCTGGGGAGACGCTGTGTTCAATAACAATAACTTTAAAGCAGCGTTTCACCTAAAAAACTTCTGCTTTTCAGAATTCTCCCCCCTCCGGTGTCACATTTGCCACATTTTAGGGGGAGGGGTGAGCAGATACTTGTCTAAGCCAGGTGTTTTCTCAGAATTTCAGTAGATAGATAGCCGCAGTATCCGTGGCTATCTACGCCACGTCCAGCCCTTCCTCCGCCCCCCCCTGCTGTCTTCTGGGATACACACAGGTCCCAGAAGACAACAGGGACCAGTAAGGACGCAAGGCTTCACTTCCTGATTCCCTTACCGAAGAAGGCGGCACCTCCACCCGAGAGCCGAGGGACAGATCGGCTTCCGGTGCCGACATCGCAGGCACCCTGGACAGATAAATGTCCATATTTTAAAAGTCAGCAGCTGCAGTATTTGTAGCTGCTGACTTAAAAAAAATCTAAAAAAGTGTCGGATCTCCGCTTTAAGATACAAAACCTTCTGCTTTTACAATCACTTTAAGTTCTGTTTATTACTATCTGCACAATTTGTACAAAACTTGTAGATTAAGTATTGTAAGTGCCTGTACACTAATATGTTACTTTCAATACAAATCTTTGAACTAGAAAAAAAAAGATCTAATATAGTCCAACTGTGATAGTTTCTATTTAAATATGCATGCAAAAATAATTTGATAGACAAGCCAAGATTCCAGTTAATTTCCCTGCTGAATTGAACATAATTTTCTTCTCACACATGGGAACAGACCTGTATTTGTACTCCATATTTCAACGAATGGAGACTGCTAAATATTCCCGCCTAGAAACCATTAACCCCACGGTAGCTTAGAGCCTAGAGTTTATGCATTATTTCGCTCATAATCGGCCTCTCCAGCAAACATGAGATTTGTCTTCAGGGAAGAAAGCTTATCACTGGAAAACAGTTTGCCTCTATATTATACTGCTGCAGGGTGAACTGATAGAGCCTTGTGAAGTGATGGTGTCCAAGTCCCTGGCATGGCATGAACAGAGGAGGAACTTGTGAAGCAGGCGTTCATCGCTGGCGAGGATCAGGGAGGTGTGAAAACTGGTATCACATAAGCGGGTGATAAACCAAAGGCTGACTTGATAACATTTTAATGTAATTTCCTTGGACACTTGCTGCTGCTGGGCTGAACACATGAAAAGCTCTTCTATCTAGGTGGACATTAATGTGCCATAATAACTGTAGCTGTAATGTTTACTTGGAAATGTGTGTTAATGTGTTCATCAATTTTAAACTGTGAGCTAGTGGTGTACGTAAAGGAATTAATTGGTAAAGTTGGTAATAAGTGGAGCCGTATTACCATCTAATACTTTTTTATATATTTTTTTTCTTACATTTTTGCATTTATTCTTCATACCATCAAGATTACATTAACAGTAGGTCAGTATAGGGTTGCACCGATACTAGTATCTGTATCGGTGCCGATACCACGTATTTGCACAAGTATCAGTACTGTGCAAATGCACCGATACCTGAAACCGATACTTCCAGGCTGGGTTCTTTGAGCTGTCAGTGGGGATGAACAAATGTTCCTCTGTTTAACCCCTTATTAACCCCTCATTTACTCTAATCGGCCTTAAAGCGGAGATCCACCCTAAAAATAAACTTTCTATTAACAGCTTGCCTTTAATGTAAAAAAAACTCACTTTTATCTGGCTGTTACTAGGCACATTTTGTAATCTGCCTAGTTCCTGGTCCAAGGTGGTTCAACTTTTTGTCCTAAGACCCCATTGACTCCTGGGAAATGATGACACTCATTTCCCAGGAGTCTCTGGGCATTACTTTGCCTAAAAATCACCCAGCATGCACCTCTCCCTAAAAACCAGGAAGAAAAAGGAACTGGGCTTCACATATGATGGATACGGCCACAACATGAGCTGGAGGATATAAGGCAAGTGTTTGCAATGATGGAGAGTCACCTTATAACAGAAAGTTTAATGGCCTAAACAAAGAGTTTGAAGGCAGGATCATCAGGTACTGTTCCACCTGTGATTTTTTTTTAAGTCACTATAGCTGCTGACTTTTAATAAGGACAATTGCCTGTCCTAGGTGCCTGCGATGTCGGCCCCCCATCGCCATCCTCACTAAGGGAAACAGGCAGTGGAGCCCTGCCCGTTTCCTACTGCGCATGCACGAGTCTCGTGTCGCTGTATGAATGGGTGGCTGCTCTCTGAGATACACACAGTTCCTAGAAGGCAGCGTGCACCATTCCCCAGTAGACAACGCAAGTATGAAGACCATCCGCAGACTAGGAAGAGGCAGATTAGGAAGATCCGCCTAGCAACCACAATTTCTGGTAAGTAAAACATATTTTTTTTTAAACTTTTTTGCATTTTGGTGTAATTTTTCTTTTTAGGGTGGACCTTCACTTTAAAGTGTTAGTAAACAACTCCTACCAATGCATTATTAGGTATAGATCTAGACAAATACCCCACTATGTACATAGGGTTGCCACCTTTTCTCCAAGCCAAACCCGAACACTTTAGCGATGCACAGTATTTTTTTTTGGAGTATATACTATAGGGTTGTAAAAGATCTAGGACACCTTTGGGTGTCCCAAGGAGAGTAGTAATGTGGCGCATACAGCGAGCCACAGCGAAGAGTGGGTTGGGCCAAATCGTGTAAACAGTGGAAGGGGCATTGTTATAGAAAACAATATGATTTTGTGTATATTGCAAATAATCAGAGAGCTAACATTTTATCTAAACCAACCTTAACCACTTCCTGCCCCTGGCCTATAGCAGAATCACAGCCGGGAAGTGGTTCTGTTATCCTGACTGGGTGATACACTGCATCTCTGATCGTGTTAAGGAGCCTCTGACAGAGGCTTTTTACCATGTGATCAGCTGTGACTGATCAGTGTGAACCAGGAAGTGCCGATCGGCTCCCTCTATCAGAGGGAGGGTCTGTGCTGATAATCAGCACATTGATTATCAGCACAGCCCCATCAAATGTGCCACCACAGCTGCCAAAAAGGTGCCCATCAGCTGCCAGTCAATGCCCCATCAGAAATTGCTGTAGGTGCCCATATCAGTGCACACCAGAGTGCCAATCGGTGCCCTACAGTAACACCTGTCAGTAGATCATCATCAGTGCCCATCACAGCCGCCTGTCAGCGCTCATCAGTGTCAACTCATCAGTGAAGGAGAAAACTAAATTTTATAACCAAAACGACAAAAAACATTTTTTATATATTGTTTTTAAATTGGTATTTTTTAGTTTGTTTAGCAAAAAATAAAACCACAGAGGTGATCAAATACCACCAAACAATATCTCTATTTGTGGGAATAAAACTGTCCTGGGCAGGAAGAGGGTGAAAGTGCCTGGTATTGAAGTGGTTCAAAAAGTCAGGGACTGCTTAGCAACCAGCTACTGTTAAGACAATGGACACTTTGGTGAGAGAAGTATAGATAGTGCAATGTGGCACCGTGTATAGCAATGCGGTACAATGTACGGGTGTAAATATTGTGTGTTACAGTACAATGCTTAGGTATGAGTACTATGTGAAGCGACACGCTGTGCTGTCAGAATTTACACAGTTGTGGTGTAATGCGTTGTAAGCGCGCTTGCGCTACATGGAGTTGCTGACTGCAGAAACACACTGGCACTACCACACATAGCTGGCATATGACTTGTGATCTTCTATGGAGAACTTGCAATAAAAGGCAGAAGAATAAACTTCATAGAATAGAGTCACAGCTCAGACTATACTAAGGACAAGTCAGGGAAAGTGTGGGGGGCAGAGGAGACCTGGACAGTGATAGCAGAGGACAGCCCAGAGACCCCCCCCCCCCAGCAGGACACATGTCTGTGCTACTCCTGACACCTGGAGAGCATATTGACACTACACACTGTCCCACTAATAGACACACAGAGCTATACACTATGGAGATACACTATTAGATCATCTCTCCCCTACCTCAAGAGCTGAGGCAGCACAACCGTCTGTGTTACTGATAAAGAATAGTGTAACCTGAGCCGGCCGGAGGTTTCCTCCGTGATCACACTCTGTCCTCCTCACCTCACTGTGCTTTCAGAGATGCACACAGCACTACCTCCGCTCTCCACTGGGGGGCAGCACTACATCCTCTCCTCATTAGGTAGCAATGGAGCAAGCCACAATCCGGATTTAATGATTTGTCTGGTTTTGAGATGAACTCAAAACCAGACACAGGATTCAAATCCCGTACCTTTTTTCCATATTGAGGCTTGGAGTGCAAGCCGCGGCGCCATCTTGGACAGGGGGAAGTGTTGCTTGATTGCTGACAGTCTGAGATCGAGCCTACCAATAATGATTTCAAAATAAGTACAGTTTCCAGCCTATCCTATCCCATTGCAAGACATCCTGACTGATCGGGCGCATGATTCCTGCTGAGGACTGTTCATGACATCCGTCATTCATAGCCTTGTTTGACCTCTTGTGGCACATGTCACCATTGGTCAACACGTTCTGGTAAGCCTGCAATTCTTTAGGTGGTGGGATCGTCACGTTGAAGAAGTCACAAATTTTCACGTTCAGTCACTCACTCACTTGATTCAATCACCAGACAAACCTTTTTAGGACTACCAGGATTTTCTGGTGCAATTGTCCACTTGCACTACGTGCCAGACAGGCACAATAGCTGTTTCTTTCATTAGAAGGACTTATATGCACATTGATTTTTTCACTGTTTACATGTTGTAACATATATTGTATGGTAATTGATTTTCACCTAGTCATTTCAGCGCTACACTTTTGTATTCCTTCAAATCCCGTACTGTCCGGGTCAAAAACGGACAGGTGGCAACCCTATATGTACAGGACTATTGTCTTACATATTTTGATAGCCTCAAGAATTACAGTGGCCTCTCTATGGAAATCCGCAGACGCCCCAAACCTACCAATGGTCATCACCAGATTATACACCCAAGCTCAATTAGAACTATTATTAGCCTATAAGAATGATTCTATAATCCCCTATCGTAGAAAATGGATAATGTGGTTAACCCAAAAAGAATCAGAAAACAAAAGCAAAACTGCGCCACATAAAAACTGGTAAATGAAGGAAAAAAACGTGTGTACAGTTTTTATAAAGATTCAACACAGCATGAGTCCAATCTGAATTTCAAAAGCACTTCCATTGGTATTGAAGCTGTATGTATATATAAGGAAACATCCGTAGCAACACACCACCACAGTGACACACCAATACGTTTTCAAGTGATCCCTTCACCGAGATAGGAATGGCTGCTTACCAGAAGTAAGCTCAAGCAGAGTAGTTGGCTATAGCCCAGCCACGGCCTTTGTATCCGGAAGTCAGTGATTAGTATATGGTTTCCCAGAACTGACAGGAAGGGACACTGTAATGTTCATCCACCGGGATACACTTGGGCGTTTCCAACACTCATCCAAAGGGGTTAAAACAGAAAGAGCTCCATAGCATAATTCCGTTTGAGAAATTTTATTTAAAAGATATAAAATATACTTACAATAAAAAGCATAAAAACAAGCATATAAGAGCCGGCCGGCAAGCGATAGGGAATCTCCCCCACGTGGTGACGTCACAGAGCGTCCTCCAGACGCGTTTCGTCATCAATCGGACGTTTTCAATGGGATGGGCTATCGCTTGTGACTCACCAAGTTAAATACCCCGCCCTTGTTGTGAATTGCAAAAACAAGCGCGGCTCGGGCGCCATCTTTAGTGTGGTAAACGTTGCCCTTATTTCGCAGCACATCAAAAAGCAGCAATAAATGTTTAAATAGGATCTCATTTGGTAGGGAAGGGGGCGATCTTGTAACACGCGGACCTCCACCCTCTGAATTACCCAACTTGAGTGTATTAAAAACCGCGCTATTCTAATACAGAACGGCTTGTCATGTCCTCCATTATAGAACGCATGCAAAAACACCATCTTGGAAATGGTAAACATGCCCATAGTCCCTGAATGGGAATAAGAAAAAAGGTGCCCATAGCAAGGAGGAATGAGAACCCGAGTGGACCCTCGGAATTCCATCCCCTATTCAGTGATAAAAAAAGGGGGGGTTTTGTGGGCAATGCCAGACTGGTAACATACCGCGCATAGTTCACTCGTATTGCAGGACAGGCCCATTACTCGACGCCATCTTTATTGTGGTTAACCAACCCGAAAGCTTCCAAATATTTAAAAGATTCCTTACTTTAATAATCTTCCTATAGTCTGAAGAATAACATTATAAAATACTGAATCTTTGGTATAGATAATGACTAACGGCAGCCTTAATTTCAGTTTTCTCCATCCCTCCCCCTCCTTTATTTGTATTTACTTTAGCTGTATAGGTGTACCACTGATCATCTTGGTGACCTCCCAGTCCTACAGTTTGTACCCAATTGGGGTAGGCTGGCCTAGGTCGCCGAGTACCGTATTCTTTTTCTGTTAAATGTTTGCCTGTACAAGGTGATTATACTACTTAGGTTGTATATTGAATGCAACTACCTCAAGTGTTGTAAATTGATAAACCCAATAAAAATGTATTGATGAAAAAAATAAATAAAGTGTTAGTAAACCAAGTACCCTGCAATTCACTATATCTGGCTACATTTATAAAGTGTTTTTTAAGTAAAATACTGTAACTGATATTCAGCAACATCAGTTCTTTAAAGTGACTCTGTCACAAACTTATACAATTGCTGACAGCAGCATTTTTACTTTGCATTACTAATTCTTTATTGATTTGCAGTGTGTCTCATAACTCACTAGGGGAACTCTGGAAAGTGTTAGTTCCCTAGCACAGCACGCTCCCTTACCATAGTATTCATCCTATTTCCAACCCATGATTTGTGACATTCACTGCATATTCACTGAAGACCTTTACTTCACCACTCTGAAGTTATATATTTGCATTTTAAAAAGGTCTGGAAGTTCAAAAATGATGGAATATAACCCATCTGACCGTTCATAGAAAGGGCACTTTGGTATCCTATTATCTCCCCATAAAATACAATAAATACAATAAATGGAAGTAGAAAAAAGATACCGGTATGTAAAGTCAAACTAATTTGTTTTTTACAAAACTTTATAAACAGCATTTTTAAATATAAAAAATTGTAATAAATTACATACATTTATATAACAGTTGCTATAACATGAGAAAATAGTTTACACAATGTAAAACACAGATTGTATTCGAGATAAACAAAAGAAAAATATAAAAATTACTGGAAATACGCTGAACTAATTGCTGATCTTGATATGAGTGAGTGGATTTCTATATGTCTAAACCAGTGCTTCTCAATTATTTTCGGTCATGCCCCCCCTAGGAAGAAGAAAACATTTTGCACCCCCCGGGCGACTGTAATTAGTATCATCACGGTGGTACTGGTGGGCGCACGGTGGTACTGGTGGGCGCACGGTGGTACTGGGGGGTGCAGGTGATCCTGGGGCACTGATTTGTTACCTTTTATTTTTTTTCCCAAGTCGCTCAGTTCTCCGGTCTCTCTCCCTCCTCACAGGCGCTGTCTGTGTGAGGAGCGGAGAGTCGGCAATGAGAGATGATCTATATATAAATAATAATAAAAATATATATTTTTATTAAGAGATATATATATATATATATATATATATATATATTATTGTTGAGGGTATACATCACAAACTGGAAGAATAGAAGGGTTCGTTAAAAAATCCCAAACCATGAGAAATTTGTATTTAGGAAGAGACTGATTGAAAAGATGACAGCTATACAGGACATCCAAGAAGAACACTTGACGTTGCAAAATGTTCTCAAACTGCTCTCCAGGAGCGCAAAACGAAGTATGGTAGACACATTTTAAATTATTAATATAGAGCTTTGATTTAAAAACATGTTTTCCCCAACCTGTTACATCCAAGTCATTTCACATGGATCCAAGATCATTCTCCGTTCTCTCTCCCTCCTCACACGCGCTGTCTGTGTGAGGAGCGGAGAGTGGGCAATGAGAGATGATCTCATATGTTTACATATGAGATCATCTCCCATTGGCTGTACAGATCGCGCTGTAAATAGCCGCTGTGATTGGCTATTTACCGCGATCTGTGTTTGGCTGTGTTAGAGATTCAGGGCTGCGCTGACGAGCCCCCCTTTACGGAGCCTCGTGGCCCCCCTGGGGGGCGCGCCCCACTATTTGAGAAGCACTGGTCTAAACCAAAGATGATTTCATATATGCATTATTTATTCATATTACTGGGACATACGTTAACTCAATATTTTTAGATAAAATTATAAAGACATTAGGATCAATACAATAATATATATATGCCTGTTTTTAACTGTATTTTATGTACAATATGTATAGGGGAGAGGGGATCTGGCACACTAAAAACAAAAGTCCCAAAAGATCATAGATCAGAAAGGGGCAATGATGAAAGGGATAACAACAAAGTCCAATAAGCTAAACACAGTGGCTGCCTCTCTGGAAAGCTAGAAGACACTCTGGAATACAAGAGAGAAAAGAAGACAGCACCATCTAAGTGTAGCATGTAAGTACAGTTACAACCTTTTATAACTGTATTGTCTCCCTTTTACTATTGTAAAGCACTGTGTAAACTGTTGGCGGTATATACTGTACATCCTGTATTATAATGATAATAAAATAATAATAAGCTAGACTATTCTGTAAAAATGTCCCATACAAATTTCAGTTTCAGAGAGACATGTGCAATTTGTTTCGTTACAAATTCATTTTTGGCATATTTGTTCATTCGGAAGCTTCGGAAAATCCGAAAGAACGAAAACTCGAAAATCCGAAAGAACGGAAACGGAATTTCATTTCAAATTTGGCTAAAGTAACAAATACAAATGGATCCGAAGTTAAAAATATTAAAAAGTAAGGAATCTAAACGATTGGAATGGAACGAATACAAATGCATTCAAAGTAAAAAATGCCGATCAAAACGAATATTCGATGAAAAAAAAAATGAATGAAACTAAACTAAACAAATTTTACAGTAGTGCACATTTCTTGTTTCAGACACATCAAAATCCCACTCTTTGTGTATTTCCCTATGCTAATTTTTTTCACAACCTAAACCGGATCAAGTTCTGATGCCTGGCCATTTTCAATTGATATGAAGGTATTTCAAGATTTGCTTGCTCGAGTCCTTGTTCTGCCCGATACTGGGCTTCAGAAGGTTGTTTTTTATCAGCCATACTGATCCAGCTTTTACAATGTACTATCTGTAAATCTAAAACACACAGGTACATAATTCATTCCATACCCCTGATTTAGGTCAGTGATATAAAGGTTACCAAAATAATCCAGCACAAATCTGAATTCATTTCCAAATGAGAAATCTGTGTCACTGTAAGGGGTCAGTATCAAGTAATCAAACCTTGTGATCATGCAGGCACTTTAATTCAGCTGTCAGTGTGGGAATGAGGTATGTCCCCTGGTAAAGTCTGCCTCCCTCCCAGGCTCTGCTAATAGGTGTCACGGACTGTATCTGTGGCTGTCATGGTGACAGTTGTAGTGAGTTGAGGATCCACACTCTGACAGATTCCAGGCTGGAATTCCTTAGTCAATGGCATACTTGCCAACAGTCCTGATTTACGGAATTCAGAGCAAAATCCTGAGAAAATTCAGGAAATGTACTTTGTCCCAGTGTTTCCTGATGAATCGCCAGAGCCGTCAATAGAGATCCGGGATCGCTGCCATTTTTGTGAAGTACAGCTCTCCTTGAGGCCGCTGTGGCAAAGAAAGAAGAGGCGAAGCCCGAGTTGTGGGCCAGATCACAGGGCGGGGGTTGGCAGCAGCATAAAGGGGAGTTCCACCCACAATTTCACTTTTTAAATATAAATACCCCTGTAATACACAAGCTTAATGTATTCTAGTAAAGTTAGTCTGTAAACGAAGGTCCGTTTTGTTAGGTTGTTACAGCATTTAGAGTTTATAATCTAGAAATAGACCGTGGCCATCTTAAGTGTGGGCATCATGAAGCCAGACTGTATGCCTATCTGGATTTCAGCTTTGCATATCTCACACATGCTCAGTGCTGCACAAGCAATGTAATAGGTTTCAGTCAGGTTTGCAAGGACTACTGGGAAACATGATGCCTATCCCATAAACCCTTGCAAATAGCCTTGTGACTTCATAGCCTAGGCTAATAAGGAGATGAAGGTAATGAAGGACTACAAAATAAAGGTATTTACAAGCAACAAAATAAATAAAAATTGCCCATTCTGAACACTATGAGATTAGGGCATGCAGCACAGACAAACATAAAAAAATGGGTGGAACTCCACTTTAATTTCTATTGCCAGCTGCTTTAATTGCCACCTGGGCTCCGCCCCTTTTGTTTGTTCCTCCTGGAACCCCACGAGAGCTGCTCTTTGCAAAAATGGTGGTGGAGACAATATCACCAGTGCCGACCCCGGACCTCTAGCAGCGGCTCTGGCGACACAGCAGCCTGGAGGGCTCAGAATCTGGTGGCGAGGTGCATCTTGGTGACAAGTAGCAAACTGCATCTGGTGACAATTGAGCGATGCACCTCTGATGAAAAGTAGCAAGCTGTATCGGGTGACAAGTGAGCGCTGCACCTCTAATGTCAAGTAACAAGCTGCATCTTGGAAACAAGTGAGCGCTGTATAATATGTATGAGTATTTTTTACTTTATTTGTTATTTTACCTAATTTTACCCTAATTTTCCTAGCAAGATATTCAATTCACCAACACAATTATTTTTTGGAATTTTTGTTTTGCACTGAATGGCACTCATGTAATGACATGTGAGCACTTTTCAGTGTAATAGCAATATGCTGCTGCACTTGATAATGCCATGATAGTTATAGTCTGTCATCCAACCTGGAAGACTGAGGTCACCCAGCAGTAAAAAGGAATTCCTGCAAAGGACAGCTCTGGATTAGAGTTAAAGGGGTTGTAAAGGTAACATTTTTTCCCCTAAATAGCTTCCTTTACCTTAGTGCAGTCCTCCTTCACTTACCTCATCCTTCCATTTTGCTTTTAAATGTCCTTATTTGTTCTGAGAAATCCTCACTTCCTGTTCTTCTGTCTGTAACTACACACAGTAATGCAAGGCTTTCTCCTTGGTGTGAAGAAATCCTCTTGAGGGGGGAGGAGGGGGTGAGCAGGAGGGTCAGGACACTCTTTACTTTGCGGATATAGAAAGGAGCTGTGTGTTAGTGGGCGCCCTGACACCCCTGCTCGCCCCCTCCCCCCTCAAGAGGCTTTCTTCACACCAGGGAGAAAGTGTCACATTACTGTGTGTAGTTACAGACAGAAGAACAGGAAGTGAGGATTTCTCAGAAGAAATAAGGACATTTAATGAGGTAAGTGAAGGAGGACTGCACTAAGATAAAGGAAGCTATTTAGGGGGGAAAAAAAATTCCTTTACAATCCCTTTAAGTATTTCAGAAAAAAACTGCTTTGTTATTTTAAAATTTGCTGTGCTGTTCATTTCTATTTTAGACGTTTTTTAAGTGGAGCTCTTCTTTAAACCCTTTTATAGTCCCTCCATCCCCAGCTCCCCTGCCAGTCTTATACTTACCTGTGCCAGGGGAAATATCGGCTTGTCAAAGTGCAATCTCATTTAATCCCATGGAGAGTTAGTCTGGAGTATCCTTATGTACAGAATTTTAAACTCTGACCGGAGTCTGCTGTTAAAAAGTCATTTAATCACATGGCTATATTTCCTGTAGCACATAAACATCTAAATATCAATACATCAAAATGACAAAATTGCAATTGTTCTCAAAGGAGACCTAGAACTGACAGTAACACATAAGAACTGCAGGAGTTTAAGTTGATTTCATAAATCACTTGACACAATATAACTGGCATTCTCATAGCGGTATAAATCAACAACTGTGATATATTGAAATGTCATATAAAGGTACAACTAGAAAAATCACTGATGGTTTGGAAAACTGCAGATATTAGGAGCTATTTATTGAGGACCAGTTACTGTACCTCTGTACAGCACTGTTATGGGGAATGTTGTTCTTCTATGGCTTATTTCTGAGCCACACATATAAGAACATGTTTTATTGTTTTGTCCTTCCACCGCTATTCAAAGTGCTATTATGGCTCGTACACACGGCTGGACTTTCAGAGAAAAAAAGTCAGACGGGCTTTTTTTCTCTGAAAGTCTGGCTGTGTGTAGCCTCCATCTGACTTTTTTTTATAGAGAACTTGTTCTCTATCTTTCCGTCGGACTTCCGACTGATTTGCGGCAGACTTTTGCATGGTGTGATGGTTTGACTCTGTCCTACCTGAAGGATGGCTGGTTTTCGCCATATTTTGGAGAGACAGACACATTAATTACACAGCTGTGTGTTCAGCTATTTAGTGCTCGTCTGGCTGTGGCTCAGTGCCCCACCCACAGACAGGAAGTCTGGTCCTGGGAGCCAGGTGTGAGCTCCCAAACCCTCTGAGAGGAGTCAGAGGCGCTGCATAGGAGAGAGGCAGATGTCGTGCGATTGAGCAGCAAGACGCTGGTCAGGAGTAAGTTGGCTATGTGCTTACCGTTAGGGAACTGGTAGTTCTGAGGAGCAGAACTTGTGCCTAAGTTGAAGGTCTGAAACAGCCGGGTGACAAGATACAGGAATGGTGGAACCCCCTGCGAGGGCTGCTATTTGTATTTGTGAGCTTGTAAATAAAATTGGCCTACCAGTCCCTTAAAAAACGCAGTTCTGGCTTGGTGTACTCACTGGAAAACGCATCTATCACTGGAGTCTAATAACCCCCATCTTACAATGGTCATAAGTCCGACTGTGTACGAGGCATAAAGGTGCCCATAGTGAAGAACTAGTGGAGGACGACCATTTACTGGTATTAAAAATACATGCGGTCAGGTGAAATGTAAGGAAGACTGACATCAAAAAGGTAGCAGGACCAGACGGGGTGTCAGGCCATATACTGAGGGGATGTGCAAACCAGTTAGCAGGTGTTTTAACTAATATTTTTAATTTGTCATTGAAGTACAGTACCTTCTTGTTTTAAATCTACCACTATTGTCTCAATGCCTAAAAATCAGCAGTAACATGCTTAAATGATTATCGCCCAGTTGCCCCAACTCCTATCATCATGAAATGTTTTGAGAGGTTTGTATTATCACATCTTAAAGGGGTTGAAAAAAGAAAAAAAAAATCCCTAAATAGCTTCCTTTACCTTAGTGCAGTCCTCCTTCACTTACCTCATCCTTCCATTTTGCTTTTAAATGTCCTTATTTCTTCTGAGAAATCCTCACCTCCTGTTCTTCTGTCTGTAACTCACCACTGTAATGCGAAGCTTTCTTCCTGGTGTGGAGAAAGCCTCTTGAGGGGGAGGGGGGAGAGGACAGTTCCAGGAGAAGATGGCTCTGGGCTTCTTATTTAACCACTTCAATACCAGGCACTTACGCCCCTTGCTGCCCAAGCCAATTTTCAGCTTTAAGCGCTCTCGCAATTTGAATGACAATTGCGCGGTCATGCTACACTGTATAATTTTTACAATTTTGTTCACAGAAATAGAGCTTTCTTTCTCGTACATCACGGGACACAGAGCGGCATATTCATTACTATATGGGTTATATGGAGTACCTTCAGGTGTGGACACTGGCAATCTCAAACAGGAAGTCCCCTCCCTATATAACCCCCTCCCCTAGAGGGAGTCCCTCAGTTTTTTCGCCAGTGTCTTAGGTGTTGGTCACGGAATAGCTTTGCTCCACATCCTTGGGATTAAGGGCGGGCTAACCGGATCTGTCCAAGGAGCCTCAGTGCCAAAGTGGACAGTACCCGGGCCCCAAACCGTGGGGTTTTGCCTATAATGCTCCTCTTTGGAGGGCTGGACCCTGGGCCCAGGACTTGGAGTTCATAAAGACCATAAGTTCCTGTTTGCCAGGGTGCTATATAGGTCCAGGACAGTGGGTACTTTCATAGGACCCCAGGGCCTGAAGGTCTATTACGCTACCCACGGAGATGGGAGAAGATTGGATCGTTTGGCTAGACAAACATCCTGCAGCATGGAGCAGGTAAGAGGGGAGCCTGCGGGACTTGGTTCGACAGCAGGCTCTCCGGGGTAACCTAAAAGGGGGGTAGCCTAAGTATGCTCTGCATTGGCAACCTTGCTCACTATGTCTGAGAAAGACAGGATGATCCCATTCCCCCCATCACTAGGTTCCCCTGTCTAAGAATGGTGTGGCTAGCTACCTGCTGCTTTCTTCCTAGGACTGGTAAGGATCCCTATGGGGCCTTTTGGAGAGTCCTACCTGGCCGGGGGTTTGAATCTGCCGCCTGGTACTGCAGTCCTGGATCTCCAGCAGCGCAGCTCCTCCATGTTCCTCCTGCTCCGGCATACGCGCGCGCGCGCACGTTCGGAGAGGAGGGCGGGGGGGGCGTGCCTGCAGCGTCATACAGGGGCGCGCCTTGTGCTGTTATAGATCAGGAGGCATTGTCAGTGCTCAGTCTGAGGCTGATCTCAAAGGGAGAGGACGCAGAGCGGCAGAACAGTGACTCCCGGTGGCGGAAGAGGGGTAGTACATGCTGGACTTTGTTCCAATGCCTTTCTGTTAAGCCAAGAAATCCCCCTTTTTGCAACAGGTTGGAGGCTGGCAAACTAAGTTTGGGGTCGCTGTATGTTTAAAAAAAAAAAAAAAAAGAAAGAGACTTATATATATTTAAAAAAAAAAAAAACATACGGGGCCCCATCAGTTTTTGGGCATTAGTGATCTATTGTCCCCTAAACTCTAGTTTTGTACTCCTGGCCACTACAGTCTGTTGTTGTTGGCGGAGTCCCTCGATTTTGTATTATGGCTTCCAAAGGTTCGGGGTCAAAGGGTACAAAAAAGACCAAAAAACAAAGGGGTTCCCCCTCTGATTCTGATGATATGCCGATA
The DNA here is from genome assembly GCA_029574335.1 of Rana kukunoris. Taxonomy (NCBI): domain Eukaryota; kingdom Metazoa; phylum Chordata; class Amphibia; order Anura; family Ranidae; genus Rana; species Rana kukunoris. The sequence goes on along the minus strand of CM056059.1, from coordinate 65,448,482 downwards.
CTTTCCCCGCAACTTATTCCCATAAAGGTCGCCTTGGATGAGCCATTAGGGGGGTCTGGTGCGGAGGCTGGCCCAGATCAGCCCAGCCCTGTGTTTATCACAGAGGAGATGCTAGCTGTATCCCTAGGGGGGCTAGAAGAGAGAATAGCAGCATTGATCGCTAGAGCTATTCCTGGCAAGAAACAGGTTAGATCCCCATCACCAAGAGGTGTATCCTCAGATGCTGAAATTCTCTCTCCGGAGGAATTGGTTTCGCAGGAGGATCAACTAGACCTGAACCAAGAGGGTTCAGGGATTGAGGGATCTACCTCTGAGGAACCATTTTCAGACTCCCAGACAGAGAGACTGTGGGTGCAGTCTTTGACGGACATGGTCCGCTCGGCATTTAGTTTACCATTGCCAGAGCCTCAGGTTCCTCCGGTATCCTCTCTGGGCTCTTTGAAAGCTCCTTTAAGCAACGCAGTTTTTCCGGTCCATCCTCTCTTGGAGGAATTGATCTTTCGGGATTGGGTACGGCCGGACAGGATTTTTCTGCCACCGAAGAGATTTGCGGTCATTTACCCCATGGAGGAAAAATTCTCCAAGAGGTGGAGGCTCCCAGTGGTGGATGCAGCCATCTCATGTGTGAATAAATCACTAACTTGCCCGGTGGAAAACATACATATGTTTAAAGATCCGGTTGATAAACGGTTAGAGACACTTTTAAAAGCATCCTTTGCTACGGCAGGAGCAGTGGTACAGCCAGCTGTGGCTGCAATTGGAGTTTGTCAGGCGTTAAAGGACCAGACAAAAGAAATGCTAAAGGACATGCCTACCCAACAAGCAGAAGAGTTTTCTGACATTCCCAGAGCTCTGTGTTTTGCTGTAGATGCTATAAAGGATTCCATCCAGCAGGCCTCTCGTTTATCACTATTTTTGGTGCACATGAGAAGGCTCTTATGGTTGAAGAACTGGGCGGCGGAGCCCCCATGCAAAAAGCTTCTGGCAGGGTTTCCCTTCCATGGAGGACGACTCTTCGGGGAGGATCTGGATAAATACATTCAGACTATTTCAAGTGGCAAAAGTACCCTTTTACCGGTCAAAAAGACATTCCGGGGTCCTACATTTAAAAGGCAGCTCTTTCCTGTCTCAGGGCCCTCAAATTCCAGGCAGTATCGACGGCCGCCTGCACGATCCAACGTTAACAGTAGATCGCAGGGACAGGCCCCTGGGGGTAAGAGACCATGGTATCGCAAGCCGACAAAGACAGCCCCTAAATCTGCCTTATGAAGGGGCGCCCCCACTCTCGCGGGTGGGGGGAAGGCTTCGTTTCTTCTCAGAAGTTTGGGAAGCCAAGATCCCCGACAAATGGGTCCGGGCGTCTGTAACCGCAGGCTACAGACTGGAGTTTCTAAACTTTCCTCCGCCTCATTTTCAAGAGTCAAGGCTACCAAAGGATCCAGCAAGGAAGGCCTCGATGCTGGCAGCTTTGGATCACCTGCTTTGCCAGGACGTAATAATAGAGGTGCCAGCCCAAGAGCAAGGGCTAGGTTTCTATTCCAATCTCTTTGTCATACCAAAGCCCAACGGCGATGTCAGGCCAATCTTGGACCTAAAGAGGTTAAACGGTTACCTAAGGGTTCGTTCCTTCCGGATGGAATCCATCCGGTCAGCAGTCGCCGCGCTTCAGAGGGACGATTTTCTGGCTTCCATAGACATAAAGGATGCTTACCTTCATGTACCAATCTTTCAGTCGCATCAAAGATTTTTACGCTTCGTGGTGGGGCAGCGACACTTCCAATTCAGGGCGCTCCCCTTCGGGCTGGCCACGGCCCCCCGGGTATTCACGAAGATCCTAGCCCCAGTTCTGGCCAATCTAAGGATCCAAGGGGTCACAGTCCTAGCATACTTGGACGACCTTTTAATCATAGATCACTCACGGCCGTGTCTGCAACAGGCAGTAAACCTCACGGTTCAGTACCTCGAAGGATTCGGCTGGGTCCTAAACCGGGAAAAGTCAGCGTTCCAGCCTACAAAGCAGTTGGAATACCTCGGCATGAGGTTAGACACAGAACAGCAAAGGGTGTTCCTGCCCCTTGTAAAGATCGAGGCTATCAAGGGGTTGGTTCAGTTGGTTCTAAGCAAGAAAAAACCAACTATTCGCCTGTGTATGCGATTACTAGGCAAGCTAGTGGCCACGTTCGAGGCAGTACCATACGCTCAGATCCACACTCGCGTCCTACAGGCAGCCATTCTAGCAGCCTGGGGCAAGAGAGCACATGCCTTAGAGTCCCCTTTGACGCTATCATCAAGGGTCCGACAAAGCCTGGCCTGGTGGTTGAACCCTCAGAATCTTCTAAAGGGAAGATCCTTCAGCCCTGTTGTCTGGAAGGTAGTTACCACAGACGCCAGCCTGGCAGGCTGGGGGGCGGTCTTCGAGGGGTTCTCTCGCCAGGGAACTTGGATGAAAACAGAGAGGCAGCTCCCCATCAATATCTTGGAGATCAGAGCTGCTCGCCTAGCCCTTCTGGCATGGACCTCCAGATTACAGGGGTCCCCGGTGAGAATCCAGTCAGAGGGAGGTGAGCTTGATTTTTCAGTGGGCAGAGGTTCATGTACCCTGCATTTCGGCGATATTCATTCCCGGAGTGGACAACCTGCAGGCAGACTTCTTAAGTCGCCAGATTCTGTCGCCAGGGGAGTGGTCTCTGCATCCCCAGGTCTTTCAGACAATCTGCCAGAGGTGGGGAATGCCAGACATAGATATAATGGCATCCAGGTTCAACAAGAAACTAGACAGGTTCGTTTCTCGAGCGAGGGACCCTATGGCCTGCGGAACCGATGCGTTGGTTTGCCCTTGGCATCAATTCAAACTTCTATATGCATTCCCTCCGCTACAGTTACTTCCTCGCCTGTTGCGCAGGATCAGAGTGGAGCACAAGCCAGTCATTCTAGTAGCTCCAGCTTGGCCCCGGAGGACATGGTACTCACTGGTCCTGAAGATGGCAGTGGGAGACCCTTGGACTCTTCCTCTACGACCAGACCTACTCTCACAAGGCCCGATCCTCCACCCTACATTACAACGTCTAAATTTGACGGCCTGGAGGCTGAATCCCTGATTCTCAGGGGTAGAGGTCTGTCTAGGCAGGTAATTCCTACCCTGATTAGGGCTAGAAAGCCGGCCTCCAGGGTGATTTATTACAGGGTGTGGAGGAACTACGTAGGCTGGTGTGAATCCAAAAGATGGAATTCCCGCAAATATACCATTGATAGGGTGTTAAGTTTTCTCCAGCTAGGAGTGGATAAAGGCCTGGCATTAAGCACAATCAAGGGACAGATTTCAGCTCTGTCAGTGTGGTTTCAGAGGCCGTTGGCCACCCACTCGCTGGTAAAGACCTTCATACAGGGGGTCTTGCGTATTAATCCTCCTGTCAAGTCACCAATTTGTCCATGGGACTTAAATCTTGTCCTGTCCACTCTACAGAAACAACCCTTTGAGCCGTTGGCTGAGATTCCTTTAGTTTTACTGACAAGAAAGTTGGTTTTCTTGGTCGCCATAGTTTCGGCCAGGAGAGTGTCAGAATTAGCAGCCTTATCGTGTAAGGAACCATATCTCGTTCTACATAAGGACAGGGCAGTTCTCCGGCCCCATCCTTCCTTTCTACCAAAGGTTATATCCAATTTTCACTTGAACCAGGATTTGGTACTTCCATCCTTCTTTCCGAAACCCACATCTAGAAAGGAGGGGTTGCTGCATACCTTGGATATTGTCCGGGCCATGAAGGCCTATCTTAAAGCTACAGAAAAGATCCGGAAAACAGATGTGTTGTTCGTTCTACCAGATGGCCCCAAGAAGGGGCAGGCAGCTGCAAAATCCACCATCTCGAGATGGATTAGACAATTAATCATTCAGGCCTACGGTTTGAAGAGGTTGCCTCCTCCTTTGTCGGTAAAGGCCCATTCTACCAGGGCCATGGGCGCCTCCTGGGCAGCACACCATCAGATCTCTATGGCTCAGATATGCAAGGCGGCGACGTGGTCATCAGTCCACACGTTTACAAAGTTTTATCAACTAGACGTGAGAAGGAATGCGGATTCTGCCTTTGGACAGGCAGTACTACAGGCTGCAGTTTAAGATCCTCGGGATCAGGGGCACCCTTGGTTGTAAAAAAGAAAAAAAAAAAAAAGCTTTTTCTTGACTAAGTTGGAATTATTATTATTATTTGAGTATACCTCTAAATTAAATCTCGTTTGAGAAGATGTCTCCCTCCCCTCATTAAAGCATTGCTTTCGGACATCCCATATAGTAATGAATATGCCGCTCTGTGTCCCGTGATGTACGAGAAAGAAAAAGGGATTTTTAAATACAGCTTACCTGTAAAATCCTTTTCTTGGAGTACATCACGGGACACAGAGCTCCCACCCCTCTTTTGGGGGAACATTTTTGGGAGGCATACTGCTTGCTACAAAACTGAGGGACTCCCTCTAGGGGAGGGGGTTATATAGGGAGGGGACTTCTTGTTTGAGATTGCCAGTGTCCACACCTGAAGGTACTCCATATAACCCATATAGTAATGAATATGCCGCTCTGTGTCCCGTGATGTACTCCAAGAAAAGGATTTTACAGGTAAGCTGTATTTAAAAATCCCTTTTTCTTTTGGTGGTATTTGATCACTTCTGCGATTTAAATTTTTTGCGCAACAACTAAAAAACGACCGAAAATTTTGAAAAAATAAAGTTTTATTTTTTGTAAATAAGTATGTTTTCTTCTTCAATTTCGAGCACTGATAAGGTGGCACTGATGGGCACCACTGAGGTGGCACTGATGATGGTCATTGATAGGCGGCACTGGTATGCGGCACTGGTATGCGGCACTGGTATGCGGCACTGATGGGCACTTATAGGTGGCACTGATGGGAACTTATGGGTGACGCTGATAGGTGGCACAGATGGGCACTGATGGGCATGGATGGGCACTGAGATGTGGCACTGATGGACACTGAGGGGTGGCACTGATGATACTGATGGTGGCATTGCTGGGCATCACTTTTTTATATGTTGTGCCCATGTTGCCAATCAGTGCCCATTTGTAGGCACTGATTGGCATCTATTGGGAATATTTTTTAACATGTGGATGGCCATGTGGTACATACCTGGCCATCCACATGTTGCCCCCTTCCCTGGCGGTCCTGGTGGCTTCCCTGGTGGTCCAGTGTGGGCATCCACGGGGGGGGGGGGGGGGCTACGCAGATAAAAAATCAGCGTATACCCCCCCCTGTCAGGAGAGCCGCCGATTGGCTCTCCTCTACTCGCGTCTGTAAGATCAACGGCTCTTCCTGTTTACATCTTGATCAGCCATGATTGGACACGGCTGATCATGTGGTAAAGAGCCTCCGGGCGCGCACCGCCATGTTATCCTGCTGGACGTCAATAGACATCCAGACAGGATAACAGAACCACTTCCCAGACGTCAATTGTCTATTGACCGGGGTCCGGGCGGGAAGTGGTTAATATAGGACTTGTCTTGTAGTTTGTTAACATATCACAGTGTTTTTAGTGAATGGGGGGGGGGGGGGGAACTTCTCCAAATCCATACTAGACCCGAAGGGTATGGACCCCACACTGTTTTTTTGTAAAAAATGTTGCTGCCAAATATTTTGTCCGCTGACACCCGGTTGTTAAGTACACGGCAGTCAGCTTCCTGATCCCCTGCTTAGCAACCAGCTATACTTAAATTTTATAGCAAAATGCATGAAAACATCATGCAAAAACGCATTAAAAAACACGGGTTTCAAAAAGCACTGCAAAACGTGCCTAAAAAGTGTACCAAGCACAGCTGCATAGATGTGAACCTAGACTAAAAATAGATTTAGGAAGGCTTTAAGGTCGCGTACACACGATCGAACATGTTCACTGAAACTGGTCCGCCGAACAGTTTAAGCCGACATATTCGATCGTGTGTACGACCTAGCGGACAGGTTTGTCCAGCGGACAAATTTCTTTTTTTTTTCAAATAACAGCAACCCCTGTGCCACAAAAGGAACAATACAGTGATGTCAGTGCATAGCATATAACAGCACAACACAAGGCAGATATCAGGGGGAGTTCAACGACTCCACTTAGAGGCAGTCAACCTAAAAACACAGTCTGCCAGAGGACAAAAGTAAGCACATGTAAAACAAGCCTCTAAGCAGCAGAGGCAGAAGATGTAACAAAACAGAAAACAAAAAATTGAAAGGTGGGTCAGAGAAAAGAGAGGAAGAGAAAAAAAAAAAAAAAGGGGGAGCAGGTTACACAAGGGCGGATCCAGAGTCTAGTCTCGGGGGGGGCACTGCCAGAAAATAAGGTGTTGCTTACAGAACTCAATTAGGTGTCCGATGTGTCCGCTGCAATGTTGCAGTACTGCTAAAAAATCAATGATCCCCGCCATTACTAGTAAGACATATTTAAATATGAATGCCATAAATCTATCCCATGGTTTGTAGACGATTGTCAGGGACTGCAGACGTGGTACAAGAGATGGTCAGAGACTGCAGACATGGTACAAGAGGTGGTCAGAGAATGCAGATATGGTACAAGAGATGGTCAGAGACTGCAGACGTGGTACAGGAGATGGTCAGACTACAGACGTGGTACAAGGAGATGGTCAGAGACTGCAGACTTGGTACAAGGAGATGGTCAGAGACTGCAGACGTGGTACAAGAGATGGTCAGGAAAACCGCAGACGTGGTACAAGAGATGGTCAGAAAACTGCAGACGTGGTACAAGGGATGGTCAGAGACTGCAGACGTGGTACAGGAGATGGTGAGAGACTGCAGGCATGGTACAAGAGATGGTCAGAGACTGCAGACGTGGTACAAGGAGATGGTCAGAGACTGCAGACGTGGTACAAGAGATGGTCAGAGACTGCAGACGTGGTACAGGAGATGGTCAGAGACTGCAGACGTGGTACAAGGGATGGTCAGAGACTGCAGACGTGGTACAAGGGATGGTCAGAGACTGCAGACGTGGTACAAGAGATGGTCAGAGACTGCAGACGTGGTACAAGGGATGGTCAGAGACTGCAGACGTGGTACAGGAGATGGTGAGAGACTGCAGGCATGGTACAAGAGATGGTCAGAGACTGCAGACGTGGTACAAGGAGATGGTCAGAGACTGCAGACGTGGTACAAGGAGATGGTCAGAGACTGCAGACGTGGTACAAGAGATGGTCAGAGACTGCAGACGTGGTACAAGAGATGGTCAGAGACTGCAGACGTGGTACAAGGGATGGTCAGAGCCTGCAGACGTGGTACAAGGGATGGTCAGAGACTGCAGACGTGGTACAAGAGATGGTCAGAGACTGCAGACGTGGTACAAGGGATGGTCAGAGACTGCAGACGTGGTACAAGAGATGGCCAGAGACTGCAGACGTGGTACAAGGGATGGTCAGAGACTGAAGACATGGTACAAGAGATCATTGCAGCCTCACTGTGAATATGAACGCAGCCCCACCTTTGTATATCAATGCAGTCCCACTTTTGTATATCAATGCAACCCCACTTTTGCATATCAATGCATCCCCACTTTTGCATATCAATGCAATCCCACTTTTGTCTATCAATGCACCCCCGCTTTTGTCTATGAATGCAGCCACACTGTGCACGGCACTCACCATGGCATTGCCTCGATCACACACAGCAGGCATCTCCTCTCCCGACGTGTGTCATGGAACAAACAGGAGCTGAAGGTCTGTGTTCGGTAGGCCAGTGTGCTCTAGCAAGGTCCCCCCCTAGACAGGCTTGTGTGATAGACAAAACACTGATTGTCAGGAAAGGTCCCCCCGCTGGTGATTTTGCCTGTTATTTGGGCTGCAGTACTGGCCTCCACCAGCGGGGAGTTATTGGCAGTATGGAGCACACAGCCCTTCCTGCGTTCAGGTGTGACCTAAATGCAATCAGCACGCCTCTATAATACCCGGCGTGTGTAATCACTCCTCGCCCTGGTATCGGTCTACTAACCTGATCCTGAGCCTGATATCTGACCCTGAGCTTGCTGTCCCCTTTCTTGACTTCTGATCTGATCCGACCTGACCTGATCCCTCTCCTGGACATTCCCTTCCTGCCCATTCCCTGTCTGCAGCTTCTTCTGTGATCTCCTGGTATATGACCTCGGCTTGGCTTTTGGTTTATGATTACGGCATTTCCCCTTCACTTATATATGCTTTGTTGTTATTTGTGCACTGTTTGTCTTCACCTGTTTTGTTCACCTTGTAAATAAACACCTTTTATTTCACTGCATACAGTGTTGGTCTCCTCTGTGTAGGCACACAGTACTGGTCTATTTAGAATCCCTGACACTGATTCAATCAGTGTTCCATCTCCATCTACTATCACACGAGCAGGTCTAGCACAGGCAGCACAGCCGAACACAGATCCAGCTCACACACACAACCAGAGATGCCCGATGTCAGCAGGAGAGAGGGGAGTGCTGCAGTCAGCAACAGCTCAAAGCAGCCTCAGGACAGGCAGCCTACCAGCCCTGGTGATGAGAGAGAGAGAGAGTGACAGACTCGGCAGCAGCAGCTGCAGGCACCGCAAAGCAGTTTAAAAAAATGATAAAAAAAAGTTATAAAACATAAATAAAATAATATATAAAAAAATATAAAAAAAAACATTTATTAAAAAAAGGGGGTTTGACACATGGGGCCCTGGGGACCTCTGAGCCCTTTAATAAAAATATATCTATATATAAAAAAAGAGAAAAAAATAAATAAAATATAAAAAATTTATAAAAAAAAGGAGGGTTGTCCTCCGGGGGCCCTGGGGACCTCTTTGCCCTTTAATAATAATACTAACAATAATAATAATAATAATAATTTATATATATATATATATATATATATATATATATATATACATTTAATAAAAAAAGGGGGGTGGTCATCTGGGGCCCTGGGGATCTCTGGGCCCCTGGGGACCTCCAGACCCCTAAAAAAAAGGGGGGGTTGCCATACAGGGCCCTGGCGGCCTCTGGGACCATGGGGACCTCCGGACTTCTAATAAAAAAATATGTTAAAAAAATATTTTTTTTTATAAAAAAATAAATGAAAAAAGAGGGGTTTGCCATCTGGGGCCCTGGTGGCCTCCGGGCCCCTGGGGACCTCCGGACCCCTAAAAAAAAAAAGCCAATGTGACATGATTGCCTCGGGGGGGGGGCAATTTCCCCGTTGCCCCCCCCTGGATCCGCCGTTGAGCAGGTAGACAGGAAGAAAAGAGGAGGGGGGGGCGGGGGGTAAGGGGGAAGCTCCACTCACGACTCAAGGCGGGTCCTCCCGACGATGCCACTCCGCCCAGACTGCATCATGCGTGTCCAAGCTATCCCGCAGCCTGGCCGTCATCTTCTCCATTAGTTCCAGCGGACAAATTTCAAAGCATGCTTTAAAATTTGTCCGCTGGAAACCTGTCCGTCGGACATGTCCGCTGGTTAGTACGCCTAACCAGCAGACATAAATCTCCCGCATGCGTCGAATGGATTCGACCCATGTGTGGAAGTATATTACTTCCTGGAGTAGTGACGTGGCGGTGTCAACGTCACCGCCACGTCACCGAGTCCTCAGTCCGAGGGGATTTTCGTCCGATGGCGTGTACACGCCATCGGACCAAAATCCGAGGAGACATATCCGCTGGAAATGGTCCATCGGACATGTTTCAGCGGACATGTCTCCCCGTGTGTACGCGGCCTAAGTCTCTTGTCACATGATTTTGTAGTGTGCTACTTCTTCTAATGTTCCACTAAGGCTACAGTGGGCTTTCAAAGTCCTGTGCAGTCCTGGAACCAGGGACAAACTTATTTTTCCTAATAGCTTAGGCAGTTGGAAGTAATGCCGCGTACACATGATCGGTTCATCTGATGAAAACGGTCTGATGGACCGTTTTCATCAGACGAACCGATCGCGTGTGGGCCCCATCTGTGAAAAAACGTAGAACCTGTTTTAAAATTATCTGATGGTTAAAAAAAGATTTAAAAAAAAAAACATCGTCTGTGGGGAAATCCATCGGTCAAAAATCAACGGATGCTCAGAATCAAGTCGACGCATGCTCGGAAGCATTGAACTTCATTTTTCTCTGCACGTTGTTGTGTTTTACATCACCTCGTGCTGACACGGTCGTTTTTTTTAACCTATGGTGTGTAGGCACGACTGATGAAAGTCAGCTTCATCGGGTATCTAAAGAAAAAAATCCATCAGTCCGTTTTCATCGGATGAACCGATCGTGTGTACAGGGCATAAGAGATACTAGCAACCACAGGGTGCAGAAAATGAAAGCAGAATAACATTTAAGAATAACTAAAGGCAAAACTTTTTTTTAGTTTTGGACGGTGGAGGGGGATTAGAACACCTTTTTATTGCTGTCCGTTTCCCTGGAGGGAGATTCACCCTCTCTATTTGTTCTGTTTACTATGATCATCAATAGTGAAGGAAAGTAAAAGAAAACCCCAAATTTTGGGTTGTCCTCAAAAAAGTAATATAATGGAAATCTTTCCGTGGGGATACTAGTTCAGGTGACCTGGGGGTCACTAAGGAATTCCCTTAATTTGTAGGAATTTCCTCTCACTTCCTGTTTTGGCTATGGGACAGGAAGTGAAGGGAAATTTCTTCAATGGGGACACAGATGGCATACCTGACAGGGTTATATCCCTCCCTTGCTCTATGCAAAATTAAATTTACCTATAGTTCTGCTTTAAGGACACTTAGTAGGTAGGCTGTATCTCAAGAAATTTAACATTTTATGTTTGACACACATGTAACTTTAAGACTTGGCAGCGCAGGGGAAAAAAATTGTGTCTACAGACATGGCATTTCAAGCGGCTTTACAGTGGTCTTTCTGTAGAATAAACTGACAATGCATATGTCTAATATTTGCCAGACAGCAGTAATTATGCCAGACTGGCATTCACAGCCCTGACAGGCCTGCAGCTACTGCTGACAGAAGATCTACACTGGACTATGCTTGCAGGTGTTGAGCAGCTGGCACCACACAGTGGCTACTGCTGACTTCTCAATATTCTTGCGGATCTCCCGGAATCCTCCCCACCACTTACATATTATTCATTGTACTAATGTCCTGCTTATCAAGATACAAAAAAGAACAGAAATCAGAGAGCCCACAGCAAGCATTGGTGTGAATTGTGCTGTTTAAGGAGAGCAGACCTAAAGGAAAACTCTGCCGAGAGAAATGTTAAAGCTATCCTTCCTGGCCTCCTCCTGAGAATAAATATTGCCTGTCAAGCTGATACTCTTAGGTGGCGTACACACGACCGAGAAACTCGTCAGGGGAAACTCATCGTTCCGTCCGTCGAGTTCCTAGTTCAGCAGTCAAATTCAAATAGGCAAGGAGGGGGCGTGCTGTATTTAAATTAAGCGCGCCCCCACGCCGAATGAACTGCGCATGCGCCGGCTTGGAAACGTAGCCCACTGCGCATTGCTCCATAGTACGCCGCAAATACATTGATTTAGACGGCAACGTAATTAACGTACAGCCCTATTCGCAACGAGTTACGTAAACGACGGAAAAACACAACGCTGTCCCGGCGTCCATAATTAACATGGCTTACGCCGGACCTACGCAAGATTACCCCTGATATAGCAGGGATAACCTTACGATTACGTAAACTACGTCGGTGGCGCGCAAATTCATTCAAATCGAATCAGCATATCATGCTCATTTGCATATTCGACGCTGAAATCGACGGGAACGTCACCCAGCGGCCAGCGTAGAATTACATCTAAGATCCGACGGTGTAAGTGACTTACGCCAGTCGGATCTACGCCAAATCTATGCGTAACTGATTCTAAGAATCAGTCGCATAGATAGGAGGGCTCAGAAACAGAGATACGATGGTGTATCTGGAGATACACCGTCGTATCTCTTCTGAGAATCTGGCCCTCTGTGTTGGTGACACAGAAACGAAGGGCCAGATTCAGAAAGACTTTACACCGGCGTATCAAAAGATACGCCGTCATAAGTACAAGTGTGCGCCGCCGCATCTTTATGCCGATTCAGAAAGCAAGATACGCCGAAAAACATGGCTTCAGTCATCCTGGGCGCATAGTTACGCTGGACGCATTCGACGTTCCCATTAAAAATATGCAAATGAGCTAGCTACGCCGATTCACGGACGTACTTGCGCCCGGCGCATTGATATACGTCCTTTACGTAAGGCGTATTACCGGCGTAAAGTTACCCCTGCTATATGAGGCGCAGGCAATGTTAAGTATGGACGTCGGAACAGCGTAGATTTTTCCGTCGTTTGCGTAAGTTGTACGCGCATAGGGCTGTGCGTAAGTTACGTTCACGTCGAAAGCATTGAGTATTTACGACGTGATTCTGAGCATGCGCACTGGGATACGTCCACGGGCGGTGCATGCGCCGTTCGTTAGATGCTTCATTTACATGGGGTCACGATTCATTTCCATACCACACCCCCACTACCAGCCTAATTTGAATTACGCGGGCTTACGACGGCCCATTTACACTACGCCGTCGTAACTTACGGCGCAAATTCTTTCTGAATACTGTACCTGCCTCTCTAAGTTACGGCGGCGTAGTGTATATGAGATACGCTACGCCCGCCGAAAATTACGCCATTCTTTCTGAATCCGGCCCTAAGTATTTAAAATATATGTAAACATTGGATTTCTCTAATTTTCTCTGGTTAGGACTGTTAAGCCCCTTCCACGCAAGGTGGATCTGTTGGCACGGAGTCCGTCAGCTCAGCGAGGGAGATCTCTCCGTTGATCTCCGCTGAGCCAGCGGATGACAGATCCCTCTCTGCTCACTGAGCGGGGAGGGGTTTGTCAAGCGCCGCTGATTGCTATGGAGAGATCGGACGAAAGCGGACAGCATGTCCGTTTTCATTAGATCGTACCCGATCCGATCTGCCAGGACGGATGGCAAACGAATCGCCATACGTCTCATTTTAGCGGATCAGATATCAGCGGACATGGTCACCACTGACATCCGTTGCTCCATAGGCTTACATGGAGCGCCCGTTCAGGTCCGCCGAAAAAAGTGACAGGCGGACCTGAACAGTCCGCCCATGTGAAAGGGGCCTAATGCCGCATACACACTATCACTTTTTGTGATGTAAAAAAACGTAGTTTTATCTCACAAAACAAAACAACGTTTTTCAAACTTTGTTTTAAAAAACGACGTTGCATACACACCATTGTTTTCTGAAAGTGCTCTTGCAAAGCACTGTTACGTACACCACGTTCGACGGCACTCTGTTCCATTGAAGCTCCCATCTCATAACTTGCTTCTGAGCATGCGCGGGTTTAAAAACGTCGTTTTATACGTCGTTTTGCCCACACACGATCATTTTTTGTGAAACAAAAGACGACATTCTGAATAACGACATAAAAAATTGAAGCATGTTCGAATTTTTTTTTGGTTGTTTTTCAGAACACATAACACGATGTTTTGCCCACACACGATCATTTTAAATGACGTTTTTTAAAACGTTGTTTTATTTCATCCAAGTCCAATGACAAGTTGCAGCCCATTCTTTTCAATGGCACCCATTAAAATCTTTGGAACGGTGCTTATACTACTTTGGTGCGACTTTGGTTGCAACTTTGTTCCAGTGAATGTAAAGTCAGATCAAAGTCGCATCAAAAGTTGCAATAAAGTTGCACTTCAATCGGAAATTGTGCAGCTTTGAAAATGCACCAATGTGAATGGACCATTAAATGTATAATAGAAAGCATTAAAAATGTTGATCAGAAATTCAGAACTAGATAGTCTATTTAGCCATCCAATGGTTTCTTTTGGACAACAGGGGGCACTTATGGCAAAATTGGACATTGAGTCAGTCTTTCGCTTGCTTCCAGTACACCCGGACAGTTTTAGGTTGTTGGGGGGCTGTTGGCAGGAGGAGTTTTATGTGGATCAATGTCTGCCCATGTGTTGCTCCATTTCCTCCACCATGTTTGAGATGTTCAGTTTGTTTCTGGAATGGGTAGTTAGGGACGTGTCGGTTTGGATTCCGTCATTCACTATTTAGATGACTTTTTGTGCATGGGGCCTCCTTCCTCTAATGTGTGTGCGATTCTCCTATCCACGTTGCAGCACATTACAGTTAGGTTCGCCGGTCCGTTGGCAGCCAACATGAGTGAGGGCCCGACTACGAAACTTTGTTTTCTGGGTATCGTGATCGACTCCAGGGCCATTGAGTGCCAAGGTGGAGAATCTCAGGCTTGAGTTTGGGGGGATGTTGGGGCAGAGCAAGGTCCAGCTCCGGGTGTTGCAGTCTTTGTTAGGTAAGTTTAATGTTGTCGGATTATTCCAATGGGATGGGTGTTCTGCCGATGGCTGTCGGCAGCTACCACAAGGGTTTGTACCCCGACCCATTTCATCAGACTTACCAGGCAGCTTAAGGAAGATCTGAGAGTTTGGCACACGTTTTTGGAGACATATAACGGACGATCACTTTGGATGGAGGGACCGGTGAGTAACTCCGATTTAGATTTGGTTATGGATACGGCTTGGTCTAGGGGCTATGGGGCTTTCTTTCAAGGGCAATGGAGTGCAAAATCTTGGCCTAGATCTTGGGTGGAGACGGGATTTCTTTGGAACCTGGTACTGTTGGAATTATTTCCGCTGGTCTTGGCATAGGCGCTGTGGCGGGAGGCATGTAGGAACTTGAAGATTAGGTTGAACTGTGATAACATGAGGGTGATTCAAGTCATCAACCAGTTTTCTGCGTCTTCACAGCTGGTGGTATGGTTGCTGTGCCACTTAGTATTGCGTTGTTTACAGTTTAACATTTTTCTGTATGCTGTGCATATCCTAGGCATTGACAACACGCTCGCCGATTCCCTATATCGGTTTCAGTGGGACAGGTTCAGGGAGCTGGCTCCGTCTGCAGATAAGGAAGCGTTTCCTTGCCCGGGGTGGCTGTGGAAGATTGCCTTGGAGTCACAGCAGGATGAATTAGGAGGTCGGCGAGTGGGTCAACATGGGCGGTGTAGTCAAAAGTCTGAAGGGAGTGGTTAGCTTTTACACAGCTGGCAGGTGCTGAGCTGGGGGAGTCCGAGACAGTTTGGTTGGTAGTGTATTTCGTTTCCAGGCACATGGCGGGAGGGGGGACAATCACATCTCTCAGAGTAGGAGCTTTCCTATAGATAAAAAGAGGTCGTGGAGGGAGGACAGATCCCAAAATCGTGTCCTTTCTCAGAACTTCCCAATGCTTTCTGATAATTGTTTCGAACTGACGGTGCTGGATATTGTAATCCACAACTATCTTGAATGCAAACTTATCTCCTTCATTGGATGATTTTTGAGAGTCCGCGACAAGATCTGCTTGACTCAAATTGCCCACTCGGGATAGTTCATAATCAATGTTGTCTTTCTTATATACCTTTTGGAGAAACCTTTTGGACAGGATTTTAGACTGGGCATAAAAATCAGTATCCAACGTACAATTATGCCTTAGGCGAATAAATTGACCCCTAGGAATATTAACCAACCAGTTGCGGTGATGGCAACTGTCTAGAGGAATATAGCCATTCTTGTCAGATGGTTTAAAATAATTCTGAGTGATGAAAGACTCTCCTTCTTTAAAAATTTCCAAATCCAAAAAGACAATCTTATTGGCATCTATATGCCACGTGAGTGAAATGTTTTTGGTATTGTTGTTCAACCTTAGCAAAAAACTCTCAAGGCTGGGCTGATCTCCTTCCCAAACCATAATAAGATCGTCAATGTAATGGTTATAGCACTTCAACTGTGCTGGGGGGTCATTGAAGATACTCTCTTCTTCCCACAGGGCCATAAATAAATTTGGCGACCCTGGGGGCAAATTTAGCCCCCATAGCGACGCCTATTATTTGGAGATAAAATCCTCTGTTATACCAAAAATAGTTTTTAGTTAAACTAAATTCAAGACATTGGAGGAGAAATTTCTTATGTTTGGAAGTGAGGTTAGATTGACACAAACCCCACTTAACTGCCAAAATGGCGTCAGCATGACCTATAATAGTGTAAAGGGAGCCGACATCAGCTGTGATGAGGAGACTTTCAGAGGTACAGGATAGCGACTCCAAGGTTTGGATACACTGCTTAGTGTCTCTTAAAAAGGACCTGGTGTTGGAGACTATGGGTTTCAGAAAGAAGTCGATATATTGGCCCAATCTGGAGGAAACGGAATTAATTGCGTTTACTATCGGCCGCCCCGGAGGATGGGTGGCATTTTTGTGTATCTTTGGCAAAAAATATATAAAAGGCGTTCTGCAAGCCCAGGGATCAAGATATTCCGCTTCTTTTTTGGAGAGGACTTTCCTCTTAAATCTCTTTTTAACCAATGAAGTAAGGTCTTCCTTAAATTCAAAAATCGGGTCACTCTTTAAGAGTTGGTAAGTATTATTGTCGTTTAATAAACGTTTCATTTCGTCTGTGTAGAATTGTTTAGACATAACAACCAAACCACCCCCCTTGTCCGAGGGGCGTATGACAAGATTTTTATTAGATTCCAAAGAGGCCAACCCCCTTTTTACAAAGAGGGGGTCATGGACTTTTCTAACTTTCATTTGGTCCAAGTCACTCAAGACCATGTTCTTAAACACATCTATGTGTCCAGTGCCCAAGAAATATTTTTTAATGTTCAAGGTTCTGACAAACTTTGATAAATTTACATATGTTTGGAATTTGTTAAAATTCCTAACGGGTGCATACTTGAGACCTTTATCAAGGATGCGCAACTCATCATCAGACAAAGAAGTTGATATTAAAAATACCCGTGCCTAGCGGGACTTTGTCCTTTTTGATAGTTCTTCTTCCGGCCTGTTTCCCTCTCATTCGCTTTTTTTGCCCCAGTTGGAGTTAGGGAGGTAGGGGCCCACCATTGGGGAGGGTTCCCTAAAAAAAACCTTGTGATTCATCTCTATTTGATAAAGGGGCAAAGCGATTGTTTACCGGTACGGAATTGTCATAATGATTAAAATTCTCTCCCCAACCATTATTTTGGGGATACCCTCCTCTAGAGGCTGGTGGATAGTAATTATTATATTATATTATTATATTATGTGCTACTTGTTAACTTACAACAAAGTAATTATAGGATATAAAAGACAATGAAATACAGAATGTGGCATAAATATTCATTCTCAGCAAGTTGATCTATTTCTTCTGTTCTCTGTATGTTAAATCTCTTAACATCATGTCAACGCCACATGGAACTATAAAATAACATGTAAAATTTAAAGCAATTACAGCAGTCACACATGTCATGGTGTACAAACAATTTACTCCTCATTTATGCTGATCTAGGTATTATATAGAATCTAGGGACTACTTTGACGAAAATACATTTTTTCTTCTTGGGCACATCTATTAAACCTCTATTTCAGCTAATTTAAAAGATGCCATATTTTCCTAATGGACATTAAAATATATGAGCTGCGTCTGTGCAAAAAGCATGCTTTCATCCTCCATATGCTCATAAATCAAGTCAGCTTGAATATTGCTTGCCTGACAGCTTTGAAAATCGCAGCTATGCAAGCTGCAGAGCAATCTATGTGTCCACAGTAGTTAAAGTGGAACTAATGCCAAAACACAGTTTTTTTAGCTGTAGATAGAATGCCGAAGGGTTCAAAACATAGCTAAGTTTTAAAAGAGAAATATATTATTAGTAAAAAAAAAATACTTACCAAGATGGCTGCAGCACTTATCCCAGCTGTCCCTTGCCGCCTCTGAGACTGAGAACTGAGCGATCTTACACATGGATGATTGCTCAGCTCTCTGTCTTCAGTCTATAAACAGCAAGTGACCATCAATTACCGAATCTCTGCTGTGCCCCGTAGCACTCATTAGAGCACTGGGCTGTGTAGTGGGTGGGGTCAGCCTCTCAGCCGGTCCAGGCTTTTGGACAGATTCCAACCATTTGGTCGGGATCTTTCAGAGCCTGGTCCAGGACCAGGTCTGTGACATCAGCAGACAGCGGCTGAAAATAGCTTTGGCTAAACTTCTCCTTTTAACAATTGTGTTTAAGAGAGTTCCCCTTACTTCCTTTCCTGGGGACACCTATCACTAGAACAGGAATACACTAGAGGGGTAGCAACAGTAATGAAAATGTGATTGAGGGGGCCTACCACAATAGAGACCCTTTTTCCAGGCAATTTATGCCAACAAAAATCTTCCCATAAATGTATACATTTTATTCATATTTACCTGTAAAAAACTCTCATGTCTAGACATTCAAATGGAAGAGCAACAGCATGTAATCTAAAGTAATGTGAACTATATAGTGTATGCATTATATTAATATACTTATCTATGCAGCAGGTGGCGCTGTAGTAATATAGTATTATAGTGAGTATTCTATGATATGACAGGATGTACCGTCTATCTAAGTTTAGTGCACTTGTTTGTGGTTAGTTCCTGTTTCATGTTTCTTATGCCCGGTAAACATACATTGCATCCTCCAAAAAAGCAAAGCTATTGCTGCAAACAACAAGCTTCCAGCACATTATTTTAATACTCTGCACAACAGGTTATGGGCCCAGTGCACCCAGCTAACCCAGCAGCACCCAAGCACTGGAAAGAGAAGAGAAGGGAATTCTGCAACTCAGTAAGTACAGTGAGCACTGTATACAAGCTACTGAATGATGGCAAGCAGTTCAGATGTGATGTGCTTTGATCTGCAACATGTTAAGTTGATGACAGGGTCACTTTAAGTTTATTGATTATGAGTAAAAGTTTATTAAAAAGTGAACAGCAATATCCAGCCTACAAAGCCAGTTCCAATCTCTTTATCTGTATAATACCAACCAAATGATGGAAGCCCAAGGAACACTCCAAGCCCCCTCCCCACCACCCCCATCTACCCTTTTTTTCATTTTACTCTTACATACCCACCTTATATCTTCTCATACCTTATCCCGTGGCTGTCCAAATACCCCAACATTGTTATTGCTCATCCAACAATTCACCCAACAGTTCCACCCAGCTCAGTTGTCAGGTAGTGCCGACGAGACTATTGAGTAGAACTCTAAATGCATGTGAACATTGATTTCTAATCAGACCCTGAATGCACAGAATATTATTTTATATATTGCTGGAGCTGTGGTGTCTCAACGTGATTGGCACTGCGCTGATAAGCTGTTCACCTCTGCAGCCAAGGGTTCGGATTCCGGTCTCGGCTACATGTGAATTGAGTTTGGTGGTCTCAGCCCGGCTCCCGGTGGGTGTGCTATGCAAGATAAGCCTGTGCTTAGTACGCCCACCCCCCCCCCACAAAAACCACCACACTTGCACGCACACGAAATTGGTTTAACACGCACGCACTTTGGCCATGCGGTCTCCTAAAAAAGAGAGGCGAAGGACCTACGGGGCTGGCTGAGCGGGCTAGGCCCCCTCACTTCCTCATAGGGGGAGTCCCTCTGCCCCGTTGGGCTCCCAAGCGGAGCAGGTAGGGCGGGGTGAGGGGGAGGTCCTCCCTCACACCTGAAATTGCCACCGGGGGCATGGAAAAAGATGGCAGATTGCCTCCGGGGGGAGGGTCTGCCTACTCCCAACTCCTGCCGTCCGGCTCCTCTCTCGAGTTCACGCACAAAAATACACTTTAAAAAAAAAAAAAAAAAAAAGCATGTAGGTTTTGGACATATCAGGGACAGATGTAAAAAACCCATAGATTTTTACATTCTGTCCCTGGTTTTATTGAGCCTAGAAACCCTGATGGGGCCCCCTAGTGGCATGGGGCCCTCGGGCAGTGCTGCTCCCACTCCTATTTTTGCTAAATTGGGCTGCTGTCAGCCCTGAATTATCTTGTGGGTCATTCTGTGCTCCAGAGATGTGGTTCCAACTCTGGGTGACAGGTGGCGCCAGAGGGATTCACGCAGAGCCACTTTTCCCAAGCAGCCAATTGGAGGAGTTTTCCCTCGCAGAGCATGCTGGGGAGGGGTATATCTGTGGCGGACGCCATTTTTCGGGGTTCTTCGCAGGTTCCAGGTGCGGCACCCACATTCAGGGCGTGCGCACCCAACGATCTCCGGCGACATGGCCTACCAGGCTGGGGTTGCATGTTACGCGGAGTTCCCTGCTGATGTTGAAAGGGGCCCTAGCGACTTGCTGGGGGCCCATTCCTATTGAAGAGATCCTAAGCTGTATGCTGTATGATGGGGGATCGGCTTGAGGAGAACCAGGAGGCAGGTGATCCAAAAGGGCTTGAACGAACCATGGGGGATCTGGTCACCAGAAACTGACAGATAACCATAGACTGTCAACTGGTAACCCCTATCTAAAAAGAACTTTCTGGGAGGATTCGCTCTACAGTCCAACATTGGGCCTGTGGCAAAGGTCTTCGTCTTGAACACTAAATTTTACTAGAGCCAAGTCAGTGAGAGAGACTTGTTCCTCCCAGTGACATTCCGGCTGCCAGGCTTGTGGCAGAAGTCTGTCCGGAGGCACTTCACCCACTCTGGCTAGAGTGGCGACGAACTGTTCTATTGCAGAAGGCAGGACTGCTTTCTTTCATCCAAGCCTGATACCGCAACGTTATTTCCTTTCATCAACCTTTTCTCTCTACCTCATGTTGATGTTGGGCAGGTTTGGACATTCTTTTATTGCTCTGCTCACTGAAATCATCCCTAGACAACACACAAGGGTAACTTAATACGCCGATCCCAAATCAACCAGCGGCCCTTGAGGGGGTATCGCTACACCTCTATAATGCTCACTTGATTATTGCTGAGCATAAGTACAATGTTGGGGACCTGACTGTAATTCCTGCCAGCCACATGAGGCCATATATGGGGGTACAACTACATGTAATTTCTGTAAGATGGCTGGAATATTAAAATTAAAAATACATTTCATGACTTTTAAAACCAAGTGTCTCATCTGTATGTGTCCCATAGGCATTTGCAGGGTGTGTGCGACCCTAATCACTCACATTCATGGTGCCAAATTCCCCTACTGCCTGGGCTCCCTCCTGTGTTGCGCACCCACCTCCCCCCAGTGCCGCTGGCTTCCCCTCTCTCTTCTACCCCTGGATGCTGGAGGGGATGTTCCAAGACGATGAACAGTGGAAGGAGCTTGTCAATATGTCATTTACCGCCTCCTTAATTGTATAAATGAACACACTCACTCACTGTGTTCATTCATAGCTAAGGCATAGTAAAGCGTTTTACATACTAAATAAG
The DNA here is from genome assembly GCA_029574335.1 of Rana kukunoris. Classification (NCBI taxonomy): domain Eukaryota; kingdom Metazoa; phylum Chordata; class Amphibia; order Anura; family Ranidae; genus Rana; species Rana kukunoris. The sequence continues at coordinate 65,427,322 of CM056059.1, read as the reverse complement.
TCTTTAATATGCTTCAGTTTGTGAATGAACAGGAAGCTGTTCAACTTAGAGCACTTCCTGTTCATTCACTGTCCAGAAAAATGCATGTGCGTTTGAGCCTTGGGGTCACACCCTAATGCAATGAGTTGAGTACACCTATAATGAGACCCTTATAAAACCAACTGAAAATTTGAAGAATGCTCAGGGGATATGTTACAGATGTAAGTACACAGGAGCATTTCAGTTTCTCATGAGTCTTGCAACAATGGTTATTTTCTGTAATACAAACTTCTATCTACATAATATATTCAGCATAGGATTTCCTATTTGTTTTGCCGGTGTAGGACAAAGCATTGCTGGCTCTAATGATGATAAATTTAGCACTGAGCACTTTAGGTAACGTGATGCTCCATAATGTACTCTAGCTCATATGAAATCTGCTGAATGTCATTTCTGGCGAGATAATCAGATGTAGATCAGTACCGAATGCCTGATCAATAGGTCAACCCAAGCGAGGTGTTTTATGAGTTCTGGTGCAGAAATTATCACAAAAATGTTATTGACCTCTCCAGTTCAAAGACATTTGCTTTGCAGAAGGATGCAATTTGTAATGTATTTGTTTTCCCTACGGAACTAGAGGGATATCCCAACATAGTGTATTTTCAGGAATTTCCAATCGGGAGTTTTTACTGTAATATATTACTTAATATAATTTACTGTAATAAACATATTTACATGCTTCTTATGTCCAATCATGATCATCTCAGCTTGAAACAATGCAATCAGCATTTTTGCTAACAGATGTTAGAGAATCAAGTATCAAAATAAACCTGGCCAAGACCAAGTATCAAAAACCAGAAAGGTTAGGGCAGTGATGGCAAACCTTGGCACCCCAGATGTTTTGGAACTACATTTCCCATGATGCTCATGTACTCTGCAGTGTAGTGGAGCATCATGGGAAACATAGTTTCAAAACATCTGGGGTGCCAAGGTTCGCCATCACTGGGTTAGGGTATGTTAGGCAGGGTAGGTAAGTTCAAAGTTTCCTAAGAGGAATATGGTTGCTTCCAGGGCTGTCTGGCGTTATATCAGAAGATTTATGGCTTGTACACACAATCGGGTTTCTCGGGGGTCAAAAGACCGCCGGGAAACCGGCGGGGAAAACCAAGAACCGGCTTGGTCACTTTTCCCCGTGTACACACGACTGGTTTTCCAGACAGGAAAACTGCCTGGGAGCTTTGGTATGCTCCACAGCAGTGTTTCCCCATAGAAAAACGGCGGGGAGCTTTTTTTCGCAGTTTTTTTGTTGGTATGGAGCATACAGACGGCCGGTTTTCCAGACCAAAAGAAAATGACAGTTTTCCTGTGTACAAGGCATCAGGCCGCGTACACACGTACGAGAACCTCGTCGGGCTAAACCTATCGTTCCGCCCGACGAGGTTCTCGGCCGGCCGTCGAGTTCGTCGACCAGGCTGTCGAAAAAGGCGTCGAGCCATTAGTCCCGATGGCCCGTCGAGGAAATAGAGTACCTGCTCTCTATTTTGGCTCAACGCTCGCTCGACAGTTTGCTCGGCGAAAACGTACACACGATCGAGCTTCTCGGCAGAATATGGATCCCAGCGAGCTTCTCGCTGGATTCTGCCGAGAAGCTCGGTCGTGTGTACGGGGCCTCAGAGTAAAGTCCATTTTTCTATACTTGTTCTGGATTAGTGTCTTCAAGTGAAACCTTTGATTTGTCCATTCAGAAGAAGACCGTGTAAGCTTGAATTGACCCTAGTCAAAGATTTCCCCATGTGACAGAGCTAGGCCAATGGGAATATAAGATAAACTTACTGTCAGGGAAATGGCCGTGGAAGTACTGGCAATCTTGCCAGTAGAAGAAATGGCCGTCAGAGGCACATCATGTGACAGGTGGATCCCCCTGCTGGCCTATAAAAGGCTGCCACTGTCTGACCCAAATTGCTGGATTGTCGTCAGCTTCCTGTGTTCCTGTGTCTGTTTACCTTGTAACTCCTTGCTTGACCTCTGCTTATGGCTTGACCTGTGTAACCGATGGACTGTCTCCCGGTATATGAAATAAGTCAGAGTAACATGGGCTGTGTCCAACATAGGAGTAGTATGCATAGGTAATATGGTTAAAGAGAAACCCTTATGCCGCGTACACATGACCGTTTTTCACGATGTGAAATATTACTTTTTTTTTTATGTCATTAAAAACGATCGTGTGTGGGCTCCAGAGCATTTTTCATGACGTGAAAAATAGGCATTAAAATTTTTTTTTTTCACGTCTTTATTTTCACGACAAAAAATGGTCGTGTGTAGGCTTTAACTACGTTAAAAAAACATGCATGCTCAGATGCAAGTTATGAGATGGGAGCGCTCGTTCTGGTAAAACTAGCGTTCGTAATGGAGATAGCACATTCATCACGCTGTAACAGACTGAAAAGCACGAATCGTCTCTCACCAAACTTTTACTAACACGAAATCAGCAAAAGCAGCCCCAGGTGTGGCGCCATCCGAATGGAACTTCCCCTTTATAGTGCCCCGTACGTGTTGTATGTTACTGCGCTTTGCTAGAGCTTTTTTTTTTCACGATCGTGTGTAGGCAAGCCAGGCTTGACAAGAATCGGGTTGAAAAAAAACTTTGTTTTTTCTAGACCATTAAAAATGCGGCATAAGACCCCTTTCACACTAGGGCGGTTTGCAGGTGCTATTGCACTAAAAATAGCGCCTGAAAACCAACCCTAAACAGCGGATGCTGTTTCTCCAGTGTGAAAGCCCAAGGGCTTTCACACTGAAGTGGTGCGCTAGCAGGACCGCTCCAAAAGTCCTGCTAGCAGCATCTTTGGAGAGGTGAGAGGAGCGGTGTGTTTACCGCTCCTCCACCGCTCATTCCTATTGAAGGCAATGGGAAGGCAATGGGAAACCGCTGCTAAACCGCCCGCAATGCGCCTCTGCAGAGGCACATTGCGGGCACTATTAAGCCTTTTCCGGCCGCTAGCGGGGGTTAAAACCGCATTGCTAGCGGCTGAATACCGCCGCAATTCCGACGACGCTATACTGCCACCGCACCTCCTGCCCCAGTGTGAAAGGGGCTTTAAAGATATAATTATAATGTACCATTGATACCCTGTTTCCCCAAAAATAAGACCTACCCTGAAAATAAGACCTAGTATTATTTTCCAGGAGGGCTGCAATATAAGACCTACCCTGAAAATAAGCCCTAGTTAAAAATGCTTGTAAAATCCACTCTATTAGGCCTTGTACACACAAGGGAATATTTCCGCTGAACATGGTCCGACGGACCATTTCAGCCGAAAAATCCGCTCGTGTGTAGGGGCAAACGGACCGTTTTGGCCGGATTCCTCCGGTGGAAAAATTCCAAAGCATGCTTTGGAATTTTTCCGCCAGAGAGCTGTCCGTCAGATATGTCCGCTGGTTAGTACGGCAAACCAGCGGACATATCTGCCCGCACATGCGTCATATCCTGTGAATGGATCAGACGCATGCGCGCGGAAGTGTTTACTTCCTGGTGCGGTGACGTGGCGGCGTCAACATTCCCCGCCGCGTCACCGCGCTGTCCGCCGGCGGGGAATTTGATCCGATGGTGTGTACAGCCATCGGATCAAAGCAATCCGGCGGACAGATCCGATGGGAACGGTCCGTCGGACCGTTCCCATCGGATAAATTCCCTCGTGTGTACAAGGCCTAACAGTAGTATATAATGTACAATGTGTGTGTTTCTGTAATATAATTGCAGAATGGCGCTATAACAAAGGTATTTGGCACAATTATATTACAGAAACACACACATTGTACATTATATAATATTGTAATAGAGTAGATTATAGGATTTTACAAGCATTTTAACTCAGTTCACACTGGGGATTCCTGACAGGCAGGGAGAGAGAGGGGGGAGAGAAGACAGCACATTACATGGTAAGACCTACCCCAAAAATAAGCCCTACTGTGTCTTTTGTTGGCATAATTAATATAAGACCCGGGCTTATTTTCGGGGAAACACGGTACATACAGTATATCCAGTATACTGTATGTAAAGTATACGTAGATTTTTATATAAGAGACACTATATTGGTTTGGGGTCAGATTTATTGCAGTTACATTTAATACAATGCTGCATGTTTATATCTCTTTTTCAATATAAATCATTTCACAGATAAGGCAACATTAATTTATATTTTTTTCAGCTTCCCCATCCTATATAGAAGCATTAAAAAAACCTGTAGAAAAAAAGGTGATTAAATCTGTTTTCCTGTCTCCTGGCTTCCACCAATAGCACCTAGACAAGCGTGATACTGTGGTAATTCCATCAAGATACTGGGCAGATACTGATAGTTTAAGCAGACCTGGTATTTTACTTTTGCATTTAGGTTTTTCCATGACATAATACAGTAAGTGTGTTTCCACTCTGTATGCTGCATTCTTTATAATATAAAATACACAGTTTGAATGTCCAACAGGGAGAAGGTATAAATAATAAATTAAAGATTGTACATTTGCCTAGAGTTCAATGCTCCCTGACGGTGAAGTTCATGGCATTGAAAGAAACAGGACTCCCATGCATCCTGACATTAATTTTTCTCAGATATTAAGATCTATTTCTACTTTCGAACCTCAGCACCTCCCTGCAGTGTTAAACAAATAAATCTTTATTGATTTTAAATTGCCTTTATGGTTTTCTCACTTTTTTTAATTGATTGAATTTGTTCAGCACCTTGTCCATCCATTATTCTGAGAGTAAAATAGACATGACATTATGGAAGCATTTTGCTAAATATGTCACAATGTTAATGGCTTTTAGGGAAACAAAAGATCTTATTAGGTCTCTTTTTTCTCTACCTTGTATACTGAGACCTTTTTTTTTATTAGGCCGCGTACACACGATCAAATCTATCTGCTGGAAACGGTCGTCCCGACCGTCCCAGCAGACAGATTCGATCGCGTGTATGGGCGAGCCGACGGATTTGGCCACCCGACAGATTTCAAAGCATATGTCTGCTGGTTAGTACGCTAACCAGCAGACATATCTTCTCGGACATGTGTCGAATGGATTCGACGCATGCGCGGAAGTAATTCACTTCCTGGTGCGGTGACGTGGCGGCATCAACGTCACTGCCACGCCACCGCCACGTCTGCCGGCGGGGATTTTGGTTTGATCGTGTGTAAACGATCAAACCAATACATCCCAGTAGACAGATTTGTTCAAATCGGTCCGTCTGACCGATTTGAACAAATCTGTCTGCTCGTGTGTACAAGGCCTAATGCCCCGTACACACGATCACTTTTTGTGATGAAAAAAAATGTAATTTTTCTTCATGAAAAAATGTCATTTTATGTCTTCTGAAAAATGACCAAAAAAAAATTCGAACATGCTCGAATTTTTTATGTCATTTTTCAAAATGTCATTTTTTGTGTCATAAAAAATGATCGTGTGTGGGCAAAACTACGTAAAAAATGACGTTTTAAACCTGCACATGCCCAGAAGCAAGTTAGGAGACGGGAGGTAAAACTACCATTCATAATGGAGTAAGCACATTCATCACGCTGTAACAGACAAAAAAGCAGGAATCATCTTTTACTAACAAGTAACCAGCTAAAAGCAGACTCAAGGCAAATAGAACTTCCCCTTTAGAGTGCCATCACTTTGTTCATCATTTTCCAAAAATGATGGTGTGTACGCAACGTCATTTTTGAAAATGAAGTTTAAAAAATGTCGTTTTTTTTCATGAAGAAAAATTACATTTTTTTTCATCACAAAAAGTGATCGTGTGTACGGGGCATTAGAGTATTTTATACAGGGACAATTTTTTGCGGGCAAACAAATGGAGAGTTAAGACATTTGCAGAGGCATTTTCCCATGTGCCTTGATGCACTTTTTTGGTGAATAAAATGAGCATTACACAGTCATTTTCAGTGGGCCCTCAACCCACGTGTGAGTTGTCATTCTCCAGTTGTTGCTCTTCCCCGCAGGTGGCACTCAAACATAACGACAATGCAGATGGGGTAGGAAGCTGGGAGGAAATAGGTTCTATCATGGGGAGGTAGCTATCCCATTGGCGCTTTTTGGCCAGTGGAAAGGGTAGGGACAGTAACCCTGTCTGTCGGGAACAGGGCAAATAACCACTTCATTACTGGGCACTTAAACCCCCTTCGTGCCCAGACCAATTTTCAGCTTTCAGCGCTGACGCATTTTGAATGACAATTGCGCGGTCATACAACACTGTACCCAAATTATATATTTATAATTTTTTCCCCACAAATAGAGCTTTCTTTTGGAAAAAAAAAACACAATATTTAATATTTTTACTTTTTGTTATAATAATATCCCAATTTTTTTTTTTTTTAAATATATTTTTTCCTTGGTTTAGGCCGATACGTATTCTTCTACATATTTTTGTTAAAAAAATCACAATAAGCGTATATTGATTGGTTTGTGCAAAAGTTATAGCGCCTACAAAATAGGGGATAGATTTATGATTTATTTTTTATTGTTTTATTTTTTACTAGTAATGGCGGCGATCTGCGATTTTTTGTCAAGTCTGTGATATTGCGGCGGACATATCGGACACTTTTGATACCCATTTGGGATCATTCACATTTATACAGCGATCAGTGATATAAAAATGTATCCCATGCCAATGTACAGTTATATTATATTGAGACTTATTTTTCAATAAACCGTTTGTAAACAAAAAAATAAAAATGCACTAATTACTGTATAAATGTGACTGGCAGGAAAGGGGTTAACACTAGGGGGTGAGGAAGGGGTAAAATGCATTCCCTGGGTGTGTTCTAACTGTGTGGGGGGAGGGGACTGACTGGGGAAGGTGACCGATGCTGTGTCCCTATGTACAAGGGACACAGATCGGTCTCCTCCACCCTGACATGACGTGGAGCTCTGTGTTTACACACAGAGCTCCAGGCACACCCATCGGCTTCCCAGCGATGCGCCGGGCACAGTGTTTCCCCGCTGCGCGCCCCCGCCGCTCTGTGGACGTCTTTTGTCTATAGCGCGGATCTCAAGTGGTTAATAGTAAAAGGTTCCAGTGGAGTAGGGAGAGAACAGGGCCTATGTCTACCTCTTCAGAAAGCCTCCCCTTTGGGTCAGACCAGCCAAGCCAAACTTTGCTCCTCGTGACAGATGCTGTTGTAATCTAGTCTGCTGATTGTCTGCTGCTCAGCTGTAAGTGGCCTTGGATGGGTGAGCTTCCCACCAGGCCTGTTCGTACTGTTGACTTGGCTGTAATAATACAATGTTCTTTGAAAATTCGGCCTCCGTGTGTTTTCTGCCTGCCACACCATGCTGCACCTGCCCAACACACGTCTATGGGCCAAAAATTAGGCTTTCTCCCTGGTGTGGAGAAAGCCTCTTGAGGGGGGAGGGGGTGAGCAGGAGGGTCAGGACACTCTCTACTTTGCAGATATAGAAAGGAGCTGTGTTAGTGTGCATCCTGACTCTCCTGCTCGCCCCCTCAAGAGGCTTTCTCCACACCAGGGAGAAAGCCTCACATTACTGTGTGGAGTTACAGATAGAAGAACAGGAAGTGAGGATTTCTGAGAAGAAATAAGGACATTTAAACCATTTAAGGACCCCCTACCGATTATATATGTCAGCAGAATGGCACGGCTGGGCTCTTAAAGGCGACGTACCTGTAGGTGCCTGTGCCCAGCCGTGCCATGTGGAGAAAGCCTCTTGAGGGTGAGGGTCATGCGCGCGCACATGACCCTCACCGAAGCTCCGTGACCGTGCCTGCGGGACCCGCAGAACCGATCGCCACTGGTGTCCCGCGATCGGTCACAGGAGCTGAAGGACCGGGAGAGGTGTGTGTAAACACACCTTCCCCGCTCTTCACTGTGGCAGTGACACTGATTGTCTGTTCCCTGATATAGGGAATGACGATCAGTGACGTCACGCCTACAGCCACACCCCCCTACAGTAAGGCATCATTTGGGATCATTTTATTTAACATGTCACACTGTTTAAAGTGGAAGAAAATTCTAATGTGACTAGCACATGCAGTTGTGCATTCTTCCTAGCAAACAGATCTTTAGGCTGTTGACTGGTTCTTACATCAAGCTCACCCCTTGCCCACATACACAGATGCAGGCTCTGGTTACACTCTCTTTCACCCCCCTAGTCATAATCCAATAACCCCTAACAACCAGAGCAACCTCACATACAGGCCTGTGTCTTATTCATGGTACAAGTTAACCACTTTAGCGCCGAACCATATTGCTGTCCAAAGACCAGAGCACTTTTTGTGATTCGGCACTGCATCGCTTTAACTGACAATTGCGCGGTCGTGTGACGTGGCTCCCAAACAAAATTGGCGTCCTTTTTTTCCCGCAAATAGAGCTTTCTTTTGGTGGTATTTGATCATCTCTGCGTTTTTTTGTTTTTTGCGCTATAAACAAAAATAGAGCGACTATTTTGAAAAAAATGCAATATTTTTTACATTTTGCTATAATAAATATCCCCAAAAAAAGATATAAAAAAACATTTTTTTTCCTCAGTTTAGGCCGATACGTATTCTTCTACATATTTTTCGTAAAAAAAATCGCAATTAGCGTTTATTGATTGGTTTGCGCAAAATTTATAGCGTTTACAAAAAAGGGGGTAGTTTTATGGCATTTTTATTAATATTTTTTTTTTACTAGTAATGGCGGCGATCAGCGTTTTTTTTTCAGTACTGCGATATTATGGCGGACACATCGGACACTTTTGACACATTTTTGGGACCATTGGCATTTTTATAGCGATCAATGCTATAAAAATGCATTGGATTACTATAAAAATGCCATTGGCAGTGAAGGGGTTAACACTAGGGGGCGGGGAAGGGGTTAAGTGTGTTCCTATTTGTGTTCTAACTGTATGGGGGGGGTGGACTCACTAGGGGGAATCACTGATCTTCCGTTCATACATTGCATGAACGGAAGATCAGCGTTTCCCCCGCTGACAGGAACGACTCGGGGGGCGAGCGGGGGGCGCGCACGCGGGCCGCCGGCGGCGCGCACGCGCCCCCTAGCGGCCGCGAAAGTCCCGACGTAGAGCTACGGGCTCTCGCCCAGGAGAGCCGACCTGCCGCCGTAGAACGACGGCGGCTGGTCGGCTAGTAGTTAAAGGAGTTGTAAATAAAACATTTTTTTTTTTGCTAAAACTACTGTTTACAGGGTATAGAGACATAATAGTTAATTATCGCTACAAACTTAGCTATGATTAAGCAATATTGAGAGTGTAAAATGTGTCAGCTATTTTATCCTGTACCCTGCTGCTGTATGAATTTTTCTTATTTTATACAATAAAGGCATTTTTTTTCAGAGATTCTCCTTCCTCATGAGACTAGCAATTAAGAAGCACCAGTGTTTTAGAACTCACACTGCAGATATACAGTATAGGTATGATGCTGTAGACAGAGGACGGCCTAGGCACACTCACATACCAAGAAGTTCACTGTTATTTATTTATGAAGACAAAGGCTTCATTTCCAAACGCCTGTCCATGTTTTGTTTTTTTTGGAGCTGGAGCTCAAAAACGAGGCAGGTGGCGTTTTTGAGCGTTTTTAACGTCTGGCTTTTTTACAGCTCTATTGCTGAAACTTCAGAACGCACTGGTCCTGGGTTTTTTTTGCAGCTTAAAAACGGCTCAGCCATCTACAGCTCAAAAACGTCATGGTGGGCATGAGGCCATAGACTAACATGGAGAGACGTTTTTAAGCTATAAAAAATGCTCAGAAAAGTGGCTGTAAAAACGTCCATGGAAATTAAGTCTAAAGGTTATTTTTTTAGAGTACTGTTTAAGCACAATTAACATGTTCCCTATAACATAGTCTTAACCTTTTCACTTTCGCATACAGTATGCAGCAAAACACATTTTCATAGCTCCCAACTGTCCCTGATTTGGAACAATGTCCCTCTGTCTCTCTTTTCTCTTCATGTGTCCCTCATTTTGGTCTGATCCGTACAGCTGTATATAAAATGCATTATTTATCTTTCAAAAAGTGTTTCCCATTGTTAAACCTTTCATTCAAATTTTAAACTGCTGCATTTGTAAATTTCAAAAGCCAATATAAAATAATAGTTAGTAGTGGTAAAAAAAAACACTTGTGGGTTTAACTAATATATATATATTTTGGATTCTCCTTTGAGGGGGCCTGACAGGGGGTGCGTCCTATGCCAACATCCTTTCGCTAAAAGGTGTCCCCCGTTCTCAAAAAGTTGGGAGGTATGCATTGGTATGTTGTACATATTTGCCTTTTTGTTCATTCACAAAGCAAAATCCCTGCATGAAAAGGCTCGGAAATCGACTACTGTCCTGCTAGATTCGTGTCCCCATGGCAGTGGCATCACTAAAATAAGACCAATAGTTTTCAGTGGCCAAGAACAACCATATGGGTGATAGTCAATGAATGGCAACTTCCACAACATCTTCTCTAACAGATGTTTCCCTTATCAGGTTGCCTTTATTGCAGACAGTGCCCAAACACATATTCCAGTAATATATCATTATGGACATCTATATAACTGACATTGTTTATCCTTGAAGTCAATGGCTTTCAACATGGAGTGCCTTAGGCTAGTGATTCCCAAGCATTGTGTCATAGCAAGTTCATTTTTGTTACACAGCTAGACTGTGCATGTCAGAATAATTTAGGGGGGGGTCAGCTGAATTGTCTTAAAAGAAAAAATATATAAAGATATGCATCAGATAAGGAACGAGGTGTTTAAAAATGAGAGACTAAATTTCTGGACACAGCATATTGTGGCTCCCAGTATCCAGGCGATTTGAGCGGCCTGGGGATCATGTGATCGCTATGCTATCATGATGTCACGGAAGCCATTATGAATGAATGTCATTCATAACAGCTGTGCTTCCTACACAGTGATGATGTGGGACAATGCATGTCTATTGGAAGGTGTGATGGAGTGCCAAGGTGCATCCATTGGCAAACTGCATTGGATTACCATTCAACTTAATGGCACTGCATCACACCAGTGGCGTCACTAGGGTTGGTGTCACCTGGTGCGGTAAAACATGGTGTCACCCCACCCCTCCCCCCATCGTCTAAAGAACTATGTGCAGAGTGCCCATCATCCCCATATACCCCCTCCTAGCACAATTCCTCTTTCTCCTTCCCTCATCCCCCCTCTCAGCACAAATCCCCCCTCCCCCAATATCCCCCCGCTTAAAAATCTTCACCCCCATATGCCCCCTTCCAGTACAAATACCCCCTCTCAGCACATTACTTCCCCTCCATTTCTCCCTACCAGCACAAGTCATCACCCTCATATACCCCCTTTCAGCACAAATCCCCCTTCTCAGTACAAAATGCCCCCCATATCACTCGTCCCAGTATAAATCCCCCCAAACCCCTCCTTCTTATACAAATTATTTTACCCCCCAAATCCCCCTCTCAGCACAAATCATCCCCCCATCTCCCTGCACAGATCCCTCTCAGCATAAATCATCCCCCATCTCCCTGCACAGACCCCCCTCCATCTCCCCCCTCCCTGCACAGATCCCCCCCCAGCACAATATTAAACCTTTCTTCTTGCCCAAATTCTCTTATTCCCCCAACCAATCCACCCTCAGCAAAAGACTTACCGGGTCCTCAGTGATTGATGGCTGACACTTTAGCAGCTCCCAGTCCCATCTGTCCCAGCCGGCTGCCTGTTAGCAGTGTCAGAGCACCGGGAGATCTCCTTCAAATGTGTGTCTGCATTTGCCGACATCTCCTGCGGGGTGTCCCCGGGTCTCCAGCGAAGTGATGGCTGACACTTTAGCAGCTCCTATCTGTTCCCGGCCAGCCGCATGTCAGCTGTGTCAGGGCGCCAGGAGATCCTCCTCCCGTCCCATCAGAAGACCCGCCAAAGCAGGGGAGGAACCTGGGAAGGAGATCTGCTGGTGCCCTGACACGGCTGACATGCGGCTGGCCGGGAACAGATAGGAGCAGCTAAAGTGTCAGCCATCACTACGCTGGAGACCCGGGGACAACCCGCAGGAGATGTCGGCAAATGCCGACACACACTCGAAGGAGATCTCCCGGCGCTCTGACACTGCTAACAGGCAGCCGGCTGGGACAGATGGGACTGGGAACTGCTAAAGTGTCGGCCGTTGCGATCGCTGCGCTGGGGACCTGGGGACACCCCGCAGGAGATGTCGGCAAATGCCGACACACTGTAGTAGCCCACTTGCTATCACACTGCGCCCGAGAATGAAGCCCTGCTCTTGCCTAGTCCCGGCCCCTGGTCTGCATGATTTTTTTTAAATCGGGATGTGTCATCCCTCTAAGGGTGTCACCCGGGTGCGGTCCGCACCCCCCTTGCAACTCCTCTGCATCACACCAAGCATTTTATTATTAATGAGCTAAGCTCACAAAACAGTAAGAAGGCAAATGGTTTTGTCAATTGCACAATGAAAAGGGGTGTTAAAAAAATTAAACCTTTTTCCAGAGACAACTAGCTGGCAGCTAGAGAAATATATTTCAAAAGCAAAGTACAGTGCAAATCCTAATAAAATTTGTGAACAAAGAGTGCAAAATAAGGGAGAAAAAGAATGATGATATTCCCAGAATGATTCCAGAAGATACACCGGGACACGCAGACAAAGAAAAATCCCCAGATCATCCAGTGGAGCTAGCAATAAAGGTAGCAACTTCCCAGAGGATGTTGGATTTCAAATAAATTAAAAGCCCAAAAATGCCTCAGACACAGAAAATATCAGCCTTGGTTACCCTCGGTTGTGTTTGTGTTTACTAGACCTTTGCAGTAATATCATGTGATATAAAAAATAGAAACTATCACTATTTTATTCTCAAGTGTATCTGTTTTTAGAAAATATATAATGTTTGGATGTTTTGTGTAATCTTCAGGCCTAAAAACACTAAAACTGCTCGTGCAGCGAAAAGGTTAAAGCGGAGGTCCACCCATTTTTTTTTTTAAAAGCCAGCAGCTACAAATACTGCAGCTGCTGACTTTAACCATTTCAATACAGGGCTTTAAAACCCACCTCCATACCGGGTCTATTCTGGCACTTCTCTCCTCCTAAATTACTCAGAACCCCCAAACATTATATATGTTTTTTTAGCAGACACCCTAGGGAATAAAATGGCAGTCATTGCAACTTTTTATCTTGCACGGTATTTGCGCAATAATTTTTCAAACGCCTTTTTTTTTTTTTTTAAATGGTTTCATGAATAAAAAAAATAACAAAACAGTAAAGTTAGCCCAATTTTTTTGTAAAATATAAAAGATGATGTTACGCCGAGTAAATAGATACCTAACATGCCATGCTTTAAAATTGCTCACACTCATGGAATGGCACCAAACTTTGTTACTTAAAAATCTCCATACATTTTTCACAGGTTACCAGTTTAGAGTTACAGAGGAGGTCTAGTGCTAGAAATGTTGCACACACTCTAACGCATGCGACGACACCTCACATGTGTGGTTTGAACAACGTTTACATACGTGGGCCGGACTTACGTGTGTGTTCGCTTCTGAGCGCGAGCTACCAGGGACAGGGGCGCTTTCATTTTTTTATTTATTTTTAATTCTACTTATTTATTTATGTTTTACACTTTTTTTTACATTTTTTTTCCCGATCGCTTTTATTCCTATTACAAGGAAGGTAAACATCCCTTGTAATAGGAATAGAGTGTGACAGGTCCTCTTTAAGGAGAGATCTTCCAGGCTGGAAAGAATGAGATTGTGAAAAAAAATTCACAAATCTCATTCTTACTAGCCTAAAGTTGCGACGGCGTAGCGTTAATGGGCCGGCGGAATTCTAATTGTGCGTGTAGGGGGCGTGTAGTATTTAAAATAGGCGCAATCCCGCGGAGAACGTACTGCGCATGCGCCGGCTGTCAATGTATCCCAGTGCACATGATCCAAATTATGACGGTGTTTTTTCGACGTGAACGTCAATGATGTCAATCCCCATTCACGGACGAGTTACGCAAACGACGTAAAACTTTCCCAATTCGACGCGGTCACGACGTCCATACTTAACATAGGATGCGCCTGCTTTTTGTTGCTTTATCTTTACGCCGGGAAAACCCTTACGTAAACGTCGTAAAGTGACTGCGTCGGGCCTGCGTACGTTCGTGACTTTCCGTATCTCGCTGATTTACATATTCTCGGCGTAAATCAGAGAGAACGCCCCCGGCGGCCATTTTAAAACTGCCTTTAAGATCCGACGGTGTAATACAGTTACGCCTGTCGGATCTTTGCTGCAAACCGGCGTATCTTGTTTTCTGCATACAGAAAACAGATAAGCCGGCGCAAAGTGTGAGTTATGCCGTCGTATCACTGATACGCCGGCATAACTCTACCTGAATCTGGCCCTATGTGTCTAAAACTCCTCAGAACCAATCAGATTCATTTTAAAAACAAACACTGCCCTGTGTTTGTTTGTTTTTGTTCTGTGTGTCTCTGTATACACAAAACACACTGAAACTAGTCTAAAAATGAAACTAACCTGCAGGCACATTATATGATTGATTTTTATCTATTTTTAATCATTTTTAAAAGGAATCAGTTAACTATTATGTCTCTATACCCTGTAAACAGTCATTTCAACAAAAAAAAAAAATTCCTTTACTACTTCTAAGCATCCCAGAACCTATACAAAAGCTGCACTGAGGAGCTGATCATGGTGCTGAATTGTTTTTTGTACACTCATACTTTTCCAGTATCTTTGATTGTGGTTTAACTACATCTACAAAGGTTGCCCATTAAAACTTGAGTAGATGAGTGAATGTCTACAGAAAGCAATTCTGGGCAAGTGCCTCTTTCTAAGCAGCTCTATTGTAATTCTAACATTGGCTACTTAATGTCCTCACTAAACCAGCAACATATATAAAACTCAGAGAACATCAACATTCTGCCTAGGTACCAGAAAACTGTTAGACCTCTAGGAAGTTGGAATCTTGTCCCATTGCTCTACAAAATCTATTTCTGGGTAAGGTGGTAAGAAAATAAGAATGAAGTTGTGACAGGAGTGACTTTGGGTCGGGGGTTTGGGGAACTCAGCTTGCCCTGGAGAGTTCTGGAGGCTCCTTGTCCAGCTTCCTGATGCCTCTTATGTGTAAATTAACCTGTGTCTCTAACAGGGGCACAGGGTGAATGAGAACACCAGTCTGATCTGTGCTAGTCAGACTCAATGCTGTATACATTGTATATATTGTGTGTATATTGTGTGTTGGCTGTTGTGTAATATTTGCTGTGATGGTTTGTATCTTATGTGATTGTCTATTGTGGCTGTCTGCCTCAACTATTATGGGATGTGTAAGTGTCTTGCTATGAGGTAGAGGGAAGGAGACAGCCAGACTAGGACCTGACCTGAAAGATCATGCCTAGGAGTCACCTATGCTGCCTAAAGGATTGCTAATTAGCTCATGGTAATTGGGTTTCTGGTTCAGTCTTTATTGTCCCCCTTGTGTATATATTTGTGTGAGATCTCAAATAAAATGTTAGTCCTGATTTACTCCAAGACTGGTGTAGGCTGTTGGTTTTTACTCTACACTAAGGTGCTGTCTGTTGACTGGGGAGCTAAAGAATCTTGGACGGTGCTGGATCTGAACAGAGGAAGCATTGACGGCGGACCTAGATCTGTTTAAGGACAGAGGGTTCCTCACAGGGGCAATATTAATGAACCCCACTGATTTTTTTAGAATAGTAATATAAAATTACTGAGAACAGGAAAACGTTCAAATGGAAGTGAACTAATAGATTTATTGGAAGATGAAATCTTGTCCCATTCCACTAACAAAAAGGGTTATTATTAAAGGAATCCAACTTACTTTTCTTACAAACATTCCATGTGAACAGTACATGGAGGAAAACGTTTAAATGGCATGCAACTTTATAACCTACAAAAGACATACTGTTGGTAAATCAAAGGAGTTGTAAAGGATTTTTTTTTTTCACCTTAATGCAATTTATGCATTAAGCTGAAAAAACATCTGATGATGCCGGCCCCCCTGAGACCCCGTTTTACTTACCTGACCCCTTGAAAGTCCAGCGCACAGTCCCAAGATCCTCTTTGTCGCTCAGCCTGGGTAGAGCGGATGGATTGAGAGCAGCGTAGCCATTGGCTGGCGCTGCTGTCAATCACATCCAGTAACGTGGCGCCGAGGGGCGGGGCTGAGTGATACAGTGAGCAGCTATGGCCACTCGCTGTATCACAGGAACGCGCCCGCAAGGACTCATCACCATGCAAGCTCTCTCGCATGAAGGTGTTGAGTTCTTGCGGGGAGGACCAGAGACAGCCGCCGAGGGACCCCAGGAAACGTGGATCGGGGACACTCTGTGCAAAATTAACTGCACAGTGGAGGTAAGTATGACATGTTTGTTATTTTAAAGACCCTTTAAGATAAATTAAATATTTAGACTGTTGATGTTCGCTGAGTTTTATATATGTTGCTGGTTTAGTAAGGTCATTAAATACCCAAAGTTAGAATTACAATGAAGCTACTTACAAAGTGGCACTTGCCCAGAATTGCTTTCTGTAGACATTTACTCATCTACTTAAGTTTTAATGGTCAACCTTTGTAGATGTAGTTAAACCACAATCAAAGGTACTGGAAAAAGTATGACTGTATAAACAAGAGTTCAGCACCACGATCAGCTCCTCAGTGCAGCTTGTGTATAGATTCTGGGATGCTAAAGTGACCCTTTCAGCACAGATCATTTTTACATTAAAGGGGTTGTAAAGAATTTTTTATTTTATTTTACCTAAATAGCTTCCTTTACCTTAGTGCAGTCCTCCTTCACTTACCTCATCCTTTGATTTTGCTTTTAAATGTCCTTATTTCTTCTGAGAAATCCTCATTTCCTGTTCTTCTGTCTGTAACTCACCACCGTAATGCAAGGGTTTCTCCCTGGTGTGGAGAAAGCCTCTTGAGGGGGGGGGGGGGACGAGCAGGCAAGTCATGACACTCTCTACTTTGCAGATATAGAAAGGAGCTGTGTGTTAGTGGGCATCCTGACACTCCTGCTCGCCCCCTCAAGAGGCTTTCTCCACACCAGGAAGAAAGCCTCACATTACGGTGGTGAGTTACAGACAGAAGAACAGGAGGTGAGTGTTTCTCAGAAGAAATAAGGACATTTAAAAGCAAAAAAATCCTTTACAACCCCTTTAAGGCATACCTATAATAGAAGAGATTGTATACTAACATTTCCAGCTGCCAATTTTTCCGTGTGCCACCTCAACTTTTTTCCTTCTGTATTTGACTGGTACATGAGTCAAACACCTATTTTCCCCAAAGCAGGCAATGGTTTCTTTCACTGGCTATTATGTCCTCTTGACATATCAGCCAGGGGGAGAAACCATTTATTGGAGAAACAGGTATTTGACTCATCCACCTTGCAGTGGCTTGCTATGAAGAAGCGACATACGAGTAAATAGGCTCTCAGAAACATCGGCATACAGCTTCTTCTACTGCAGGTATACTTAACTTTAACATTCAAAGTGTACATCAAGTTAAAAATGATGTATATTTAGCATATCTCTGAAATAAATGCACATTTTACCATATTTTAGCACTTTAAACATGCTACAAGTACAGAAAAAATAATTGTTTTTCTTTTTTATCTTGTCCGTTCAATATGCTTTATGCAGTCAATTGATGTGGATATCGGGCTGACAGATATTGGCCTGGTTCGGATGGTTGTTTTGATATTATTGCTCTTCTTGTCATCTTTGAATACCCCCTTTTTTATTTATTTAATTTTTTGTTGTTGTATATTTATTTATTTATTTTTTTGTTTTGCTCCAATTTTTTTATTTTTTTATTTTTTTATAATTTGTTATTATGTTTTCTTTTGAATTTATGTTTATTTATTTCGCATTGTAACCATCCTAATACTGTCGGTATATGTTGGATTGTTTATCAATAAACCTTTTTGTTAAAGTGGATGTCCCCTGAAAAAAAATATTAAAAGCCAGCAGCTACAAATACTGCAGCTGCTGACTTTTAATATTAGGACACTTACCTGTCCTGGAGTCCAGCGCCGTTCGTAGCAGAGGACGAGCGATTGCTCATCACCCTGCTGCTCCCCCTCCATCCACAGTGAGGGAACCAGGAAGTGAAGCGCTCCGGCTTCACTGCCTGGTTCCCTGCGCCCGCCGATTGGCTCCCACTTTGTGCTGGGAGCTGAGTGTTCACGGGGGATGGACGGGATGTCTTTTACCCGAGACTGTTGGCCGGAAGTGGGTGCAAATACCTATCTGCACCCCCCCCCCCCCTGAAAGGTGTCAAATGTGACACAGGAGGAGGGGTGGGTTCCGATCAGCGGAAGTTCACTTTAGGGTGGAGCTCCGCTTTAAAGAAAAATAATTGTTTTTGTACCAGAAATATAGTGTGCTATTAAACCTTCCTGCTTGAGCTGAGAACACAATGAGCCAGATAAACTAAGATTGACGGCAGTTGAGGAACTTAAATTGTCACATGTATTGCACGTCAAATAAACTATTATGTTGCAGGAAATAGTTTATTATGCTTTATTTGGCATACTGTATGTTGGCATAGTAGAATATGTAACTGTCTTGGCACACTACTGCACATCTCTATCGCTCCAAATATTGACAAACTAATTTTCTGTACTATTATTTATTTATTTAGCACTGATGGTAAGATTATTTGTGGAAAAAGTTACGCTTGGGATTTTTTTTCCCACACATGTTCACCTTTCATGTGAAAACCTTCCAATTTAATTATTATAGTGCATCCAGGTTTCTGTGTGCCAGATATTCAGCACAATAAATTATCTAGACCAAGGGTGCCCAACCTTTTAAAGAGCGAGGGCCACTTAAGCAACTTGGTAACGAGTCGTGGGCCACAATGAGTGGAGTGGGCGGATGACAGGTCATGGCTACTCTATAGGCCCTCTGATCCACCCAGATGGAAGGAGATGAATTCCCTTCTGTTTTTCAGATTGGAGTTAGGCGGGCTTAAACGGACATCAGTCGCTCTATAGAGGTAAATTGAGGGTCTCATTTGGTTGGGCTGATCATGTGAAAAGGTCCTAAGACTACTTTCACACTGATATGCTGTGGTTTACCAACACCGCGGTTTACCAACACCGCGGGTGCAGCTTAGTGCACCTGTGTCTATCCTGCGGGTGATCTGAACTTTGCCATAGTCTCCACCTGTGGCAAAAGCCGGCGCTGTAGAGGAAGCATCGGCTTATGGGGCTCTGCAATGCAGCCGCTTTCTTCCTCTACCACCAGCTTCATTCAAAACACTGATGCTGCGGTATGGCGGGTCGGCAACCTGCGATCTGGGCTTGCCAACCTGCCATTCCAGAGCAGGAGGCCGCGGGCCACATTTGATGGCTCCGTGGGCCACATGTGGCCCCCGGGGCTCTGGTTGGCAACCCCTGATCTAGACCATTGTTATTTGCGCTCTGAAATCCTAAGCATATGATGGTGTCAGCCCTATATACATCATATATGGTGGATTCAAAAAGACACAGCCCTCTTTTTACCCCTTTCTCTACCACCTCATGTCATTAACCCCCTTCATGTGCACAGTTCAAGTAGAGGAATCAACAGGTTTTTGTTTTTTTAAATATCAGATGGTATTACCGGTAAATACCTTTGCCGGAGCAGGTTGATGTGTTTGTGGAGTCATCAGAGAGTAATTCATTGTGAATGACGATGGATCTACTTTGCTGGACAATGGATTTACATGCTATGAATAAGCTCAAAATAAGTAAAACGCATCAAAAGGGGGAGTTCAGGTAGTCTGTCTTACACTGGATCAATCAATAAATCTTCAACTATGGTCTTTACTCTGAAGTGTGGCTGCCTTTCTTTCTGCTAGTAGCCATTGACATTGAATAGTGGTACGCTTTTGCTACAGTGCGTTTATTAACTTTTTTTTTTTTTTTTTTTGAGAATGTGTAACAAGGGGCACTACAGTATGTGAGAAAAGAAAAAGAGGATGACTGCTGGGGTCTAAGGAAGAAGGTAATCCTTCGAAACGTGTCACCAGGCAGTGGCCTTTGTAATCTCCTCTGGTATCATCTGGAATCCATTGTCTTCAGACCAATTGCTGTCATCTGGAGACTACTTGTATCGCAAATTTTTACCTCTGTTTTTAAAAAGTTTTGTTTTACTTTGCATCTAATAAAAAATACCTAAGGATAATGTGCAAGGTTGGTGCGCCCCCATTGGCCCCTTTCACACATGCAGACCTTATGTCCTTACATTGATCCCTATGAGATAGTGGGTGTCAGCGGATGAACATCCGCTGACACCCAATTTCATCAGTGTCCACAATCCTCCGATTCTGCAGACGGAGGAAAATCCTATTTTTCCATCCGTCTGCAGATCGGATCAGGTGAACACGGACAGATGGTCTGTGTTCATCCAATCCCCCCATAAGGGAGAGCGGAGATCAGACAGGGCGGTCCCTGCACAGGCAAGGGATGTGAGATGAGGTCCTTGTCCCCATTAACTTAGAAACAAAGGGCCAGATTCATGAAGAGTTACGACAGGGTATCAGTAGATACGCCGTCGTTACTCAGAATCTGCGCCGTCGTATCTTTAATCATATTCTCAAAGTGATATACGCTTAAATGTTGCTAAGATACGACCGGCGTAAGTCTCCTACGCTGTCGTATCTTAGCTGCCTATTTACGCTGGCCGCTAGGGGCGTGAACGCTGATTTACGCCTAGAATATGTAAATCAGCGAGATACGCCTATTCACAAAAGTACGCCCGACCGTCGCAGTAAAAAAAACGCCCTTTACGTAAGGCGTTTTCAGGCGTAAAGATAAAGCAACAATAAGATGGCGCAGCCAATGTTAACTGGTTGCGGACCGCCGCATGTACATTCACGTCAGCAAAATGGCACAGGCAGGCACATCAGTGTATATATACATGCCTGCCTTGCCGTGGGTCGGGGGTCCAATCGGGACCCCCTCCGGTACAAAGGACAGTCAGTTTTGCAGTGGGAGCGATCCGGGGCGAGGGGGCGGCGGTTCGTTTTTGTCCGCCCCCTCCGGATCGCTCCCAGCCAATGCGCGCGCTCCCCCGTCCTGTCACTTCCTCCTCCTGTGTAAACACAGGAAGGAGGAAGTGATGTGATCTCTCCCTCTGCGTTTTTTTCAACCACCGCTGAGGAGAGATCACATCTCACAGTAAGTGAACACAACACTACACTGACACACACTACACATAGGCACATTTAACCCCCGCGATCGCCCCCCCACCCCCTCCCCCCTGTCACAGTGTCACTGAATACAGTGATCATATGTATGATCACTGCAGTTAGTGTCAGTGTGACAGTCAGTTAGTGTTAGGTCCAGGGTAGCCCCCGTACCCCGCCCTAATAAAGTTTTAACCCCTTGATCACCACCCTAGTTAACCCTTTCACTCCCTATTGCCAGCGTCTCTAAGCGATCATTTTCCTGATCGCTGTATTAGTGTCGCTGTTCCCGCTAGGTAGCTATTTTTTTTTTATTGCAATTTTTTTTTTTACTAAAGACATGTGGCTAAATAAAATTTGGCCTAAATGTTTGACTAAAATTTAGTTTATTTGATTTTTCTTCTAACAAAAAGTAAAAAATATTGATTTTTTTCACAAATGTCGCTCTATTTTTGTATATAGCGCAAAAAATAAAAATCACAGAGGCGATCAAATACCACCAAAAGAAATCTCTATTTGTGGGAAGAAAAGGACGCAAATTTTGTTTGGGAGCCACATCGCACGACCGCGCAATTGTCTGTTAAAGTGACGCAGTGCCGAATCACAAAAAGGGGCCTGGTCATTTACCTGCATTTTGGTCCGGGTCTTAAGTGGTTAAGTATGGACGTCGGGACCGCGTCAAATTTTTCACGTTTTACATCGTTTGCGTAACTCGTCTGTGAATGGGGCTGGACGTAATTTACGTTCACGTCAAAACCAATGAGTCTTAGCGCCGTAATTTGGAGCATGCGCACTGGGATACGTCCACGGACGGCGTATGCGTCGTTAGTAAAAAACGTCATTTACGTGGGGTCACACTTAATTTAAATAAAACACGCCCACATCAAACACATTTGAATTTGGCGGGCTTACGCCGGCCCATTTACGCTATGCCACCGTAACTTAGCTTTGTGAATACAGCACTTGCCTCTCTAAATTACGGCGGGGTAGCGTATCTGAGATACGCTACGCCCGCACAAAATTACGCCGCTCTATGTGAATCTAGCCAAAAGTGCCTTGAAGGGAGGGCCCCCTTGGGGGCTTGTGGTCTGGTTTAGGCAGGAGGAGCACACTCACTGCCCCTCCCTTTCCTGGCTAGCCAGTAGCCAGGCTGCATACCTGGATAGGGTCAGGTATGAATTTTGGGGGAAACCAAAACCAATATTTTTTTTTGCATTTAATAGAAGACGAAGATTTAAAATGATTGAAAATGACTTGCAAATAACAATAACAAGCTTGAGTGCAATTTTATTGATTAGTATTATACAGTATATACAATATTACTAGTATAAATAAACCTATACATGTGGCTGTTTAAATAAAAAATGTGTTTCTTGGTAGTCTGTATTTAGTCTGTTATTAAAAATATAAATATTACATATGCAGGAGGTACTATACTTTAACTTTCTGCTAAATGGACTAATGCAGACTGTATTAAACATTGCTCAAGAAATGTCTTACATTTGCTATGCTTTTAATTGTGCTCCAGCGCTGGCCTAAAAGTTCGAATATATGGACTAGGGCGAGGATAAAGACCATTGCCTTCTATGGGAAAGCAGCGCTCTATCTCCTGTGGTCTGACACACCCTCTGAACAGTTACAAACCTTCTCTCGACAGGGAGCATTAGTTCTGCTAATTGAATAGCAGTAGATCTGACAAGGCAAAGGGCACATGGGGATGCTGAAATAAACCACTGCTATCTAACTGAACTGAACTCCCTGTAAGAAGCTCTGGATAATCACACACTGTGGACAAAATGAAATAAAATGATATAGCATACCAATTAACAATGAACTGACTCCATTTGCCTGACTTGCTCTGTTCCATTTAAAATTCTCTTTATTAGCTGGTTTGACTCCTGAATTCTCTCTTCCAAGCTGTTTGCAGTATTTTGTCTCTGGGACTATTTGTAGTTCAAAGTGGATCCATTAATTGATCTTTGACTAATTTCCACTACAATGTGCTCCTTTTCTACAAAGATTAGTATATCTTGTACCTGACCATTTTCCAATTATTGTGCACAAAGTCTTTATTTTAAAGAGTAGCAGCTTAGGTGAAGGTGAAAAACCTTCTGTAGTGCAGCAGCCCCCCTTTTACTTACCTGACCCGATCTTTCCAGTGACTAGAAGGAGCCTAGCAGCTCCAGCAGCTGTCTCAGGGTCCTCATTGGATAGATTGATAGCAGCAACAGCCATTGGCTCCCGTTGCTGTCAATCAAATCCAGTCACACGGGAGCCGGGGGGGGGGGGGGGGCAAGTTCTGCTGTCTGTGTCAATGGACAGCAGGACTCGGGAGCGCTCCTGCATGAGTGTCCACTTGGAATACGGGTCTCCGAGTGGGCACAGGAGCGCCACTGGGTGACCCCAGAAGAGGAGGATCGGGGGCCACTTTGTGCAAAACCCTTGCACAGAGTAGGTAAGTATAACATGTTTGTTTTAAAAAAAAAAATGTACCTTTACAACCCCTTTAAACTCGTGTCATCAACACAAACTCAAAGCTTACGACACAATCTCGTAATGTTTTAAGATTACCAGGCTTCTTCTAAATGATGAAGATGTGGTATGGGTGACTCTCTTTATATCCTGCAGTAGAAGGGAAGTCTCTAGTACCAGAACACAGTGCCACTTACTGTCTGTATGTAGCACAAGGCTACTACAGTATTTTACAGCCTGAGAAGCATCCAGTCCGTTCCAGCATGCAAATACTTTGAATGGTCCAAGCTGTTCCAAATTAAAGGGGTTGTAAATGA
This sequence comes from Rana kukunoris, assembly GCA_029574335.1. Lineage (NCBI taxonomy): Eukaryota > Metazoa > Chordata > Amphibia > Anura > Ranidae > Rana > Rana kukunoris. The sequence continues at coordinate 65,403,378 of CM056059.1, read as the reverse complement.
TAATTTATTTATTTTTAAATAACAAACATGTTATACTTACCTCTACTGTGCAGCTCGTTTTGCATAGAGTGGCCCCGAACCTGGTCTTCTGAGGTCCCTCGGCGGCTGTCTCGGTTCCTCCCCACAAGAACTAACCCCCTGCATGGGAGCCCTCTCCCATGGGGGTTAGTTCTTGCGGGCATGCTCCCGTGATACAGCCGGCGGCTATAGCCGCTCACTGTATCACTTGGCCCCAGCACGCTGCGTCATTAGATGTGATTGACAGCAGCGCGAGCCAATGGCTGCGCTGCTATCAATCCATCCACTCTAGCCAATCCACGGCCAGACTGAGCGGAGAAGAGGACCTACGCCACTTCCTGCGCCTACACTGTCCTCCCCCGCTGTCTTCTGGGAAAAACACAGGTCCCAGAAGACAGCAGGGACCAGTAAGGACGCGCTGCACGCCTCGCGCATGGGCAGTAGGAAAACAGGAAGTCAAGCCCCAAGGCTGGACTTCCTGATTCCCTCACCGAGGATGGCAGCAGGGGCAACCAAGAGCCGAGCGACTGATCGGCTTCGGCTGCCAACATCGTGGCTACCCTGGACAGGTAAGTATCCATATAGTAAAAGTCAGCAGCTGCAGTATTTGTAGCTGCTGGCTTTTAATTATTTTATTTTTTTAGATGGACCTCTGCTTAAAATATTGGGGATGTCTTTCTTATCATTATCTATAGCATTGAGATCATCAATCTTTGTCTGTTCCATGAGTCCTTCTAAATTAAGCTGACTACACTTGTAGATTTTCATAAAAAGCACAAAACTCATCAATACATTCTATAATGGTATCAGAGACTTGACAAATATCGTTTGAAAGTATTTCAAAATGTTCTATTAACATTAAATTTTGGAATGAATATAATTTGCCAAATGAAAACCACATTCACTGTTAGAAATTTGTTTTCTCAAGAAAATGTTTCCATTTTCCCTTCAAATTTTCTCGTCACTAAGGCCGCGTACACACGATCAGACATGTCTGATAGGGAGCTGTGGTGGCTCAACGTGATTGGCACTGCGCTGACAAGCCGTTCACCTCTGCAGCCAAGGGTTCGGATCCCGGTCTCGGCTACATGTGAATTGAGTTTGGTGGTCTCAGCCCGGCTCCCGGTGGGTGTGCTATGCAAGGTACGCCTGTGCTTAGTACGCCCCCCCCCCCCACAAAAAAACCACCACACTTGCACGCACACGAAATTGGTTTACCACGCACGCACATTGGCCATGCGGTCTCCTAAAAATGAGAGGCGAAGGACCTACGGGGCTGGCTGGGTGGGCTAGACCGCCTCACTCCCTCATAGGGGGAGTCCCTCTGCCCCGTTGGGGTCCCATTGGGCCCCAGTCGGGCTCCCAAGTGGAGCAGGTAGGGTGGGGTGAGTGGGAGGCCCCCCCTCACACCCGCCATTGCCACCGGGGGCATGGAGAAGGATGGCGATTGCCTCCGGGGGGAGGGTCTGCCTACTGCCAACTCCTGCAGTCCGGCTCCTCTCTCTCGAGTTCACGCACAAAAATACACTTAAAAAAAAAAAAAAACAGACATGTCTGATGAAACTGGTCTGCAGACCAGTTTCATCGGACCAGTTCGATGGTGTGTACGGCCCATCAGACCGTTGTCTGTCAGACCAAAGTTTTAAAACTTGCTTTAAAACCTGTCTGATGGAACCTGTCCGTCGGACAGGTTCGATGGTTAGTACACAAAAGCATCAGACAAAAAACCTGCGCATGCTCAGAATCAAGTGGACGCATGCTTGGAAGCATTGGACTTCGTTTTTTGATCACGTCATTGTGTTCTACGTCACCGCGTTCTGGTCTGATCGGATTTTGGTCCGATGGTGTGTACGCACATCAGACCATCAGGCAAGTTCAGAGTTGTCTAATGAAAACGGTCCGTCAGACAAGTCTCATCAGACATGTCTGATTGTGTGTACAGGGCCTAAGGTCAAAAATGAACAATGATATTACCCAACTAACAATTAGGAAATTAAATGAACATTCTGAAATCCAAATTTCCAAACGCCATTCTACTAGTGTATGGCCAACTTTACTCAAACATCTGGAAAAGTTATTTTCTTCTGATGTTTGAGATAATATTATCCTTGAAGGGAATGTTCAGTCGCAGAGAAGGATAACACGATAAACTAATCAAGAGAGTCAAGACATTAATGAATAAATCTACAGGTAATGCAGAAATCCCTGTTAGCGTTTTCCTGATTTTAATGGAATCCTTCGCTGACCCGCTGCTGTTTTCAGGCAGCTTTAGTGGATTGCCCAAGTTTACAATCCCCTATTTGTAAATTCCATTGTCATGGAAACAGATGTGATGGTACTGAGCAGCATCAGTCCGCTTCTTAACCATCTATATTTTGTTATTGCATTTTATTATTGATACAAGATGAGACCAACTTTTTTTCCAGTCCATCTCTTTGACAAACGCCATAATTTAAAGCAGTGCTCACAAATAATCCATGTTTGCATTATTACAGATTGTTAATCTGTTTCAGTTTTGCTTGTATAGTATCTGGAAATAACTATACTGGCCATGGGGAAAATATTCAATGTTTTATTAATTATTCAATTAACTCTTCCTGCCCAGCCTTGGCACCCCTTTAAGTGGGTCTTTATTCTCGGAAAGGAGGAAGGGGGAGCTTAATGGACTCCCTGGTCTAGCAGGGCTTCTTTCAATGGGAACGTGGAGAAACGCAGTGTATGCAATGACAAGGGGTATTGCGGTGTGCTTCATGGTCTGTTGATACTGGCTGCTGGGGGATCTATTGTTGTGTGAGAGGATCTATTTTTCGGGTGGTCTATTGTTGCTGGGGGGTCTATTGTTGCTGATGGGGAATATATTGTTGCTAGGAGGGTTATACTGTTGAGGTAGGGGTCTATTGTTGCCCACTGTTGGAGGGTCTATTGATTCTGGCTGCAGGGAGATTTGTTGTTGTTTCTAGGGGTCCATTGTTGTACGGGGGGGTATATTGTTGCAAGTGGGTCTATTGTTGCTGTGGGGGATTTTTTGTTGATGGGGGGGGGGGGTATATTGTTGCTGTCTGCAGGGGAGCTATTTTACTGCTTTTCTTGTTATCATTGAAAAATTATTTAGCACCACATCATTGACAAAATACTTAGCACCACAAATGTTACTTGGTTCTGTATTCTCTAAAACGGGCGGTGCTGGGAGATGATTAGGGGGTTGGAACCAAGGGATGGTGCTCAGAGCCCTGTGATCAAGAAACCAATGTGATTGGCTGTCACAGTGGTCACATATTCAGTAGCCTGTTCTGCCAGTTCCTGATCATGACTAGAGATCGAGAGCTGTCTATGACAGTTATGTCACTGTGCTCGGAGCACACAATTGGGTTGACTTACTAAAGACAAATAGACTGTGTACTTTGAAGTGCATTTGCGCTCTGCAAGTGCAGTTGCTCCAGAGCTTTGTAAATGTACAGAAGCTATGCTGACTTCCATTATCCCATTGTGTGCAATCAAACATGCAGTTTTTTCTATTTTCCTGTGCATTTTGCAAAGTGATTCTTCCTTTAGTAAATCAACCCCAATGAGTGTTGGAAGCAGGCCATTCAAGCTGGGGGGATTTTTTGCTGATGGGGGTCTATTGTTACTGTCTGCAGGGGATCTATTTTACTGCTTTTCTTGTTATCATTGACAAGTCCCATAAAAATTACATATCACCACAAATATTACTTGGTTCTGTATTCTCTAAAAGGGGCGGTGCTGGGAGATGGTTAGGGGGTTGGAACCAAGGGACGGTGCTCGGTGATCAAGTAAGCACTGTGATTGGTTGTCACAGTGGTCACATATTTGGTACCCTGTTCTGCCAGTTCCTGATCATGACTAGAGATCGCGAGCTGTCCATGCTTGGAGCACACGATGGGGTTGATTTACTAAAGGCAAATAGACGGTTTCCTTTGCAAAGTACATTTGCATTTTGCAAGTGCAGTTGCTCCAGGGCCTAGAAAATGAGCAGAAGCTCTGCTGACTTCCATTACCAATCGTGCGCTAGCAAGAATTCATTTTTTTCTACTTTCCTTGCACGTGATTGTGTATTATTTGCAAAGTGAAGCCTTACCTCATTTACCAAGCTCTGGAGCAACTACCTTTGGAGAGTGCACAGTTTCTCTGCCTTTAGTAAATCAACCCCCAATGAGTGCACTTACACAGAAACATCGCTGCCCATGGAAGCATATGAGAGTGTTATAGGGTCACACTATTTACTACAACAAACATGCGTTATGTGGGAAGCAAGATGTTAATGAAATCCTGTACAGTATATTTTAAAGCTGAGCTCAATATGGATTTTATTGCATAGTTACATTGGTGTACCTTGGACCAATATCAGTATGCTTATGCAATACCTGTGGGACTGCTGTGAAAGCTACAGTGATAACAACTATTTTCCAGGTACAATGTCAAGGGGGTGCCCTGATGCATAGTAACCGCAGAAGGTCGCTTGCCCGCTCACTCGGCACAGGCGCCATTTATGTAACACCTTGCATTTCTTTCACTGAATGCAAGGTGTTGTCTGACTGGATGAGGTGGGGAGATGGGGTGGTGACATTGGTGCAATGGAACCCAGAAGAAAGCGGTGATCACTTAGTAGTGGTGACCACCATAGTAATCCTCCTTTTCTACAGTGGTCCCACAGGGATAGCATATGCATACTTGCATTGGTCCAAGGTAGACCAATACAACTATGTAGCAATAAAAATATTGCATCGATATTATCACTGTAAAAATAAGAAACAAAGTAGGCGCTAAAGAGTTGTAGGCTAATGCCGTGTACACACGATCAGGCTTTTGCACGGCCATCGGAACTCTGACGGCATTCCATCGGAGTAAAATAGAACATGGTCTTTATTTAAACTCCGATGGAATTCATCGGAATTTCCGATGGAATTTCTACAATGGGGCATACACACGGTCGGAAATTCCGAATGTGTGTACGGGGCTTAATATAGCCATGACATGACAGAGGTAAAGATGACAGCTGGCAGGGAGAAGATACAGATATGATTAGTTTGTCATAGGTACTGTGGGCTGCATGGAAAGTATTAAAGGGAAAATATGGTCCAAGCTTTTTTATTCTTTTAGTTTTTGATAGATCAGGGAAGTGTTAGATCACCTGTCAGGCTTAACTATTGTCTGCTGCCCCAATGGGAAATAAAATCATCCTTTCTATTTGTTCTGGCAAGTTGCAACCACTGTCAGAAGACAGAACGTAATGGGAAATCCAACATTTTAGAGTCGTCACCAGAAAACGGGAAAACTCCAAATCACTATACAGGAAAAAAAGGAGTGTGCAAACACCTAGTGCATTACCTTCCACACCAATTATTATTTATTGAAAAAACGCCAAAGACAAACTCCCAATCATGAGAAGATAAAACGCATATCGTACACAACTCCAGTGTCAGGAATGACAAATCTCTGGGACAAGCTCCTTTTCTCTTATTATGATGACATGTGGCCGCTGACATCTGCAGCACCATAGAAGAGACTGGAGGGTCCCCCTGAAAAACTGACAGGCGGAACTGATAAGACAGCCCGTGTGAATCTAGCCTAAAGCTTAAAGTAGTATTAAACCCTAATTTTAAAACGTTTAATGCTGCTGGTTCCTGCTTTCTCATTGTAACTTCCGCAAACTTCTGTTCTTGATGAGAAATAGTTAGCAGTGGACAGTGCAGTCTCAACCCAGTCTGTTAGCTTGTTAAAGAGAGTTGGGAGGAGGAGGGAGGAGCAGGGGAGCGCCTTACTATCCTAGGCAAGGGTGCTCTGTGTTTCTATTGATGCACACAGTGTACGGAGGCACAACTGTAGTCCCTACATGCAAGGGTGTCTCCATAGAGTGCTGCAAAAAAAAGGAGCCACCATGCAACTGGAAACCTGGGCAATGATTATGGCACCAAATTAAACTGCAACATAGGCCAGAATTAAAAGATGAAGAAGCTGCACATTCAGCTGCTAGAAACTGAGGGTTTAATATCACTTTAATGCCAAAACGTATATTTTAGTTATTTAGCTAGTCTAGGAGTAAGCACTCTACAGCGTGAAAAGCATTAGTAATCTTACTCCTCTTGCTGCATTGTATTGTTTTTATGGATATAATACAATAAATAAGTTGCTTTTACCAGAGTCCAGTCGTTCACTTATATCTGCATGATATTTTGGATTATTTATGTGTACCAGCTTCTCATAAGACAATTATGTACAAAGTATGAACCTTGCTGAAAGAGAGTGCCACTTTCCTTGTAGCGGCATCGCGGCAGAGACAAAAACTACATCAGTGAAGCCTAAGAGAAATAAAAACCTGTCAGGTGAATTAACTTGCTGGGTCCTACTTCAAAGTGAAATATCAGTTTTGGTTGGAGTTGGCCTTTAACTCCTCAATTGACTATTATGGCACCTTCACCGAGCCAGCTTATTGCTTAACCCTTTACATTACAGCACAGTTGGCAGCAAGTATCCCAGCAATCCCAATATAGTGCCTGAGCATACGAGGGAGAAGGAACTGCAGTGTTTTGAGCTTCATGCCTGCAAAGCGTTCAATGCAGCATTGACAAAGAGATAAGTATTGTTGTCGTTACACTTCGCGCAGCCTTTCTCCCAGAGTGCCGCGTTTGGCACGTAAGGGTGGGCAGCCTGCAGGAATATAATATGACCTGCAAGGCTCTGCATTGAACACGTCCTACTTGATTGTTGGGCTGGGAGCCTCTGCAATTTGCTGCTCTGTAGTATTCCCTAGATGTCTGCCTTATCTCATAGCAGCACATTGGTTTCCCGCATCTCTCATCAGCAGGGCAGTGTACACAGCAGTAGCAGCAGAAGAAGGATGCTAAGCACTGCAGCCTGGGCACTTTACTACCAGCAGCTTAACCCCTACTCGGCTGCAGACTGACAAATCCCTGATACACACAGCTGCTCTGATGCTGAAAATGAATGGAACACATTAAGACTGATTTACTAAAGGAGTTAAGAAAATTCACACAATAAATGGTGTAAATATTTAATTATCCAATCATATCAAAAGCAAATTCCTGTTGACTTATTTAATCTGCACTTAATTGGATAATCAAGGAACTATTTACACAATTTATTGTGTGCATTTTCTAAACTCCTTTAGTAAATCACCCCAACTATTTGGCTTAGTCAAAGAAAAAAAAATAAAGAACAGTGCTGTAGGGCAACATTTTAAGAACCGGCATTCTTTAGCCTGTTTATTATCCTCTGCTGAAATGTGATTTATGATTGGTCGCCTTGGTTACTTCTCATGGCTTCTCTTTTTGCACGGTTGTCCTATTGGTGTATGCAATGTACAGAGCTGTAATATAACACACATCATATAACAATTATGACACCTGTGACACTGGTCTTTAATAACAGTACAAACGTTGATTAAAAATCAATTTTTTTGTATTTCTAAACTGATGAAATGCTGATCTGATTGGTTGCTGTGGGTTGATGAACATCATTGAATATGAAATAAGCCATATAGCCATGCATGTATGGGTAGACGGGTTATGGATGCATACATAAACAAGTACAGATGAAGTTTTAGTTATTCTTTGTTTGTACTAGTAGTATTTGACAGTAGCACAGATGACCTTCAATGCTCACCTCTTCTCTCACATCCACTTCTGGAGTAGTAGTAGTAGTAGTAGTAGTAGTAGTGTTTTCACCTGGGGTATCGGCTTGGTTTTCAGCAGCCGCTTCACTTTCCACTTCAGCAGACATCCTTTGCCATGCTATTTTTCCAGGTCACCCTGCTGCAGTGTCTGGAAGTCCGATCGGCCAAAAAACAAGAAAGCATCATCACTTGGAGCATGCAGCACCCAGGAAAATCTGCAAGCTGCACCCCATCTCTAATGCAGTTCTTCAGTCTTGTACATAAAGAAAGAGCTATAGATCCTCTCCCCTCCCTGCTTCACCCTCATCTGCAGCCCATATGTTTTAGGAAGGAAGGAAACAGCTAAAAGCCCTCCACTGTAGATGCAAGGGTCACCTTATCTGCAGGACCAGAAATGGCAGAGTGGGCAAAGTGGTTGGCACCTTATTGCAGGGCTGAAGGAAACTTCAAGAAAAATGCAGCAGCTGTCTAAATAATCTTGGCTCCCTGGAGATGTGACAGGATAAACGTCAGATTTCTTTTTTTCTCCTTCTGATGTCTCAGTTGTGTGCACACCCCTTGTTTCTTCCTCAGCAATAAATCACAGAGCTGGAGGTATGAGAACACACACACACACAGGCTCACTACAGCCCATCATTGTCGTTCAGCAGTTAGTGTTTACCTGCTGGAACAAAACATGCTGCACCATCAATGACCAGATGCATACACCTCCAGATGCAGAGCCCTCCCCATCACAAATAGATCTGCTGCACTGTGTGGTCCATTTAATCCTACAAGCCATTTTTCAGGTGCACTCTAAGGGCACTCATAGTGCTCTAGGTACCTTGGTCCTCTTAATCACCATCATTACTCTTCCAGAGACAGATTGTCTTTTTCTTGCATTGATGCTAAAGGCTCAGACTTTTCTGGTCTGCAATAGTACCCACCAATTATTCCAGTCTTGTTCTATTTATGGCTATGATGGTGTACCGGCAAGGAGAAAATCCAGTTGGGAGTTGCAGGTGGGAATTAAATGCTGGCAGTGCTGTGCTTCCCACAGGCAGGTCACAGGCAGGGAGAAATGTTTCATGTGAGGTCAGCGAAGATAATGGGAAGGGATGAGGATAGCAGACATCTTTCTTTAAAGTGCCAAAACCAACCAAGGGCATAATTGGAGATCAGAGCAGTGATATCAGGAAGTACAAAGAGGTGTCGAGCTTTGAAGGTGAGATGAAGAACACGCCTTAGTACATATCTACTGGGAAAAGACAATCCTTGCATTTAATTGCTGTGTATGCTGTTGTAGATGTGTGGAAGAGAATAAATGACACAAACACTTATGTTGGTATAATGCAACATCCAAATATGTGTTTTGTAGTAGATTCGATTTTTTTTTTCAACCATTTTATTTAACCAGTTGGAGAAACTAAAGCTGGATTTTCTCCAGTAGAAAGTTATTATTTATACAGTTATGTTGAATTCTCTACTGGTTGGAGAGGGCAAAACAACATTCAATGTTGACTGTAATGAAGAAAAAATTTGATGGAGTGGGACGGAACAAACAAAGTTCTAAGAGCCGGTTCACACAGGGTCGGCACGACTTTGGGGGCGACTCGGCAAGGCCATCTCAAGAAGACTTGAGAGGCAACTTGCAAAATGACTTCTGTATTGAAGTCAATGCAAGTCACCCCGAGGCACCCCCAAAGTCGTACAAGAACCTTTTTCTAAGTCGGAGCGACTTGCGTCACTCCTATTAGAATGGTTCTTTTAAAATTGAGCGGAGTGCGACTTGTCAGGCGGTTGAGTCGCCTGACAAGTCGCCCCTGTGTGAACCGGCTCTTACTGTGAATGTGATTTTTGTTTGGATAAAATTGTACATTTAGTAATGGAATCGGTTAAAATGTATAAGTTTACCTTTGTGACACGTTCCACCCATTTTTAAGGTGGAACACTTAACATGTTCAGCATCTGCAGCTTCTCTCCCTTGATCCCGCCCCAACCTGACAGTGGCCCGGGGATCTTCTCCCTGCACCCGCTGTCAGAATTTTAAAATAGTGCAGCTGTGTGGGGCTCTGTGTAGGGCTTTCATTCACAGTTTCCTGTGAATAAAACATAGAAAAGTGACGACAGAAAAAAGACTGAGGCTGCGTACACACGACCGGTTTCCTCGGCAGAATCCATCAAGAAACTTGATGGGAGACGTATTCTGCCGAGGAATCCGTTGTGTGTACATTTTTTGACGAGGAAACTGTCGAGAAACTCGTCGAGCCAAAAAGAGAGCATGTCTTCTTTTTCCTCGACGGGAATGGGAAAAATTGGCTCGACAAGTTCCTCGACAGCCGAACAAGAAACTCGACAGGGAAAACGATGTGTTTTGCCGTCAAGTTCCTTGGTCGTGTGTACTCGGCCTGAGTGGTCGATCGAGCCGGCCTTTTTTTTATCAACTTTTTTGTCTGAGTATAGATCTGTTTGCCCCAAGCATGTTTGAAACCATTTACTGTTAACTCGCTTATTACCTCTGCTGGAAGTTTATTTCAACCATCCACTACACTTTTAGTTAAATATTTTCTAAGATTCGTTTTGAACTTTCCTCCATTTAGTTTGAGGTCATGTCCCGTGTTCTTGATTTTGGTTTCATATTGAAAAAACTGCCCTCCTGAACCTTATTCACCCCTTGATATATTTAAAGTTTTTATTCATGTCTCCTCTACTAGGGCGGCCATCTTTTTCTAAAGGACCACTTTTGAGCACTTCAAGCTCAGGGCAAGCAGTTTTCTCTGGGGGCACTCTCTGCGCTGCTTTGTGAAAAACAACTGCACAGAGCAGGTAAGTATGGCATGTTTGTTATTTTTTACAAAGAAAACCCAAAGCTTTAATACCACTTTAATATGTACAGTCTGGAGGAAAAAAAAACAGCCATTTCTTTCTAAATTACCACTTTTAAACACTTTTCAGAAATGTCAGCACTGATCACCTATATCACGAGTATTCATACAAGGATCTTTTGAAATAGGAGATTCTTTTGAATTTTTATTAATCATTGATATCAATTGAATTTATTTGCACATTTTTACTTTATTTATTGCTTTGTTGCACAATTGTTGTGTGGTTGTTTAATTTGCATGTTTGTTTTGCATATTTTTTTGTACTTTTAGTTTATAGATTCATTTAGTTTAGGATTAATTTGGGTTAAATAATTTGCAGCAGCCCAACATATACAAAGCGCAAGAAAATATTACCTAAGCAGCTCAATGAGCAATATTGAAAATGTACACTTCCGCAAAAGCATTCATGAGTTACTAATCTACAACCCCAATTCCAAGAAGTTGGGACGCTGTAAAAAATCTACGGTACATAAAACAATCTACGTCAAATAGAATTGTATGTATAGTATGTCACCGGCGCTCATTTAAATATTACTAATCTGCTGCAGTTTCAGTGTACACTTCTAAAAAATAAGTGAAAACATTTAAAGAAATATGGTGTTATATGTGTATAAAATAGAATGCAATGATTTGCAAATCTCATCAGCCTATATTTTATTCACAATAGAAAATAAAAAACATATCAAATGTTTCAACTGAACAAATGTACCATTTTAAGAAAAACATAATGTAAGTTTGAAATTGATGGCAGCAACACGTCTCAAAAAGTTGGGACAGGGCAACAAAAAGTTGGCAAAGTAAGTGGTACTATCAGGGAAGAGTTAGAAGTACATTTTTCAATTAATTAGGTTAATTGACAACAGGTCAGTCAGTAACATGACTGAGCATCTTAGAGAGTCAGAGTGTGTCAGAAATAAAGATGGCAGAGTGTCAGGGACCTTGTCTGTGTTTGCCATTGTCTCTTACCACTGAGCTATCTGGGATGCTGGACAGCTCCCTGTCTGATTTGCTGGACAAACCTACCTGATCCATTGGAATACACTGCATTGTGTCTTGATTGTTGTTGAACCTTGAACCCCCTAGCTCCTCCCATTAACTTCCTATAAAAGCCTTGTCT